>JAPQWN010000001.1:89408903-90033903 GCA_028538565.1 Umbellularia californica
GCGCTTTCCTATATATATATAAGGTAATATTTAGGTGGGAACTGTTCTCACATATTATGTGAGAACTTTTTTATGGGGCCTAATTGTGGGCCCCGTTTGGGGATGGGACTGGGGGGATGGAAAGATCTATGTGAGGCCACCCCAAGTATCAAGTTTGACCACAAACCTATGCTCCTAATCCTATCATCCATGGCCCACAAGTTTGATAGCTATATATTCAAAAAATATATTCAACTTTTGATCTAACGGTTTAGTCCATTCAGATGTATGCCAATCCTTGGGATTAATGACTATCAGGAGGTTCCCTATTGGTTGCTAAGATTGGATGGGTTGCTAATTGGGCCCCACAAAAAAGCTCTCATATAATAGGTAAAAACTAGTTCTCACTTGAATATTATATATATATATATGGTAATACTCAGGTGCATCCATCCATCACCATTTTGGTGAGGGACGGATGATACGGAAGCCGCCAGGCATGTGAAAAAGGCCAACATCATCCGGTGTTAAAAAAACAAATGCCCCGCCAATCCATCACATGCATCCTAAAAACAAAAAGTCCCAGCCCAAGTCGTTCTCCATTCCATGTTTCTGAAAAAAAAAGAAAAAAGAAAAAAAGGGTTGCTTCCTCAGCCCACCCTCTCGATCGAAAGCGGCAGCAACTTGAAAATGGTTTAGTCTATGTATGTAAGCCGATTTGATCTCCTCTCTCTCTCTCTCTCTCTCTCTCTCTCTACTGCAACCAAGACGATGAACCAAATGATCCCCTTTTCGCAGCTAGCTCCTTTTTCTCCGTCAACGACGGTGATCCGGATGTGATTTTAAAATTACAGTTAAAAAACAGTTGTCAAATAAGACATGGATTTTCAGAAGAATTATTTTCTATTGAATTGTCAACACTTTTTATTTATGAAAAATGTATGATTATGAAAAGGATTTTTTAAATAAAATAAAAAAATCAAACACTAAATTATTATATATTTGAAAGTTTCCAATAAAATATAATTAAAAACAGACTAAGAGCTCTTTGACAAACCGGTCCCAAATTCTCCGCAGCTCTCAAATCATAGGGCTTGTGCCAAACCCAAGCATAGGCAAGCAAAACTTCACATTTAATCCGGTTAGGTCATTCGGGTTAGGGTTTGGCCTGGCCCAAGTTTCTCCAGAGACTTCGTATAGTCGTGTGAGCTCACTTAGGGCATGTCCTGGCAATGTCCTCCGAGAGGAATCCTCTCTAATTTTTCTTGATTGCAAGGAAAATCCAAATTGTGTGAAGAGAGAAAAAAAATGCAAAAATATTTTCTAAATTCTTCAAACCCATAAAAAATCCTCTCTATTATTCCTTCACCCCACCTATCGAAGTTTGCAAATCCACGTAGAAATAGAAGCAGCGACTGTGCCATAAATTCTTTTGAGAGAATAGCATAACTCCAGGGAAAACGTAGGAATCCTCCAATCGAGAATTCCTCTCTCTTAGCCTGCCGAACGTGCCCAAAGTTTCTAGGTTCTTTTCCCTTCACTATGACAAAATGCTGAATCTAGGGTAGCTTTGCTAAAACTCTTCCCTCCCTCATCCTAAACCCTTGTCCCCCCACTTTTCATCTCCAGACCAAATGTTGCGTTTTCTTCACAGAAAAGTAATCCAAATCAGAGTTTCGGCAAAGGATTCCAAAACCCTGGTCTTCTCTTCTCAAAACCACCCAACTCTCCAATTCATCTCAAATCTCTCTCACACTACTCTTCAATCATCTCTCACCCTCTCTTACCTTGAGAAATCATGTGGGTTGTCTCCAGAATCAGCTCTTTCTGCTTCCAAAAAGGTAACTCTCAAAACTACTGAAAAACCAGACTCTGTACTCTCATTACTAAAATCTCATGGCCTCTCCAAGACACAAATCTCAAAACTCATCTCCAAGCGCCCACAGCTACTCTCAGCTAATCCAGACAAGACCCTCAAACCCAAAATCCAGTTTTTCAATGACCTGGGCTTTTCAGGAGCTGCCCTTGCAGTGCTCCTCAGCTCATACCCCACCGTACTATGGTCGAACCTGAAGAATCGCATCATCCCATCCGTTGGTTTCCTCAAAACCGTCGTCCACACCAATGAGAATGTGTTGTTATCGATCAAACGCTGGCCGCCTATTATACGTGACAATATCCAGACCAAAATGAATCCCAATTTGTCTATCTTGAAAGATCATGGGGTACCCGAATCCAATATCGTGAAATTAATCACGACCCACCCGAGAGTGCTGATGCTCATTCCTGAACGGTTTAGGGAGACTCTGGAGATAGTGAAAGAAATTGGATTCAATCCAGTGACCCGGAATTTCATTCTAGCAGTGCGCGTGGTGGCAGGTCTCACTAAACTGAATTGGGAGCGGAAAACTGAACTTTATAAGAGCTTGGGTTGGTCTGGGGTTGAAGTTCTATCTGCGTTTCGGATGCAGCCTATGTGTATGATGACCTCAGAGAAGAAAATTAAGAGGGTGGTAAGTTTCTTTGTAGATGTACTTGGTTGGAAGCCGTCGGCTATGTCAAAGTATCCGCATATTCTCTTGCTTAGTATTGATAAGAGGATTGTTCCAAGATGTTCAGTTGTGCGCCTTCTGATGTCGGAGGGTCTAGTTAAGAAGGATTTGAAAATCCTTAGTGTGTTGCAATTAAATGAAAACAGCTTTTATGAAAAATTTGTGAGCGAGTTTCAGAAGAGAGTTCCTGAAGTGCTCAAGGCATACGAAGGCAAGATGGAATTTGGGTGGGAAAAAGAAGGCCAGAGCTACAAGTCATAGAATTTTCATTGCACATTGCTGGAAGGCATACGCTATTCTTTGTGGGATATGTCACCATCGTAGTTTATTGATTTACGACTTGTTTAGCTACAATTTACAACTGATTGTCTCTGTGGTCTATCTGACTTGCCATTTCTTGGAAATTCTGGCAGAAGCAGGTAATTTCTTTTTTTTTTTTTTTTCTCCTGGGAGCTTGTTATGAAACTTCTTTGGGTCTGTTTGTATTGGCATATCTTTACTGCAAGTAACTCGAGTTATCAACTAGAGAATTCCAATGGAAACAAAAATCTTAATTATACAATTACATAAACAAAGGGATAGAAACAATTTTTTTTTTTTTTTTTTTTTTGCTATCGGAGAGTTCCCAACTCTTTGGGCTGGACTAATCCCTCAAGCCCAGAAGGATGGATAAGTATAGCCCCAGTGGTAGTGCAGTTTCGAACATATAAATCCTGCGGGTGCAAACCAAACAAAATTAATTAAACATCCTTTCATTGAAAATCAATCTCCCCACCCAAAACAAAAACAAAAAAATCCAACTCAACACTGATAAATTGTACGTCCATGCCTCTGCCTCCTCCTCAAAAGTGAAGACCCCCTTTTCTCCACTGCCTCTTCCTCACCTTTGTGCTCTATCTTCTCAACCATTGTCAAAAGCTCTTCTTCATCTCCAGGAGGTGGAATGTCGAATTTCTTAAGCTTGTATTCTTCTATTCCTCTCTTTAATGGGCCTACTATTAACATGTCCTTGAAGATTGCTCTCCAAACTGACTCTGGAATCGGATTGAGAGCTAAAAATTCCTCGTCTGTTAGATTATTCGTTGTGTTCGATTGCATACCCAAATCCAAGTTCGATCAGATGGGATGCACCGAAACCCAAGTTTATTCAACAAGATTGAAAGGAAGCAAATAATGCAAGAAAGAGCAGAAGAGTCTGTTTTTATACTTGTTCTAGTCCGGTAGTAGAAGAATTGTAGAGAGATAGGAAGTGTCTAGTCAAGAGTTTGAGGAGTTTGTAATAGAATTGTAGAGAAGAGTATGGTAGACTTTATGGAACCAAAACTGGTATAAAGGAAAGTCAAAGTTGTTTGTTTGGGAGACTGCACGTGAGAACCGTGCATCTGGATAGTGGGCCCGGGTCGTTACGGAATTGATCTTAAATAATAAGTGTTTATGATTAGTGATAATGTCCAATAATTACTAGAGAGCCCGATTGTGCATTGCTCGGCCCAATTGAATAAATGGTGAAATAGGCCAGAGATTTATGGCCCATGTCGGACTTGGGTTGGTAAATACAAGACTGTGTTTCTAAAGTTGGCCAGGCTTTGATATGCCTCAGATCAGGCCGGCCCATGAACACCCGTAATCTGGAGGGGACCGGATGCTTGCATGACCCTTCTCATTGAGGCCCATTCCCATTCCCATTTTCTATGAGGTTGAAATTGCACTCCAATACAACTTGCAACCACCATCAAATAAATCTGCAGTGGTGCCTATTTATTAAAAATCCGACATACTCAAAACAAAGGCTCAAGTGGGAAAGGCGTTCAATTTTTGACAAGCACGGACTTTCAATAAGTGGGCCACATCATGAATTTCTCCCCTTCCACTCACTTTAAGCATGAAGCACCATGGAAATCATAACTCTCAACAAATTCATATCTATAAAACATTTTAGGTCTTTATATATTATCAAATGGTGGACCTGAGCCATTGAGTGCAAACTCTCGTGGGAGACTATCTAGCAGGGGAATCACTCACCTGCGATCCTGTGCTCTACACTCATGCAATCGGACCCAACGTCACACGTAGTACATGAAATTTAGATGTGGGAGTGCACAGGTGAATATTTTCTTATAAAAGATGCCTTTCTTTTAGTAGTTTAGACTTTTCCTAAGGGTTGTTCGCCTTTTTACATATGTAAATGGCCAAAGTCTATATGTTACGTATGCAATATTACACATGTGAAATACATCACAATGTTTGTCAAAATCATCATGTTAACATGAGTAAATGAGTATAGCCAACCGATTAAGATTTATTTGAATTTCTGGATTTTCTCACAAATTCTTCAAAATCGAATACACAAACCATCACCCTAATAGTTTATTTCTCATCTTCTTTTGATTCTATTTATGTAAAAGAAATATTATTTGATGTTTATTTTTTAAATTCACATTTGACTTTCATTTTTAACCACTTATGATATGAATATATATATATATATATGTATTCAATTCATTGATATTATCATATTACAAACAAACGAGTCCTTAGAGTACAAGATGATACTCAAATGGTTTATTGCAAATAGTTTGTATTGGCAGTTTGGCATATTGTGGATGACATTTAAGTTGTTTTTGTAATTGGATTGTGGTTGTACAAATTTTAGATAAGGAAACCACCCTACATTCTCAAAAATTTATGGCAATTTCAAGATGAATCTAAACTGCTCATCCCAGTAAATATTAGTTGTCCTATTCACACATCGCGTGCGGGGTACAATCTACACCATCTGCCTCAAAAACTACATTGAATGTAATATAAAAGGTCCAATGAATTTTTTTATCTGCCTGCCCCTCCATGATTGGCACGGTCCCATTGGCCTCACAGTCATAGGTACTGCAAGGAAAAAGTTCTTGTCACGACCCGCGTCTAAGATCCGATTAGTTCGGACAAACCCCCGGGTCGCGCTGCCATACTTACGCCCGTGAACTCCAAATTCACCGAAGTTAAAACGGAATCCTCAAGGGATAACCATACATCAAATGCCTGTCAAGTGTACATTTGCGGAATATATATATATATATATATATATATTGACAACTATTAAAAACCGAACAAGTTCTTTACATAAAGTTAAGTCAATCTACAAATTACATTTCCTAAATGAGTCAACCACTGCATTTTTAAATACAATGCAGGTGACCACTATTTACATTTCAAAATGATTATAGAAAAGTATTTCCAAAATGTTCCAGTTCCATTATTAAGATCAAAAGTTCATTATAATATTTTTAAAATATTCCCAATCCAACCTACACTCCGAATCAAGTCCATTCGAAAACCTCATGGAGGTGTCGGATTGGCCTCCTCCTCAGGCGGCGCGGCCTCTACAGGACCGGCACGGGCAACTGGACCTAAAATGTCATCAGTAACATTATAAACACAACGGTTCAATAATGTATACACAATCTATGATAGCACATGTTATTTCTCATCATAATTCTACTTAATTTAACCATTAAACAGTTCAATAATCAGATTATCGATCCTAGACAATTCTAATCAACATAATAACTAGTACAGTTGGAATCAATAATAACAAGTACTAGATGGCAACTACAATCGTATCAATTCATTTCAGTTACTCCAACAGGAAGCATTCATTCATTCATGTTCATTCATTCATTTCATTGGTTACATTGGATACTCTTATAAGGTGGCTTATCAATTAGTGACTTTTCAGTCCATAACGTGTAGGATCTACCGGTGTTTTGATCAAAGATCATTGGCATCACCACGGAGCTCGGGAACACTCCAGTCCATCTATTGCAGTAGAATTATTCATTCATTATTCATTTCATTAAATTATTTCATTTCAGCTCAATAACGAGCTTAGGTAATTACTATGTAGTGCCAGACTCAGGAATCAATTCAATAAACTCTATTCAACTTGCTTCCTACATTCAAGTCATTACAATTCAGAACTATACATTCAAGTGTAACTTTCGGTTATCTAGTGCATGTGCTATTTTCGATGAACATCGCTTTAGATATATGTGCAATAAAATCCCCTTCACTATCACCTATGAAGTTTAGTTACAGCAATTGAGTAATTAACACCCTATTTGGATTATAGTTGAACCCATTACATTCTTTTCTTTTATTTTCTATTAATCTTAATAATCCTTAGATTACGTTATAATTAGTCCCAAGACTAATTTATGAATTATTTATGTACATGGAAAGAGTATTCGGTTCAAATAAAACTGTCCGATCGATCGGATGTTCTGCCCGATCGATCGGCCTGAAAACACCTCCCGATTAGAACCTGTCCGATCGATCAGACCTGCTATGAACTTCAGTTTCAGAACTGAAACTGGTTCTCCCTTTTCTCTTTTCTACATTCAAATCACCACAACCTTCAATGAAATGGAACCTACTGTTCCCCCATCAATTACCATCAACATGTACACACAACCTCTTCTAATCTTCCATCCATTCAACCCAACTACAATCCAATTCTAAGAATAGGGTTACAAACCCATTTACATTACAACCAAGAGAAAATCTTAACAAATAGCATCAATCATAAAAGATTATTATACTTGCCTTGTTGAAGGTTAATTAACTCAAAGCCTCTTGTCTAGCTTGCTTTTGAGATGAAAACCCCCAAATTACAACCCCTTTCCACCTAAATAGAACTCCTATGAGTTCTTTGTACTAGAAACCCTTCAAACCCTTCATTACAACTTGAAAATCCTATAACACAATCCAAACACTTACTTGTAGCTCTAGTGAAGAGAGAGATTTGCACTTTCTCTCAAGCTTTTACTCCAAGAAACTAATGAGGACATGGAGAAGATGCAGTACATGAAGTTAGCTCCCTCCAAGCCTACATGCAAGCTCCAATCTTCTCAATTTATGAAGAAAAATGGAAGGAAAAAGAAGAGAATGAGTCTAGGGTTTCTGTGCTGGAAATGAGTAGAATGAACTCATTGTTAAGTTCATTTCATTATACAATGGACCATTTTGCACTTAAGCCCCCTTAGTTTCTCTCATATACACTTTGAGTCAATTGAAGACTCAATTGATCCATTTGAGATCAAATGCAATTAAGCTTATTATGAAAGTTGATATATTCTTCGAGATAGATACATTGGTATCAAGAGTGACCATATTTGGCGAAATACACGATAATTCGTATTTACGAAAAAGTCATTATTTCCCATTGTTTGAGTCACAAATCCATTCAATTACCTTAATCTCATCCATTATCATTTCATTAGGTCTAAATCAATCATTTGGGACTAATCTCATTGAATTTGGTCATTAACCATCATTAGCTTAATTAAACATGATTAATTAGCAATGATTTCAATTAATTAGAGTTAATTTTGATTAACTTGGGATGGGGTCTAACAGTTCTACTCTTAGGTTTCATGCAAAAAGGTAGAAGCAAAGTCCATACACTATTTTGACAAAGGACTTCACTATATATTCTCTATGAGGTGTAGGTGTAGATCAACAATATGTCATTGTATACTGATTGGATTCCTATACATTTAATCATAACTAAAGCTTTATATTTCCTTTCTTGAGGAGTCGGTTCTACCCAAACGGACGTATTGAAAAATATTTATGCTGCTTCTAACAAAGTAAGGTTTTTTTTTTTTTTTAGTAATAGTTAGCTAAGGAAATTTACTGTAATATCAAAGTCAATTAGTCGCGAGTTAGAAACTTAAGAGGAATAATTATGAAAAAAAAAAAAAAAAAGCGTTCTACCCCATGGGAAAGTGTTAAGGAGTGGAAAGTACTAAAAAATATTTATTTTGCCTCTAATAAAACTTCAAGGTTTTGGAAGGAATTGAGAATTTAATACCTTTTAATGAAAAAAAAAAACAGCTGGTATATTGAAAGGACCAAGACATACATTATGAAATTATCAATTTGTTTAAAGATGAATTTGTAGAATATTATGAAAATGAGAGCATTTTCTCATCTACATTTGGAATGTGAGGATAGATTTGTTGAATTAGAGCAACGGATTTATTTTGTAACATGACTACTAGAGGGATATATAGATATGTTGCATTTGGAGTTACTGATGTATTTTGTATCTGTAACCTGAGAGCCAGATTTGTTGCAATGGAGGGTAATCGATTAGTTTTTTATTTGGAAAGTGAGGAGAGAGATGTTGCATCAGGGTAACTCATGTTAAATATAAACAGCTAAATTTGAATGTGTGAAGAAGTTGATAGCCAAATTGTAGATGTTTCTATTGCTCATTATTTGTTTTAAAACACAGGTGTATATTTTTAAGTTTTTCATGTTTTAAATTAATTTTTCCTTTAAAAAATGACTGTCCAGCCGTTGTTGTTTAATTTAAAACGCAAAAAATAATAATGGATAGGGGCTGTCATTTTCCCTTTTAGATTATTATATGACACCCTCGAGCTGTCGTTTTTGCAATAACCATATCTGTTCTTTTTTTTTTTTTTTAAATCCATATAAAAACGACCACCAAAGCCTTGGTTTTCATGCCATTTGTTCACTAGTAAAGTGAAGAAAGGTGAAAGGTCAAATCAAAAGATAAAGAAATAAATAAAGAGAGGTCAAATAAAAAAAGTGATGAGTTTTTTATATTTAGTCAGATGAGAATGTAGCTTTTTGACTTTTAAAAAAATAAAAATGATCTTTTGTTATTTAGTGGTATGGGAAAGTAACTTTTTGATATTTTTTTAATAAAAAATAAAGGTATTTTTTTTTTAAATATGGTAACTTTTGATTTGACTCATTTTCTTATATTGTCTCTTGAAATGAATATTTACCTCACTTCGCTGGCAATGTAGATTTGCCAAATAAGTAGATCCTTGGACAGACAAGCACGTGACATATAGGATTACCAATCAACTGAGCAACCCCTTATTGTCTTGCTATTGGTAACTGCTGTTAATTAACTTGTCGGAAAGGTTTTTTGACGAATCTTAACATAGGTTGGGAATGTAAAAAATATATATAATATGAAAATGTCAATATTCCCATTGAATCATTTCAGCTACTTTTATGTCAACTGTTAATTGTTGCAATGGATAGATGCCCACTTCAGCTACCAAACGAAATTTAATGATGGGTTTATTTTTATTATATTTCCCCATACCTACACCTCAGGGAGATCTTTTATTTTCCCCTAACCTTCATGGTAGGGCATTCATCTAGATGAGCCCTATCAAGCTTCCTAACACATTTTTGCATAACGATTATATAAGGAAAACTTTTCCCTAAGTATATTTTATGATTCTATGAGGTAAAAATTTATGCCCGGCTCTTATGTGACCCACTTTGATATATGTTAATCATGAATTGGTACTGTGAGGGAAATGTTTGGATTAAATTTGGAAAAAAAATCCCAAATGGATCATCACAGCCACTTATTTAAAGGCCTCAAAGTCTAATAAATTCTAAGTTTATTTTTAAAAAATTTCAATCAAATGGTGAAAGTAGCCATTTGTAACTTAGCTTATTAGCAACATGGTCGTATGTGGGAGAGGGTTGGATAGCACTTTGATCAAGCCCACGTGTATGGTATTTTTTTTTCGGTAACCCAGCCAAGGGGGATGGGCCCAAGTGAGAGCCCACATACACATGGAAAAACAACCCACTCAAGTGGGAAAGGAGCCCGCAAACGCGGTGTACGGGAAGAAAAAAGAAAGCCCACACAAGTGGAAAGGGAAGCCCGCACACACAGGAAGAGTGTCATACCCAGGGTTCAAACCTTGGATAGCCGAGCGAGAACTACTACTCCTTACCACTTTGGTAAGGAGCCGTTCTCAATGTATGGTTTGAGGTTACAATAACAAAAGGTCCTTTTAACCTTCCTTCATGGTATGTCTAATAAGCAGTAACTGGGGTAGAAATTTCACATTCCTCTTCGAGTCGGACATCGTCATCTTTGAAATAACCTTAAAAATGCTTTAAATTCTAAAATTCTAATTTGAAATTGGCAAACGAGGAACATCAATTATATTAGTTGAAGGGTTTAATGATAATTTATCGAGCTCTTCCCTTAAATTTGAGTGTTGGTTTTGAACTATGTTGTTCTTATCTGACATTTATGTACATCTACTATGCAAAATTCTTTATGTGTTTTTTTTTTTTTTTCGTGCAATGGCTTATATACATTCAGTTGCTATAAATATATATATATATATATATATATATGTTCATTTATTTGAGCCCATATGTGGGTTTATTTGATCATGATTCTTATGTAAATTCTTAACAACATTGGGTTCTCTTTAGTTATTGTGTCTAATGTTTAGTATTCTTATTCATATTCAACTCCAATAGCCCACAACTTGGATGGACCGCAGCGTGAATAACAAAGTGCAACAAAATCACAATGGCATGCTATAGAGGATATTTTCAAACAATTTCTCTCTTTTTATATGAGAAATCCCAGGCACAGACGCCAGAGACAAGCGGCGGACAAACGTCTGTGATTGTGGTGCCTTGAGAAGCGTGCGTGCCTCAAACGTTTGTCCGCCGCTTGTCTCTGACGTCTGTCCCTAGCATTGCTCTTTTATATAGGGTCCATTTGTTTGTTCGGTATTTAATTTACTAGATTGAGAATTCATACAATGCATTCTACCAAGGGCCTAAAAATAAGCTAAATGGCAAGTGGACTATCCCTCAATCTCTGCAATTTTCTTCTTGTTAAAGTCTCTCCTTCCTGCACTAACCAGCATTTCTCGTTGGTCTACAACTAGTCATGTGCATAGTCAAACTACACACAAGGTTTGGGCCAGCCCTGGTTTGGAACAAAAATCTCAGACCTGCAATCTTTTATATCTTTGCTTGGAAATTCTTCCTCAAGAAGGCTGCCTACTAATTCTTTGGGCTCAATCGATAAGGCCATAGGGGTGTAGCTCACCTCATGAGTCTGCCCTCTTTGCTATTCCCACATGGAATCAAACCTGAATCTCATTTTTGTTGGAAAAATGGCTAGAGCACCATTACTTTTGTCAAAGTTTGAGCCAAAAACTAAGTGGGACCCACTAATCCTTTTTGGTGGGAATACATGGGAATGTACTCTACTCCATGAGTAGAGTAATTACATGTATTGAGTTGCTCTAATCCATTAAGGAGTGAATAAGAAATTGCCTCCTAAACACCACTACTTGAACATGTTAAATATGGAAACAAAGGAAGTAGTGAACTTGCATCCCACATTGCTTAGGAGCAAAACGTTCATTGGGTATAAATATACTTACTTTGGTAGTATAAAATAAGCCTCAAAGGGCACCCCACTTTTGTGGGGTAGGGAGGACTAAGATCTAGGTTGGGTCACCACCACGCGCGCGGCCTGGGCCTCATGTGCGAGTTGGGCCTTGGGTCGGCCCACTACCCATTTAATTTTTTGGAGAAATTTTATTTAATAAAATTCCTTTTTGCAAATGGGATGTGTCCCTAAGTGATGTGTGTCCTTTCGCATATGAAAGGCTGTGTCCAAAGAAGATGCATCTGTTCATTGAACAGTCACTGTTCTGAACAGATGCAACCCCTCGTACATGTTTTTTGGGCATCCATTTTCACTGCTGTTGTATTGCATTCGAGTCATCATTGTGAAGAGAGAGTACTGCTGCTACACCTTTGGTTCGCCAGACACTCAGTTTGTAGTGCTGCAACTGTGTGGGACTGATCATTGTTTCTTGTGAGACAGACGCTATAGAGCTCGTAAGCACCATTGCGGGGGCGATTTTTGTCTTAAGGAAATAGTGTTGCGCACTAGCCTTGATCACCAAGCTTCTGTGAATTACTGAACTTCAAGACTTCTGCAACAACACCCTGTTTCTGTCTTCGAACAGTGAGTGACTTCTTATTGTATTTACTAGTTGTTAAATTCACTGTGTTCAGACTTGTCTCCTAAACACTGAACTATTACTGACTGTACTCGGAATTAACAATTTTCTCTTGTCTTTTCTCTTCCAAAATTTGGGATTGGGTGCTTCAATCTGCTGCATTAGCCAAGTCCAACTACTTCAAGTCTCAATTGTTTGGTCCAGTCTTTCAGCATCTTCTCGCAAGCTCGCCAAGACTGGTCTAGCTGCTCTTTTTGTTAATGTGATGTTTGCAATATGAAAAGCCGAGAACGCCAGATTTTTCAGGGATCTAGACCCTTCCTTGCAAGCAACTATATAGTGTGATTAAAAAGAATCATATTTTTCTCTAGCAGTGCATTGTCATCTTTAATCGCAGCACTTAGCATGTATTTCTTTCTTGTAGTTTCCCCTTTTTCTTGTACACTTTGACAGCCCTGACACAAATGTGAAGCAGGTAAAATGCTCTAATGTTGCTTATCTTGTTCTTAAAAAATCAATAGTATTGGCCAATAGTTAAGATCTTGTTTTTGCTTTTTAATTGGATGCAATCCATTCATTTATGTACCTTAAATACAATATCTTTTTTGATGGTCTTACAGGTACCTGGTTCATATACACAATGGTCTTGGAGTTTGAATCATCTCTTCGAATATTTCATAGTTTGCTTCATCCAAATTTGTAGAGCCTAATTAAACTACCTGGTTCGTCTCTCTTCATAAAAATATGCTTAACTCATTGCAGGCTGAAAAAAAAAAAGAAAGGGTTGGGCCTAATTGATTGGATTTGAATATCAGCCGTGCTACTTGGCCCGGGATTCAAGCCCGGGCCTTGGCCCGACTCCACATGGGAGGGGCAAAATGGTCTTTTGGAAAATGACCATTTTGCCCCTCCCATGTGGAGTCGGGCCAAGGCCCGGGCTCCAAGTAGACTTTTTCTTTGAATATATAGGAACTCATGGTCAAATGGGCTCCAACAAGGATTTTGAAAGAAGTGTGTAGTGAAGGATATAAGGTGGAGAATGCAACCCTAGCTTTCCTAGGATTTGTATCAATAGGGAATTGGGTGTGTTTTCATTTCTCATCTCCCCTTATTCATTTTCCATTAAAGAGGAGATAACTTTTTTTTGCTTAAAGGAAAATTGTATTAAGATAAAAGAGGAGAAAAACAAAGGCAGAAAGCCCACCAAAGAAGAAGCTCAAGGAGCCACAACAGAAGAAGAGAAAAGAGACAAGAGAACAGAGGCCAAGAGACAAGAGAACAGAGGCCAAGAGACATGCCAGGCTTAAGAATTAAAGAACAAAAAATTTAAAAAAAAGTCTGAAGAGGTCTACCAGTGAAAGGCTTGGCAATGCGCTTGAGAGAGACAGAAAAGAGCTCAGTCAAGTATAAAATAACCTTCAACTGGGAGGCTCTTGAGTTAGAAAAGAAGGAATCATTCCTGCAGGTCCAGATTGCATAAGCTGTAGAGAAAAAAATGGTAGCAGCTCCTTTGCAGGCCAATCGATCATGGTGGATGGAAAGAGCGTGTCAAATCTTTGAAGGAAGAAGAGGACCAGTAACAACCATGCCAGCCGCGGAGGGGATCCAATTCCAAATTGTAGTGTAGAAAGCACAGAGGAAAAGAATGTGCAGAGTAGACTCACGCATGATTTTGGAAGAAGAGACTGCACCTAGAGGCAAGACTGATACCAGACTGTTGAGCCCAAGCTTGAGAAGGGGTTTTTCTGTGCAACAGCCTCAAGCAAAGAAGGAGACCCTAGGCAGCTGAAAGGTGTTCCGGATCAGCGGAGCCCAGAAAGACCAGTCTGCTGAAGGTCTGGGAGATCTGATGATTTGCCAAGCTTCGTGGAGAGGGAGGCCATGATCCTGGTGAGAGCTCCAAAGGATAGTATCTTTAGAAGAGATGTCCAAGGAAAGATGATGAGTTGCTTGCCTCAGGGTAGCTGCTGCATCATCTAGAATATCAGGAGGAGTCACCCAGTGGGCTCCATCCCAGAGGGAATGAAGCATCTGATTGGGAGGAAAAGAAAATAAAGGAAACAGAGCGGCCATGCTACCAATTTGCATCCAGTTATTATACCATAGATCAACCTGCTTGCCATTTCCAACTTTTCACTTACTACCCGTGTGGATGTGATAAGCTAAATTCCTGATTTTCCTCCAAATACAGGACCCAGTTTTGGAGGTGGAAGAGTTCCAGATGGAGGAGTTGGGAAAGTATCTACCGGCCATCCAGATGGCCCAGAGAAAGTTTGAAGTCATAGCTGTCCAGCCCAATTTGATAAAAGAGGTTTCATTTTGCTCGCTGACACGCCTGATGCCCAGGCCTCCTTCTGTGGTGGGGAGAGTGACTGTGGCCCAACTGATCTGATTCCTTTTGTGCTTGACAGCCCCTCCTGACCAAAGGAAATTCCTCATGATAGTCTCTATGTGGTTGGACACAGACTTAGGAATTGGAAGGATCAGGGCTATGTGAATGGGCAGACTTCTAAGCGCATACCTCACCAGAATCCTACGACCAGCAAAAGAAAGGAGCTTCGATTGCTAACTAGAAAGTTTGCAAAGAAATCTGTCAAACAGAGTGGCGAAGTGTTGCCTTTTTGGGGTACCAATATTGAGGAGATAACTTGATGGTCAGTTTTTAAAATTCACTTTGAAAGAACTTGC
Source organism: Umbellularia californica (assembly GCA_028538565.1). NCBI lineage: Eukaryota > Viridiplantae > Streptophyta > Magnoliopsida > Laurales > Lauraceae > Umbellularia > Umbellularia californica. The sequence goes on from JAPQWN010000001.1 coordinate 89,423,968, forward strand.
GATTCAGATCTGATACATCCCATGCAAGGGACGTCCATGGCTTAATGAAACATGACAGATTTTTTTTACAAACCTGATTTCAGCAATGTGCAGCAGAAATACAGCCATGAAAATCGCATGTAAAACTCCACCGAATCATGATCAACATGTGTATAATTAAAGGAGATTGTAGAAGACTAATACCTTGATGATATTGAAGCTTCAAATCTCTGGAAAAATAGATACAAAGGGCTGAACTCAGACTAGCAATTCTGCAACAGGTTGCTGGAATTTTCTGCAGTAGTGTTGCCTTTGATCTTTTTCTCTATTTCACTTCCAAATCTGATTGGCTAAGATTGTGGGATCTTAATCTAGTTTTGTAGAAGGGTTTTCTGAATAATATGTGATGGAAATCTCCTCAAGAAAGAAGAGAGAAGGGGCTGGACGTGTGGGGCTTTTTCCTTGTTAATTTTTTTCGCCCAAAGGAGTACTTCTTCCTTTTATGTAAATCACAAAGAGTCCTTTTCCAATAAGTTTCTCCTACTAATTCTCTTAGAAGTCCTAAAAGGAAACCTCAATCCTAAGATTAATTTCCTCTTAGATACATTCCTAATTAGAAAAGGAAACTAAATTATAAGAATACTTATCCAAGGAGGAGTCTAACCTTCCAAGTAGAGAGACCTACTCAAAGTTGGAGACCCCACACTTAGAAATTCCTATGTTGGACGTCCCACACCTTTGTAACCATACCATGGCCCACATTTTAATAATTTGTCTAGAATTAAATTCATGCATGCCATCAAAGGCCTATTTGAATTTAAACTCAAAATTATTTTTCCATAAAAATAATTCAACCACATTTCAACTAAACAAATTAGTAAACCATGCCAATATAGGAAAGTGACTAGAGAAGGGACCAAAAGACATATTTGCCCTTGGCTCCCAAAATGACCAAAATGTCCTTGCTAAACTCATAGCAACATTAAGCCCATTTTAACCTTAACTCATTCCACTAGAGAATTAAGGTTGCACTCCAGGGACAAATATTTAATAATAAGCTCGTCAGGAAATGACTGTTGTCTTTGACCTACTAAGTGAAATGACCTAAGTGCCCCTCTATGTAACATCCATAATCAAGTCAGGTTATCTGATGTACTATCAACCTTCTCGATTACATCTCAACCTTAGAACTTCATATCCTAGACTTGATCATCATGCAGATATCATTCTCTTGGTCCAGGGAGCGACCCACAAGTTTAATATCCATATGGAACATCCATATACTAAGATCTTAGATTTTGATGATCAATCGGATAATTCTAAGAGGACGATCAATCCATCACTAGATGGCATAGATTCTATATTACATTTGCACGTCCTAATTGATCAAGCCCAAGTACCTAAAACACAGAGCTGTTGACCCATGTGAAGGATCTCACCCATAGTGAATTAAAGCACAAGAACTTGACTTCGTCAGTTCATCCACAAATGTTCAAGATTAAGAGCACTGGTCACTCAGTAGCACGAGGTGACTTGATCTCTCTCAGTGATAGTACTATTTTATATATCACACCTACAATGGTCCTGTTCAATGCATGACATATGCACTAATGAGATAGATCCGGAAAAGACCTCCCATGACTTAGGTAAGTCACCCTGAATTCAGGAGAGTATCTCACTATAACTTATACCAAGATGAAGTGCCCAACTCCATCTCTCAGTTATGAACAAATTTGTTGTTTCCGGTGTCAATGAATTAGACCTATCTGTGTGTAGCCGCTACACACCTAATTTATTTACTAGAAACAATGGGCCTTATACAACCATACATATATACATGTTTTAAAGAGAAAATAGTCATTCCATTAATAAACCAATAAATATCCAGTAACAGAAGATGAAAGTGAAGTTAGTGGGCTTTAGGGCATACACCAATCCCAACACACTTTTTTTTTTATTCAAATTTAACTAATTTTAAAAATAAAAATAGTAGAATTCCCATATATCCAATTGCACAAAGGGCTTGTTTGTTTTGTGTACTTGAATCATGAGGATTATAAAATTTTTTAAGTGGTTGAAAATGAAGAATCAAAGATGAATAGCCAAAAGAGAACATCAAATTATAACCTCCCTTTTATTGGAATTGAATTAAGGGGAGATAGAAAATGAATGCCTAGCCATCACCCTAATGAATCGATACATAGGAAAGTTAATGTTTCATATACAAAACCACCTTATGTCCTTCACCTCTCACCTCATGTCCTTCACCCCTCACAACTTTACTAATTCTTTGTTGAAGTCATTTGACTATGAATTTCTACGTATTCAATGAAAACAAATAGGCCACTAGTATTTATATGCGGTACATGTATGCATGACCTTCATAATTTATATGGAGTTAGCTTTGATTCATGATTTTTGTCCTCACCCTATGATTATTGACATTAGAAGCATTGTTTCAAGTGATGGTAATCAAAGTCTAAACCATCGAATATTCGTTGGTCATTGCAAGACTCACCAGATCTAATGCTGAAAATGAAGGTCATATTATTATGTTGGGAACACGATAGCCACCAATGATGAAAAATCACTAGGTGAACCTTCCCATTTATAATTGGCTCCACCATGTTATTCTTGGTAAAGTGCACAAATACCTTTTCCATTGCTCCAATTAACTACATAATACTAGCCTCAAAAGGGGCAGGTAAAATTAAATATATAACACAAATGTTTTTTTCTAAAAGCACATTTAGTTTTTATCTTAATTTGTAAAATAACTTGATAACAGTTCATTTAACTTAGAAAATATTTATGACGAGGGTCAAAGATTGATTGACATGGGAAAGCCATCATTCAAAGGCATTACAAGTGTATTTAGCACATGACTCTCTCTCTCTCTCTCTCTCTCTCTCTCTCCTGGGGTTGATCTCACTCAAGTACTACAATCATACAAACTTACCCGTTTGTTTGCTAGAATTCAAGGGTTTCCCGTCCTGGGGATTTCTTAATTTCCTGATATGTAGGGTGAAATCCCTGGATACTCCTTTGGACTCAAGCATTCATAAATCCCACTAAAATACAAAGGGATTGGAATCTCTGAATTTTCGGTGGTCATTTGAGACATGTCAAGTGGCTGGAATTCTAAAATGGTTGGAAAGATATAAGGTATTTGCAAATGCGAAGGAACAACGTGATTATACATCATGTCCCAAAAACCGCAACATCCTAAATTTATGTCAAGAATTCTAATAAAGAAACATGCCCTTAAGCTCACTCATCAATTATGAAATCATGGGCCTAAATAGGTATGAAGTACAAAATCCTAGTAAGTGATGGCAAGGAGTTAAATCGAGCAAGAAATGTGAAACTGGCCAGTAGCTCAGATAATATCCCTAAAACAAAGATAAAACACAGTAACCTTATTCCATAGACAAAACTTAGAAAAATAAATGTGCATAATTGGACATATCAATATGATGATAGGAAAGAGGAGCCAATTCTCCCTCAACCCTCTTTCATATTCTCATAAGTCTCAGACATAAAGACACCCCAACAAGATTTTTATTTAACTCATAGTGTTACCGTAAGCAATAGCTGCAACTGATCCATTGCCTGTGGCAGCATAGATGTCTGGATGATCCAACAGAGGTGATGAAGAAGCCCCATTATTCCTTGCACCAGGGCCACCCAAGTGAAGGTCTGAAATATCAGAAACACCATCTCTTCTTTCTATCCCTTGATCATAGAGAACTCCCCTGAATACATGGCCCCTGATCTTTACCATAGCCTGGTAAACATATTCATCTTCTCCATTGTCCATCGCAGTCACGCGAACACACTTGAAAACTGCAGGTGCCTGAACATGACCCGGCAAGCTTTCTTTGAAACTGGCATCTAAAAAAATATAAAAAACAGAAATTAGTATTTATTTTGTATAAGCAACAGGAGAAGATTCTATATTACGCGACACGTGAAATTACAACTATCAAGGGGAAGTAAAGTAATCCAATAAGACAATGGACTGCCAAAGTATCCACACAGAAAGCATGATAGTACAAAGACAAAGATAAAAATCTGCATGCAATCTCTCAGAGATAAAGATAAAAGATCTGCATGCAATCTCTCTCTCTCTCTCTCTCTCTCTCTCTCACACACACACACACACACCTGACAGATATATATATAATTCCTGCTTCTGTGGGTGTGTCTATGTCAACACCCCTTTCTCTTTGGAATACGAGTAGAAGATACACCAGTTGTGAATGATAGGAGTAATCAGTCACATTTACTTTGTTTTCTGAAACATGGTAAAGAGGAGGAGAATAAATAAGGGGGATCTTCGAGTGCATCCATCCCTCACCATTTGTGGTGAGGGACACCCATTTTGAGGAAGTTTTAAATGGTGAGGGATGGATGCACTTGAATATTATCCAATAAATAAAATGGTATGATTGGATGACTTCCCACCTTAATATTGGAACTGCATTGTTGAGATTATAAAGTAGATACCACCTTTGAAGACTATAGACCATCGTTTCACAAGATACCGAGTAATTACCTTGGTTTGATAATCTTAGTAAGAAATACTATTAGATTAGGTTATATTAGTAGCATAAGCAATAGTTCAGCTAAGATGGATTTACTATTAGGCAAGAAAAGCCCTTGCTTTAGACACCAAAAATTAAGTAAGAAAAAAAAAATGACATCTTTATTTCAATCCCAAAAAATATTGCATTTTTTCTTCTCTATCTCTCAATTTCTTTCTCGACTTTTTTTTATCTCAACTTCTCCACTATGCTATGATGCTTTTTTGTAGTACTACCTTATAATTTGATGACAAAAGATGGATGTTATTGCTTTGTATATGGAGCTTAATGATAATAGGATGGACTGTGGTTTGTGGTTTCTAGCCTTCTTTCAATTTCTCATTCACAAATGAATATGTCTGAGTGATTGCTTGTCTTCCATGTTATTAGTAAAGCTCCTTAAGTAAAAACCTTAGATCGTTGGGATGAGGCTACAATGGGGATGATGGTGATTATGACTATAATCTATATCTAGTTGGTTCTAATACATCGCTTGATTCAATATTGTTGAAAATTTTAAAGTAGGTCCCTATAATATCTAGAATTGTTTCCAAGAGGAGCAACTGAATATGGTTTTTGTTGGATGAGGGTTGTCCCTCTTCCGTTCTGTTTAGTAAATGGGCTTAAAACATGAAGCTGACCCAACTTTAACTTAACCGAAAATTGGTTATTGTGCCCAAGCCTAACCTAGCTTGAACTGCGAACCGAAACACAAATTTACTATGGGTACATGGTTGGCCTAACCCAACCCAGATTTTACTTGATTCAACGGTGCATAAAATTCTCTTTTATAGTTTGCTCAATATCTCAAGAGGATTAATGGAAAAAAAAAATGTTAGAATGCAGCTCCGGAAACATATATGTTAGCAAAACTTGAATATAAAAAAATTAATTAGTAATTTTGCATCACAAATAGCGAGAAAATAGATTTTAAATAAAATATTTATAATAATATTAAAAAATAGAAAATACTTCATTTAAAATTATCATTTTAGGCTCCAAATTGTCTCGAGCCGGCCTGTTCAGAGCTCACAAAAAGTCACACTCACACTGCAAAAACAACTTTTGTAAAGATGAAATGAAAACTTTGATTTCCAAAAAATTTTAGGTGGCTTTTGCCTACAAGACCATGTATAAATCGGGCCAGCAGCCAGCTCCATCTTCTCCTACCTCTGCATTTGTACGGATCCAGTGAGACATGAATGCAGCAATTACATGACTTCAGCCGCATTTCCTGCGCAACTGAGCCACACCATGTCTCTTTTGACTGATTGATTGGACTAGGTGCATAGGCCCAGATTGGGCCCGCCTAACCCATTAGTCTAGCAGGCAAGTTACCCGTTGGTTGACCCATTCAAGGTCCATGCCAGCCCATATAGATTGACACATCGCTGCCACATCAACAAAGTTAAAAGCATCGACCAAAATCAACAACCAATATTGTTTTAGGGCTTGTTTGTGTAATATCATGGAAGAGGAATCTAAGGAAATGAAAGTCCAAAGAGGGAGAGCGGAAGATGGGTTTCCAATCATAAGTAAAAAAAACCCATAAAAAATGGGGGTTTCTTTGTAGAGAGTCCAGCTGCACCGATCAATCGATCAATCAAAACTTAAATTCTATGGAAATAAGACTTTCGCTTCCACAAAAAAACGGCTTGCACAAACATACCCTTAAGCTTTATCGACTAATCAAGTATTTGATAGTCAATTTATATACTTCTAAGAATATCATGATAGATCTGATTTAGCGAGCCACCAACTCAGATAGAATAAAAATAGGGGGATGCAACCGTGAAGATTAGCTTAATTAGACTAAATTTGGGTTAGATTAGGAATAGTTGGTTAGAGATTTTAGGGTTAGCCTGAATTATGAGTTTGGATTTTGAAGTATTTTCCTCATTCATGCAATTAGATTTCCTAGTTTGAGTCATATCTTTGATTAATGTGCTATGTAATTAGGCATCGGCTATTCTCAATAAAACCACCACATAATATTTGGCAAGATATAGCTCCTAAATTTTCACAATCTTAACCAAAGATAAAGAGAAACCAATAGACCATGTTCGTTCCACTTCTATTTAAAAGACATGATCCGTGTTAAGATGATCCCATATATAGAGGTCATAAATGGTGTGGCCTTGTGCAGTCCAATGTTCATGTGGATCAATTGTGGGGACATCCCTAGTTTAATTGTACACTAATATAATAACTCGTGCTCAGCACGGATATGACCAATATTGCAATTGAAATATTCATGCATTAAACAAATTCATATATTTTAGAAGAAAACAAAAGAGCAAAAATATTATGAGAGCACCTATTTATGTAATCCAAGAGCTAGTGGTGTTGAAAAGAAAGACGAGAATTTGAGTAGAAAGGGAATACTAGAGCTTGGATAGGAGGAGCTTTTGTAGAAAAGAACAGTGGAGAGTAGTTAAGAATAGTTTCCATCGTGTAGGTTGCTGCATAATTGGGGAGAGAAGATTTGAAAAAAAGAATAACCAACGGTCAAAATTCCAACCGACAGTTAAACTTAAAGATAATAGGCTAAGGTATTAGAGTTGATGATCCTCACTTGAGCATTTGTGTGAACAGTAAGCCCAACTTGAGTGAAATCTTGATCGACACTAATATGGACTGTTATTTTGAGTGGTCTAGATTTCGAAAATTGGCCTAGCTTATGGGGGAACAAGTTGGTATCAAGAATCCTCGGAGAAATGGCCTCAGAAGATCCAGCTTCTTTGCATGGGGTCACATAGGCTTGAGTTTGTGCTCATGCGGGGTCTAGTGATCGAGACTATTGAAGATGCTATGCAAGTCCAATGTTGGAGAATTGAAAAAATAAAAAATAAAAAATCTTCAATCACCAGAACAACTATTATTGTTTTAAATGAGTAATAATTGCCTGATCAATAAAAAAAGTGAAAAAAGGGGATTGATAATGCTGATCTTGTTGTTCATGGATCGTTGGTTGTTGTAGCAAGAGGTTTACCGTATAATCATAGAAAGATTTGATAGAGAGAGGTTTGAGAAAGAGTGAATTTTGTGCTCATTTGATTTTTGAAGGAGTATAGGTGGGGAAAGTCGAAGTTCACTTACTTATAATTCTTCCTTTTACTTAGGATGTATTTGTTTACATGAAATTGAATACGTAAGAATATGTACTAAAATAGATTCAAGAAAGGATAATATTATAGAGTTGATGTGATCAATGACAGAGATGAGATGGACCTCGGCTTTCCTAGAATTTGAATTACTAGAGTGATTACCCTGTTCAATAGTTTTGTTTATCCAATCCATTGAGAATTGATAGACAAGGCAAATTCCTTATTATAGACCAACTCCCACTTGTCTCTTCGGAGACATCCGATAAAACTAGAAGACCAAATCCCACTCAATTATGATAAAGTGAATAGATTGAATATCATTTCTTGAAATGTCTCTTATTCAAAATCTTGGGGCAACCTATATACCCCTTAATTTGTTCTAGTCATGAAATAGATGAAATAAATAAATAATGCATTTTTCGTTCAAGAATGAAGACGAGCATTAATTTTCTATCTCCCTTTGATATGTTTTTCATTAAGGCATGATTATTTCATAGCAATTTTGGGTCACCTTCATGTCAATTTTAGCTTCTTTTAGGAATACATTAGAAAAACATGGTATTAGGAGTTAAACATGCAAAGCCCTCAAGATAATCTCCTTGTAATACAATGAATGTAGACACATGCAAGCTACAATAACCTAGGTACATATATAGGAGCCTTAGGAGGTGGGTCTCTAGCTATATTAGTAAAAAAGTCAACTTTTTTTTTTTTACAAAAAAAGGATTCGATTTTTGAGACTATTCGCTTTCGAATATTTGTGAAAAGAGCTTGTTGTTCATGAGTTTATTTCAATTTTTATATATCAATCATCCTAATTTTCTAAACATTTTTAAGAGAGAGAGAGAGGAGGAGGAGGAATATAAGCTTCGTAACCATCCATGAAGAAGAGCTAAGTCTAAGGATTTAAACGTCAAATCAAGCCAGAATTAGAGATAAATAAGAAGAAGAAGGATGATGAGGAGGAGGGAGTATAAAAAGAAAAAAAAGGGTCTAAAAATGGAGGACTAAACCTAAAGATTTAAACTTCATATCTAATAAAAATAAGAGAGAGAGAGACCTAAATACCTAAATATCAAATCAAATAAAGGAGCAAGAGAGAAATAGGGTGGGGGTGTATGGGGTTTCAAAGAAAAATATTGTGGAGAGAGAGAGCGAGAGAGAGAGAGTATATGAAAAGAGAAGTTATGAACTCAATCCAGAATGAAGGACTAAATCTAAAGATCAGACATTAAATAAAAAGAAGAGAAAAATAAAACTGAGAGAGATGACTATGAAATTCTGTGAACTACTTTAAATTCTTCTTATGCATCTCATAACAAGCCTACTTACCTTGTTGGCTAGAGCTAGTATCAGAACTTCTAGGAGGAGTGGTGATATGAGAGAACATGCCATTACTCTCGAATGCAATCACCCTCGCCTTCTTAGCTGTAGACGTCGACACCGACAATCCACCACCTCCACCACCAGATATCTGTCGCTCCCGGCGCCGAGCCACTGGTATCCACGTGCTCTTAACATGGGTGGAACAGATAAATCCATGGCTCCTACAACAAGTCCTACACCGCCTGTGACTACAATCTTTCTTTGCTTGGTTCCCACAGTCTTTACAAGTGATCTGACGAATCCCACTAGAAGGATTGCTAGTGTTGAAAACATCAGAAACTGGTTTCTTTAGAAAATTGAGGTGGCTTTGCCACAGATGAGTCTCTCGACTTCCACTCTCTTGGACTGTATTAGCAGTGGAGAGAACACCCACACCAAGTGCAGGTGTGTTGTTGTTGGGATTGTGGGTGTTGGTGATGTTGTTGATTGGGTGATCTGAGAAGATGTGGTCAGGTTGTTGATATTGGAGATGTGGGAAGATGAGGCCAACCATGCCCAGATCAGGGAGGGTGATGGGGCGTGTGGTAGGCCATGTTCCAGCGCCTAGGCAGAGATCTTCACCTGCTCTGCTGCAACTGGCAGAGGTAGAAGAGGCCACCCACTCTCCAAATGCCCCAGAATCAGATGGCAGATTCCTTGCAGTAGCCACAGTGGCAATATGAGAGAGAAAGAGAGAGGTATGACTTTCTCTGTAATGTAAATGGAGGGGAGAAAGTGAAACTCAGCTCTCTCTCTCTCTCTCTCTCTCTCTCTCTGTGCAGAAAATGCAATGAAAAGAGGGCTGTTTTCAGCTTAGAATGCTGTTGCTTCCAACCATTTGCCTTTTTTTGGTTTGGTTTTGTTTTTTAATCTCTTTCTGGCTCCCTTTTCTAATTCTCTCTTTCCTGTCTCCCTTTTCTAGTTAACTCTCTCCCTAACTCACTGTTTTTCTTTTTAGTTAGGTGATCTGCATGAGAATCCATAGTGGCCTAGCTGTGATCTCATCCCTTGCACCGTCACTGTCCTCGTGAATTGCCATCAGACCCAATTGAACATTATTCAGGACTGACCTCACAGTAGGATCTCACACCTAGAAAAATGTTTAAGTCGTTGATTTGGAGGGATCATATCTCTATCATCTTAGATCACTTGAAATTTAATGAGACCCAATCTACTGTTTCGTCACATGCTTACAGTCCACTTCAGTAGTCTGCGCGATCACCGTCGTAGTTGAGCAGTTCTTCCACAGAGGGGGAAATATGTTGACCGATTCATTCAAAGGTTCCCTCACAAGGACTAAGACATGGGCCCAAGCAACCACAAGAGGACCCCATATAGTACCACCCCTATGGGTCCCACACTCAACAATGCCCTTGCCCCACCCTGAGATCACAAACTTTTAGCAGTATACTAATACAGAAAATTCTCTAGAACGCCACTTTAAATGAGGTCTCTTTTCTAACCTAAGATCAATCTAATCCCTTCTCTTAGAACTATTATCATAATCAGAGAAATTCCATTATTATCCATGGCAGGATTTACTCTCTGTAAAAGGAGATTTATTTCTAGCACAGGAATTCTAGCTTATGAGATCCATTTGCCCTCTCCAGTAAACAATCTAAGCTCCTCACACTTATTAAGCATCCATTACTAACCCAGTTGTATTGACGAAGACCCAATATGACCCTCCAATTGATCATATATATAATGGCAACCATCCTGCTTATTTTATTTCATTGTATTTTTATTTTGTTAGATGAGGATTTGAACTCACTCCACTCTCATACACAACCATGTCCTTAACCAATTGAATTAAAGGAGGAGACTAATCATTCAAGCTTTTTCCTCTGTTACAACTAACACACGTAAACTCTTCAAAAGTTCCTAACCAGGAGCGCTCCAGTATGAAGTATGAGAATGAGCCCTCTTCAAATTTGTGGAGGGAGGTGCCTTGCCATTGAGCTAACAATAGACTTGGCTGTCCTACTTAATTTAATGTTTGGGATTTGAATAATTTTGAAGCCTTCAAAATAGTAATTTGTAAATCAAATGATAAACAATTTTGGATTAAAAAAAAAAAAAAAAGTCTTCCAACACCCTTTTCTCATTAATGTGGGCTCTGAAAGCTGGATCATGTCTAACCTAGGAAATTTCGATGAAATAGATCTAGGGCCACTTCTTATCTACATCCACATGTATCTGTTCCCTACTCCTAGAAGCATCCAGGTGGGCCACACCCCACATGCTGTCGGCGGTTTTGTAGGCTTTATGCAGTTGGCCGCTCTAATGCAATATCATTCAGGAGTTTGAAAGCAAGTAAGACTTAAGAGACACACATGCATACAAAACTAACGAAGAATAGGGTGGAATGATTCTTCCACCTGAAGCTTGTGCAAGTTTCATTCATTCATTTCTTTTCCTTTACACAGACAAGAAAAGGAAACGTCACTAACCAAAACTACTCCAAATAGGATACGTAGGATGATAAAGGCCTCCTCTCCCTTTCTTCCAATATCTGATAAAGAATCTCCTTATCTTTGATGTTCGTCCATGTCGCAGTATAGCATACACCTCGGACTGTTTTATGTGAAAATGCTCACGCTGATGGGCCCATCTAGATGCACGACCAGAGAGAGAGGAGTGCATATGTTCAAAGGTGAATTAGGTGCCTGTATGATCCCTAATCAAATGATCTTAGCTCCTCGTGCTTTGATTGCTTCATATTTGCTAAGTTATTGTGATGAGAATTTAGAGCCAGGATCACCTATTTCAGTTGTTATTTTTTTACCGTAAGTGGACTAATAACAGTTCACTACATCATTAAGAAATTTACGTGGTTTTCTTTCATCGTATTTATACTGCATAGGTGATCCGGACTCGAGAATTTATTATTAACTTATATTTGGATTAGAAGTGGTGTCAATTCAAAAGGAGTGGGTGTGAAAGTACTCGATGATGGGACCCACATGTATGTGAAAAATGCATAATAAGAGTAGGGTTGGAAGAATTAGCCAATAAAATGTATTTGTTGTATTGTCCTTTGTTGAATGGAGAAGAGAGGGAGGAAGAAAAAGGGGCAAATGTGCCAAGGGAGGTGGCAACAAGAAAAAGTCTACCCTGGGCTGCAGGGAACCCACCCATATAAAAAAAATAAGAAAAACTTGTGGGAATCGTGGATAAAGAAAGAGAATGTGGGGGGTGGAGAGGGAATTATTGGAGGGAAGACGGTTGTGGGACCCATCTAAGTGATTCGTACGGCGTCCAATCCCCCACCACGTTCCCTCTCCGCAATTTTAGCTCGGCCTGTCCTTTTTCGAGCACCGAACTTATTGTGGGCCCCACTCACCCTTCATCACCATCAATTCATCCATCGTAGCTGGGCTAGAAAATTAGCTCTTTAACTAATCGGACCTTATTTAACTGGCCCCATCGTATTCGTAGCTGGACTGGTATTTATTTTTCTGTGGGGTCATGGAAAACTCTAAATCATTTTTAATTGCTTTTTCTCGGAAAAGTGAGATTTTGCACAATACATGAAATTTTCTGGAGAACAGAATCTAATCTCTGCCATGCTCACTTTTTCTGTCGGAAACTAGCTACACAAAGGTGCCCTAATGGCCTGTTTGACATCATTCCAAAAATATTTTAATATCCGAGAACGAATGGAAAAAAAAAAAATTTACTTGACAGGCATTTTGTGAGAAAAAAATCTAGAGAGATACAAAGATTTTATAGATGAAAAATAATAAGAGAAAGCCAGCCAAACAGGTTTTTCTTCCTAGACTTCCCACTAATTCCATTTCCAATTATAAACTAAAATTTAAGGCTTCATTTTTTTTTACATATTTATTTTATTGTTCGGTGCAGCAAAATACTTATAAAATTATTTATTTTTATTAATTAAGACTCTAAACAATGATTTTCCACCACTGGAATCTTGACATTAATTACAAAATATTCCCACCAAAAAGATCATTTATAAAAAAAAAAAAAAGTGGTCGACCCTTCTGAGGAAGATGTTCTGCAGGATGGCCAGATTGCTTAACCCATCCATTTAATTTGGGAGGGAGGTCCCACATTATGAAAGGTCAACATTGAGGAGCTCCTCAATCATGCTGCTTGTAGTGCAGGAGAATTTCTTTCCCGTAGGAAAAATAGGGAATCATCAAATCGTGAGGAAATATTTTCTCTGAGATTGAATTTTTTTTTTTTTTTTTTTAATGATACAAAGTCGAAGATTTAACTGATCAACAATGGGTAATATTTAGGTGGGAACTATTCTCACATATTATGTGGGAACTTTTTTGTTGGGCCCCATTTGGGGATGGGTCGCGGGGGGAGGGGGGGGGGGGGGGGGGATATCTATGTGAAACCACCCCAAGTATCAAATTTGACCTCAAACCCATGCCTCTAACCCCTTCATCCGTGGCCCACAAGTTTAATAACTTCATATTCAAATATATATTTATATTCAACCCTCGATCCAGTCGGATGTGTGCCAATCCTTGGGATTAGTGACTATCAGGGGGTTCTCTATTGGTTGCTAGATCTGGATGGATTGTTATTTGGGCCCCGCAAATTTTTTTTCAAATAATAGGTAAAAACTAGTTCTCACTTCAATATTTCCCATTTACCTCTTTTTCCTTATAAAGTTTAAAAAAAAAACAGTTCCCTCCCCCATAGACCATAGTCTTTTCTTTTGGAATCCAAATAGAAAAGTGGGATCCTCCACTAGTCATTCTGTATATTTCAAATATATGCCTCTGGCAAATCCAATTCTGATAGCAACACATCTCTCTCGCAAAAAGATGAGTTTCATTGCTAGCAATGTCGACAAAATTAGCAGAGTCCCAATGTTCAATCACACGAGAAAGGCAGCCTTTATTCACCATAAACCTCAATATGAATTTCAAGTAATCGGATAAATGGTGCTCCACATCCATCCAATGTTTCAAAACAAAGAAACCTGTACTCAGACCCTGGACTGGAGTGTCACCAGATTAACTTAACAGCCTGACCAGACTCCCCCGGGGGTCTCGGCCGAATCAACTCGGGTCTTGTTAAGTTTTGAAACATAATAGAGTCCACAATTACTGATAATTCACTCCATTGCAGAGCATTTAACCAACAAGGAAGCCATATTCTTGAATTGGTGCCATCCTGTAGCCCCAAAACTAAACATTCAAGACCCCGAGAAAAATAAAATTTTCTTTTACTGGGCCACTTGAAAATACACCACATAAAATCAACTTGATTCAGATGAACAGCCTTCACAGATGCTCTTATGTTCTCTACACAAATGCCCTTAAGATCTATAAACTCGAATAAAAAAAAAAAAGTTTTATTTTTCTTTTTTTACAAATGTCCAAACAAATTACTTAAAACACTGAAATTGCACCATTTGCACAAAAATAAAAATATATATATTAAGTTACAACACCAAACATTGAAGCTGAAATCCAAAATAATATTGAATCATGAAAGAACTGAACTATGCTTTTGGCTGCTTGTCAGAAGAAGAAAAGGGCAAGGGCCGGTAGCAACTGTAGTTTCTTTAAGACTGAACAGGACTACAAGAAGAAAAAATATAAAATGAGGAAAAAAAACAAAAGAGAGAGAGAGAGAGAGAGAGAGAGAGAGAGAGAAATTTCTTGAAGAAAGAAAACCCTTGTTACAAGCAGCCCTGAGTTTTAGCCCCAGGAAATATATATATATATATATCTATATAAATACCATCCCCGTGCAATGATAGGATGCAGACTGATCCACATGCTTTGTATGTCAAACTTTTATCTTATCTTTTCTCTCGTCTTGATCATCCGCTTGAGGGCTCCCAGCCATAAGTTGCACTCATCCCAGTCACTTGTTGTCATAATCACCTGTTTCTAACAAGAGGTTAAAATCATTTGCTGACCCTAGTTTTCTCAGAATCATGAATCATTTGTGCATGCGCAAAAATGAACACTGTTGCAGCACAAGCAACTACCTTTGCAATTTATCCCAAACAAGAGTGTGGTCAGATACCCACCTGGATATGAAGGGCAGTAACAAAATCCCCCGTGTCCAGAGCTTGGCAGAGCTGGCGGAGTTTAGTGGCAGCGTTGGTTGATATGTGGCCACCATTGAGTTTTGCAAATAGAGACCCAATCTTCCTTGAATTGTCCTCTATCTCACGTTTTTTAGCTGGATTTGCTCGTGAGCCTCCAAGTGCTTCTGATGTCTCATTGTAAAGCCTCGTCAATGTTGTGAGGACAGGCCTCAGTTCAGCTGTAATCAACCAAAACAACCAATTGAGGGTTAACAATAAGCTTTTGCGTTTCAGACGTGCCAGCTCTTGTGAAAGGTGCATCAATGACAAATATTTATGCAGAGATGATGCCACTTTGTAAGAAGTATTTGGTCGATCATATCAAAAGCCGTTAGCAAAAAAAAAAAAAACTTAAGTTAATATATATTTACTCATAATAAACTAAAAGTCAACAAAAACAAAAGGAACTCTCAAAACAATGGTACTTCTTTGGTGGCCTACATGAACCAAATCAACCAATAAAGCTGTGCTGCATGTCTATTAGTCCATTCCAAAGAAACATTTGTGGATGACACTATATAAATCTGCTATGTTTAGTTTTTACTCATTTATGACATATTGTGACTGGAAGCATTTTTGAACACCAAGTGCTAATGCATGTGAGCATATTGAGGATGCTTATTCATGGAGATCCAAAATGGATAAATAATCACTCAAATTGATCACAAAATGTATAATAACCACACCCACAATTTATCACCCCACAAACTGTGCTCCTTGGTGATGCAGAGCGGATGGACTGATGGAGAGATGCAGGACAGGTAAGGGAAGAGATGGTAGGGATAAGAGGATAGGGGGCTTCACACCCAAATCTCAGGTTTTACACCCATGGCTTTACCATTCTCATCACAGGAGAGATCACAGAAAAGAGCAAACTTCACTTCTTTTTTTTTCATAATAATATATGAAGCCCAAAGGCTTTACAATGCTTATATCGAAAAAAATAATGCTACAACTAATCTCGGCCACCAACATAAATCTACAGCTAAGATTAAAACATTAACAACCTAAACAGATAATCTAAAACTGCGAAATAATCCAAACATTAAAAGAAATTAAATATTAATCCTAAATTAGCCTATGGACTAGGCCCAAAAGGCTGGGTCGACCCATGGATGATGGGTTCGCACTGGCCTACTGGGTCAGCTTCTTCCCATCTTGGAAAGAACTCGACCTCGAGTGCTACAAAAGTCCGCCAAGATCAAAGATCAAACGAACAAATTCTTGATACTCTTCCTGATCTTCATATTAATCACATGACTTGGAACATGCAGTAGATCTTTCATTCCAAGTAGGCTCTAGGCACCGTGTCTTTTGACGTCCCTGAAGTCCAGAGTTGGATTGGATGGGCTCTGGAATGAATTGATTCTTCAACTCTTGAATTTTTACCATCTGCACATAATTTCCTAAAATCATTGGTCTATCTCCTATGATGAAATCAATTTGGGGAACCTCAATTATTGGATCTTCCTTCATAGCCTTTGAAATAATACAATTTTCGTCCAGTGACACAATTTCCTTTTCTGGAAGTAAGACTATGATCATATCCATTGGATGCTCAGTTTGCTAGCTAACTACATCCAATTCTTCGATGTTCACCTCTTCTTTCTTTGTTGCTTGCAATCGTTGATCACTATCGTCCATCCAGGACATGTCTGGAGTCTGGACCATTTTCTTTTAATTCGTCCAAAGTATGACCTTCTGCAGGAGTTGGACATGCTGCCCTTTCAGAGGTTCCCATGGAATCTTCGATTACCCATTCTTGCTTCTCAATGTCAGTCTCGATTTCCTCCACCAGGCGTTTTGCAACAGTGCAATGACGGGGTAAACTCGGACTCGGATAGGATAGGATTGTCCGTGCCCGGCCCTTTGGGTGTCCATATTTTGGCCGAGTTCCCCGAACCGTAGGCCCCTATGTTATGCGGCCATTATATTCTGCTACATTCCACCGCTGTTACGCCAGAAATCCAAGGTTCCACATGGACTCTTGATATTTTCTAAGACTTCCTTACTAAAGCCTTAGGCTTTTATATGTGAGACCATTCAATCATATGCTCAACATCGATGGCTTCCCTATATGCTTCAAATATGTCTATACAATATTTCATATTTTTTGCTATGTTTGGTCTCAACCCTCTGATAAATCAGTCTGAATCATGTTTATCACTCTCTTTCAGTTCACATAAACATTGCAGTCTTTCGAATTCGTTGGAATATTCATCAACTGTCAAGTTTCCTTGTCTCAGATTAAGGAATTGCTCAAAGAAGACCTTATTCGCATAATACCAATCTCCATATTTACATGCATATATCATTCTTTGCATTGTATTGTCTAATTCAATGATTTGCAACTTCATATTGGCTTGCAATTCCATGTCGATGTGAATGTGAAGACTGGAAATTTAATGCTCTTAAAAATTAAAATTAGACTGACCAGGTGTGTAGATCTTACTGATTAGAGTCCGCATGTGAAGACGGATCATCGATCAAACTTCGGACTTGCTATTTGAAGATGGACAGTTGAAAATTTGATGGAATCTGAGCCCACTTGTTAGCTGAAGTTGTATTTCTGTTGCCACTTTTTCTTCGTTGTTTAGTCGGATTTGGGCCTAACTCAAGGTCATGCCCACAAACTGGGCTTGGTTGAAGTGCTGGTCTCGGGTCCCCTTAATTCTGTTGCATATGTATCTATTGGAGCCTAATACATTTAAACTATATAAGAACACTTGGATGTCGTAACTAAATGTTTTACCTATTAGAACTAAAACACCCCAAAAACCATTTAAGGATATTGGCTTTTCATTTATTTTCTTCAAAAAATAAGAACAGAAAAACTTCAATAGTGATGAAAAAAAAAAGTACAAGAAATAGGAAAAACAAAAACAGTCCTTTGTGAACTTCACTGAAAAAATTGATAAAGATAGGAAGAAGAAACCCATCTTCGTGTGTGTGTGTGTGTGTGTGTGTGTGTGTGTGAGAGAGAGAGAGAGAGAGAGAGAGAGAGAGAGAGAGAGAGAGAGAGAGAGAGAGAGAGATTTTAAAATAATTAGTCAAATACCACAACCAAATTCCTTAAACCAAAAATCAAAATCTTTAACACTTCGAAACTCACAATTTAAAAATACCAAAAGGCATGAGAGAAACATAATTCCAAGTAATATTGAATTTTACTTGTGAAGTTGTCAAACTTCGGCAATTTTTGACCACCAGTCCCAAGCCCAGATAAAGGAGGCTTGCGTTGGGTGGGTTGACATCCAGCTTAACATTTTGTCATAATCCAAACATGAATTCAGCGATAGTGCAACCTATCCAAGGATTTGGCTCAGGATAGATCGGAATGGTCTAATAGAATTCATGCAGCTTAACCCAACATAGTTGGGACAACGCTTGATGATGACCTGTGAAGTTGTCTAACTATGAGAATGAAAGTTTTTTAGTGAATTCACCTTGAGTTACCTTTCAAGAAAAAAATCGCCTTGAGTTCCCAACTCCCATAAAAGCTAGAGGGAGGGAGGAATGGTGAGGAGAGGATGGAGGGTGAGATAGAGAGGGAGGAAGGGAGGGAGAAACATAGTGCTGAAAGAGGGAAAGAGAGGGTAGTGATGAAAGAGAGGGAAAGAAAAAGCAAAAAGGAGATAAGTGTGTTTCCAGACCACCACATTGACAGCTATCCAATGATTTTGGCACTCACTGGAGAGGGTCTGAAACTGTGTTTTAAAACCATAGCCATATGAACTTTTGGTCCTAAACGGAACTTGAGATTACCAGACACACTCGAAGTATCAACCGTCTGCACAGTAGGTTGTGGAGCTGGTGGGGTAACCAATGAAGCAGGTCCTTGTTGTCCTGCTGAATATGCCGGGTCATAAATTTGTCCAGCTTGATGTGCTCGGTCAGAAATTCCCTGCACCCAAAACAAATGAAGGGAAAAGTTTTAACCACCAAAACTGATCCTATACTAGAAGAAAGAAAATGAAAGCTTTGAGAGTGATGCAAATCGGGTGTTGCCTGCTGATATTGGTCCAAAATTTTCAGATCTGGTGTTGAAGGAACAAAAGGCCTCACTTTAGATTGTGTAGTAACTGAAGTAGGAGTAAAATTTGTCTGAAAGAAACAAACGACACCAAAATTAAAATATTATTAGCTACAGTAGTAAAAATAATATACCTTTAATAAATAATAACATTTAATTATTTATACTTAAGACAAAATACCACTAAGATTTCAAGTTATCTAACTCGATTTTTATTTACAAAACCCTCAATTCCATAGATTCCTGTCATCCATGAAAAACATGGTTGATTCAAATTATATTCAAAGACTAGAAATGACAGATTTCCAACCACATGACAACTGCCGCATATCACCAATGAAAGCTCATTGCTGCACCTCATAGACTGCCTAAGTCATGTTTTCAAGGGGCTGAGATTCATGGCTGTTCAGTGGCCTATAGAGATTAGATCAATTACAGGCTCCAGAAGCCCATGTCTGAACAGAGCCAACATTATCATTATTATTTTTATTCCCAGGGAGATCTTCATGCAGTATGCAAAGAAAAGGTGTTATTGATTAGATTTTGAGGAAAAGAAAATAACAAATAAAAAATAAATCATCAGCACTAAGTAAATAACGAAAACCAAGGTTTGTAGATATCAGATTCCTCATTCCCAAATCAACAATGCCAAACATGCCCTATGGTTTAAGTGTCCCATGTAAATAACATCCCTAATGCGGAACTAGAAAGACTAAGGGGACTCAATAATTATTTCACATAACAGTATGGGCTAGTGTGAGAGTGTGTGTGGTAATGTGGAGGTGTATGAGAATTATACAGTTGGTCTGAAATTCAACTGTGTGACCCTCTCCTCCTCTCTGGCTGAAAGCAAGAAGCTAGACATATCTTTTTCCTTCATAGATCAGATTTGGAGGTACACAAACATCAAAACAATCTGAAATTAACTGTGGACTAATATAACAATTACAAAATGACACCCTGAGAGCCCGTCTCTAAATAGAATTGTTCAAGACACGTTGAGAGCAATGTTATTTGCAATCAAGGCATGTCCAAATATGTTCCTCCCCAAAAATGTAAATTACCAGTGTATCTTGAGTTATTGGCGAAGGAATAAACATAGGGGAAAATTGAGTGTGCTGAAAAGATCCATGAGTTGCATATTCTTGGAACTGCTGGTTCTGTGAGATGGGTGGATATCGTCGTGGACCACCCGCATATGAAGAATTGGACGCTTCAGCATGGAGATTGCTGGGAACAGTCTGTGACAGCTGCGCCTGCGATTGTGGGTTGTCCCAACATAAAACAACAAATTTATATTGCAAAATAATTATAAAACATGGAGCTCAACAGAGAACAACCTTGAGCTGAAAAAGGATTTACAAACTGAAAACATGAACAATGAGCCAAGCACCTGAGAATAATGCTGGGATCCATGAACTATGCCAAAGCTGGATCCATCTGCACCATAACTAGCCTTTGCTTGCTGTTGAGTGTTGTCTAAGGGCAATGCTTTTGGTGCTTCTCTATCTACAAAAGTGCATTCAGAGACTCAGCAATGTTATGCCACTTCCAGTAACTTGTGAAATTACAGTGACCAAATCATTTTAGAAAATGCACTACATCAAGCATGAAGGTCAAAATTGAGTGCTGGTAGGATCTCTATAGCCAAAATTGTTAAGAGAAAATGCATGGACATGGACTCCAATGCACAAGCACAAGTACAACTAGTTCATAAAAAATCTCAAGTTAACATGGCAAAAAGAAGATGCTCATAAATAACAAAAGCAGAAGGCACCATTCATTGTATAGTGAGACAAATTTCAAATTCTTCGACACATTAATGATTATATTTGAACATGTCACTTGACCATGTTAGGAAGGAATGAAAAGATGCAACGCTACTTTGCCTGTCACACAACCAGCCTGGTCTAAAGAAAGGTAATTCGAGTGTATCCAAGCCCTGACTGATCCAAATCCAAATGAAACAACCTGTGACCCTCTACCACTGTTCCATTTTGAAATTGACCAGCCCCTTGTCAACAACTGAGTCAACACAGAGCCAGACGAAATCTAAAATCATGTTTGCCAAACTAAATATGTTTGAATTATCTTCCATAATATCAAATACATGAGCAGACGTTTAGTCATTAGTTAACTAACAGACTGCAAACGTACACAACTAAATAAAAGCTTATTAAATATGTGAAGTACGTATACTTTTCAGATAGGAGAAAATATTATGTTCCATTCATCTGTTGACTTTTCAAATAGCAAATTGTATTTTGTTTAACTCATTTATGTATGCCAATCACATCCAGACAATAATATGGTATTTCAGCAATTGCTCCCAAATGCAGTTGTGTGGGTCTCTCTTCAGGAGCCAACGCCCTGGAAGTTCCAATTTTATTTCATTGAGATAAAAAGAATTGGCTTCTCCTATGGATGTGGTCCTTAGACATGTGATTATGTAGGCCAATGCTTTAGCCAAACAGGGAGTGGATAGCGTTTCTCCATGGGTGAGTTCCCTTATGTTATTTTTGAGGGGTATAACAGCCTTATACCCTCTTTTTTTTCTGGGTGTGCACTGTATGGATGTGGTCTTTAGATATAAGACTAGATCGGCCAATGCTTCAGCTAAACAAGCAGTGGATAAAGCTTCTCCGTAGGTGGGTTCCCTTCCATTATTTTTGATGGGTATAAGATAAAACTCTTATACCCTCCTTTTTTTTAAGTGTGCGCTGTATTGTTAAGTTCTCCATTCTCATTAATAAATCTCTTCAAGTTGCAAATAATAATAATTATTATTATTATTACTATTATTATTATTATTATTATAACAACAACAACAACAATAACAATAACAATAATGTTAAACGTGTCCAAGATGGTTGCAGATGCAATTCACACCTTCAGCAGCAAGTGCAATCCGATTTCGTAATATAGCAAGCTCATGTGAAGATCCATCTGATTCCAAAAGTTTCAAATACTCCATTGCTGTTGTTAGAAGCCCTTGGCTGGCTAACAGCTCAGCATAGTTCTCAACAAGCTTGGTCAAAGATGCACTAAATCGTTTCTGTCCAGTTGCCAAAGCAAGGATAATAGTCTTCTCCATTAAACCCTACAAAAATTGATGAGAAGAGGAAATCTGTTAATTAGCTCCAATAATAGATATTTTCATAGAGTTCTAAGCATAAGCAATACCTGAAGAAGGTCAACATAGGTTCTGCCACCATTCTCAGGTTTCAAACTTCTTGACCAAATTTCTACTGTTTTGTCAATGTTTCCAGCGCAGATGTAGCACAAAGTTGCAGCAAGTGTGTTACCTGCAACCATTAGCCTCATAGCCAGCATGTCACACAGAACAGACCATTCCTCCTTTTCCGCAAACTGTTAAAAAATGTAAATTCTAAGAGAAGAGAGAGAGAGAGAGAGAGAGAGAGAGCTTGTAGCTAGTAGTATTTCTTCAAGTTAATATAAAACACAATTAGATGCTAATAATAACAACAAAATAAAACCTTGCAGCAAGCATTATCACTTCAAGTTAGAGATAGCGTTGCAATGCAAACGTCTCATCATTAACAACAATAACAGCGTGATAAAAACCACATAGAAGTGCATGATCTTGTAGTTTTTTACGTTAATTGAGTTGGTTTGTTGGTGGTGTTCGTGTTTTCATCGATTCTAGAGGTAGAAGAAACAAATGTTTAAAAAAGTGAGCTGATGCAAAAGTAACCGTCAACCAACTCTTTATTTGATAAAGATAAAATGGTTCGGTCCTGCAACCTCGTGGTTCCAACAAAGTACCTTCCAACCATTCTACAGACGCCTGTCTACCCATTCAGCCAGCACAGGGAAACAGAGCTCTTTATAGATTTTAGAAAAGAATGACAAACAGAAATATAATTAGAGTTTAGAGAAGTGAAATGGAAGATCTGTGGAAAAAAGACGATTGTCAAATGTAATGAAAGCCAAAACACAAGCAATGCATGCCTGCACAAACACACGCGTGCAAATGCACTCATATTATCAGTACATATATGTTGCCCGATCATTGTTTACCAGAAATATAAATGCATGAACATGGGACAAATTTAGTTCCATTGCTACAATAGAATTGAATGGAAAGAGATGAGAAAATCAAGAAATGGGGGAAATGAGGAGAAGATAAAAAGGGAATTAGTGAAATTGAACAAGTTTTATTCATTATAAAGCAAAAGAAAAATAAGAATAGGTGGTAAAACAAAAAAATAGAATTTCTATTCCTCGATGAACAAGTGATGCTTTTCTCCCTGCAGGCATAAAAATAGAATTTCTATTCCTCGATGAATAAGGATTTTTGATGTGATACAAAGATGGTCTCCCTACCGGATGGATCACTCAAGCTAAATGGCTAAATATTATTTAAGTCCCCTAACAAATCCTGGGTACATGTAGTATGGGTAGGGTGTCGCACATGGAACTTCATGTAGAAGATAGTGTGGGCTTCGGATCACTTAGGCCCACGGGCCCAGCCCACATAGGTATATATATATACAAATCCCACGTGTGGGATCATTGATTAGATTTTGTTGCTAGTTTAGTGCTGCTAATTTCCCTGTACAACTTCCTTACATAGATTAGGAGATTGATTCATTCTTGATTATGATTGTATTAATTAGCATGTTTAAAGCCCTTGATTAGGGCATAATGACAATATAAAAACACTGATGATCCTCTTGATGGATATCAGTTTCTCTCCAACTCTCGTCTCTTTCTTCTTCATGTTATTCCATAAAATTACATGGTATCAGAGCGAGGTTATGATCAATTATCATTGATCTTCTTCTCTCATTGATCCAATCATTATTCCTGGCTTGGATCCTCTTCCTGGAGTGAAAATCATCTTTATAATAGTTCCTGATCATCTCAGATCAAAAGTGGCCCACCAGCGATCATCATCATCATAGCAGCAGAAGCAGCCCATATTGATCGTCCGGTTCTCCTCTTATTTATGAATATTTTTTCAAGATTTTTGGGTCATCAGAGGTAGGATATCCACCTGATTTTGTGATATTTCAGTTTTGTGCAACAATTTTCATCACAGCCGTTCCAATTTGTGGATTTTGATCCGTTTTGAGTAAGACTTTGGCCTGGAGTTGCGGAAATACTGTGTCCTTCCATCCCCAACCTCATATCTGGTCACTGATCCTCTAATGGACCCCACGTGTTGATCGATCCACTGACGACTGGTCGTCTGACGTCGCTGCTCATCGTCTGCGACTGTGGACTTCTGACGATCGTCAAGAAGCCTCCATCCTTGCATACAGGAATGGTCGACTGGGTTTTCTGGGAATTCTGGTGATTTTTCTGGATTTTTTTCATCACCTTTGAGGTAGTTTCCAACCTCTTCCTCATCTGACGGTTTTTCTCAATAGGATTTCATCACCACCGTCCAGATTTGTGGATACTTTTCCAAATCTCATCAGATTTGGACTGAAGGAAGTCAATTTGATCCACTTTACAGAGATCAAACCTGATCTGTGATTAGACAATCCTGTGGGGCCCACGCACAGATCCAGGTCCAAATTTCATAGTCGCCTGGCTCTGTCTGGGACACTTATGCACTGTGTTGTGATTTTTGTGGCTGGATTCTTCATCAGAAACTACTGCGACCTCTATTGCTAGTTTTTAAAACTTCTTGTGCTGCTGCTGGCTGTTCTCCTCCTTTCCCATTGTTGATTGGTTGTGCTGCTGCTCTTTGTTGACCTTCTTCCTTCATATTCTGCAATGGATAAATACGATGTTATCCCAATCAAATTTAACGGGCAGAATTATATTTCCTGGTCTTTCCACTTGAGGAACTTTGTGGAAGGACAGGGACTTTTTGGTTATCTTGACGGATCCATAACGAAGCCTCAGATTACAAGTCCTGCTGACTCAAAAGGTCTCGCCAACTGGTCGAAAGAAAATGCGAAAGTAGTCACTTGGATCCTTAACTCTATTGATCCCTCTCTTACTGTGGCTCTTCAAGCATACACCACGGCAGCTGATATGTGGGCTCATCTGAAGAAAATCTACCATCAAACCAATAAAGCCCGGAAATTTCATCTCGATAGTGAAATTGCCAAATATAGTCAAGGGGATAAAACTGTGCAGGAATACTTTAATGGTTTCCTCACCCTGTGGACTGAAAGGGATTCCATGCTAATCCAAACCGTCTCTTCTGGATTTCTATCTGAGGCTCTCCAATTACATGAAGAAACTCACATCAGCCAGTTTCTTATGCATCTCCGACCTGAATTTGAATCTATTCGGTCTGCGCTCATGAACAGGGAGAATACTGCCAATCTTGATACTTGCTTCCAAGAAGTCCTTCGCGAAGAACTTCGTCTCACTTCACAGCGCACTATTCTGGAAGCACCCGAAGCTCCCAAAGCCTTCCTTGCTCCTCTTCCTACTGACTCGGCTCTTTTGGCAACTCCAAAGCTTACTCAATGTTATGAATGCAAAGGCTTGGGACATATTGCCAAAAATTGTCGCAAGAAACTGGTTTGCAAATATTGCAAAAGGACCGGTCATGTGATTGATGATTGTCGCAGCCTACAGCGACGGAATGAGACACAGCCTAAGAAGCCTCCCTCCAATATGCCAAGACAAAATGTTCCTTCCGCATTTCAGGCTCAAGCCCCCGTGTCAGATACAGGCAGCACTTCTTCCGGGGCTATATCCATGACTCCTGCTCAGATTCAAGAACTGATCCAGAGCACAGTCACCTCTGCATATGCGTCTATGGGCTTCTCTGGTGGTCGGTATCAACCTTATTCTCATATAGCATCTCCTGCTTTTCATTCTTCTGCATCTTTGTCTTCTTCTATCACCTCTTCCACATGGTTTTTAGATTCAGGAGCCTCAAATCATATGACATTTGTGGAACATAGCTTTACAGATTCCCACCCTTACCTTGGAAAAGAAAAAATTACCACTGCCAATGGTGATCAACTACCCATTTCTGGAGTTGGTACCATTACTTTATCTAGTGTCACTGGCCAATCCATGACCCTTTCCAATGTCTACTTTGTTCCAAAATTATCCGCCAATTTACTTTCTGTAGGACAACTTATTGATGATGGCTATCTTGTTCACTTTTCTTCTTCTGATTGTGTCATACAGTGGCGACAAACTGGGAAGGTGATCGCGACGGGGAGTAAACATGGACGCCTGTTTTTGCTGGACATTGGCCATCATTCCTTCTTTGCTTCTTCTTCTAATAATTTCAAAAACTTGTGGACAGTTTGGCATAAACGTCTTGGTCATGTGAACAATGCCTATTTAATTTCTTTGTTTAAACTTGGTTGTTTGGACTCTACTATTGATAATAAAATGATGTCTTCTCTAGCTCAATCCAAATGTGAAGCTTGTTGTTTAAGTAAGAGTCATATTTTGCCTTTTTATGTTCATAATTCTCGTGCATTAGAATCTTTTGACATAATTCACACTGATGTTTGGGGCATTGCTCCTACCTTGAGTAGGGCAGGACTCAAGTACTATGTGACATTTATTGATGATCATTCCCGTTATACTTGGATTTATTTTATGCGTTTCAAATCTGAAGTGTTTTCTATTTTTCAAAGATTCTATAACATGGTCCACACCCAATTTAAGAAAGATATCAAGATCCTTAGATCCGATTCTGGCGGAGAATATCTATCTCATGAATTCTCTGATTTCCTTTCTGATAAAGGAATTCTTCATCAAAAATCTTGTCCGCACACTCCGCAACAGAATGGAATTGCGGAAAGAAAGAACCGACATATTCTTGAAACTGTTCGTACCCTTTTACTTGCATCCTTAGTTCCTACTGAATTTTGGTGTGATGCTGCACAGACTGCGGTGTATCTGATCAATCGTCTTCCTAGTACTGTTCTAGGCAAGACTACTCCTTACGGAGTTCTCTTTGAACATCCTCCTTCATACTCTCACTTACGTGTATTTGGTTGTTTATGTTTTGTTCATCTTCCACCGACTGAACGCACTAAGCTCTCTCCACAGGCTGCCAAATGCATCTTTCTTGGCTACAGTTCTGAACACAAAGGGTTTTTGTGTTATGACCGGTTTGAGAAACGCATGCGAATCTCTCGAAACGTGATCTTCCTGGAACACATTCCTTTCTTTTCATTGCGTTTAGATCATCACCCTATTGCTGTGTCCTATTTGCCCCAATTCTCGGAGTCTGCTTCTGCCTCCCCAGCTTCAGCCTCTCCGGCTCTCAAGGTCTATGTCCGGCGTAACAAGGTTCCTCCTATGGTGCCTCCCTCTCCTGATCATCTCACAGTGCCGCCTATTGCTCCTACAGGTAACCAAGCTTCTTCTGATAATATCCTCTCTTTGCGACGATCTAATCGTCTTTCTAGTGCCCCTAACCGTTATGGCTTTCCTGCTCTCTTTTCATCCTTAGATAGTGCTCCTATACCCACCTCATATTCACAGGCCTCGAAGATTGTTTACTGGCAGGATGCTATGAATGAGGAATTGCTTGCTCTCGAAGCAAATCAGACATGGGACTTGGTACCGGCTCCTGAAAGAGCCTCTGTGATTGGCAGTAAATGGATCTACTCCATAAAAGTCCACTCCGATGGAAGTCTTGATCGCTACAAAGCCCGATTGGTTGCACAGGGTTATAAACAAGAGTATGGAATCGACTATGCGGAGACATTTGCACCAGTGGCTAAAATGACCACCGTTCGTACTCTCCTCTGTGTCGCTGCAGCCCGCAACTGGCCTTTGTGGCAAATGGATGTCAAAAATGCATTTCTTCATGGGGATTTACAGGAGACTGTCTACTTAAAACCACCTCCAGGATATGCTTGTCCTCTTAAACATGTTTGCAAGTTGCGGAAATCTTTGTATGGACTTAAGCAGGCTCCCAGGGCTTGGTTTGATAAATTCCGGACTGCAATTCTTCAAGCTGGATTTCGTCAGAGCCATTCGGATAGCTCACTATTTCTTAAATGGACAACGAGGGGATACACCTTCCTTTTAGTCTATGTTGATGATATGATCATCAGTGGCAATGATAGTGCTAGCATTACGGATCTCAAACATCATCTCACTCGCCACTTCAGAATGAAGGATCTTGGTCCTCTTACCTACTTTCTAGGGCTGGAGTTCTTGCGTAGCAAATCTGGCATTCGAGTTCATCAGAAGAAATATGCTACAGATTTGATCACTTCGGCACGCCTTGATGATGCTCACATTTTTGATACACCTATGGAGTTGAACAGTAAGATGAGTACAGATGATGGCCCTCATCTGGATGATCCCTCTGTTTTTCGGCGGATAGTTGGTAGTTTGCTATACTTAACTATGACTAGGCCGGATATTTCTCATGCCGTTCATACGGTTGGCCAGTTTGTGAGCAATCCTCACAAACCTCACCTTGCTGCTGCCTTGCGCATACTCCGCTATGTCAAAGGCACCCTTAATCATGGTCTCTTCTACTCTTCGGGCGCTTCTCTGCACTTATCTGCTTATGCGGATGCTGACTGGGCTGGTTGCCCCGACTCTTGGCGCTCTACCACTGGTTGGTGTATGTTTCTTGGGGACTCTTTGATTTCATGGAAGTGCAAGAAGCAAACCACAGTTTCGAAATCATCTGCTGAGGCAGAATATCGGGCCATGTCATCTGCGAGTGCTGAAATCATCTGGCTACGCCGTCTTCTCTGTGAGTTCGGTGTCACTGTTGGTAGCTCTACACCTCTTCATGGGGACAACACCAGTGCTACACGCATTGCAAACAATCCAGTCTTTCATGAAAGAACAAAGCATATCGAGATTGATTGCCACTTCATCCGTCAGCATGTTGTTACTGAGAAGATCTTCACAAAAGCACTTCCCAAACCGCGTCATCATGATCTCACTAACAAATTGATGTTTTCTGCCTTACCACATCAATTTGAGGGGGAGTGTAGAAGATAGTGTGGGCTTCGGATCACTTAGGCCCACGGGCCCAGCCCACATAGGTATATATATATACAAATCCCACGTGTGGGATCATTGATTAGATTTTGTTGCTAGTTTAGTGCTGCTAATTTCCCTGTACAACTTCCTTACATAGATTAGGAGATTGATTCATTCTTGATTATGATTGTATTAATTAGCATGTTTAAAGCCCTTGATTAGGGCATAATGACAATATAAAAACACTGACGATCCTCTTGATGGATATCAGTTTCTCTCCAACTCTCGTCTCTTTCTTCTTCATGTTATTACATAAAATTACACTTCACCCCACATGATAAGGCTCAAACGAGCCACCAATCAGGCCAAAGGCTCAAGGCTAATAAGAATCTTCTAGAAGACTCAAGAGACTTGTGGAGATCTCCATATTTATTTAGAAACAGGCACCAAGCTAAAGTACAAGAACCCAGAAGCCCTACACTAGAAATTAGTGTAGAGAGTTCTACATGGCTCTTTCACTATCAGAGTGGCGAGACATGTGCAAGTCCAAACCATTCAGTTGTAAGGCCTCAAGTATAAATATGGGTTGGAAATGAGCAGATCCACCTTCGGGTTCATTAGTTCTATGGAAATGTTTTTTGAAAACCAGTTCTATGGAAATGTCAAACAGTTTGGATCATGAATTTGGGCTGATTAGACTTACAAGGAAATTATTGAAAATTGGGCCAAACTATATATGTTTTAATATGTGTATATAAAATAAGGCTGGTGGGTTTCAAACCCAAACCTGTTTGGACTATTGTAGGGCCCCCAAAATGACTTGGCTTCTCGAGGAGGCTTTATTTCAAAATGGAGAGCTGTCGCAATTTAGAGCTGCTGCTTGAATATATATGATTAGAGCCAGTTATAGATTTTCTCTCAAATACTTGCTCATAATTCTGTCCATCTACCCTTTTTTCTTTAGTAAAAGGTACTATCATTCATTTTTTATAGTAAAGTCTAATATAAAGCTCATCCGTCATCAGCAAATACAAGAATAGTAAGTCTTCCTACTCATCCAACCATTGACAATAAACTGGCAGCCAATGTGCACTTCAATAGCTTCAATAGGATATACCCTCTTTTAGAAGATCTCAGTGATCAATGCTCAATATGTGCCTTCACCAAGTCAGGTATCACTCATTGGATAAAATAGGAAAGTAATTACAAACTCTAGTGCCAAAAGAGCAGGTGATAAGCAAATTAGAGACAAATTCCACATCTTTCAACAAATCCCATGTGCTCTGCAGTCCATTTGGATAGGTGCTGGTTGTCATGGGAGACCCAGTGAAATTCAGGGAGGGTCCTGCCTTTGGGGACTCATGTAGAGCTGTGTGCAGGAGAAAGTTTTCCTACAATACATCAAAGCTTCCTTTTGGGACGGCACAGGATATTAATAGCGATAATCTTTTTCAAAGCCATTGTCCAACAATATGCCCAAACCTTTGGAGGAGCCTAGATAGTTGATACGCAAAATATGAAGGAAACAAGCAAACACCGTCCAAGAAAAAGTAACTTATCATAAAAGACTTCACTGAAGCATTAGATTTAGATGGCTTCCAAATTTGGAAATCAACGCAACTCTCCTTCAAGTAAATAGACCAAAGCGATCAAACAACCCCAAGTTGGCAGCATCATTACTTTGCAAATCATCCCTCTCCACCTTAAATTTGTTAATAAGAATATCCCACCATAAGCTTTTCATCTTTCTCCCCAATCTGCCACAGCCATTTTTCAAGGAGGCGAGCACAGTTGACTTGCTCAATGGCTTAAATTCCTAATATTCCCTCCACCACCACTCTACAAACTATTCTTTTAAACACCAAATGGTATATCTTCCTAATTTGTGTCATTCCAAAGGGAATCACTCAATGGATTCAATTCTCATTACTACCCAAAATATAAATGAAACAAGCAAACACCATCCAAGAAAAAGTAACCTTGTAAATTATTTAACATAACTACCTAAGTATTAGATTTAGATGGCTCACAAATTTGGAAATCAATGCAACTTGCCTTTAAATAAATCGATTGAAGCACAGTTCACTTGCTTAATGGCTCAAATTCCTAATGTTCCCTCTACAAACTTTTCTCTCAGAAGGGCATCACTCAATGGATTCAATTCTCTTGACTACACTTAGAGGATAATGAAACAAGGATAAAATGTATACGGTAAGTATAACCAAAATGGACTTCACTAGAGTAATCCAATTCCCAAAGGGAAAAATAAGATTTTTTATATGTGGATGACTTTTTAAACCTTTCTATAACCAGATCCCAGAGACTTTGGAGGCTTACTACCACAAAAGGCAATCAAAGAGATATGGAACGAAGATGATCCATCCTCTGGTTTCGACATGTCCAATGCAGGCAAGCAACATTGCCCGTGAGGGGAAAAGTTTTTCTTTGCAGGTTAATGTCCTCACAAGGGATAGGCCGGAGAGGACATGAATGAAAGTAGTAAAGATAGATATGAAGAAGTACAAATTATCTGAGGATTTGGCCCACAGAATGGAGCAATAGAATTCATTTAGCCGACCCCAACATAGTTGGGACAAGGCTTTAATGATGATGTTCTTTCAGCCATTACATTGATACACTCCAAACTCGAAATACTTTAGTTTTTATTTTAGTTACTATAGAATGCATTACTGAAAGTCATGCACAACAGTACCACCTGGCACTTGCCATATTTTCATGTTCTGTTGAGTTGCACTACTTACTGTGCAAAGAAGGGCAAGTGTTTCTTTCCAAGTGTTAAGTGGCCTGGTCTCCACAAGCCCCTTAAGATCATTGTTTGCAACGGCAGAGACAACCTGAACATTGAAAGAACAAAAATCAGGAGATGTAATCGAGTCAAATTTTTAAAATTGAATGATCCAGACTGCAAGTTCTAAGATTTTAATAGATGTTCAGATACTTTCCTATATAATTGAAAACACAATCTTCTAAGATCCATTCAGTTGAGAAGAAAGAAAGTTACACTAACCTTCAAATAAGACAACTGGCTCTTCTTAAGGTACTGATCACGAGTGCTTTCCCACAAGGTTTTGCCCCCAATGTGAGCAATAACCAAAGCATCAGCCACTCTATTTGCAGAGATGCAATGCAGAACTGCTCTCTCATAGTCTCCAACAATTATAGCGCATTGAATATCCGCATCAACAGAAGAGTCAGAGATCTCACCCAAACCTTCAAATTCTTGTGCTTGTTCACCATTTGGCATATTACCACTCACATCACCGAAAGCTGAAAAAGATTTCTCTGCTTTGGGAGTCTGAAGATTGTTAAAGAACTCTTCCCCATTATCTGTAGAGTATTCGTTGAGCTCACTACAATCCATAGACTCTGTTTTACTTATAGTTGTCTCATTGAGACTCAGGGTGCTAGTAATTTCCTGGCAAAGTTGTTCGTTCACATTTTCATTTCCTGCAGAATGAACCTTGAAGCCCAGGTGGACAAGTAGCTTTGTCCTAGCTGTCCCTTCATCCTCAAACATAACCTTCAAGAAGCCCCAAGTCTCTTGATCATCTTCAGACCTGGTCAGCACAATGAAAATGAGTTGGAAAAAAGGAAAGGGAAAACATATCTACAAGGAGCCATGTTGATGGAATTTGAACAGTTTTACACAAAAGTCTATTCTTTTACACAGAGGACCGACTTGGATTCGCGAGACTTTCTATCACATAAACTTCTCAATGAAGCTCTTTCACCATTTTGAATTGCAGCTTCAAATTCAGTGGAGCGGCTCACCAAACCAAGTTCAGTAACTAAGTTATGCACATAAACCTGACAACAAAAAAAAAAAAAAGGAAATCATGAACCATAGAACAGCATAACGGATTAGGAAGCACTTCAAGAACCATGAGACTTACCTCAGAGATCCTAGGGGAAGCAGCTGATGAAGATGAACAAGGGTGAAACAATACAAGCCCGCCTCCAAAGCCAAAGCTTGCCCCTGTAGGACGTTTTAACCACTTCGGAGCTCTCAAATAAACTTCACAAATGAAAAACGCAATAGGTGAGAAGAAAAGCACAAAGTGGAGTTATCGACTTTAGTAGTTCCAAATCATAACTGAAAAACCAAATGAAAACAACATAATATCCTTCAAAAGGGACAGAACAGAAGTCGAAAAACTGGCTAGTTTAAGAACCTTTTTTAGAAGCCAAGGTTGAATAAAACTTATAAAATGTGAGAAATACAGAAGTCCCATTAGACAGATGGAATGTTTGATAATCATGATGGAAAGAAACATTTAACAACCAGAAATAAATGTGTTAAGTAACACCTAATTGATTTCATTAAATTGTATGCTACATAAACTTTTGATAATCCTAATATGTAGAGCACAATTTTAGTTAATCAAATTTCAGGGAATTTGAGTTGATTAAAGTTGAAAATAACCTAGTGGAACACTATGATAGATTTCAGTATCAAGGGGCAACGATTATACATAATGGAGGTTTGAGTTGCATATGCGATGAGAGTATTCTGCAACTGTCAAAGTGTGCCTTCAATTTTAGCAGCAATTTCATAATAGAATTTAGATTTTAGATCCATTCTGCTGTATGGTGCTGAATGTTGGGCAATAAAAAAAATTAACCAAAATACATATGACCGAAATGCACATACTTAGATGGATGTTTGGAGTTGCAAGAAATGAAAGAATTAGAAATAGCTACCTAATATAAAAAAAAAATTACAAGATGGTAGAAATAGGAAAGAGTACATATAGGCAAAAAAAGTTCTATGATGGCCCCTCTTAAAGATAAAATCAAGAAATGAAATTTGAGATGCTTTTGGGCAGATAGACCCAAAATCAAAATGTACTGATGTTACACATTCAAAGTAGAGAGGAAGAAAGAGCAAGAAATGAAAAAATTAGGAATAACTATATAAAAAGAATCAATAAGATGATAGAGTACCGAAAGAATACATAATCATCATCAAAACTTTGTCCCAGCTATGTTGAGGCCAGCTACATCTATTTTGATTCTTCATACCAGTCTATCATGGGCCAAATTAACAAGTAGGTTATACATCTTCAGATCTATCCTTACTACTTTCATCCATGTCCTCTTCGCATACCCCTAAGAGGACATCAACCTGGATAGCAAAACTTTTCACCTCACTAGCACTATTGCTGGCCTACGTTAGACATGTCCAAACCATCTTAAACAAGTCTCTTAATTCATCACCTACTGATGCTACTCTGAACTCTACAGAATGCGCTCATTTCTGATTCTATGCTTCCTAGTTTTACCGCACATCCATCTCAACATTATCAGCTCGGCTACACTATTTTTCGCATGAATACGTACCAAAAGAAAATCTATGGTAGCCCCAATAGAAGAGGAAACCAATAAATACTATTTGAGATGGTTAGGGCAGAAGATATTGGGTGGGGGCAGATGCTATTGGGAGGGTCATCGAGTCTCCTCCCCGTAATGCGTCAACTTGAAAAGAGCCTCTAACAAACTTGGAGGCTCGGTGTCACAACCAAAAGGTTGCAGGCTCAAGTCATGTTACCATTCGAAAAATAAATATAGAAATATATACATTTGACTCAAGTGTCCCAAACATGGATGAAAACGTAGCGGCTGATAAATCAGCGTAGCAGTGGCCACCGCCACGCTACGGCCGAAATATCACCCGTTGCACCTGTAGCGGCTCGTAGTGGCTGCTACATGACGGTGGGGTTTAAAAACCCCACCAGCCGACCACATTATCCCTTCTTTCCCTTTTCCACCTTTCTTCTTCACTTTCACTATTGTAAAAGTTTTTGACTGCCTCCTACCTCAAAACTTTAAAATTTTGACCTCAAGAATCATCAAATACAAGGATTTAACACAAGATCCAACCATTCTAAGAATTCGTCTTCATATAGGTACGTTGTTTTTTTTTCTAGTTTTGAGTTTATTTCTCTCTAACCACTATGAATCACAGGATAATGGCATCATTGGCTTGTAATATTGATAGATCCATGTTTCCCTTTGATCACGCACGCATATTTTTATGTTTTTTTATTTATTTATTTTTATTTTTTGAAAAAAGATGTTATTTCTAATAGAAAACCCATAAAAAAACCTCGAAAATGGCTTCTATGTTAGGTCACATTTTGCATGTTTTTTGAGTTTTTTTTTTAATTTATTTTCGTATCTATGTTAGGTCAATGTTTTCCATAGATCAATCCAACACATCTTTGTGTTTTCCTTTTTTTTGTTTTTGTATTTTTTTTCAGAATCTTTTATTTTTTTAAAAAAAAATACTTTAATTAATTTAATACCCATCAGATGCCTTTCGAATGAATCCTAAATGTTAGATATATGTTTCCTGAATCCTCCCACATTTTTGTGTTTTTTAAATTTTTAATATACTACTTTTTCATATTTTATAGGTTTTCAGTATTTTATTGTGTGCCAACTGTCAATTGAAAATGCCGCGTGATACTGATCACGCATGGAGTTTTGGTGAGATGGTTGAGAAAAACCGATTGAAAATAAGTGTAACTTGTGTGGAAAAGTGACCACTGGGGGCATTACAAAATTCAAGCAACACTTAGCCCATGTTACTAGCAATGTTGCAGGTTATACCGAAGTACCGAGGGAAGTTAGGGAGTAAATGAGAGTGTTATTGAATGAAAACAAAGCTAGAGAAGAAGAAATAAAAGTAAAGAGGCAGGAAGATGTTGATGCTGCCCATTATGGTGTATTTGGGGATGAAGCCCTTGGAGATTTTGACGATGAGGATGACCCACACATGGCAACTGCACGCCGAGAGTCCCTCATGACACACCAGGAAGAACAAAAGCGTCGTGCATTTAGTGGAACTAGATATTATGATGTAGGGGGCTTATCTAGTGTGCAAATAAGGGCAAGGGCATTGTGGGGCCATGTGTAGGGCATTTAGCACCCAAGAACAGAATCATGATGTAGAAGTAATTTCTACTAAAGAGCTACACCACCAACACAACCCTTTGGAAGAGCAGCTCCTCCCCTAGTTGATCCTCTATAGCATATAGATCAGAGGGAGCTAAACATCACTATATTTGAGAAAGGGTACTACTTAGCATAACTTTCACATTTTTACTAGGTTTCAATTGTTTTCTATTTTTTCAAAATTTCTTGTTCTTTTTTGGATGAGCACAGATGGAAAGGACTCATCCCGGTCCCGATCGGCACCGAAACCAGTACTAGAATTTAAAACCATGCCAATTATTCAACGATTGGATGAACTGGATTGAATGAAAAACAAAGGATAACACCTTTTTATACTTAAATATGTTCAAACTAAGTATTAACTAAAACATGGTGAGTCCTATAATTTTATATTTATCGGACACTATTTTTCAAATGCTTATATTTTTTTATCAGTTTTTTAAATATTTTTGAAGGCTTTCGATCTCTGGGTAGTGACTTGGTCAAGTCAACTTGGCTCAAGGGAGACTGAGTCACCCCTAAGTCCGATTTCTAAAAACCTTGGCACGCACAGCTACCAAATTAGCAAGACTAGGAAGTAGGAAGCCCTGAAGGTATTGCATATGATATCTAATGTTTGCTTTATATAAATAGGTAACACGACTCAGACCAGCAACATTTACTTTAATTTAAACAAAATTTTCTTATCATTTATTAAAAAATTAGAGGGGAGAGCACGCATACTGACAGAAAAATCAATTAACACTTCAAATCTAGTAGTTCCATTAAATATGCTAACGTCTTTCTTTACAAGATAGAATTCCTGGCTTCCATTTTACAGGAGTCATCAATAATTTATGTCAATAGCACAGGGGAAAGTGAGCACCCAATACTTGCACCAAAAGTAGTGGAAAGTGATGCCTACTTCCATTCAGAATAGGAATTTTGTTTGTTTCCCTTCTTTATTTCAATGATGGTCAATTTTTCTTTCAATACTTGCTAAATATACTTAAGTTAAAAGGGGGAAAATACAAATGTATGCCCACAATTGAAGATAACCAACAATTTCAAGATGGCAATACAATGCAACCTCAAAACCCTCTTTTCCAAAAAAAAAATGGTGCAAAAATGAAAAACACGGAAGCTGAAATAAATATGTACCTGAAGAGCCTGTAGTTGACAAACCTCTAGCAAAATCACCCTCTTCAGTTGCTCCTCTACTGCAACCCTGCACTAGTCAAGTGATTGTTGATGAAAATATTGGAACAAGAAAATGGGAAGTTCAATAACCATCAATGCTCAAACAGAAAAACAACACAAAAGGCATACTAACGACATGAAGGCTATGTAAAACTGACACGTACATGATGCAGATCTACACTCAAGGATTTAGACCAAAAGACACAAAATGAGAAAACCGAAGGACCTACATGCTCACTATTGCAACCTTGAGGTTGTGGGTTCAAGTCATGTTTCTAATCAAGGGAGAGAAAAAACGAAAGTAAGGATGTACAAAAAATTTCATATTATCACTATGTTATTAGATTGCAAACATGTTTATGACAACTTAAATTAATAGAAGGAAGCAACAACTAAATAAATCAAGCATACTCCAAATGATGTTAATTACCTAGATCAGTTGTCAAAAACGTAAGGATGTGGTTATTGAGTCATTATGCAGTATGCACAATATGCAGCCTGGTTAACAACACATGTAAATATCTAGGGATGTAAATGTGCTAAGTTTAGGATGGGTCAGTGGGGGACCCAAACCTAGACCTCAAGCCATACAGCCCTATCAAGATCTAAACGTATATAAAAACTAACATGTATTTTATTACAGACATTAAGTTTTGAGCCTGAGACCACCATTTAAAATCACGGTAGCAGACGGTATCAGAATCGGCCAGAAAAATCGATACAACGCAATGTTATCAGAAGTTCGCACCAGCCACAGTTCAATTGCCCCATGAATATTAATTTGAGAATTTCGGAAATTTCACCGGAAATGAGATTGTTGGCTTTATGGGAAAAAAAACCCAAAGCTCTGACCCAACGAAAGGTCCTCTTCTTCACACGATCAAAAGAGAAAGAGAGAGAAAAGGGAGGAGGAAGGCATACCTATCACTGTCGACCAGCAATGACCAGCGACGATAGCAATGACCGGTGATGAACTAAAAGGCAATAGAGACTGATTTTGAGGGTTCTTTCATGAATGGCCTTTTGGCCCTTGGGCCCAAGTGAGATTGTCGGCCCCACGATGGAGCCACCTATTAAATCGTAGGGCTTTTTTTTTTTTTTTTTTTGCGAATGAAGATTTCTCCATGGTATTTACCCATGACTATTCCTCCGGGAGAAGTACCCACCCACACAAACACCCGCCAGGTAAAGCTAGGAGTGGGAGTCGAACACAAGACCCTGCGGAGGAAACCCAAGTCTTATGCCAACGCACCATCACCCGGGTGGGAAAAAAAATTTTAAGCATTTAGAATTTTATCTCACTTATATTTATCCTAGCAAATTTTACTCTAAATAGAACTCTAGCTAAATTCCACTTTAAAGTTAATATCTATTTTTAATTTTTAATCTGTGTATATATATTATTTTGTATTCATTTTATTTGTTTTTTTTTCTAAAATGTGTTGCCGAAATTCTGTATCAGCCGAAATATTTCAATTTGGAGACCAAAACTGAAAAGGGATCCGAAACAAATTCTCAACTGTGAAATTGCAGCTGTCACTTTTCAATTGTTTCATGAGTATTTATTTGCCACCAAAAAAAATCCAAATATATTCCAGAAAATTCCATAATAGTAGAATCTGGAATCCATTTTTTGCATTGAGGCCAAGGGTGTATATAAAGGGCCTCTCTCTCTCTCTCTCTCTCTCTCTCTCTCTCTCTCTCTCTCTCTCTCGGTTGGCCAACAGGAGGAGTAATACTACCAACTTGAGCACCCAGGGATCGATCCCTGGGCATGTGTGTGTTACCGAGGTCCCAACACCACTCGACTATGAGTGTGTTGGCAAGGGCCCCTAAGCAATATAGGTACTGTATCACTAGTTTTTAGAAAACAATTGTTGAATCTAATGGAGTCTAGTAATTGAATTAAATGTATTTCTAGGATTTAGTGTTATTTTAAGCTTGCACATTTAATCTGGAATGACAGACATTCATTGGCCTTTTAACTACTTACAATCATTGATACCTTGTCTAAATGTGCACTATACCTTCATCATAGATGAATCCTTCCATTTCTGCAGTAAACTGGTGATAGTCTCAAGGATGCCCACCAAGTAAATCCAAAAAGAGAACGACACCATAATCGATTTTTTTATAATGATTATTTCATTAGGAAAACCTTAACAATAAAAGAGACAATACTGACAAGCCTTCCACCAAAAAGATGCATTAAGGGATGTCACAATGTGCATCACCTCTCCCACCTCGTCCAACAAGTTCCACAGCAGTCAAAACCTGCAGTGACCAAACTGATAACACATTTTGAATCCCCTTCCACCTGAATTCCCCAGAGATTTAAGTCGAAGAGCTTCCCTCAAACCTATCCTTAAAGCCAGGACTTTTTCCCTATTAATCAAACAAAGACAAGCCACCCCATAAAAAAATAGAACAAGTGAGAAGTTATCCCAAATAATGCCCACCAGCATTTCCTGGATTACCATTGGCACTACCATCAGTTCAGCTTCAAACTGACAATCTGATGATCAAAGAACCTAGAAAGCAGTAGTTGTGAATACAGTACCGAGAATGTATTAATTTTGTATATCTTTCTATGGAGATCGTCCATCAATATATAGGTATTTACATGCCTTTAATCCAGGCTTTAAGAAAGGAAAGCCACCTAATTATATCAATCACTAATCTAAGTTAAGAAAACAACTAATTACAACAATTGCTATTCTAAGTAAGGAAGGCTACAACTGTCTCAATATTGACCCAAATCAATTCCACGTGAGATATAGCATCGGTCTGACTACTGATGGGCTTTGGGCTTTTGGCCTTGGGCCTGTTTAACACCCCCCCTCAAATTGATGCGGGAGAATCAACAAGCATCAATTTGTCAACCAAGAACTGATGGCGTGGTCGTGGAAGGCCTTTGGTGAGAATATCAGCAATTTGAAGTTCAGTGGAGACATGTGGAAGGCTGATGACATGAGATTTAAACTCATCACGTATGAAGTGACAATCAACTTCGATGTGTTTAGTGCGTTCATGAAAAATCGGATTTTCAGTAATCCGAATTGCACTTGTATTATCCGCATAGAGGGGGGTAGCTCCTTTTGCTGGAAAATCAATGTCAGAAAGCAAACCACAGAGCCAAAGAATTTCGGAGCATGCAGTAGACATGGCTCGGTACTCGGCCTTGGTAGAGGATTTGGAAACTTTTTCTTGTTTCTTGCATTTTCAAGAAATGAGACTATCACCCAAAAACATGCACCATCCTGTCGTCGATCTGCGAATATCCGGACAACCAGCCCAATTCGCATCTGAATAAGCTTTAAGAGATAGAGGATTGTTGGATAGAAAAAACAACCCACGAGTTGGTGTGCGAATAAGGTACCGAATGATGCGGCAAATAGCAGCTAGATGAAGGTGACGAGGAGCAGTCATGAACTGACTCATCAGGTTGACCGCATAAGAGATATCAGGACGAGTGATCGTGAGGCAGATCAAGCTGCCAACTAACTGGCGATAGGCAGTAGGATCGGAAAGAAGATCACCCACCTCGCGACTAAGTTTGACATTCAGTTCGACCGGCGTATCTACAAGAGCTGAAGCAGTAAGACCAGCCAAGGCAATGAGATCAACAGTGTATTTGTGCTGATTGAGAACTATACCTTGAGTCGATTGATAAACTTCAAGACCGAGGAAATAGTGTAGGGGGCCGAGATCCTTCATGTGAAATGTCTCACGAAGAGACGCTTGGAGCTTCTGAATCATTGTGGCATTAGGACCAGTAATGACGATGTCATCAGCATACACAAGGAGTACAGTGATCCCGGATGGAGCATGATGTAAAAACATAGAAGGATCATATGGGCTTGGATGAAAATCCAAGCGGAGAAGAGCAGCTTGAAATTTCTCAAAACATGCGCGAGGAGCTTGTTTCAGACCATAGAGGGAGCGACGAAGTTTGGCAACCATACCGTTCCCGAATGAGCATCCCTGAGGCAGTCGCATATAAACATCTTCCTTGAGATCACCATGGAGAAACGCATTTTTGACATCCATTTGATAGAGAGGCCAAGACTGAGATGCAGCAACAGCAAAAATAGTGCGGACGGTAGTCATCTTGGCAACCGGAGCAAAAGTTTCATCATAATCAATGCCATATTCCTGCCGATTTCCAAGAGCGACAAGACGCGCCTTATATCGATCTAAAGTGCCGTCAGATTTTAACTTGAGAGAAAAAACCCACTTATAGCCAATAGGTTTGACACCCATAGGAGATGGGACAATATCCCACATATGATTTTGAGCTAACGCATCCAATTCATCTTGCATAGCCTTGTTCCAACATGGGTCCTGCACGGCCTGAGAATAGAATTGGGGAATGGAAGAGGAAGACAAAGTGGCCATTAAGGAAGTATATGAGAACCCATAACGGGCTGGTGGTACCGAAATACGAGTGGAGCGATATATGAGAACCCATAACGGGCTGGTGGTACCGAAATACGAGTGGAGCGATGCAGTGAAGGATGTCCAGATGGATCAAGTGCCGGTGTTGGACCGGATGCCGGAGGAAGACCAAGAGGGCAATCCCTGGTAGGCGCTGCACTGTTCCGTCTGTGATACACAAATTTAGGATTAAATCAAACAACTAACGAGTCGTCAGAAAAACCAGGTAATGACACAAGAGTCGTCGTCAGGAGGATCAATGTGTTTTTGAAAAAAATACTGATGTTCAAATAAAACGACATTCCTAGAGGTACGTAAACGACGAATGTGAGGATCATAACAAATAAACCCTTTCTGGAAGGGTGCATAACCTAAAAACACACACTGAGCTGATTGTGCCGTTAGTTTTGTCCTCTCAGAGGGAAGCAAGTGCACAAAACAAATGGAGCCAAAAACATGAAGATCATCATATGATGGAGAGGTCTTGTACAATCGGTAATATGGGCTTTGATTCTTAATGGAGGTTGATGGCATACGATTGATAAGATGAACTGCCGTAGCCAGTGCCTCAACCCAAAAACGAGTAGGAACCGATGATTCCAGAAGAAGGGAACGAGTGACATCAAGGAGATGTCTATTTTTCCTTTCAGCGATTCCATTCTGCTGGGGAGTATAAGGACAAGTTCTTTGAGAGATAATGCCTTTGTTTTGCAAAAACCGTTGAAAATCTGAGGACACATTCCCCGCCTGAATCAGATCACAAGATTTTAATGCAGGTGGAAAATTGATTCTCAACATAAGCTAAAAAGATTTTTAAAACATTAAAAACATCAGATTTTGAATGCAAAAAGTAGACCCATGTGAACCAATTGAAATCATCAATAAAAGTCACAAAATATTTATAGTGAGCGTAGGAAAGAGTTGGAGCAATTCCCCATACATCACTATGAACTAAATCAATTCCACGTGAGATATAGAATTGGTCTGACTACTGATGGGCTTGAAAAAGAGATGTTACAATTATTTTCAATAAGTTGCCTGACTGACAATAGGTCGGAAGTTAATTTAGGACAAAGGTAAACATTTTTCAATGGGATGGGACCAGGGATATCTCCGATAGCAGTAATGGGAACATGTACGCCGTCAGCAGTTTGTATTTGAATGTAGCCATTGTAACTGGTCATATTAGAGAGAAGGGTGTGTGAATACGTCATATGATTAAACGTCCCGGAATCAAGGAACCAAGTAGAAGATGAAGGTGACTTACCTGAGAGACCAAAGGCAGAGAGGGCATTGATAATCATTTGTTGAACCATTTCGGGAGTGAGAGATGATGAGGGCCCAGGCTGTGGGGGTGCAAATGTAGGAACAGGCATAACCAAGGAAGCCACATAAGCATGCAGAGTCTGAGACTGTGGATTCTGATACTGTGGAGCCTAATACTGTGGAGTCTGATACTGTGTCGACGGACGTGGTGGACGGCGGCAACATTCAGAGATGATATGTCCCGACTTTTTACAGTAACTGCAGACTTTCTGTTTGCATTGAGATGCAAGGTGCCCAAATTTCTGACAACTGTAGCATTGGGTTTTACTCAAGTCTCGAGGCGGAGGCTGAAAAGTTTTATTTGCCGATAACGCAACTGAATAGGTTTCAGTCTTTGGTTGAGCAAGATGAGCCGAGGTCGTAAGCCGCTTTTCTTCGCGTAAGAGTTCATTCAAGCAGACATCCAATGAAGGTAAGGGTGTCCGATTCATTAGAGCAAATCGGACACTTTCATATTCATTTCGCAGTTTCATAAAAAATTGATCTCGCTGACTGGAGGCCTGAAGGTCTTAAATTACTGGCAACACATTGTCAGCCACATCCGCATACTTAATATTATCGTATTTCGACCACAGTGTACGGAATCCTGAATAGTAGTCTTGTACCGACAAGGTCCCTTGTGTATATTCTGTAATTGCACATTCAAGATGGAATTGTCGTGCAGAGTTATCTTGATGGTATACTTTCTTCAAATACCCCCACATGGCTTTAGAAGTGGAGTAAGGCTTGAGATTCATTATCAGATGAGGCTAAACAGATCCAGAATCCAAGATTTGATTTTGGCATTCTTAGTATGCCAAGAGGAGATCTTCTCCTCATCCTTAGTGGGTTTAGGGTCCGTGCTAGAAACAAATCCCCACAATTCCTTAGCTTCTAGGTATATTTGAAATTGGAAAGACCAGGCAGGGTAGTTCTTCCCAGTGAATCGGATCAATGTAACTTCAGATTTTTCCATCTCAATTGATATGGGCCAAAAAAAATGAAGTGAACAGCGATAAGGACCAGCAATAGTTAAGAGAAACTGTAGGAAACCCTTTCCAGTGGGTAGAAATTAATGTCCAACCAAACCGGAAGAGAAAACAAAAAACAGACAAAAAATTGTGCAAAAATAGCCCTAGACTTTAATAGTGGCTCAAAATCCACTCTGTGGGCCCCACGATTGGTGCTAGTCAAA
Organism: Umbellularia californica; assembly: GCA_028538565.1. Classification (NCBI taxonomy): domain Eukaryota; kingdom Viridiplantae; phylum Streptophyta; class Magnoliopsida; order Laurales; family Lauraceae; genus Umbellularia; species Umbellularia californica. Next base: position 89,468,138 of record JAPQWN010000001.1, read on the forward strand.
GATCAAAGGACAGATTTGAGAAGTTCCTCTATTCTATTTTCTACTGGAACCAGAACGATCCGATTCTACTAAAAATCCAAGAATCTGGACGGCCTTGATGAAAACAATATGAAGTTTCTTGAAAACTTTGAGAAGGAGAGAAACACCAACCTGGAGGTGTCAAAAAATACTGGAAAAATCACAAAGAGTCTTAGAAAAACCAGGCGACCAAAGCTGCATGGATTTCTGGAAAGGTTGTGATGATCTGGGGTGGGCCACTTTGAAGATGAGGATGTCGCAGGGGTGTATCAAGGGCTGGGACAGATCCTTGGTCTGTTTTCCTTGCACGAGAGATGTATTCGACTATGATCTTAATGCTTTGTAAGATAGAAGAACAGATTTCCTTGAACCATGCTCTGATACCATGACAATCTGATGATCAAAGAACCTAGAAAGCAGTAGTTGTGAATACAATACCGAGAATGTATTAATTTTGTATATCTTTCTATGGAGATCATCCATCAATATATAGGTATTTACATACCTTTAATCCAGGCTTTAAGAAAGGAAAGCCATCTAATTATATCAATCACTAATCTAAGTTAAGAAAACAACTAATTACAACAATTGCTATTCTAAGGAAGGCTACAGCTGTCTCAATATTGACCCAAATCAATTCCACGTGAGATATAGCATTGGTCTGACTACTGATGGGCTTTGGGCCTTGGGCCTGTTTAACACAAACAACCCAGACAGGAGGATGCCAACTTCAATTTATCCGATGCCATACAATATTTGACAGGGTAACCTCTTTCCAATTTGATATAATGCATAATAAAGTGAAGTCCCTAGAGAGGAAACACATGAAACAACTAAAAATCTAACCTCATCGATTAGAAATTGCATACAACATTTGCCTTTGAAAAATCTAGCAATTCCCTCCCTGCCTCCCTCCCTCTCCCCAAATAATGAGCCTCTACATGGTTCTACCTCTTGTTGGCCCCACCGCAAGCTTCCAAGAATCTAAGTGTGTATAAGAAATGAGCGAAGAACCCAAGAGTAGTCATACCAGTGAAGTGTCAATCCAAGCCCAATTTCAGAAGCCCAATTTCAGCAGGCCCATCCATTTAGGCCCTTTGTATTGTATTTTACTTAGTCAAAGGAGATCACTTAGTTTGTTGCTTTAATTTAGGATCTAGGATTCTTTATTAATTGTAATTACTGTAATTGACTGTAATTAGGGATCCTTAATTGATTGTAATTAGACTCTTATATATATGAACAACAGTCGACCCTAAGAGGGATGACATTGAGCATTCTGTCTCAATAGTGTTTTCATCTTCTCTTTCTCTCGAATGATATGGTATCAGAGCCAAGTTGATCATCTCTTGAGTCATCTTCCAAGCATTGGAAGCCCATCTACGATCATCATCGTCAGCCAGATCACCTCTGATCGTCCCTGATCACCTCGGATCAGGAGTGGCCCACCAGTGATCTTCTCATCTCATCAGCAAAACTCACTCACCATGGTCGATTGCTGCTACCTGGATTTCTAAAGATTTTTCCAGGATTTATTGATCATCGGAGGTAGGTTTTTTATCATTTTTTGTGAAAAATCAATCTTCTCCACTAGTTTTCATCTCGGCCGTCCAATATCTTGGATCTGGATTCGATCTGAGTGAGACCACAACCAGTAGTTGTATAAAACTACTCTGCTTTCATCCCCACCATCTGATCTGTGTCCAGATTACTCAGTGGGGCCCATCGTGTGGTATTCCACACTGACGACAGGGACGGTTTTTCTCTGTTTGTTTCGGGTGCTGTCTGTCTTCTTGTTCTGCTTGCTGTATGCATTTTTCTGCTTGATGCTGTTGATTGCTCCTTCATCTGGGTTGATCTTCCTGCTGTTGGCGCTCTGTTTTGTTTACTGGATGATTATTTTCTTCCATCTTTTCTTCTTCGTCTGCTGCTGCTGATGTTTTCTTCCTGTAGAAAGCTTTCGAGGGATCTTATCTGCTGGTTGCTATCTGCTGCTTGTGTTATTAAATCTGTAGCTGTGGTCTAATTGTCTACAATTAGACTACAACTTGTCAGATTCTTCGTAAAAGACTGTTGTGTGTGCTTCTTTCTAGTCTTTAGTTATGGAAAAACATGAGATCGCCCTTGTTCGATTTGATGGCACCAATTATACCTCATGGGCCTTCCAATTTCAAATTTACTTGGAAGGAAAAGAACTCTGGGCACACATTGATGGATCTGAACCTCAACCTGCGGAAGATGATAAGAAGATTTTAGCTTGGAAGACAAAGGACGCTAAAATCAAGACCTGGTTGCTTGGATCTGTTGAATCACATTTTATACTCAACCTAAGACCTTGCACAAATGCCCGTGAAATGTGGGATTATCTTAAGAACATTTATCATCAGGGCAATGCGGCTCGCCAGTTTCAATTGGAACTTGAAATCTCTCAGTTTACTCAAGGCGCCCAGACTATTCAGGAGTATTACAATGGCTTCCGCAGATTGTGGTCTGAATATGATGAGATTAAGTTTGCCACTGTGTCTGTAGCACTCCTACCAGAATTACTTCCATTACAGCAAAGTAGTCATCGAGATCAGCTTCTCATGAAACTCCGTCCGGAGTTTGAAACGGTTCGATCGAACTTGATGAGCAGGGCCACTCTTCCAAGCTTGGATAATTGCCTTCAGGAACTTTTGCGAGAAGAACAACGTCTCGCTACTAAAACTACTCTGGAACAGCAAAGATCCGCTGAGGCTCCATTTGCCTATGTTGCTACAACCAGACAGCCTCCTCGAGACATCAGTCACGTTCAGTGCCATAACTGCAAGAAATATGGTCACTATGCCAATCAATGCAAGGCACAAATTTGCAGATACTGTAAGGCCAGTGGTCATGTTATTGACAACTGTCGGAAGAAGGCTCGCAATTCTACTCCCCGCAACTATGTGCAGTCCGCCCCTGGAACTTCTGGTACCGTGTCGTCAGCTCCTACTGCTTACACAGTGACCACTCCACCATATGCATCCTCTGACTTCAGTGGTTCTTTGCCGACTGATTCATCCTCACTGCCTGGTTCCTCATCGCAATCTGCGTCTTCCACTCCTCTCACCCCTGAGATGGTCAACCAAATGATCATCAATGCCTTGGCATCCATGAACATCGCAGGTACTGCTTCCTCTCTTTCTGATACATGGTACTTAGATTCTGGTGCAAGTAACCATATGACTTCCTCACCCATGACATTACACAATGTCGTTCCTTACACTGGTCGTCTCACAGTTCAAGCCGCAAACGGAGATCATCTTCCCATCACCTCTGTTGGTGATACCCCTGGACCCTTACCCTTAACCAATGTTTTAGTTTCTCCTCAGCTTGCTACCAATTTGGTTTCTGTGGGTCAACTTGTTGAACATAATTACAATGTATCCTTTTCTTCTACTGGTTGTGTTGTGCAGGACCAGGAGTCGGGGGAAGTGATCGCGAGGGGGCCTAAGCGTGGAAGACTCTTTTCCTTACCAGTGTCTTCATTTTCTCACAATAAAACATTACATCAGTTATTTTGTTTTTCCATTCAGAATAATTCTCGGTTGTGGCATAATAGACTTGGTCATCCGAATGTTTCTACCATGTCTACTTTATTTCAATCTGGATTAATAAATAAACCTATTGATTCTGCTTCTTTTGATTGTGATGCTTGTAAATTAGGAAAGAGTAAAACTTTACCTTTTCCAAACTCTACAACACAGAGCACTGCATGTTTTGACTTAATTCATAGTGATGTTTGGGGCATTGCTCCGACCCTTTCCCATAGTCATTTCAAATACTTTGTCACTTTCATTGATGACTACAGCAGATTCACTTGGATATATTTATTACATTCGAAGTCTGATGTTCTACATGCATTTAAATTTTTTGTTAACTATGTTGAAAACCAATTCTCTACATGCATTAAAACTTTGCGCTCAGATTCAGGGGGGGAATATGTTTCCAAAGATTTTCAATCCTTTTTAAATAACAGAGGAATCATTTCTCAACGTACTTGTCCGTATACTCCACAACAAAATGGGGTCGCAGAACGGAAAAACAGACATCTTCTAGATGTAACTAGGACTATTCTGATTGAATCATCAGTCCCTCCTCGTTTTTGGACTGAAGCTCTCACTACGGCGGTCTATCTCATTAACCGCCTTCCATCACATACCATTGCTCATTTAACGCCTTATTTTAAATTGTTTGGTCATCATCCTGTGTTTGATCACCTACATACATTTGGCTGTGTTTGCTTCGTTCATCTACCTCCCACAGAAAGAACGAAACTAACCGCACAATCTCGCAGGTGTGCTTTTTTGGGTTATGCTACTAATCAAAAAGGTTTTGTTTGTTATGATCCAATTGGTCGTCGTATCAGGGTTTCTAGAAATGTTATTTTCTTTGAAAATCAATATTTCTTCCAAACTCACATAGATTGTCCTCACCCCTCTTCACCAGCTATCTTACCAGGTTTTTCGGATCAAACCTATGTTACTAGGTTTAATCCTGCTTTTGTATACCATCGACGGGATAAACTTCTCACTGCAGATGGCCCTCCCCCTGATCCTCCATCGACAACTGGTTCTACGCCTACTCCGACTGTTCGTCGCTCCTCCAGACATTCTAGACCGCCTGAGCGGTATGGGTTTACCCATACTTCCTTGATGACCACTCTATCTTCTATCTCTATCCCAAGTTCTTATTTGCAGGCTGTCCAACACGATTGCTGGAACCAGGCCATGAAGGAGGAATTAGCTGCATTGGATCTGAATCACACATGGGATATTGTGGAGTGTACTTCGGCAGTTAAGCCCATTGGTTGCAAATGGATCTACTCGATCAAACTTAAATCTGATGGGTCCTTGGATAGATACAAAGCTCGACTTGTGGCACTCGGAAACAGACAGGAGTATGGCATTGACTACGAGGAGACGTTTGCTCCTGTGGCAAAGATGACATCTGTTAGGTTACTTCTCGCCATTGCTGCATCTCAGTCTTGGCCATTATACCAAATGGATGTCAAAAATGCATTTCTCCATGGCGATTTGCAAGAAGAAGTCTATATGCGTATACCTCAAGGCATCCCCTCTCCCTTCAAGAGGTCTGTTTGTCGGCTGCGAAAATCTCTTTATGGTCTAAAACAGGCTCCTCGGGCATGGTTCGAAACTTTCAAGGGTCGCTTATGCGAGAGTGGTTTTACCCAAAGTCCTTATGATCCATCTCTCTTTCTCTGCCACACATCTACTGGTGTTACTGTGCTTCTCGTCTATGTTGATGATATTATTATCACTGGCACGGATGCTGGTAAGATAAAATCTCTCCAAGCTTCTCTCAGGGATTCATTCAGTATGAAGGATTTGGGTCCATTGCATTATTTTTTAGGCTTAGAGGTGCATCAATCTTCCAAAGGTCTATTTGTTAATCAACACAAATATACATCCGATCTTATCGAGTTGGCTGACCTCCATGATTCTTCACCTGTTGATACACCTGTCGAGGTAAATCTCAAGTTGAGCAAAGATGATGGCGATCTTCTTCCTGATCCTCATATCTACCGGCGTCTGGTGGGAAGTCTTGTCTATCTCACCATCACTAGACCTGACATATCCTATGCTGTTAATCTTGTGAGCCAGTTCATGAACGCTCCTCGACACCTTCATTTGACAGCTGTCAAACGCATTATCCGCTATCTGTTGCGCACTGTCCCTCGTGGTTTATATTACCCAAAGGATAATCCTCTTCACCTGCGAGCTTATGCGGATGCTGATTGGGCAGGCTGTCAAGACACACGCCGTTCTACTACTGGTTGGTGCATGTACCTTGGAAATTCTCTTCTTTCTTGGAAGTGCAAGAAACAAGAACGGGTGTCCCGATCTTCCACAGAAGCTGAATATCGGGCAATGTCTTCTGCTTGTTCTGAGATCTTATGGCTAAGAGGACTTCTTTCGGAACTCGGGTTCGCTCAAACATCTCCTACTCCATTGCATGCCGATAATACTGGGGCTATCCGCATCACTGAAAATCCTGTCTTCCATGAACGCACCAAACATATTGAAGTTGACTGCCACTTTATTCGAGACGAATACAAAAATGATGTCATTAGTTTACCTCATGTCCCTACAGAGTTTCAGTTTGCAGATATCTTCACGAAGGGACTTCCTCGGCCTCGACATCAATTTCTTGTCTCCAAATTGCTGCTTTATGACTCCCCAGCATCAATTTGAGGGGGGGTGTCAATCCAAGCCCAATTTCAGAAGCCCAATTTCAGCAGGCCCATCCATTTAGGCCCTTTGTATTGTATTTTACTTAGTCAAAGGAGATCACTTAGTTTGTTGCTTTAATTTAGGATCTAGGATTCTTTATTAATTGTAATTACTGTAATTGACTGTAATTAGGGATCCTTAATTGATTGTAATTAGACTCTTATATATATGAACAACAGTCGACCCTAAGAGGGATGACATTGAGCATTCTGTCTCAATAGTGTTTTCATCTTCTCTTTCTCTCGAATGATATGAAGCACCATAATCCATATAAAAAATGGCACTCAACAATTGAGGAATAAATGGTCCACTGTCCTGTCTCCTCCAAGGATCATTGGAAATGCATTGACCACAGTTTTTCTTAGCTTGCACAAATTGTCCTTTATGAGAACACTACCACGCAGCACTAACCAAACGAAAACAATAACTCTAGGGGGTGCTTTCATGGTCCATAATCTGAAGCAAGGACTCACCATCATTGATCCTTGCGTCAACAAAGAGGTACCCCATAAAAAGAAACATCAATAGAATCTGTCAAAATCCTCCAGTTCTATGCTCGATAAAGGAATGTAGACATTCCTAAGGAGATTAAAAAGAGAGAGCAGATGCCCCTCCTCTAGTTCTGAGAGATTTCTTCTAAAGACAGGGCCACACTAGATGCCCATCAATCCTTTCCACATAGGATCTCACTCTATCCTATCAATCCTGTTTTACCCCTAAACAAAAGTGGAAATTGAATGACCAAAGAATGTTGAATGACCAAAGAATGATGACCAACGCACTTATCCAACCAGAAATTGACCTTTTTAACTAACCCAACTCGATCTCTAACATGCTTCCGAAAGTCCTCTTTCATAGATAAAATGCCCTTCTACAAAGCTAAACTATGATAAAAGGCTCCTAGGATTTCCCATCTATCCCTATAGCCTATAGGCCGCATACTTAGCATCAATGATATGCTTGCAAAAGCATTAGGACTCCACCAATCCTCCAAAGCCACTTCACCATAAGAGCTTGGTTAACTCGCTTCATAGGCCGAAGGCCAAGACAGCCCTCCTTAGATTTACTAAAGCCCAATTCAGAAATGATATTTTTCTTCATGGTCTCTATCCCTTGCCAAAGGAACCCTCGTTGTAGCCTCTCTAGACCACTATTGGGCATTTACAGGTAGACATTAACTACACTGGAGTATATGAGATGGCCGACTAAATAAGTGTTAATCCTACCTCCAAGACAAACACACCTAGCTTGCCGAGTAGCCAACGTCCTTTCCACTCTTCAATGACCGGATTCCAAAAAGAATCAGAAGCAACCCTAGGGCAAAGAGAGAACCCAAGATACAATTTGGGAGAGACCCAGCTTTACAACCCAAGATGGAAGCCACAAAATCAGGCAGATGATTTTCAACCTTCAACCCAATTAACTAGCTCTTGAAAAAATTCAGCTTCAAACTCAAGACCACTTCTAAAAAAAAGTAGTAGCTTTAACATCCATAATCTGATTTTCATAAGCTTCACAAAAAATTAGGGTGTCGTGCAAACTGAAGATGATAAATAGTTAGCACTTCGAGGGCCGACTTAAAACCACTAATTAAATCTGCATCACCTGCAGTCACCATTCTACAAAGAGTCTCACCAACCAACACAAAACAAAAAAGGAGACAAAGGATCACCCTGACAAAGTCCCCTTTGACCTAGGAAGAAGCCTTTTGGAGTGCCATTAATTAAGATAGATAAACTGTTGAAGAAACACATCCCGAAATCCACCTTATCCAAGTAAGTCCAAAACCCATTCTCCTCATAATGTACCGAAGGAAGCCCCAATCCACCCTATCATAAGCTTTCTCAAGAAAAAAGCTTACACACACACCTGGTCTTTTATCACTAACTCTGAAATGAATACATTCGTTAGCAATGAGAACTCCATCCAAAATCCGCCTCCCATGAACAAAGGCAACTTAATTGAGAGATATAATGCTCAGTAATACTTTCTAAATTCAAAAAAATTCTTTCAAAAATAAATACTATATAAATTCTGCCCACCAACACACTGGCCAAGATTTTATAAATGCATCCAATTGAGCTGATCCGTCTAGAAATCCTTGATAATGTCAGCACTCAGAACCTGTCTTCATCGGAACGAGCATTATGTAGGAAGCTCCTAGCTGTTCAGAAAGCCTTCCTCCCTCAGGAACACCATTATATCCTCTCTTGTATCTTCCCAGAAAAATTAAAAGAAAGCCTGCGGAAAACCATATGGACCTGGTACTTTATCTCAACCTAGCATAAACATGGCATCCCTAAATGGATCAAAAAATCGTGGCATCCCTAACTTCCTCTGCCTTAAATTCTCTTTCCAGCAAATCAGCATTTTGCTCCCCAATCAAAGGGAAAAAAAAAGGTTGTCAAGACTCGGCCTTTTCCAATCTTCCTTACTATATAGCATTTCAAAGTATTCCTAAGTATGTTGAACAATAACTTGTCGCTTAGATGACACGGCCTTTTCCAATCTTCTTTTGTATATAGCCTTTCAAGGTACTCCTGAGTATGTTGAATAATGTACTTCACATTTATCTTAGTGAATACCCCTCTTCATCAAAGCACAAAATCTTATTGCCCCTAAACCAAGTTGAAGCTATGCCATGGAAGAACTTTGAATTTCTATCTCCCTACTTGAGCCACTGACAACAAGACCTTGCCTCCATTTGAATTCCTCCTGTTTCAGCTTCTTATAGAGCTCCTCGTTAAGAGAGTCTTCTGGCAATCTCCTCTCTCAAAAACTGACCCAGCTCTTCTTTATCATCGAGAACCTCAATTTCCTCAAATCAATTTCCTCAAAAACTTTATCTTTGGTTTCACCCGCAACAACAAAGTGCGCTTTTGCCCACCCCGTTATCTTCTCCTTAATCTTTTTCAGCTTCATAGATGAACAAAAACAAACCCAACATTCAACCCTAATTTCCTACCGCCAAGATTTGTATAGGTTTGGACAATTTTTATCTTCTAACCACATTAGTTTGAATCAAAAAGGAAAAGGGGCCCATCTTTCCAAATTAGAGTCCAGAAGTAAAGGGCAATGGTCAGAAGTAGGTTTCAAAAGACCAACCTGACAAACCACAGGGTACAAATTCTACCAGTCACCAATAACTAGAAACCTATCAAGCCTAGAGAGAGACAAAGGATTCCAATTATTCAACCACGTAAATGAAGCACCAAGAAACTGAAGATCAAACAGGGCATGCAATTAACCCAGTCAAAAAAAAAAAAAAAAAAGAAGGAATGCCCACCAATACCCAGCAAAGACCAAACTTTTCCACGGGAAATCTAATTAGATTCCAATCACCCCCCTCACACCAAGCACCAGACCATTTTCCTCTCATACCATCAACCTCTCTCAAAAAATCTAATCTTTTTTCCTAGAGTGACGCCATAAACAAACGTAATCATCATCCATTATTAATTAAGCTCCAGATCTTCAACCACAATAGATACAGTAAATTCCCCCCTTCCAGAACTTAAAACGGCCACTTTCCTGCACCTATAATACCCAGATACTTGTACAAGCCCAATGTGTCCGTATGGAACCGATACAACACTTATATTGGTACCTGATATTGCACCAATACTTCTAAAGAACAAATTTAACATATCCTACTTATATAGTCCTTTACTTCATATAGTTCTTTTAATATTTTTACTTCTCACCATAAAAAAAAAATGCTAGAAAGGGAAGAAAAAAATGATAATTTCATTGATTCAAAAGTAATTTAAGGAAAAATTAGGACACCCATATCTGTATCCGTATCCTAGATTTTCAAAAGTGAGGAGTCATCCCGATCCCCTTATCAGTGTCTGTATCTATATACATATCTGGGCATCATAGTCTTGCACTCACACAAAATAATACCACTAGAAATCCCATTTACATCCAAAATAATACCACCAGAAATCCCATCTACATCCTTAGTAGCTTTGTCTAATAGTGGCGATCTTAGATTCCTAAAGAACTATACATGCTTTCCAGAGAGACCCTTCCACGTACCCCCACCCAAACAAAAAAAAAATCCCCTACTCCCTCCTTTTTTTCTTCTCTTCCTCCCACTCCAAATAAATATATAATAAATAATAAACAAATAAATAAACCCTCACATTCCATGAGAAAATCTTTATTTGAAACAAGAGAATTCTCCTTAAGTTATTTTTTCTCTCCTCTGATGGAAGAGGCTCCTCCTCCCTACAAATCTCTATTTCTGTCGTAATTAATGGAGCAGGCCAGGCTATGAAGCTCCCTAGAAACCCTTTTTCCTAGATTTTGTTGTCACGCGCATCTCTGTCACAAGTGAAGTTTATCGTCTCCTTCCATCCTCCCTTAAAATTATCCACAAACATCCCAACAGCTTATCCAGACTGTTTGATTGTCTTTGGGCACTTTTAAGACTCCTAAGAAGGTATAAGAGAAAAGGAGTCCTCATCTTTCTTGCTCAGACAATCTGCCCTTCCATGTGACAACTGAATCTGTCCGTTAGCATTGGAATGGTCATTGTCCCTAAGAATAATAGACTTAGGCCCCACTCCCTAGCCAGCATTGGGTACGGAAACCCTATTGTTTCTACTTGGAGAGGCAATGACACCTGATGGCAAATTCATTCAAACTGGTGGAGCGACTCCTTATAGAAGGGGGACTCCTCTTGTGCTACACAATGGGCGACTCGGTCTTCTTCACCTCCGTGGTATCGGGCAGATATTATAGAAGAGATGCTTCAGTTGTCGGGTGATTTGAACGTTTCGTTCAATCACATTATGAGATCAGCAAATGCGGAGGCGAATAAACTCACCAAAGAGGGAGTTCTTAAACCTTCTTTGCTCATTTTTTGCCCTACTTAATTTCTTTTTGTTTTAATATCGTGCCCATTGTTTTGGGTCTCGAATCTTTTTGTCCAGCTCTTCCTCGTGTTTTTGTAGGGGCTGTTTTGGTCGGCATAGCCCTCTTATACTGTACAGTCTTTGAGCAATGAAAAGTCACCATTTTCAAAAATAAAATAAAATAAAATAAAATAAAACTGGCGGAGCCGAAACGATTGATCCTCTGTTACTAGAAATCCAACCCCGCTTAGACCTTTGAGGAAGACATGTCCTTCAAAACATTGAGTACCTAGGTTCCACTGAGCCTACATCAAGCATCCCCTGCACTTTGAAATATCATCTACAATAGATCCTGACTACCCCAGCCATGACAATCATTGAAGAATCTGCAAATGGTTATGTTTCAAACGAAATCCAATCTCATTGTGGGCCCCTTTGAGAGAAGGGACCACCTTATGAAAGAAACTTCCCTCAGCTGAACTATCATCGCCTGAATTAGACCCTACTTCCAATTCATTCTTCGAATCCAAAGTTAACAAGTATCTAAGAAGCCCAGAGAAGCTCTCCAATCTGTGATCCATGTCCCCTCAACCCCTCCATGACCAAAAGATTCATTAGAGGACTTCAAGGCTTTCGATCAAGAAGCTTCCAGCCCACCCATTAGCACATGTCAGTCCAACTTGAAATGCTGGACCAGACAAAAAGGGCCTCGCTAAACAATTGTTTGGACAGACCTAACAACCCAAGGATCCAAGACAGGCAATTGGAATAAGGGAGGTTTTGAATTTTGAAACCTTCGGGCTAACATCAACATCTTCTTCCTCTTCTATCACAATCCCTTCGCCTCCATTACTGAAGTTGCTCTTCAAATCAGCTGGAAAATCAGATTATTTCTCCTTAATCCCTCTGGTATTACAATCGTGATGAAGAAATTCAAATACTACGCCAAAAGAGAAGTAAAGGTTGCAAAGAGACAATACAATCCATCGACACTTTTACACTCCAAAACAGGAAGTGAACAGTAAGTTGTTTTCGGAGATCGTACTACCATCGACCTCAAAAGTGCTCCCCATCACACACGCACACACACAGACGAGAGAGAGAGAGAGAGAGAGAGAGAGAGAGAGAGAGAGAGAGAGAGAGAGAGAGAGAGTATTGCAACTGCTTTCCCATTATTGAATAACCAATAATTTTAAGTCTCTGTTTGGATCCTGGGAGAACAAAATTGCTGGATTGTTAGTTTAAATTTCCTTTTTTGTGACATAAATACCACTTCAATGCTACATTCTTCGAAACAAAACAGAAAAGAAAAGGGGGGTTCTAAATGAAGGAGATCATGGAGGCCACCACGTGCAATACGTGACATGAGATGAATTCCAAACCACAAGTATGGAGCTTCACCAATCTAATCAAGGTTTAAAATTTGCAAAACCATAAAATGGTTGATTAGAGGTTTGAAGTCATGGCTGTCAGCAAAAATAGTAAACATTTAAGAGCCATGTAAACCAACTTTGCATCATCTTGGTGCCCCACTTGATGAGAAGAGAGATGATGATGAAGAGTGACAGAACGGCCATGTGATGATGGTTTTGATCAATATGATCCAGAAAATCAAGGATCTTTTCATTGGTCAAGGAGCTTTTGGTGCATTTCACTGGTTAAAGAAACACTCTCAGCCCCTTTAAGGGTCTATTCCCAATTCTAGAAGATCATTCTTATATCATCACGCTGATGCAAGAGGAAATCAAGATCTACATGAGATCCGTTAGGACCCACTTGTACGTAACAGCCAATAAAAGGCTTGCACAACAGAGAGAAGGAACAAACTGCATTCAGCCGGAGTTCTTAAAATTCCCTATATTGTCAAGGATCTTTTACGGTTGCCTTTTACTTAGGACTCAATTTCATCTTTTATTTATGTGCTTCATTCAGAGTTCTTTAAGATTAAATAGAAGATGATCAAAACCTCTTCAATTTTGGGATAAAATAGCTGGCGGTTAGGTTTATTTTTGAATTCATAATAAATACCCGTGTTATAGCGGGGGTCTTGGAGATTCAATTACATTAATAGTAGTTTCTGCAATGTTACAGCATGAGACTGGCTCCTTTTTTTTTGTATTCTGTGTGCATAATTGGCAACACCTTACATCCCTATAATCATTTTCTTTGTGCTTTTGCCTTCTTTATTTTCCCCCACCTTGATGCTGGTGTATGGACTTTTGATCTGGTGCGAGTAGAAGCCATCCAGAAGCAACTGTTGCGCCTTTCATCTCACCGATCTGAGGCCATATCAAACTGGTGATGTCAGGAATTTTATCTAATCTGGATTAGTACTTCAACTGCTGATTGATTATTGGTTAGCTACAAAATAAGCCAGCAGTCCTAAATCAGTAACAAATCAAAATTAGGGACTGTTTGTGTGAGACCGATCTGGTCCATGTCATTCAATTATGCAGAATATTGATGTTGTGTTATATTGAAATTTGTCTATTAGCAGCCGGTTGAAAAATTGGTTGAGTTTAATAGTCTAGTTGCTCAGGTCTTAAAATATTTTTTTGATTTGATTTATATAACATGCTTACTATGCAGTACCATTACTCAAACCCACAAAGGGCAATAGGCTACTGTTGGTAGCAAAAAACTACATAAAAAACCATACGTTGGCTGGATATGGAGCACTGATCATATATGAACTTACAAACTCTTCCTTAATTGAGCTTTCTGTCTAGTGATATGTTACCTTCCATTTGAACTTTGAATCGGAAAAAGGTGCACAGAACAAGCATTCAATTATTCAAAAGTACTATGAACATACTAACCTGTGGAATTACAAATTGCCTTACCTCAATGTTATAAATGCCAATTCCATCAAAGGAAGAAGTTGATATCACTCCAGGTATTCTTGGGTACCAATGAATATCAAAATTCCAACTCCTACTGGACGGCAATTCGCAGACAATCTGTATGAAGTAAATTATGAAAAGCAACAGTGCACCATTAAGCAGAAATCATGGGAGAACTATAACAATGCTTTCAAGGGGAAAAAAACAGTAAACGAGAATAAAAACAATAGAACATAGACAAAAAAAGGAAAAACTTCTTTACCTCCCCAGTAACCGTGTCCCAGCAAATGGTTCTATCATCTTTGCCACAAGTGAGCAAGAAGGAGGCGTCACTACAGCACCAAGACATAGCAATTACACCTGGTGGACAAAAAGGCAGACAACCAATGATGAAATTTGTTTCACTAAACAATTGAAAAGTTGAGAAGAGGGCAAGATGTGTCCTCATCTACCAATCCATGCATCTTCCCCATTTCTTAAAAACTCGTTCACCTACAATTTCTTAAATTAATAATTCACAGTGTTAGATGGGCCCAAAGCCCATCAGTAATCAGAGGCCCACCATCAGTAATCAGTTACTGGTGATATCTCACGTGGGATTACATGATAGCCTTCTTTGCTTAGAATAACAATGATGTAATTAGTTTCCTTCTATGTTTAGACTTCTGATTGATGTAATTAGCATGTAAATACCTATATATATTGATGTATAGTCTCTATAGAAGACAGACAGAAATAATACATTCTCAAGAGTATTCAAACTCTTTTCCAACGTGAGATTGTCATGGTATCAGAGCATGGTTCAAGGAAATTTGTTCTTCTATCTTACAAAGCATTAAGATCATAGTCAAATTCATCCCACGTACAAGGAAAACAGATCAGGGATCTGTCTGCGTCTTTGAAACAGCCTGCGGCACCTCCATCTTCAAAGTGGCCCACCCCGGATCATCACAACTTTTCCAGAAATCCATACAGCATTGGTCGCCTGTTTTTTGTAAGCCTCTTGGTGATTTTTCCAGTATTTTTTGACACCTCCAGGTTGGTGTTTCTCTCCTTCTCAAAGTTTTCAAGGAATTTCATATTGTTTTCATCAAGACCGTCCAGAATCTTGGATACTCAGTAGAATCAGTTCAAATTTGGTTCAGTAGATGCCAAAATAGAGGGATATCTTAGATCTGTTGTCTGATCTAGGGTTTGATCCTTAAGTGGGGCCCACGCAGTGAAAAAAACCCCCCTGTCCAGTTCGTCTGGGCTGTCTTTTTGTGACCAATTTATTGCTGATTTTGTTTCCTGTCTCTCTGCTTGGTTGGATTCTGATTCCTACACACAAGGAAGATATCTTACATACTTTCTCTTGTTTGTGGCTAGTTCTTTCTCTGTTCCAATTGATTTGTTTCCAGTTTGGTTGCAATGGAGAAATCTGAGGTCACGTTGATTAAATTTACGGGAAATAATTACCCTGCCTGGTCTTTCCAATTTCAAATATACCTAGAAGCTAAGGAATTGTGGGGATTTGTTTCTGGCACGGACCCTAAACCCACCGAGGATGAGAAGAAGATCTCCTCTTGGCATACTAAAGATGCCAAAATCAAATCCTGGATTCTGGGATCCGTGGAGCCTCATCTAATAATGAATCTCAAGCCTTACCCCACTTCGAAAGCCATGTGGGGGTATTTGAAGAAAGTATACCATCAAGATAACTCTGCCCGACAATTCCATCTTGAATGTGCCATTGCTGAATATACACAAGGGACTTTGTCTGTACAAGACTACTATTCCGGTTTCCGTACGCTATGGTCGGAATACGATAGTATTAAGTATGCGGATGTGGCTGACAATGTGTTGGGCGTAATTCAAGACCTTCAGGCCTCTAGTCAGCGCGATCAGTTTTTGATGAAACTGCGGAATGAATATGAAAGTATCCGCTCTGCTCTGATGAATCGGACGCCCCTACCTTCATTAGATGTCTGCTTGAATGAGCTTTTACGTGAAGAACAACGCTTTACGACCTCGGCTCATCTTGCTCAACAAAAGACTGACGCCTATTCAGTCGCGTTCTCTGCCAATAAAAATTCCCAGCCTCCGCCTCGAGACTTGAGCAAAACCCAATGCTACAGTTGTCAAAAATTTGGGCACCTTGCATCTCAGTGCAAACAGAAAGTCTGCAGTTACTGTAAAAAGTCGGGACATATCATCTCTGAATGTCGCCGCCGTCCACCACGTCCGTCAACACAGTATCAGACTCCACAATATCCGGCTCAGCAGTATCAGAATTCACAGTCTCAGACTCCACACGCATATGTGGCTTCCTCGGTTATGCCTGCTCCTCCATCCGCCTCTCAGCCTGGGCCCTCATCATCTCTCACTCCTGAATTGGTACAACAAATGATTATCAATGCCCTCTCTGCCTTTGGTCTCTCAGGTAAGTCACCTTCCTCTTCTACTTGGTTCATTGATTCCGGGGCCTCTAATCATATGACATATTCCCACACCCCTTTCTCCAATATGACAAGTTACAATGGCCATCTTCAAATACAAACGGCCGACGGTGGACATGTTCCCATTACTGCTGTCGGCGATATCCCTGGTCCCCTCCCATTGAGAAATGTTTACCTTTGTCCTAATTTAACTTCCAACCTATTGTCAGTAGGACAACTTGTTGAAAATAATTATAACATCTCTTTCTCTTCTTCTGGTTGTGTTGTGCAGGACCAGATGTCCGGGAGGGAGATCGCGAGGGGGCCTAAGTGTGGACGCTTGTTTCCGCTGGATTTTTCTAAAATTTCTAGGAATCAATTTGACAATAATGTGTTTTGTTTTTCTCTTAGAGATAATTGCCGATTGTGGCATAATAGACTCGGACATCCTAATTCCAAGGCTTTGTCCCTTATGTTAAATTCTGGTTTATTAAATAAATCTTTTGGTTTATCTTCTTGTGTGCCTTTTGATTGTGCTACTTGTAAAATGGGAAAGAGCAAAACTCTTCCGTTTCCTCGTTCCACTTCACACACCTCTCAGTGTTTTGACTTAGTTCATAGTGATGTATGGGGAATTGCTCCTGCTCTTTCCCACGCTCATTATAAATATTTTGTGACTTTTATTGATGATTTCAGTCGGTTCACATGGGTCTATTTTCTGCATTCAAAATCTGATGTTTTTCATGTTTTTCAAATCTTTTTGGCTTATGTTGAAAATCAATTTTCCACCTGCATTAAAATTTTGCGATCTGATTCAGGCGGGGAATATATGTCCTCTGACTTTCAACGGTTTTTGCAAAACAAAGGCATTATTTCTCAAAGATCTTGTCCTTATACCCCCCAGCAGAATGGAATCGCTGAACGGAAAAATCGACATCTCCTTGATGTCACTCGTTCCCTTCTTCTGGAATCATCGGTTCCTACTCGTTTTTGGGTTGAGGCACTCGCTACAGCCGCTCATCTTATCAATCGTATGCCATCAACCTCCATTGAGAATCAAAGCCCATATTACCGTTTGTACAAGACCGCTCCATCCTATGAGGATCTTCATGTTTTTGGCTCCACTTGTTTTGTGCACTTGCCTCCTTCTGAGAGGACAAAACTCACGGCACAATCAGCTAAGTGTGTGTTTTTAGGTTATGCACCCTTCCAGAAAGGATTCCTTTGTTATGATCCTCACATTCGTCGTTTACGTACTTCTAGGAATGTCATTTTCTTTGAACATCAGTATTTTTTTCAAAAACACATTGACCCTCCTGACTCCTCTTTTGTGTCATTACCTGGTTTTTCTGATGACCCGTCAATTGTTCGTTTTAATCCTAACTTTGTGTATCACAGACGGAACAGCACAGCGCCTACCAGGGATCCCCCTCCTGATCTTCCTCCGGCATCCGGTCCTCCACCGGCAGTTGATCCATCCGGACATCCTCCACTGCGTCGCTCCACTCGGATTTCGGTACCGCCAGCCCGTTATGGGTTCTCCCATACTTCCCTCATGGCCACTTTATCTTCCTCCTTCATTCCCCAATCCTATTCTCAGGCTGTGCAGGACACATGTTGGAACAAAGCTATGCAAGATGAATTGGATGCGTTAGCACAAAATCATACGTGGGATATTGTACCATCTCCTGTGGGTGTCAAACCTATTGGCTGTAAGTGGGTATTTTCTCTCAAGTTAAAATCTGATGGCTCTTTAGATCGCTATAAGGCGCGTCTCGTCGCTCTTGGAAATCGGCAGGAATATGGCATTGATTATGATGAGACTTTTGCTCCGGTTGCCAAGATGACCACCGTCCGCACTATTCTGGCTGTTGCTGCATCTCAGTCTTGGCCTCTCAATCAAATGGATGTCAAAAATGCGTTTCTCCATGGTGATCTCAACGAAGATGTTTATATGCGTTTGCCTCAAGGATGCTCCTCTGGGAAGGGTATGGTTGCCAAACTTCGTCGCTCCCTCTATGGTTTGAAACAAGCACCTCGCGCATGGTTTGAGAAATTTCAGGCTGCACTTCTCCGATTGGATTTTCATCCAAGTCTGTATGATCCTTCTCTATTTTTACATCATGCTCCTTCCGGGATCACTATAGTACTTGTCTATGTTGATGATATCGTCATTACTGGTCCTAATGCACCCATGATTCAGGAGCTCCAAGCCTCTCTTAGTGAGACATTTCACATGAAGGATCTCGGCCCCCTTCACTATTTCCTCGGTCTTGAGGTTCATCAATCAGCTAAAGGCATAGTTCTCAATCAGCACAAATACACTATTGATCTCATTGACTTTGCTGGGCTTACTGCTTCAGCTCCGGTCGATACGCCAATCGAACTGAATGTCAAACTCAGTCGAGAGGAGGGTGATCTTCTTTCCGATCCTACTGCATATCGCCGGTTAGTTGGTAGCCTGATCTACCTCACTAACACTCGTACTGATATCTCTTATGCAGTCAACCTGATGAGTCAGTTCATGACTGCTCCTCGTCATCTTCATCTGGCTGCTGTTCGCCGCATCATTCGGTACCTTATTCGCACACCGACTCGTGGGTTGTTTTTTCCATCCAACAATCCTTTATCTCTCAAAGCTTATTCAGATGCTGATTGGGCTGGTTGCCCGGATACTCGCAGGTCAACGACTGGTTGGTGTATGTTTTTGGGTGATAGTCTTATTTCCTGGAAATGCAAGAAGCATGACAAAGTTTCAAAATCTTCTACTGAGGCTGAGTACCGCGCCATGTCTGCTGCATGCTCCGAAATTCTTTGGCTCCGCGGTCTGCTCTCTGACATTGGTTTTCCAGCAGCCGGAGCTACGCCCCTCTATGCAGATAATACAAGTGCAATTCGGATTACTGAGAATCCAATTTTTCATGAACGCACTAAACACATCGAGGTTGACTGTCATTTTATACGTGATGAGCTTAAACGTGATGTCATCAGTCTCCCACATGTCTCCACTGAACTTCAAATTGCTGATATTCTCACCAAAGGGCTTCCTCGACCACGCCATCAGTTCTTGGTTGACAAATTGATGCTTGTTGACTCTCCCGCATCAATTTGAGGGGGGATGTTAGATGGGCCCAAAGCCCATCAGTAATCAGAGGCCCATCAGTAATCAGAGGCCCACCATCAGTAATCAGTTACTGGTGATATCTCACGTGGGATTACATGATAGCCTTCTTTGCTTAGAATAACAATGATGTAATTAGTTTCCTTCTATGTTTAGACTTCTGATTGATGTAATTAGCATGTAAATACCTATATATATTGATGTATAGTCTCTATAGAAGACAGACAGAAATAATACATTCTCAAGAGTATTCAAACTCTTTTCCAACGTGAGATTGTCACACAGAACTCATGATGGGAGTATAGAAGAACATAATAACTTGCTTTCTATCCAGCTAAAATCCAATTTCTTAAGATTTATAAAAGAAATCGTTATGTTCTTAACCAGCATATATTCGTATCAGTCTCTGAACAACCATCAATGTTCTCAATGTATAGAAGAACATAATAACTTGCTTTCTAACCAGTTCAAATCCAATTTCTTGAGATTCATAAAAGAAATAGTTATGTTCTTAACCAGCATATATTCATATCCGTCTCTGAACAACCATCAATGTTCCCAATGTATCCCTCTTTCTCCTTAAAAGAATTTTCACTCTATTTGCACTTCAACAGTCAACCACTTCACTAGTCACTACTCGTCAGCAACTTTCACCTCCAAGCAAGCACTGTGCCCAAATCAATCATCAAATGTCTCCACATACATCTCCAATGGCCCAGGCCCACATGAATCTACTGAAGGAGAGTTCAGACCCGTCAGGGCGCTTCTAGGCAGCCAGACCCATCAGGGCCCATGGGCCTAGCATGCCAATGCCAAGCCCACCAGGGGCCAGAGGCAACCTGCACAGGTCTACCAGGCCCAAGCATGTAAAGGTCTACCAGGCCGAAAACAGGTAATTCAAAGGTCAATTTTCAGAAATTTGTTTTTAGTTGTTTTACAGACAACTTTTGTAGGAGAATAGGATAAAGACTTGTGGAATGTATATACTACACCAGCCAGCCACCATGGGGGATGTCAAACCATTGTTTGGATAAAACTCACTTGAGAGGGCTTTTCACTATCACTCAAGGGTGCCAACAAGTGCATAGCTGGTTGAAGAGCCTTCAATCAACATCGTCTTCCAGTTATCATCCTACTTTATCTTCTACAAGTCTGAGATTCTTAAGTAGTAGTGTTGAATCCTGATCAACTCATCATCATCTTCAAAGCCTTGTCCCAACTATGTTGGTGTCAGCTACATGAATTATGGTTTTCCATTCCAATCTATCCCGACCCAAATCCTCAGATAAATTGCACATCTTCAAATCTAATTTTACTACATTCATCCACGCCCTCTTTGGCCTATCCCTTTCCCTTAGTGGGCCTTCAACCTGCATAGCCAAACTTTTTCTTACCGGAGTCATTGCTGGCCCGGTTTGGACATGCCCAAACCATCTCAAACAAGTTTCACTAGTTTGTATATAACCTATTGATGCTGCACCTAAATGCTCTCAAAAGCGCTCATTTCCGATTTTATCCTTCCTAGTTTTACCGCACATCCATATCTGCTACATCCATTTTGTGCATATGTTGCTTCCTGATTGGCCAACATTTTGCTCCACAGGTCATAGCTGGAATAATCGTTGTACTGTAAAAATTTTCCTTCAATCTGGTTGGCATGTGCCAATCACAGAGCACTCCAGAAGCAAGTCCCCACTTCAACCATCCTGCTTTTTATCCCATGTTTGATATCTTCATCAATCTCTCCATCCTTACTAATTACTGAGCCAAAGTAACAAAAAGAATCTCTTTGCGCTATCTCTTGGTCTTCAATTCTCCCAGTAGTTTCAGCTCTTTGTATATGCCCACTGAAGTTGCAATCCATATATTCTATCTTTGTAGTCTTGATCAATTCTCTAGAACCTCTGAAGACATGTTCCGTATTTCCTCAATGCCTCTACCCAACCATTCCACTAAAGGCTACTTTTGGTTTTATATTTCACGTTGAGGGTTATTACAAGATTGAGCATCTATGTTCCTTTTAGGGCTTAAAGGAAAAGCGGATTTCGCAGGTAAAGTACTTTTGGTGTTCGAAGTTCACTTTAACTTGGTGACAGAACAAATATAATTCTTAGGAATTGGAATCATTCTTCTGAAGGCTTCTCTACCCCAGCGAAAGGATCAATTACAAGAGGCGATTCGTGCATCTATTGCAGATGTCCAATAACTTGGGACTGCAGAATAACATCACCATAATGATGTAAAATAGTTCCAACAACATTGATTGGAATAAGGCTCAGGTTACATGAAGGGTCATGTACCTATACCTGGAGGGCAACCATCACTATAGCTCAGACTTAGAAATCAGTTACCGAACCTTTCCACCTAGAACAGGCAGCTCAAGTCCATATTACAGAAAACCCACTTTGTATTATTTGAGGAAAGCAAAATATAGAGAAGATAACAAATAGTGCCAACAACATCAATTGGAATTAGGCTCAGTTTACATTAAGGAGCATGTACCTAAACCTAGAGGGCAACCATCACTAGCTCAGACTTAGAAATCAGTCACCGAAATCTTTCCACCTAGAACAGGCAGCGCAAGTCCATATTACAGAAAATCCACTTTGTATTATTTGAGGAAAGGCATGAATAAGATACCGGCATCAGGCTTATGTTTAAGAATTCAAAAGTAAGTTCATCTATATAACTCACTTAGTTGGATCAATAATGTTGAGCTGCTCTTCAAAATGAAAGAGATTCCAACAAGAAGAAAATTAAACTTGTTGCGGCCACATTATTAGAATTAGCTTTAAAATAGTGGAAGATGTCCATATTGATTGTCATTGCCAAGGAAAGGAGCAAAAAATTCAAGACTTGGAGGAGATGAAAGCGAAGACGCATCAAAAGTTCCGACCTTTGCACTAAACCTGAGATATTTATATTAAAGTATTAGAATAAGTGACGAGGGAACAAATCCATGATTGAATAATCAAGTAGTACCGTCTAACATTGAGGGCTCAGTTCCCTAAGGAAACAAATCAGAAGATCTCCCACTATTTCAATAGCCTGAGTGTGCAAGCATAGTTTTCAAAATCGGAATCATATCGCAAACTGTTCATACCCATGAATCGAATCGAATCGCGAATCGTATCATGACTCGTAGGATTTTTTATTTTTCTATTAAAAATAAAAAATAATCAAAAGAAAAGGGAAAAGGTAATTATTCATAACCATCCATTTTTCCATTTATAGTAGTATAAATATAATAACAAGTCTATCATACAATCATACCAAGAACATCATGACATATATATATATGAAATAAATGATGTGTAAATAGGTAAATAAGTTTAAAGTATCAATATATATTTTTTATTATCTGTAAATCAAAATATAAAAATAAAATAAAATTCAAAACATCAATCTTACATGGTAGGATATCTCTTAAAGTTAAGAAAGTGTTCATAAAAAATAAAAATAAAAAAAACCAAAATAGATTAAAAATAGAAGAAGATATAAACAAGCACCATACATACAGTCGACTGCTTTAATTAAATGCATGTTCTTTATTCATCTTTAAAACCTTATCAAAGCCGTAAAAAATTCTTATGAGGTTTCGTTAACTACTAAATACCCTTTTAAAAATACAAGCGATAAAAGAAAGAGAGAATAAAGAAAGAAAAAAGGTAAAAGATTATTAATATTAGCTTATTGGCTATAGCCATTCTCGCTTAATCAAATCGCTTGAATCGTAAGATTTAATGAAACGAGTATCGAATTGTAGGATTCACACCTGAATCCTAAGATTCATTCGTAAATGAGATTCATTATATAGATACGAATCGTTTTCATTAAGATTCGAGATACGAATTGTAGGATTCTAGTAACTATGTGTGCAAGTACAAAATAATTGAGTCTCCAAAGGGTTAGGACTATGCGTTCATGGGCCAGGTTGAGCCAGGCTGAGGAATATCAGGGCTCAGCCCAAGCACAGCCCGCCTAAAAATAGTAAAGCCCAAGCCGGGCCCATCTAGATAATTGGCACGTCGGTGAATGGGGGTTTTTAGGAACTATCTCAAGACTCAATCCAATTTGAGATTTGTAGACTTTTATGTGGGTTGACATTTGGGTCTCAAAACTAAATCAAGGCCCGGCCCAAATTTTACTTCATGGATGTTTGGATGGAAAAAACGAGAAGGAAAAGTAAACTTCCGATGTGACATAAAGTAGGGTTACAGCCCACTTTACCCCCACTTTGTTTTACTCTCTCCAAATGCAATAACTAGGGGAGAAGTAGAATTTTGTTCTGTAGTATTTTTTACTTTTGGATGGAAGAAGTAGAATGAGGGTAAAAATGATGTGACAGAAAGTTTTAGGCCCTATTTGGTATCTCTACTCTTTTGGATAAACCCATCAAAATAGAGCCATTAAAAAAGAGTTAAAATAAAATAAAATAAAAAAGAGGCTAGAATCAAAAGAAATGTTTGGTAATGCAAGGATCTATGTTAAATAGACTTTTTTATATCAATGGTTGAAAGTTTTTTACAAATTTCTCAAGATCCACAACGTATGAAGCCTTGAAAATTGACCCTATGGCCGTGTTCAGCCTTCGCCTTTCAAAGAGATCTAACGGTTTGGATCTTGTGTTTGGAGCCCACATTATCCAGAAAATTGCATCCAATGACTCACATCTTTTGCACATATCTCGAGATTGGTGATGATCCAACGGCTAAAATTTGGTCTCATGGCATTGTTTGATCTTGTGAACACTTCCAATGGTTTGGATCTTGATTTACACTCCCAAAAAAATAAAAATAAAAATAGAAAAACGTTATTGCTCATGTAAAAATCCAATATTGAGCATAATACATCAATGGCTGATGTTGTTTTGCAAATATCTCAAGATTCACAAGGTATCAAAGCCTTGAAAATTGACCACATAGCCGTTTTCAGCATTCCAAAGAGATCTAACAATTTGGTTATTGCGTTTGGACCCACAAATTCCAAAAAATTGCATCCAATGGCTCACTTTTCTTTTTTTGCACATATCTCGAGATTGGTGATGATCCAACGGCTGAAATTTGGTATCATGGCCGTGTTTGATCTTGTGAACATTAGATTCTCTACGATTTGGATCTTGATTTACACTATTAGATTTTGAAAAAATAAATTTAAAAAAAAAAAAAAGGGACTAGGGGCGTGAATGGGCAAGAACACTATTCACCCGCCTTTATTTTTTCCCCCTACTTTCTACATGCATCCAATGGTGGGCTGTGGGAAACAGAGACATTGCCTCTACTTCTCTACACCATTTAGAGGCTGCCAAACGCTGCCAAGTGCCTCTATTCTAAAAATCTCTACCCGATTTAGAGATTTTAAGAAATAGAGGCAAAAAATAGTTATGCCAAACAGGGGCTTACTTCATGGGTGTTTAGATGGGAAAAAAAGAGGGGAGAATAAACTTCCAATGTGACATAAAGTAGGGCTTTTACCCTACTTTTCCCCACTTCGTTTTACTCTCCGAATACAATAACTTGGGGACAAGTAGAATTTCGTTATGTAGTACTTTTTACTTTAACCCCCTCCTCTTTTAACCTTATTCATGATTTGATCCCAGCTCTACTTTTACTCCTCTCATATAAGCAAACAAACCATAGAGTAAATCATCAAAGCTGAGCAATACCCAGTACCATCAGATGCAACCATTCATCAAGCAAAGTAGCAAATTAAAACTCGCCAATGATCACCTCTTGGACCATGATTCGATTGAGAGGTCCATGGCCACAATGGTGCAAGTCGAGCCAAGCCCAAGTCCGCTGGGCCTAGCCCATGAGTCATTCGGTCAATAAGATCCAACCCATTGGAAAAGCCCACAAATCCAATGAGGATTAGCCGACTGTTGTGGGAAGTTACCTTATTTAGCAGTTTTCTAATTGCTTTAGCATTTTAGAATTAGAAGGTTTCTTAATTCTATGATTAGTAATAGAAGCTTAATAGGATTGGAAAGACCCTTTGATATTCTCTATAAATATGTAAATCCCCTATAGGGATCAACATATCTTATTATTGAATTGAGAATTGAGTTATGGTTTGATATTGTTTGTTTTGTCTTTGTGCGTGAGTTCTTGGTTGTTGAATCCACCTGGATTCAGCCAAATCCCTGCTGAGGGTTTGGTCCTCTTACCTTGGGCTACATCAGACATCAGCACATGCTTTATAGGCCAAGGCCTAAACCAAAAGGGATATATGAGGAGAGGCGCCCCTTCGTTGAAGCATGACAACGACCAAGGTCGTACTTGCTGGCAAGATTGTAGACAAGTGGGCATGTTTCAAAATATCAGCCGCTACGTAGCATAGCAACCACATCATCGGCCGTAGTGGTTAAGGCGGCTGCACTATTTTGAAAATAGTGGCAGTACAACCTAAAAACCTATTAGAGCCAAGTAGTTTTAATTTAAATACTGTTTTTCCTATTTCTTTTCCTCAATAGCCTTTCCTAAAGTTGTCTCTACCCTTGTATGGTTCCAAATCACTAAAAAAAACAAAAAATAGGCTGCTACACAACCTTCGAGTTTTTTTCACCACTTATAAAACTCACACCATTGCGCTACTACGTATCATCTCTACATAGCATTTTGGTCATTGGCCACTACACTTGCCGCAACCGCTATTTTGATCTTGCAAATGGGACATTTGTCCTCCCAATGCCCAAATAGCCTGATGAAGCAAATGCAATACAATGTGGTGATGATTTAGGAGAGTGGATACGAGGAACACACAGTTATCCCAAATTCATGAAATGAGCACTACGAGGGAGGAGATTATGATGATGTGGAGATGTCAAGCATGCATAAAAGCATGGGGATGATCAGGCAAAAATACTCCATCATAGCACCAATGAATTGAACATTTAGATTGCTAAGAAAACATGCCACATACAAATATTGGTTTATATATGATCAATAGAAAGAGCAGCCAAGAAGTTATTGTGGAAGATGCACTCACCTTGAAGGAGGAAAGATCATAATAGACCATCCACAATGGCGTCCTACCATAAATGGATATGTTTAGGTACAAAACATTAGGAATGTTTATACACTGTCTGGATATTTTCCTACTTCCAAATTGGTTTTTGCGTCTTTTGTTTTTCATGTTTTTGTCTCTCATAGACAATGGAATTTGTTATTTTCTTTCTCAACTCATTACCCTGTTTAAATTTTTCAAACCTTTTTAGTCTTTTAAGTTTTAGTTTCCCCTCACTCTTTTTTTTTTTAATTCTTTTCACTGGTTTTGCATTTTATACTATATCCTCTTTTTTCCTCATGTACTTTATTTGTCGCAATATATTGCATTTTTTGCCACTAAAATTTGTAAAGGAGAACAATAATCATTAAAAAAACTTCATATGAAACCATTCAGCAAAAAAAATCCTTATACGAAGTAAAAAAGAAAGAAGCTGTTCTTACAAACAAGATTACGAAGTAAATGATTTTGTTCACGAAGAAAACATACAAAAATGTAGCATGTAGGTAATAATATTCTGCCAGAGTAGAATTTAAACCAGATTCCTCCAATTATACATACAACTTTCAATTCTAGGATTTGAGAGTATATCAACAATTAAATTACAAAACATAACAAAAATTGTCCTGTTCCTTTTCTAAATCAAAGTGAATAAAAAGGCACAAACTCTAGTACACATAGGAATGAATGAACAAAAGCCATGCACATATGTTTAACTGCCATTTGTAGAAACTAGACTTTTTACAACCTCAAAACCAATCATAGTTCAAAAATTAAGCCAGAGCAAACAGTACTGTAATAGACACCCCACCCATACCTTTGGTGTGGCCCACAAACTCTTTCACAGGCGATATTGTGTTCCTCATATCCCAAAGCTGAGTAGAATGGTCAAAGCAAGTGAATCACAAGTAATTAAAAAATCAATATAAAAATATAATGATTGCAATGATCCACAATAAAAAAATAATAATTATACTCGCAAAGAAGGCGAACTGTCATCATCTGATGCAACAATAAGTTGGGTGGGAGCATCAGGATTCCACTGCAAAACAGACCACCTCTTTGTTTTGGAATCCGATAAACTGTAAGAAATTCCATTTCAAATAAAAAGGGTCAGAGATTATTTTTAAAAGAATGCTAGTAATGCATTGAACAAATCAAACAAACTTATTTTGCTGTAAAAACCCCAATCATGGATGCATGATACAGATACCGCCAACACACATTACAGCAAGACCAAGTAACTTGCCTTATCACTGGTTTCTGCCGCTTTAAGTCCCAAACCACTGAAAGATTGTTGAAAAAAAAAAAAAAGGAATTCCATTTATTTTAGGTTGAAAAAAAGTACATATCTTAATTATGCAAATCAAAATACAGAAATAACAAACATAAAAATAAAAAAGTAATTCTTTGTTTCTTACTTGTCGTTCCATTGTAAGTAGTAGACGCGAGAATATGCTGAACCTTATGATTCCAGGACAAGAATGAAACCACACCTTGAGCACCACTGCCCTACAAGTTTTGGCAAGCAAGGTCAAATGCCATAGTAATTTTTGGAAGTATGACTGGAACATTTTTTTTATTTTTAAAAATATAAAAAATTAACTATACAAAATATTGTTGACACAAAACCGACAAAATAAATAATAAATGATTCTATTAATAAAAAGGGACAGCCTACAAATGGAAACTAAGATTAAGTACTGTCATTCCAATTTCTAAAAATATCACCAGCAAGGATGATGCAGAACCGTGAAAACTGTCCTAATATGATGTACTTGAGAATTGAGATCAAATAACAATCAACCCTGATAAATCAATTTATAAAATAATGCTAGTTTCATCCTAAGATATGCAGAATTTCAAATTATCAATTACACAATAATGTTAGGCCTGTTCACAACATGCTGGTCCTTCTGAATTTTGATTCAGGTTTCAAATGGAAGACTCAAGCTCCAGTAGCCTAGGACTACCGATTAGCCAATTAGATTATTCTTGTAATCTTGTTGCTCCCAGGGATTTCAAAAGGCGAGGGGTGCATTTCGACCAATCCAAATATGAATAATGGGTTTCGGCCAAGGGGGGAAAAGGCCAAAGAAGGGGTCAGCAAAGTGGGAGAGGCCTAGGGAAGGGTGCATGATGCAATCGTTGTTACGATCGCAAGTGCCAGGGCACAATCACGGTTCCCACAGGAACAATCACACGATGACGAGAGCTCTCCAACGCTAAACTCACAAAAGGGAATTTCTATTAACTCATTCTCCGAGATTATTAATCTCTATAATGTCATATATATAATTAAAAAAACTTAGGGGCTAAGAAATCAATCCTAATCAAACTAGGAAACCCAATAATAATCCTATCCAAATTAGAAACAAACTAATCCTAAATACAACTCCTTAAATAAAAATTAGAAACTACTAACAATTAATAAAGACTTCCTAAACTTCCTTGGGTCCCACATGTGGACCATGCCTCTTGCTCCGACGACTGTATAATGCTGCTGCATCAGTGCAGCTAGGTGGGGAAAGGGCAGAGAGGAGTTCAGCTGGTGGGAGGATGGGTTTAGGGAGTATGGTGGATTAGCATAGTTTTCTTGTTCATGTATTCAGTACAAACCCAAAGATGACATTACAATGAATATATAATGAACAGCTAAGCCAAGATCCAATCTCAACTATTAAAAACACATCAATGGTTAACATTAAAACATAGACAACTTAACTGAATCTTCTAAAATTTGCAAAAATAACCCAACAAATAAATAAATAAATAAAGAACACTAGATGCTGGTCCTACAGTGGTTGTCCCCCTTATGGGCTGGATGTCCAACTTGCTCCATCAAGAACCCATTTGCATCTTCCCAGGGTGGGGCCATCCTGATGTAATGCAAGTAGGGTCTTCTGTCTCTAATCATCCTAGTGGGTGGTCTTCAACTGGTAATGGGGATGTAAACTGACTTGATCTGACCATTGATCTATAATAGAACCATGATCTAATGATGGGTCCTCTTTGAAACCACACAATCCAACAGTGGATCCTCTCTGTATCCTCAAACTGGGTCTAAATAACTATCATCCAACCATAAGGATATTTGGACAGACAGGGACCCTCATCTTCCTCCTTTGATAGGTTTCAACCGTGATCCTCTGATGTCTTCATGAAAGGGTCCCTCTCACAAATCACAACATCAATAAGAAAGGGTTCCTCTAAAATCATCATCCTCCTCTCTTTTTTTGCCTTGACGAGAATATCCCGCTGTATTTGATCGAACAGGACTAATCCCGTGGTATTTTAAATCCTTCTTGATTGTCACCAAATGAGCAATCTGCCTTAATAAAATCCAGAATGGCACTGAGCAACTTTCATGGTGGACTCCAATGATACAAAAATATCTTTCTTTCCATATACCCAAAGAAATAGCCATCAGGAAGGACAACGACAAGATTCTTCTGATATCATTAGAAGGGCCTTAAAAAGCCGTGAAAAAGAACTTTGGACAAAAAAATACACATCAAACAGCCAAAGTTAAGCAATCAACACTAATTCGGAAAGGGAACAATGCAAAAGGAGATAGCTTGCTTCAGTGTCCCACCCTCAAACCTTACACATGACAAAGCTATTAGAGAACATAACGTTTATGTTCTGTTAGTGACACAAGGTTAAGATGTTAGCTGCCATGATCAAACAAAAATCTGCTAAACTGGGTATGTCACACAACTGACAGCTCCTCATTTGCACAAGGTGGCATACAAAAACTCTTCCTGATAAATGTTGCACAGAAAAATAATTTAGCTGAGAAACAACTACTGATTCTTCAATTTCAATTTTTGAAGTTGATGCAGTCCCGGATGCATCAAAATGGGACTGCAGCACCTAGGAACTACCCTGACAGAAGTTATGCGATGGAACTCCAAGAAGAAAATGAGGAAGGATATAAAGTGAGAAACTCAGTAGTCAAGTACAATAAAACACAAAGGAAGAAGAAAGGATTTTGTAGCCGAAACCCTATGCTTCTTCTTTTGCACATGTCCCTAAAGGGATTGATTTCTTTGAAATGTCCAAGAACGGCCTAAGACTGGAGGTTGACGGCTACTTCTTCCTTCTTAACATGAGCATGACAATGTTTAGAGCCCTAAAAACAATCATAACCCTCCATCACATTAAAACAAAGTAGATAATAATATTAGCCGCTGCAAGATTTCAGAAAAAAAAATAGATAAAAGAAACAAAAGCAAGCCTGCACATATTTGCACATTCACAAACTTGCGCACAGACACTTGGACCGTTCACCTAGCCCAACAGGGCTTAGTTACCAGTTTTGGCATCCTCCAAGGGGCAGCAGGCTCATGACCTGGCGCATTGACTAGGAGCTTCTAAATCCAATTCATGGGCCTGTTTAGGATCCAACATTCACCGAAATAAATTTAACAAGCCTGAAAAAAAAATATTATGCACATCAGTCCCTTGTGCATTTAAGGGGCTGATTTGGCTCCCTACTGAATTCTCCATACATTGGTGCTGATCTCGTGCACGCAATGAACACCTTCAGGTGAGCAAATGATTAGGGGCACAACGCTCTCCGCTTGCATCCACATGATAAGTCATCCACCACACAACATATGAAGACGGAATAAGATTCCTCCAAGAACTAATAAGCAGTATTTCCAAATACCAATTACTAGAAAAATGGAAAGACAACATCCCCAACAATAACCGCTCTGAATCCCTTTTTTTTTAAATGGTCCTCTAAATCCTAATAATGTCAAATCTTTTTATTAATTGAAGAATCACTCTTGACAGCAAGCTTATATGAACTTGGAAATCCAAAGGCTTCTAGAGAACAAATGCTATTCCCTTAAAACAAAACCAAAAAAATAACTCTAGCTCTTAAAATAGCTGACCCCAACATAGTTGGGACCGGGCTTTAATGACAATGATGATGAAATTTCTGGCCCTTAAAAACAGTCCATGAGGAAGCCAGTGCCCAACCTCTGTCAACAGCCTGCAGATATCAGGAATATCCTTCCTTTATTTCAGAAAGTAACATCCTTCAGAACTTCGAAGTTTGGACACTAATGCATTTAAGGGGGCCAGGGCAACCACTAACCCACCGTGGAAACAAATTTTCTAAAGATAATTGTTCACTACAAAGTTTCTTTGTCTACTTAACATGCGACTGCCAGGTAGCAAGAAAGTGCAATCTGTCAAATTCATTCTAACCAAAAGCCGCCTACACAAGTTGGCTTTTGTGCATCCTTCCACTCAACCAAGTGCATTCATTTTTATAACATGCTTCCACCTTTCTATAAGAGATTTCACTGCAATCCATATGTTCTACAAGACAACTCTCAGTATTACTTTACTCCATGCAAATTACCATCTTCAATGATGGGGCACAAACCCACTTAACATCAAAGTTTGCATGTAATAGTTGACATCACATATTTAACTTCCATCGAGTTATTCAATTACAGGTTAATGTTTACCACCCACCTAATCCAAATAGGGTCGGGCACAGTTGGTTTTCCTAACCCACAAATAAAAACGTCAGGTCAAAGTCGGCTCTACTAGGCCCGATGGATCATGGTACACACAAATAGGTCAAAGGACACCGCTTGGTGAGTTGATGCGATATGGTACTTCATAGCCACATAGGAGTTGGGGGTGTATAGGGAATCAGGGACCACATGGTTGGGGGATAGGCCAAGTAAGCATTGGTATTTCCAACCCGATTACTAAACTAATTGGGTTTGGGTTCTCAATTTTAATTAATGATGTAGCACAATTAGGTGTAGAATCAGAAATTCACGATAATAGTGTTAAGTTATTAAAGTTAGTATTAGAGGATCAAATGAGGGCTAATGGATTTCCCATAATTTTTTAACTGAAGCAATTATTGGGTATTTTAGGATTTCCCATAGTTTTGACAAATGCAGAACATCTCTTGTCATGGCAATGTTGCTTTGGGGACTTGATTGCAATCTTACTTGTTTACTCATTTTATGAGTTCTATTGCATCGTTCTCTTGTTATAGTGCTGCAAATGTTATTTCTACCATTCTGCATGCACCTCGTTTTATTAAACTAAATTTATAATGGCTTCAGTTTCTAGAATCTAGAGAGATAGCGCTTTAGAAGGCATCGACCATCATTAGAATTTTAGGGCATGGTCATGGTTTTAAAAATACGGCCGTTATGAAATGACAACAGCCTATACCGTTAGGTAACTTATGTTATCTACAATATAACAGTCATAATGGCCACGGTATCAAAAGAATAGTGAAAATAACGATCCATAACGGTCATAATGGCCAATGTAACGGTCCATAACGGCTGATATTTTAAAAATAATGATCAAAATATCGGCCCACAATGATTTTTTTTTTAACTTTCTTTTCCGTTCTTTTTTTAATTTCTTTAACTCACATACCATTTGTAGAGCTTCTTGAGACTATGCTAGAGCTTCCTAACCTTCTTTTTTCACCAAAACTCAAGTGATCTGCAAGATTTTGGTGGATTCTCATAAGATGGTTTCTTCCCTCCTCAACCACATCCACATTACCCTTATGTTCATACTCCGCCATTTTAATTAATTAATTACTCTTGATGTAGTAGTTAATGTTACTTGAAGGTTGAGATTCATTCTGAATTTACTTGGTGATTGAGTGAGTATTGTACGTCTATACTACTACTACTAGTGTCTTGACTTTAATTGTTTAACACTAATGATTAGTTCAAAATTATGGTTGAAATGCATACTATAAAATTTGTGATATTTTAACTTATTTTAATATATACGTGTAAATCTATTTAATTCAGAACAAACTTTACAAGTTTCAGATAAGACAGCGATACAGGATGTAATGACTTAGGGGGTACCGATATTTTGCTTTAAAGTGTTCGCTATTGGAAAAAATATATATTGTTTTCCAGCATTTTAGAATATTGTGGATTTTTTGGATATTTCTTCGGATTTGTTTGGGGTAAAATAAAAAAATCGCACAGCGATACGACGGGAAGACCGCAATGGCAACTGCGATTTTGAACCATGGGCATGGTTCATTTATCATGAAGACCATCAGGTAAACAATTTACTCACCAAACAACGAACCCTTACAGAATTGAGGTACATCTCTTCTGATCAAGAGTCAAATAATTGCCTTTTTGGTAGAGCCTCATATTCTTGTATTTCTATCTCCTTATAATAGGACAATCGATTTTTTTTCTTCATAAAACAAAGAGAAAAGGAAAGTTCAACCATTATCAGTTATAAAACCATGGTCACTTGAAAAGGCAAGGACTGCGACTTTCAGGTTGAATACTCTCACTATAGTGTTGCATTACGGAGTAATATGATCCTTCTAAATCTTGGAAAACTGAAAAAACACAGAGTAATACAGTGAATAAATCTATGAAAAAAGTTCAACCATTTCAATTATAAAACCATGGTCATTCAAAAGGCACTGCAGGAACCATCTGGTTGACTAATCTTATTATTGTAGAATTGCATTATGGAATAATCTGATCCTTCCAAGTCTTGGGAAATTGAAAATGTAACAACCCAGGCCCGCTCTCCACATGATATTGTCCGCTTTGGCCCACATGCTTCACGGTTTTGTTTCTGGTAGGCCTCAACCACCAAAAGGCCTCATGTGGAGTTAATGACCAGGTCACACGTATATACCTAAGATGAGGACTAGCGTGTTTCCGATGTGGGACTTGTGCACCACTGCATACCCAGTCCTTAAGAGTTTCCCCCGCCCTCTCTATCTAGGCGGATGCTCGCCGGACCCAATGCCCTTCTACAAGGGGCCCACAAGCGTGACAGAAAATACGGGGAAAAAAGTGTTTAGAGTGAATAAATCTATGTCCAAAGAAAAATGGAATTAGTCCTCATATACAGCGAATGGAAAATGAAAACAATCAAAACTGGATGTACCAGATGAATTTAAAAAACTGATACCATGTTGGAACTTGGAAGTCAAAGTGCGCACCCACTCATGGATGACTTCGACGTAACAAAACATTGGACCCAAGCAATGAAAAAAACTAGTAATTCATATGCATCAAGTGCTTGTAAATGAGTGATTTCCATATACCTTGAGAGATGGAAAGTGAGAAGGTTCTATTGGATTTGACAAATCCCATATGCAAAGTTCTCCTTCCTCAGCTCCAGAAGCAAGTAGATTTGGTGAGTTAATGTTGAACTCAAGACCGCGAACCTATAGATATCAACCAATTCAAAAGATAAATGAGTAAGAGGGAGAGGGATAAACATCAAGCATTCGGGCAAAGACATTCACTATAATCTTCAAAGTGCAATCAAGATTTAAACAACATAAACTTACAGGTCCAGCATGCTTAAGAAGGCGTCCAACAAGAGCACCATCAGTGTCATTCGACCTGCAGTAGAAGTTTTTCCCCAATAAAATGTCGCAATGTTTAGTAAGAACAGAATAATATTTGACCATGTTACATTGACAGAGAAGACAATAATATTGAACACAATTTTTTTAAGGGAAATCACATAACCACTCCTATTGAACTGAAAAGTTAGGATATATTCCCGGAGGAGATGGGATTAATCTTGGACGGTCTGATTATCTCTGCGGTTACATGGTTTCCATGTAATAGCTGCAACAGGGGATCTGTAAGACCCCAAGCCAAATTTTTCGTGTTTAGTGCTAATTAAGTTGGGCGTTAGTTCTCTAAGTGGGATTAGTGGATGCTTGATCTAGGTTGTGGGATTGATTAGTTTTTCCATAGCTTTGGGTAATTTTGAGAGCCTCCGAACTCAGTCTGACACACTAGGAACCCCAGTGTGGGGGGTTACTCATGATTTCGAAATTCCCAATTTTGACTCCTTTTGATAGTCTTGATTAGCCCCTGCGACCTTCTTGTTCATTCCATCGTTTTTCAGCCTTAAGGGGAAAACAATCTTTTCACACCAAAATCTATGCACGATTTTCAATATTCCCAAACCATGTGGAAATTAAACTTTTCAAAAACTAGGTTTTTTGTGGAGCAATTCTCTCTTCTTCGTCGATCACATCCAAGGAGGGGTGAAAGTGGGCCGAGCCGTCCGCGGGTAGGCTCGGCCCGAGCTTGGCTCAAAAGACAAAAGAGCCGAGCTAGGGCCTAATAGGAGACCCGTTTGCTTAAAAGGGCCGAGCTCAGGCTTGATGAAGCCCGGCTCGTAAGCCCTAGGGCCTACATATATTAATACATATTATATATATGTACACTATACAGTATATAATACATATATGATAACCATAATCCATAAATCCTAAACCTTAGTTTTAATCCAATATAAATAATCTCTAAACCCTAAACACTAAACCCTAAGCACTAAATAATCCATAAACCCTAAACCTAAGCACTAAACCTTAAACCCTAATTTTAATCCAATATAAATAATCCCTAAACCCTAAGCACTAAATAATCCATGAACCCTAAACCCTAAATCTAAGCACTAAATAATCCATAAACCCTAAACCCTAAACCTTTATTTTATGATGCTAACCGAATACTTTATTTTATTCTATGATGCTATTGGAGTTTAATTTGATTTGTATTATTGTTGGAGTTTGATAATGCTCATCTACATTAACATTGAACTGTTATGGAGTGTTGGAACTGGGCTCCCTTAGCTTTTATGGAGTCTTTCTTATTTTAGTTAATTTTATTGCTGCAATCCAAATTATGGGAATGGGAATATGGGATGAATGCATGCATTTGACCATTTTTTGTTCTGGTTTGCATATGCAGATTTCTTTGAATTCCGACAGGATTTTTTTTCCTGAAAATATTTTCTTTCAGCTAGTGCTATATCATTATAAAACGAACGGGGCTCACGAGCCATGCCTAGGGCCTCAATCGAGCCGGGCTCAAAGGGCCGGCCCTAGGGCCTCATAACTTAATAAGAGCCGAGCCCGAGCCAGGGTTTTTGAGGCCCTCTCGAGCTTGGGCCGAGCTAGGGCCCACTGAAAAATACTAGGGCCGAGCCTAGGGCCTCTCAAAGCCCTGCTCAGCCCGGCCCACTTTCATCCCTACATCCAGGGCCCACAAATAGGAGTTTTAATCCCTTGAAATCTTAGAGCTGTAGGGCCCACAATCCACTTGGTTTAAAAGGCACCCATTCTCTTCTTCTTCATTCCAGCGAAAAAAAATTTCCAACACAAAGAGGAGAGTTCTCCAGCATTTTCTTTCCTCCTCTTTTCTTCTTGCATGTCTATTTAGAGTAGCCAAGATGGAAATCCAAACTCATCTTCTTCCCCATCCTCTAGGCTTTCCATAGACGCAATTTTGAAGAAATTCCAGCTGGGATTTCACTACTTTTAAGACATTTCTCCTTGGTTAGAGCTCTTCAAGGTAAGAGCTGCTCCCCATCTCTTGAATTTGATTTTGTTGACCCTCTAGAGTCTCTAATTAATGCATGCAAGACCTCTTGGAGGGGTACTTTATCTTCCATATTTTGGAGGTTTTACGGTTATTTCTTTTGGGGCTTTTGTAGAAGTGGGACTCCAGCTACTAGGAGAATGATTTGGATAATTTCTATGCATGCAAATAGTACTCTATTTTTCTAATTTTTTATATATGATTTAACAGCAATTGCAAGTTGTATTCATAAATTGGTGTTTGATTTCCTTGCATGTGTTTAATTCCTTTCCATATGTTTAATTTCCTTGTATTAATTCAGTTCCAGCACATGCATCCTTTAGTTCCATTGTACTTTGTGAAATTGGCTCTTTAATTCTCCAAATTTTGTTAGCTATTACGTGTTTTCATCTTTTAGTCTTGTGGATTGGAAAGAATTATTTTGTTTATGGTTGAATGGTGGTTGGATGTGGCAAAGGAAGTCTAATTTTGGTGTAGGATGGGTGTTTGCAAGGAGGAGGTGATAGGGGAACCCGAGCCCAACACCGAGCAGCAGCCAGCAGGCTAGCTCGCTCGTCCTCGCTAGAGTGAGCCAGGTTGCTGGCCAGCTCGCTCGAGCAAGCTTGGCTCTCACTTAAGCGAGGCGGGTTTTTGGCCCGGGCGGCCAGGCTGAACAACAGTCCCCAAAATTTTGTGTATATTAGTGTTAGGGTCCAAGCGTGCTTGGGGTTGAAATTCTTGGACCTGAACCTTCACTTTTGAACTTGAGTTGGAGGACAAAGGGGGGAATCTTACTGAGACTTTTCCAGGGACACACTAGGACTTTACCAAGTCTTCGTTGTGCACTCAGACATCTTAAATGTCGGGAAACTTTGGGGACACCAATATCCTATGCTAAGCTGACATTCGAGCTCTAAGTGCACACTGAGGCAACCGGTGTGGTCCAGCGTGCGATTAGAACATGTGTCACGGCCTCTCTTAGCTAAGCCACTCAACCATATGCAATTGTTTCATTTCAGATTTTGAGTTTATGCATGTTTTCTCATGAAACATCCAATGGAGATTTTCGTTTGATCCGTTACTCGGTGTGCATCTTGTACGGACTACTCATTTCAGCTTTTGTAAGTATGTTTATGTTGGTGTGCAGTGTAGTTCCAATCAACTCAATCATGGTTTATTGGTTATAAGAGTTCGCATGGATTTTTGCGTCGGCACCACTAAGCATGGGTCACCTGGTCGGTTTGATCATCCGGCATGGGATCCTTAAATACTCCTTGCCATCTGCAGATTGGATTCTCGTGCGTATGCTACCCAATTCCGCAGCGGGTCCCTTTTCGAGTGATGCCCAACTATATTGGGTTACTATAGTTATATTTGTGTGCTCATGTCATCTTGCATGACAGAGGTTATTATGCTCATGTGCTCTTCTCACCTCAGTGACGGAGAATATATCTTCGTGTGGTTGCCATATTGTTAGCCCGCTTTGACTTATCATGTTTTTCTTCTTCGCATGTTTTATTTTGATATTTACATCTTGCAACATTGTTATTACTTCTCTTTGTTTTCAAATGTGCTTTAGTATTTGGAAAGGATTTCATAAACCATCAACATGGTTGGTATCTATCTCAATCAGCTACCAGATCATCGTGTATGACTCGTTATATTTTGGTGCCCAGATGCAGACCTCATTGCCGTTGAGGCGGAGCCAAAGGAGCCGGCAGCAATACGAGAGAGAGTGGCAAGCTGACGATGTCTTTTAGACATCAAGTTAAGCCCTGAGCTACATATCATGTTTTGGGGAGTGTTCATATCATTTTGGGTTTTGATGTATCAGCCTTTGTTGGCTTTATTTTGGGATGTTTAGATTAAACCTATCTTTTGTGTAAATATGAAAATATAATGCTTTGGGAATGCTCTCTGTTTGACATTGGGTTGACTGTTATTTATGTTCATGTTACATGTTAAATTGCTACATGCTTCTGCAAATGTATCGTGTTGTTAGTGAGGCTTGTGTATGTGGAATCCTCACCGCGGAAACCTATGGGAAATAGCGCGGGCAGGCAAACTTTCCGCCCCACTCCGCGTGCGTACCGCCGTGATCCTAGATTAGGGACCATCATTAGCACTGATCTGGTCCAGGGTCGTAACAGGATCTGGACTCTTGCCCATGTGGCAGCACCCGTGAAGGCCAACAAGTGGCATGCATTATACCCAAACATACACCATATATGCTTAAGTTAATACATATCTGATATCATCTCCACTTGATTTGCTATAAAATATAGCACCTTGATAGTTTATTGGTAAGTAGAAAAACCAGAGCTTAGAGGCTCTTTAGGACACTGGAATCACAATGGACAAGGTATTGATTAAAAAAAGGAAAAAAAAAAAAAACTAATGTAACCAGGAATTTGGAAATGGTGACATCTGATTGTTTCAGCGACATTTTAGAGACATCACTACAGCATTTAAAACATCTATTAGTTATCATAGCATATCGCAATAAATTCGCTATAGTATAAGAAAAGTATGAATTTTGTTGGAATGTAGCATAAGCTCCCTTGGGCACCTTTTTTTGTAGTTATTTATCACTGAATCAAAAACAACGATTAAAGCACATACTTTCTTATCACTTAAAATGCATGTTTAAAAAAAAAGGAGCTATGGGTGCTAAAAGATCCTCTTTATTTCTCAGGCTTTTAAAAACCCATCTGATTTTTTATCATTCAACAGATACATATATACAGTCAATACCCTATGCAAGTGATATTAGTCCAAAATAATACAATCTTGGACGGGGTGATACAAACATTGAAATTCTTTTTTTTTTTTTAGCATTGCAGTATTGTGGAGAGTGGTATCATCAGAAGAAAAACTTTATGATTCTCATCTTGGGAAATTTTTGACGCAGTCGAAGCTCTAGTACCAGTAATTTTTTTTTTATAACTACTCTAATACCAATAGTGATGCAGCGAGATAAAAAGATTCGATCAAAAGGATTGAAGTCTAAACCTAAGCTTGAAGATATTTGGAATTCAGCATCCAAAGAAGAACACTTGCAAGACCCACAAAGAGAAACTTGAGAATTTTATTAATCAAAATATTACACGTGAAAGTAAAAGGCTAAACACATTTATAGTGGGTATAGGACGGATTCTACCGATCCCTAGGTTCAGGCATCCAATTTTCCTAAAAAAGAAAAAATATTCTTCTTGATGGGAGTATTTCAATGCACACA
The DNA here is from genome assembly GCA_028538565.1 of Umbellularia californica. NCBI lineage: Eukaryota > Viridiplantae > Streptophyta > Magnoliopsida > Laurales > Lauraceae > Umbellularia > Umbellularia californica. Next base: position 89,508,299 of record JAPQWN010000001.1, read on the forward strand.
TCTAAAACCCTATTAACTTCAACAAACCTGGTGATCTTAAACCTCATGCTGGATGGCTATAGGGAGGCTTCATTAAGAGGAATAGAGTATTAGGAAATGAACCGGATTATGAAGAACTTCCTAAATCAGATAACTGGGACTGATTCCTGGTTAACAAAAAGGAGATCAAAGGGAGAGTAAAAAAGTACATGATGTGACATAAAATTTTGCTTCATCCTGTTTGGCTGGAACAAGTAAAAAGGACAGTAAACTATTTTACTTTATAATGGAAAGGAGGGAGGGGAGAGTATATAAACTTCAATGTGATACAAAGCAAGCCTTTTACACCATTTTTCCCACCTTTTTTTTTACTCCCCGCAATTGTAATAACTTGGGAAGAAGTAGAATTCTGTCTCTAGTGCTTTTTACTTTAAACCTCCTCATCTTTCCCTTATTTATGATTTGAGTGACCCCTACTTTCCTTTTACTCTTCCTCTCATGTAAATGAATGGGAGCCAATTCCAATCATCTCAAACCTAGATGCAAATAAATGAATTTTGAGTTAGGAGAACCTCCGGCTATATGTAAGTAAGGAGCTGGTGTGTTCTCTGCCATAACAAATTACAGAGAAACAGGATTTCAGCTAACTAAATTTACAGGTAAACTGAGTTCGGAGCAAACCAATTCCAAACGGGTCCCAACGAAAACTAAACAAACCCCAGATCCTCAAGAGTGGGGGAAAAGATAAAGCAACTACATTTACAACGGAATTCTACTTACTAAACGAGTCTCAAACAAAAAATTCAATAAACCCCAGATAAAACCCATTACAGACAAACAGAGCTACATGCAACTAATCAAAGGGAAGCCGAATTCCATGCATCAAAACTGGTCCTCATAGAAAATAAACAAAACCCCAGATACAAAAAAAAATGAAGAAGTAATCGAATGCCCACGAATTCCAAATTCTACTCAATCTATCAAACCCATTACTCCAACAATCCCAACTCCCCCAGAACAATTAAAAAAAAAAAAAGCTCACAGAGAACAGATCGAAGTACGAAAAAAAGATGACAGATTCCATACCGAATAAGCTTGAGCGGATTCCACACGCTTATGGATCCATCAACAAGGCCACCAGCAACAAGCCCCAAAGAGTATTCCTCTGCAGCGGCGGAAGCAGCCTTGCTCCAGGAAAGGCGATTGAACGGCTCGGAGCTGGGGCAGTCTCCGATGACGGGCAGATCTGGATCGTTCGATTGGAAATCAAGATTGAAGATCTCAAGATTTGCAGAAGAACTGAAGGAACTGTCGACTGCACCGGCCCTGGTCCCTGCTGCGAGGTAGGGCGAATCGGGCGCGAAGGAGACGAGAGCCGATCGAGAGGCCCTCTTTATGCAAGCCATTGTTGCAGATCTGGTGATGGAGAATCGAGATTTTTCTTCTTTCTTGTTCTTGATCTTGTTCTTGTTCTTGTTCTTAGTTCTCTTTTGAATGAAAGATGGGATTTTTGAGATTCTTCAGGTTAGGGTTTTGGGGAGGATTGTGTTTTAACCTTTTATTTGTGGTTTTGATCTCTGTCTTAAATCGGTGAAGAAGGATTTTGTGCGTTTGAGATGGAGTGAGTGTGCTGGAACTTGGAAGCGGTTTTTTCTCTTTGGCTGCTTCTTTCTAGATTTTCGCTTTTTCAGTGCCATTTGTGTAAATGTTTGGGAATTGGGAAGCAAGAAATTTTTCGTTCAAGGAGTGTGAGATCCTATCCGTTGATCAAGGTGGTCCTCATCATGAATCTTGATTGATAATCTGGCCCACTGGATCCTGGACAATGATGACCCACCATTTCTTAGATCTGGAGTATTGTTCTTGATCTATGATTGGAGCCCATCTTTTTAATCCAAATTGAACAAAGGGGCCAGTTTTTTACAGTGTGAGGGTGAACCAAATGAAGTATATGTATATAATAAATCAATATTTTATGGGCTTTGAGTCGGGTCCAAGTCCAATAGGGGCCATCAGAGCCGAGATAAGCTTTCATACATGATAGTAAGACTCAGAAGGTAAACTAGTATCCGATTCTCCAATTATCTAGAAGTAGAGCTGTTAGAATGCCACACGATCTATTAACACGACACAAAGCCACACGATATTAACGAGTTCAGATGAGCTCTTAATAGATTCAGGTCTTTCACGGGTCAAACCTGTTAATATTAATGGATTCGGGTGAGCTCTTAATGTATTTTGGTCGTTATGTACGAATTAAATCAGAAATCCATTAACAATCCGCTTAACCCGTTAAATTTTTTTTAGTCTCTAAGTGTAGTTAGAATTAATTTATATTCATGAAGAAGAAATTAAGATTTATTGTTTTAGAGTGGGATTTTGGTGGGATCCACTCGAGATCCTCATAGTTTCGTGTGGCTTATATAATTTTCTCCTTATATGTTTTTGTATGAATTTTCTTTTTTTTTTCAAAATGACTTAATTACTTAACGGGTTAACGGGTTGAATTGGGTAATCCATTAAATTAACTGGTCGTGTTCGGATTAGATTTTTTTACCCGTTAAGTTAACGGGTAGTGTACGGATTGAGGTGATTTTAATCCGAATTCGTTAACCCGTCACCCAAATTCGTTAACACGACACGATTGACAGTCCTATCTAGAAGCTTCAGCCCATAAGAAAATTTGGGCTTGGAACCTGTTTTAGGTTCCAAATTATAAATGGATTCGGGTCTAAAATCCAAATTATAAATGGATTCGGGTTTAAGTTCCAATTGATCAATAGGTCCGATTCCAAATCTATATATGTTTCGATCAGAGGACCCTAGGACCCGACATATGAGTTTCTAATATCATGAATTTTGCTCAAAATCAACTTTATCTGGTCATTTTTTTTAATCTCGGAGGTAGTAGGCTTAATGCATTGTTAAAACTGGAACGATATCTCTCTTTTAAGCAACAATAAAAATATAAAAAAATGAGTTAGAATCGATTTTGGAAATGCATCCCAGTCCTCTAGTTGGAATCAGTTATGGAACCGGAAGCCACCCTTCTTCTCAAAACTGGATTTGGAAACAACAAAACATGTTTTGAGTTGGAATCGGGAATCGTCATTTAAAAATAATTCCCGCCCACTATGGTTCTGACCTGGAACTGTCTAATTTACATCCCTACGTGAGCCCTCGTGTCTTGGTCTATAGCCACCATGGAGGCATGGGTTGAAATTTGCAGCTGTGTTCATCATCGTGGTCGATTTCAAAGACCATTATGATGCAGCATCTCATCTTGGTTCACGGTCATCGAGGTTCATTATGGTGCGAATTTTCTTTTGACCTTGAAAAAATATGAAAAATATTGAAAATTTTCAAGATATTATCAAATGCCAGAAAACATTATTTTTCTCCTATTAGTAACAACTGGATAGCAAAATATTGATCCTCCTAAGTTGAAACATCTTGTACCACTTTTTAATTTTTAATTATTAATTATGATAAAGTTCTAATGTTTAATTTTTTAGCCCATCTTTATAATTTATAGATCCATTAATGTAGCCTATATTGAAACATCTTGTACCACTTGAATTTATTTTTTAATATTGTATTCTCATTTTTTTGTAAGTGATCAATATGATGTTTGGGCCAACTCCTATTGAAATAAGTTCTATTAAGGGCCCAATAAAGGACATTTGTTTTGAGTGATTTAGCATAAGTGGGCCCCTATTATAGGCATGCAAGTAAAAAAGACAAAATAGGAGAAAAACAGCGCCTTTGTCTTTTATATCTATTAAGCATGTGGGAATTTTATAAGAAAAAGTCTGTGTGTCCAGGATTCTGTCCCGAAATTGGGATAGTCCCACGTGGATGACATTAAAAAAATGCTTTTTGTGAGTTTTTCAAAATGGAGAATGTTGCATGATGCTCCACGTGGGGTTCGGTCCCAAATTCGGGACGTCCCAATCAGGACAAGTAGCTGGACTCATTTTGTAAAGATACAAACTAACAATCATATGTTGCACTATCAAACCGGGGGCCTTTTTATAAAAATATAAAAGACAAAGGCCTTTTTGAGCTAATCTTAAAATACAAGGGACGTTTTGCAAAAACCTCCATTTAAAATATATGATATGTTTCATTACATATTGTATAAAATATAATATCAACGCTACTATAAGAAATACAAATATTTAAAAATAACATACTTAGGCCTGGAGTTGGGGTTGGGGTCAAGTCTTGATTAGTCTGGGTCTAGGTCTAGGTCCGTATCTATCACGGACCCATTCGAGTACAGAGGCTTTTGAGGGTCCCTCTATATATCCAGATGTGGATTTGGAAAATGTATTTATACTTTGTCAGTCAGGTCTCTCTAGCTGGTAATTGAAAAAAGAAATGAGGTTTTCACCACGTTTGGCAATGGAGAGGAATTCAATATCTATAAGATTTCTCACGAAGAGGATCAGCTGTAATCCATATTTGGCAAATAATATGTGGATTTGCATATTCTACATCTCACGGTCACAAGTTTTTTTTTTTTCCATTTTCTCACAATCTGCCGTGAATAAGGCCCTAAAATTTGGAGCCCTAGTTGTCTTTGGGCTTCTATAGACGATGGATGGCTCACATTTTCATTGTGGGTTTCATAGAAGTTAAAAATTAACTTTTTAAGTTGGAGACGTTTTTGCAAATATCTCTACAAATATAAGGGAATCAATGGCTGCGAATTGGGCTCCTAGCCGTTTTAGATATTCTAAAATGATGGCCAAGTCAGATTGTGGTTGTGGGACCCGTAGGGTAGGTGTTTAAATCCAAAACAGTAACTATATATTGCCCCCCCTTTCGGCCGTTCACCGTTAATGCGCAAGTTAGGAATCGTTTTCCACTGTGGACGATCAACGATTAGTTTAACTTTTTCTCATTATCCATGATGAAGCAAGATGTCAAAGTTGACCCATAGCTATCTCAAGCCATCAAGAGACTGAACCGTTTAGATTTCACAAAGAGGGCCCACAAAAATTCAGATCTCATGATCCAATAATTTGGACTTTTTTTGCAAATAACTAGAAAAATATAAGGAATCAACGAGTGAGATTTGACCATATAGTCATGTTGGATCTTATTAATATGATTACCGGTTGGGATTGTGATTATGGTGTCCAAAAGGGGGTTTTCAGATGAGAATAATTCCTTTCCCGAGTGTTAAAGAGTGACCGTTCTCACCTCGCTGTACATGGTTCGAACTTTGGATACTCAACTAGTGTGACACATTTTGCTAGGGTCTCATAGAAGAAGGTCTTAATGTGGGAAATGACTTAATTCACATCATTTTCAAATTTATTTTACGCATCACGTGCGTAAATAAACATAAACGCGCACAGCCATTATGCATGTGAAAATGCAGCCAAACAACCATAAGCTTAATTTTTGCGTAAAAATTCATTAATCCTGCTTATTTCTCAACAATACTAATAAAAGCAAGGTCTCATTCAAGATTCTTAGAACAAATAAGGTCTTATTTAAACAAAACCCTAATTTATATTATAGATGATTCAAATTGAAATTGGAACTTGTTAACAAATAACAATAACAACAGTACAATAGTACAATTATCTACTTCTATTGATATTTGATGATGACTAGGCCCGAATTTCTACCTATGACATTCTTCCCAACTCTGATTGGATCAGAATTTGGCCCCGTTAAAATCACGGTTGTAAATTATTGACTTGAATGACCAATTATTATATTTAATAAATACGGGGTCAAAGACGTGCAAAGACTAGCTGATTGATTTGGATTAAAAAGATGGGCCCCATGATGGATCGACACTGCATCAAGGTATGTACATATGGGCCCCGTTCATGGATTGACACTGCGTGAGATCTACATATGTGCATATATAAACTACAAAAACACTTGCATCCAGTGGACCCCACAAGCAAGTGGGGGCATAGTGGTGTACAGAATCGGCAAGGGGCACACTTCTTCCCTTTGATCTAGAGGGTAATAGATATTGCACAAAATTTCTCCTCTAATGGGGAATCCTTTTAAGCATGAATCAGAAGACACGTCGCATATTGAAGATGCCATCGTAGTAAAGAAGCCGCGAAGGAGGAGGTTTTCCAAGTAAGGTGGAGCTCATAAGGGAAGAATGGATCGATCAAATCTCTGCAATGAATAGAATTTTTTTTGTTTTGTTACCATAGATTTACAGGTGACAGTGCTTGAGTGTACATGTGATTACTAAATCAAAAATTTGAATCCTAGGCCTCTATGAAACTATTTCACGGCCTATTATATACAGAGGCGGATGCAGTTAACATTCACTGGGGGGCTGGGCCCCCAGTGAATTTTTGGAAAAAAAAAATTATATATACTAAGTTAGACCCAATGTAACCAGGCCCCCGATGACATGTAACTAAGGCCCCAGTAAAAAATATTAGGCACATTATTTATACATATTATTAGGCTCATTCTTCAACTATTAGGGCATCAGAGGTAATACTGGAACTATTACTAATGATATTGTAATAGAACTTTTTCAGAATATGAAAACTCGTAGGGAACAATTGTGATAAATAAAGATTTATTTGTTTTATTGCTTGAAACTATTACATTATATTCGTCCCATATAAATAACCAAAAAAAAAAAATCTAGGAGCGTTGCCCCCGGACCCCCACTACTTAATCGTGCCCCCAGTGAGTTTGAATTCTGGATCTGCCACTGATTATATATTAGTCATGTTAAAAATCGGAGATTACATAATTATTTTAGGCATGCACAAAACTTGGCTGTTGGGTGTGATCCTGTTGGGTGTGATCCCTAATCTCCATCAGTGGACCAACCAGGCTGTTGGGTTTGTTGTTTATAACCATTTTTTAGAGTTAAAAATGGGAGATTACATAATCATTTTAGGCATGCACAAAACTAGTTGTATCATACCCAATTACCCATAGTAGTTGTGTATCATTCAAATGAAATTATTTTTGATTTCTTGTTTATCTATTACTCAGATGAGACTTCAATAACTCCATGTATACATCAAGCTATAATAAGCCGGATTACCCAATCAATCATGAGCCCACAACTAGTCATCAGACGTTTTCAGAAATTTTAGAATTCTTCTGGGATATCACACGTTTTCAGAAGCATGATCCAGAACACAGAAAGTCAGTTTGGGAATTAAATTTCTAAAGGGGTACTACAGACGCAGAGTTTGTAAATACTTTTTTTGTCAACACCTATTAGTTTACAGTCTGAAGGAGTCAAAATCGCTTCAAAGGGACTACTTGAAACATTGTTTTACTAGTCTATGTACCCTTAAAAGGGAAATATACTAAAATCATAGATTTAAAAATTCTTCTCTGCTCTTACGGACCCCTTAATGAATGTTGCATGATGTGTAGAGTTAAAAAGATTCATCATTTTTATCTTTTTTGGGATATATCTTACGTAGAGTGGGGCCAAAACGTGAACCTAACTTGCATCAAACTCTGTATATCCATATAAGCCCCATACTTGGAAAAATACCACCAAACCTACTTCCATGGGGAGCCCATTGGGACAAATCATTCATTTTAACTTGTCGCACTACCATTCCTACAAACTCCTACATCGAAATGACTCTTCATTCAGTTTAAATTATGTATTCTAAAAGATTAAATTATAATGGACATTTCTAGCGATTTGATTCAAAAATAAAATAAAGCAAACATCAAATTGATTTTGCCTGAGGTAAGATGTGAGTGATAAGCAGGGTGGATAGAGATGACGTATGTAATTGATTTTCTACAAAATACCAAATCTGCCAGATTGTTAGAGATGGCCAATGAAGCAGATTTTCTACGAATATCTTATACTTGGGGTATGAAAATGAAATGCCAATGGATCCATCTCTCCTTCCTGCCATGTGCCCCTTTCTATCTTCTAATACAGGAAGAGGAGTACCCTATTGGTAAGATGTGATAGTCTTCACCGGGTGGCCGGGTTCATCCCTTGCATGTGTGAGTCCCTATTACCTCGCATATGCAAGTAAATCCTGCAAGTTAGTCCTTACATGTTTGAATTCCTATTACCTCGCATGTTCTGCCCCTTAGTGTGAGTTCCTATTACCACACATGTGTAAGTCTGTCGGGCATACCAGATATACAGTTCCCAATCATCAAGCTGAACCCTAGACGATGCAACACCCCCCACCGCCAGCCCAGCCACTTCCGCCTGCACCTAATCCTCCTCTCCCGTCCTCCTCCCCTTTTAGCGCCTATGCTACTCCTGCTTTTCCCTCTCCCCCAGCTGGAGGATTGCCTGACCAGCAGTCGATCCCCTCCAGTCTTCTTCCCATTAACTTTCCCCCTCTCACTGTTATTTCCTCTTCAACAACCCAGCTCGTAGGTCCCCGACCGGGCCCATCTTCTCCACATCTAAGCCAACCTCCCCTTTCCCATCCTGCTCCCCACCCTCCTAACCCCCACCACACCTTCCCACTCCCTCCTAACCAACCCACTCACTCCAACACTCACTTTCCCCCTTTCCCAAGCCAACCATTAGTACCCACCCAACCATTACCACCCTCTGTCCCCCCAACATCAAACATTCGTTTTCCTACCAACCCCTCTCAGCTCCCAGATCCCAATCAGTTCCCAGATCCCACACCTCAGTTAACCGGCACTGTTACCCACTCAGAGAAGCAGCTCCATTCCAAATCACCGGGTAATCTTCTAACTCTAGCTTCTCCAGTCCATTTTCCTTCAGCCAGCTCTTCTCTGCCGAGGCCATCTTACGCTAACCTCTTCTTTCCCTCTGACTAGGGATGTCAAATGGGCTGGCTCGGCCCGGCCCGGCCCGGCACGCTCCGGCCCGCCAGTCAACAGCCCGGCCCGCAAAGGCAATGCCCGCACATGGGCTGGGCCTAGGTGGTTGGGCCCACTGGCCCAGGCCCGCCAGGCACATGGGCTAGGGGCTCCAGGCCCGCCGGGATCGGCCCGCCAGGCACGGCTCGCTGGCCCGCCCAAAAATGACTTTTTTTTAACAAAATTCTTCATTTTAACGTCCCAACAGCCATAAAACGGTCATATAAGGGGTATTTTGTGTCTTTTTTCAATTTTATAAAGTCTATAAATACTCTAACCCTTCTATTCTTTCTCTTTTAATCAAATTTTTATTTACCAAAACAAATATATATACAAAGGATGTCAATCATTATATAACACTATGGGCCCATTGTGACAAAAATCATTATGGAAATTGGGCCTAACTTTTAATACAAGTTTTGAGATGTTCGCAAGAACTTCCATTACTTATAATTCAACGAACTTACTAATGTATCATCCACCTTGCATTACAGATTAAAAGAATCCAATAATGAGAAAAATTAAAACGCTAAATATAATAAAATCTAAAAAGGATCAAGCGAAAAAGAAAATGTGGCTGTAATTACAAAAGATAAAGGGTACTATATTAAGTTATAAGATCACATTTTAGAAAGAATTATACTTTAAAAATAAAAAAGCCTTATTCATGAATAAAAAATTTTCACTAAAAATAATAATTGTTGATTATTTTCTTTTTTAACTATCTTTATCAAACACATTTGATTTAATATGCATGATAATCAAAGAAGAATTTGTTAGAAATCTCAAATGATATGAATTGTCCAATGTAATTATAAGACCCTGCCGATTAAGACATGCATCATTCTTCTTGAATTCAGTTTTGGTTAAATAGACTTTAAAAATAGAAAACTTTTAGTTTTCACTAAAATTTATAATTTGTTTTCTTATTCTTAACTTTCTAAAGAAGAAAAATTTGATCGAAATTTCAAATGATAAAAATTATTCCATGTAGGTCCCTCATCCCTGCCAATTAAGACATGCATTATTCTTCTTAAATTCAATGTTATGTTAAATAGACTTTAAAAATAAAAAACTTTCGTGTTTCACTAAAAATTAGATTTCTAGAGTGTTTATCCTTATTTTTAACTTTCTTTATCAAAGAGATTTTATTTCATTAATAAAATGAATTATTAGAAATCTCAGATGATAAGAATGTCCCAATCTAAGTCCCTACCAAATGATAAGAATTGTCCTATGTAAGCCCCTGTCCATTGATTAAAGAGAGATATTGTAGGATTTATTAAGGAGAGTTGTGATAAGTGAGAGGAGAAACTTACCTTCTCTAATTTAATTTCATTTGAAAAGCTTCATCAAACCATGTAACTCAAAGGCCAAGGCAGTTTTGAGGCTGATTTCAATTGAAATCAATGTGGTTAGCATTGGATGAAATGGTCAAAATCAATTGAGGCTGATTTCAATTGAAATCAATCTCTTTCATATATAATAATAGTAATCCAAAAAATATAAATAATGTTACTTTTACTTTTATTATGAATATATTATCCCATTAAAACATAATCAGCTCTAAATATAGTTTGGTCTCTTCACTTGTGCCTCAGACCACGGATTTAGTCTTGGACTCACAGGTATCTGTTTGGAATGTGTCCAATCAGATATTAAGCCCCAACCAACCCATATATATACAAATAGAGCTCTCGTAATGGGACATGAGAGTATGATCTCAGCTTGAAGTGATATATTATTAGACCATTAGATTTAATTGGGCTCATCAATAGTTTGGAGTAATATATTATTAGACCATTAGATTTAAAAAAAAAACGAAAAAAAAAAAAAAAACAGGCCCGCCCGGCCCGCCACTGGGCCAGGGTTTTTCCCCCGCCCGGCCGCTAGCTGGGGCTGCCGGCCCGGCCCGCTAGCACGGCAGGCCGAGGCTGAAGCGGGCTGGGCCGGCCTGGCTCGGCCCATTTGACATCCCTACCTCTGACCTACAGCACCCCTTCCATTCTAGTCTCCCTACTACCTTTCCTCCTCTCTAGAAAAACGGTAAACCTTCCTTAACTATCCCTCACTCCATGATTCAATCTAGCAAAGATTCATTCTCTAATGCGGTTATAGGTAGATTCGTTAGCAGACGGCCATCCATTGAATGGGTGGAAGAGAGAGCAAAGCTTTGGCCCATGTCCAGACCCTGCTTCGTCTCCCTGACTATTAAGGGTTACTTCGTCTTCCAATTCAACTCCCCAAAAGACAAAGCATTCATCCTAGGTCTCTCACCCCTCTCCCTGGAAAAGCATAAGGTCCTCTTCCTCCCATGGTCCCCAAGATAAGAGGAATCTCCCTGGCCTTCCTCAGCCCCAATCTGGATTAGACTCAGAGGTCTGCCTTATCACTGCTGGAGCCAGAACATCATCCTATCCATAGCTAGTTCATTAGGGCAACCAATCAAGCTAGATCAAATCACTAAGGGCCAGAAAATCCTCTCATTTGCCAGAGTCCTGGTTAATATAGATCTGTCAAAACCTAAACCTGAATCCATTCTGGTAGATCTCCAGGGAGAAAAGGAACATGAAATTCACATTGAATACGAAAATAACCCATGCCCAGATTGTCTAACAGCTGGTCACAAGCAACATTCCTGCCCTTTCTCCAAGCTAGGACAAACTAGAACTCCTCTAGCTCCCTCCAACCCCTTACCCAATAACCCTTTACCTGGCCCTTCAAACCAAAATCAGGAAACCACCCCTGCTCTTGTCCAATCTTCTTCCCCAGACCGAGTCCAGTCCTCTTCCCCAGTTCCCCTCTCCTCCACAGCAATTCTACCTACCCCCCCAGGTCTACAATCTTCTTCCCCAAACCTTGTCCAGTCCACTTCCCCAGTTCCCCTCTTGACTTTGGACATGGTTTCTATTGATTTCAAATGTGCATATTAAGGTGTTTTTTTTCTATCTTACTAACCTCTTAGTATATGTTGCATTGATTTATATTAAGAACTTGATATACTACTTGTAGATGTTCTTTAATGATGGGTTTCTTCTCTCTCTCTCTCTCTCTCTCTCTCTCTCTTGTGATTGAATGTGGTTGAAAAAGAGGTGATTGGATGGATGGTTGTGGAGTTTTGATGGTGGTTTGTGTGGTGTTTAATGAAGGATTCAAGCCTCTCATTTAGCTGTAGAAATGAGGCTCAAGAAGATTTACAAGAAGGAAAAAGGAGAAAGCCCGAGCTGCATTTCTACAGGTTTCTGGATAGTTCGCTCGAGCGAACTTGACAGGTCGCTCGAGCGAACCCATCCAGAGGACAGTTCGCTCGAGCGAACCTTAGCTCGCTCGAGCAAACCCTCCTAGAGAATCCATCGCACGAGCGAACTTTAAGTTCGCTTGAGTGATGTGCACTATTCACCTAGGGTAGTGTTGGGAGCATGCATGTGATGTTTAAATGTTTGTGATAGGTTTGTTTGGAGCCCCATTGTGATAGGAGACCCAAGAGGTAACGTATGAGACCCGATTAAGAGAGAAACTCCATCATAAAGGTTCATCAAAGTTTCGGAATTACCAAGGTGCATAGGGAGCTCAGAATGTCTTCAAAACTCAATGAGTACCAAGTTTATATCGGAATTGACATGCGGCACCCCTGTCGTGACCCCAGATCGGGCCCGCTGGCCTAACCCTGGATCGGGACTAAATTAAGATAATGAATGAATGATCCATATGATATGATCGGTGCCGTAGAACCTACCATTCGTACACGGCACGTTTTTCCTTGTTAACTTCATCAATGGTGACGCAATCGATGAAAATCCTTGCACAAATCTCCGGTAATACCTCTCCAATCCCAGAAAACTTCTGATTTCGGACACATTTTTCGGTCTTTTCCACTTCACTACTGCCTCAATTTTGGACGGTTCTACTGACAACCCTTCTTTGGAGATGATGTGTCCCAAAAATGCTACTTGTTCAAGCCAAAATTCACACTTATTGAGCTTCGCATACAACTGATTTTCTCTCAAAAGTTGCAATGCTATACTCAGATGCTCTTTATGCTCTTTTTTGGTCTTGGAGTATACTAAAATATTGTCAATGAACACTACAACAAACTGATCTATATACTGAGCAAATATTTTGTTCATCAATGCCATGAACACTGCCGGTGCATTAGTCAGCCCAAATGGCATCACAAGGAACTCGTAGTGGCCATATCTTGTCCGAAAAGCTGTCTTCAGTACATCTTATTCTCTAACTCTCAACTGATGGTAACTGGATCTCAAGTCAATCTTCGAGAAATAAGAAGCACCTTGTAACTGATCAAACAGTTCATCTATTCTTGGCAATAGATATTTGTTCTTGATGGTCACTTGGTTCAACCTTCGGTAATCAAGGCACATCCTCATGGAACCATCTTTCTTCTTAATAAACAAAATCGGAGATCCCCATGGCAAAATGCTAGGTCTTACAAAACCTTTGTCTACAAATTCTTATAATTGTATCTTCAATTCTCCCAATTCCGCCGGAGCCATCCGATAAGGTGCAATAGATATCGAAGCGGTTCCTGCTAACAGCTCAATAGTGAAATCAATTTCTCTGATAGGTGGTAACCCTAGAATTTCCTCTAGAAACACATATGGGAATTCCCAAACAATAGGGATTTCCTCCACCCCTTGAGACCGTTTATCCTCCGTGATAAACGCCAAATAATCTTCACATCCACTTTTCAAAAGGCTATCAACTTTCAACGCTGAGACCAACCCTGTAAGAGGATTCCTCCTCTCTCCCTGAAACAACACTCCTACTGGTGTCTCATCTAATTTAAAGGTAAGGGTCTTATGGAAACAATCCATTGTGGCATGGTACCATGCCAACCAATTCATCCCTAGGATGATATCAAAGTCGTGCATTTCCAATAAAATAAGGTCTCCGGATAAGACAACCTCTCCTATCTGAACTGTACAACTAGGGTAATAAGTAGTACACACAACTTGTTTACCTATTGGGATAGCCACAGTCAAAACATATTCAAGTTCTCTACCATGCACATCAATTAACTTAGAAAATGCATGGGATAAAAGCGAGTTTGTAGAGCCAGAGTCAAATAAAATCCTAGCTTTAATCCCACAAACAAGAAGTATACCTTCCACTACATAGCCTGCCGCCTCTGCATCAGCTCTATTAATTGCATACACTTGTCCTCGCTATTGTGGCCTGATTGGAGCCTGTTGCTGCTACCTTGTGGGACGTTTCTATTCTGTTGCGGGGGACGCTGATTCTAATTTTGTTCCTGTTGACGGGCCTGCTGCTGCTGCTGAGGTCTATATTGTTGCTGAGTGCTTGTAGTTGAAGTGGCCTTGCCTGAATCTGGAGAGCTGGTGGATTCTGAGGTGGTGCCAGATGTGGTGTTCCCTGAGGTTGTTGATTCTACAAGTTCGGTCTTGGGCAATTTCTCATCTGATGGTCCATCGAACCACATCTGAAGCATGCCCCTATGATAGTACAACACTAGGTACTCTCGTGATTTTTTCCCACAGTGGATACAGACCACTTGGTTCTAAACATTCTGATCTGGCCTATGCCTCTTGTGCTGCTGATTCCTCTGCTGGTAGTTCTGCTAACGAGTCTGTCCCTTTCCCTGAACTCTAAGGATCTTGTTGTAAAAGTTCTCGAATTTGTAGGCTCTCTTGACAACTTATTCGAAAGTGGCAGGTGGCACTACTCCCGTAGCATCTCTTTCAATGATCGAATTAAGTCCTTCAAGGAACTTAGAAATCTTCTTCTCAACTGTGTCCACTAACTCTGGAGCATATCTTGACAATCATTCGAATTTTGTTAGGTACTCTAGGACTGTCATGTTTCCTTGGACAAGATGTTGGAACTCCATTGCCTTTCGCCTCTTGACGTGGGTGGGTACATATTTGTCACGAAACTATCTCTTGAAACTAGTCTAAGCCACCGCATCTGCCATGGTTCTATACTCATCTTTGACTGTCTTCCACCATATGTCCGCTAAGCCGGTAAAGAGGGATGCAGCAAGTTTTACTCTTTCACCCCCCGTGCATCAGAAGACCTCGAAGATGTTTTTGGTATGCTCCAACTAATCGTCTGTAGCCAAGGGATCCTTTGTCCCAACAAAATCCTTTGGAGCCCTCTTCCGAAATCGTTCAAACAATGCATGCGGGTTATGCTCCCTTTGATTTATGACAATAGCTGGCTGAGCTTGAACCAGTTCAGGTCTCCTTTGTAATACCTCTAGGAGTTGCCGCTGCATGTCTGCTAACTCTCTGGCATGATCTTCATCTTTTTTTCGCATTTGTTCTTGCAATCTAGCTTGGTTCTCATTTGCCTAACGTTGTTGTTCAATCATCACTTGCATCATCTGTTGGAATTGAATATGCATGGTGTTATCAACAGTGTCTTCCTTAGCTGCCCCGTATGATCACTGTTACTTGTGGTGGGATTGCCGTTTATCGGTCTTTTACAAGGTGACATGATGTTGCAAAACAAATTGTTAGTACAAAATGATCATATAAAGGGTCATACATTGCTCACATGATTCTAGCTAATGAAGAGTCTAACGAATCCTCGCCACGTCCTTAGGATTTTTAGTCTCTTTTAATTGCGTGAAACACGTCTCGTTTTGATACCAATCTGTCGCGACCCCGGAGCGGGCCTAATTCGGGATCGGGACTAAATTAAGATAATGAATGAATGATCCATATGATATGATTGGTGCCGTAGAACCTACCATTCGTACACGAGTCTATAAAAGGTAAGATACTACCCGTGCACGTGATTTTCCATAGGTGTCCGCGGTGAGGATATCACATCAATATAACATTTGTTTGAGTGCGGAAGCGTGTTGCAAATCAACATTCAATCTCATTCTAATAAAAAAAATTGATAACACATGTATAAACAGAATATCAGAGTGAGCAATGATCATTAGCATATTCCCAGAAGTAAATATTAATGTTTATATAAAATATCAATTAATTAGCATTTCCCAAAATAGAGGCCAACAAAGACCAATACAATCCAAAATAATCTCCCAAAAGAATGTGTTATCCACAACTCCCAAAATGTAACGTATCTCGAGGCATCCGAGTGTCTAGACGACATCATTGGCGCCACTCAACTAAACGTTGCGGTTCACCGACCCCCTCCTTAAGCTCCGTCTCGGGATAAACAATGTTTTGACCTGAGTACCAAAGAAATTGATCAGACACGGCGGTCTGGCAGATGGGTGAAAAGATATAACAATAATTGAATTTACCTTGGAAAACATTTAAAACCTGTTTAAACAATAATTTCCATGGAAGAGATAAATCATTTATTCAAAAACATATATGCAATGTAAACAAGTAAAGGTAATCAAGGAATCGGGAAACATGCAAGATAGCAACCACACAAAGCTAAGTCATTTATCACCGAAGTGACAAGAGCATATCGGGGCATTGATCTCAGTCACCGAAGTGAGGAGATTCAACGAAAATATACATATACATATAATAATACGGGACGGGACCACGGTAGCTAACCGGCTATCGGGAATCACGGTAGCAAACTGAATATCGGGAACCACGGGAGTGAGCCGAGTATCGGGACGGGACCACGGTAACAACAGGGTATCGAGATCCAAACTGAAGTTGGCAAGACAAGAGGGGGACCGCCAAGTCGGTGGATCAAACCAACAAGGTCGTCTAAGTTTAGTGGTGTCGACTCATAGGTCAAATAACAAAAATCAAGATATGATAAAATCACATTAGGTTCAAGTATATAAACAGGAGGGACGAGGGTGTTCAAGGCACAATTACTATTTCATTTCATGTCGGACAGTGCATATCGGGACTAACAAAATGCTACAAATACTACTTCAGTGTTTTCGGAAATGATAAATCAAAATTCAGAAACAATGAAAACACAATTGAACTTTTAAAAATTACGGGACAAGTATCGGGGTTCAAGACTAGTTTAAGGTGAATAGGGGTCCCGTATGTCGATTTCAATATAAACTTGGTACTCCTTGAGTTTGGAGACATTCCGGGCTCCTTATATACCTTGGGATTTTCAAAACTTCAAATGAATATTCGTAATGTGGTTTCTTTCTCAAACGGACCTCATATATTGTTTGTACGTTTTCCCATTACATTGAGGTTCCTAACAAACCTATTTCATCATATAAACATTCAATCTTTGCTCCAAACATGTCCCTAGGTGAGCAGTACCCATCGCTCGAGCAGACCTGGAGTTAGCTCGAGCGATGGAGTTTCTGGGAGGGTTCGCTCGAGCGGACCTGCCCAATTCAGGTTGGCTCGAGCGAACTGACAGTGTGCTCAAGCTAACCACTCTCTGGATGGAAATCTGGGAAAGTTCACTTGAGCGAACTGTCCTCTGGATGGAACGAACCCTTTTATGCATGGTTCACTCCAGCAAAGTGACAAGTTCGCTCGAGCGAACTGTCCAGAAACTGATTTAGAGAACAGTTCTGCTCCTCCCGTTTTCTCCTCTTGCAAGCTCCTTGAGCCCTATTTCTATATCACATTGAGAGGCTAAAACCCTCTATTGAACTTCACGCAAAACCCCTTTAAAAGCACCATCAAATCTTCCACGACATTTAAGTCTAATTGTCTCCTCTAAGCCATAATAACTCTTCCAACAACCAACCCACCAAATCATTAAACCACAAGGGCAACCATTATTATGAAGATCCATAAATGACAACAACTTTCACAAATACAATGTACACATCTTTAGAGATCAAATAGGAGAAAAGACTTATCATTATGCACATTTCAAGATATTGAAAATTCATAGAGAAAGCATAAGCATTTTTTTTACATAAATATGAAATCATTCAAACAATCCATTCATGCACTTGCCTTGGGTCTCTAAACAAGCAAACCAAGCTCTAAACACTCTTCCTCAAGGATCACCTACAGTATATTAAAAAACCCCAAATACAAACTCTAAAATGGTTAAGACAAGAATGGGGAAGAGAAAACTTGTAATAATGGAGATGGAGTTTCTCCAAGGCTAGAACATAAGTCTACGTGATTGGAGAGAAAGCTTACTTGTAGGGTCTCCAAATGGGCAAGAGTAGCTCAATGAGGACCTTGGAATGGGAGGTTTCCTTTAAGAATAGTATCAATGGAGAACTCTAGTAGTGAGGAAAGAGAT
This sequence comes from Umbellularia californica, assembly GCA_028538565.1. Classification (NCBI taxonomy): domain Eukaryota; kingdom Viridiplantae; phylum Streptophyta; class Magnoliopsida; order Laurales; family Lauraceae; genus Umbellularia; species Umbellularia californica. The sequence continues at coordinate 89,526,284 of JAPQWN010000001.1, forward strand.
GATGACTTCCATTTCTCAAAAGATGTAAGGTTGGTAGAGATTTGGGAGATGGAAGAGCAAGGAGAAGAAGATGAAGAGGAAAACCCTAACTTAGTTGATATTTGGGTTGGAGAAGAAGAAGAAAAAGAGAGAAGAAGGGCTTTCTTTTTATACAAGTAGAGAGTGGGCTCCACCATTAAGAATTCTCATTGGGCTAAAATCATGACTTTCGGGACTTCGAACGAATTCGATGAAGAAGGGAAAAATGATCATCGAAATTTCTAATTTCTAAAAAGTATATATTTCGAGGGTTTCGGGGACATTAAATTTCGTGTCCAGATTTGGTGTAAAAAGATTGATTTGCCCCTAAAGTTGGGAAAGTCGGGTTTCAGGGTTTCGAACGGGAACATGGTCAACTCGAAAGTTGTAGGGATTAACAAGTGAATAAAACGGGGTTGAAATACAAATTATTAGAATCTCACATAATCTCCCAAGTACACGTAAGGTTACAAAAAGGAACCCCCAAAAGGTCCCACTGATCATAAAGGCACTCAAAATTCCCCAAAGCTATTCTATTCCCAACTTAACCAAAATCCACTAATCATACTTAAAGTTAACTCACGACTTAATTAACACTAATCGAGGTCACTAGGGTTGGGGTCTTACAACCCCGATTCACATTGATGTAATCTCGAATTCCGAATATTTGGCTCGGAAATTTTGGAAATAGAGTTGTGTTCTATTTTACCCAAACTTTTGTATTTATGCTTCCCGAAAATTGATGCTATATGATTTGTCATGCCCGAAAACACTGAGATTGTATTTTAGCATTTTGCTAACCCCGTTGTACATGGCTGAAAGTGATTTCTACCTTAACACAGGCAGAGGTCCTGATTACTAGATCTCGATTGGATATCCAACTACTGTGATTAAACTAGTACTTAACCCTAATTCCGAATTAATAAAGCAATCAAACCACAAGTAGAGAAAGACATGAGAATTATACGTGGAAAACCCTAAAAGGGAGAAAAACCACGGGCCTTATCGTCTAGGCCAACAGACAACCAAGCACTATATAAACTTAGAAGAATACAAGACACTTACAACCATTTTCCCAGTTGTTGACTCAACCTAAGGACTGCCTCAGATCTTGCCGACATCACGTCACAAATCTTCACCGTGCTTGCGCAGAACCGCCTTCGGGAAAGGGATGGAAACTAGACCCAAAACTCTGAATCTTCAACACAGCAACAGCTTTGAAGTCTTGAGGGAAAAAATGGATCTCTCAACCTCTCTCTCTCTCTCAGGAAATTTGTCTTAATCAGTGTGACTAATAGGTTGGGAGATGAAGCCTTTAAATAGTCTTCAATTCGTGCATGAGAGGCTCTAGGAGTAGCAAGTTGCATCTTGATGGAAATAGGAAACAGCAGTTCTTCAGGAATGGAAACTCCAAGGTTCGCTTGAGCGACAGTGTGAGTTCGCTCGAGCGGACTGCGTTCTGGAAATTCAAAACGCAAACTGCCTTATGGTCGCTCGAGCGATCTACAGGTTCGCTCGAGCGAACCAGTCTCTGTCTTCAAGAACTCCAAGACAGAACGTTCATGGGTCGAGCACACCAAAGTTGGGTCGACCGATGTAAACTCTGTGATGGGTTCGCTAGAGCGAATGTGGGTTCGCTCAAGCGATCCATAGAACCCTTTTAAAACTTGGAAACTTCAGTAACCTTGGAAACTTCGGTCTATTTGGAAATAGATCTTTGACAGTCCGACAACTAATAGAAATACATGTTTAGAAACCCCAGTTTTGTCCGGACTCTATGAATTAGCCAACTAAAATCCTAACAATGGCCCGATGATGAAGAGATATTTGTGCCTACAGGCACCCCCCGTCCTGCCCGTTTATGTATTTGCATCATATGTATTTTTATACATGCCCCGATTGCTTGCATATGACCTATGAGTCGGCACCGCTAAGCTTAGACTATCTTGTTGGCCTGATCCATCGACTTGGTGGTCCCCCTCCCATCCCACCAGCTGCAGTCTAGATCCCGTCCCGTCCCGATACCCGACTCACTACCGTGGTCCCGTCCAATATAATTATATATATTTTGTTGAATCTCATCACCTCGTGTGTTAGAGATCAACGCCCCGATGTGCTTTATCACTTCAGTGATAGAGGATTTAGCTTTGTGTCGTTCTCATCTTGCTAGTTTCCTATTTCTTGGTATACTTGCATGCTTTTATATTGCATTTGTGTTTTCTAATCAGTGATATACTTTTTTTGTGAAAGTATTGCTTAAACAAGTTTTAATGATTTCCAAGGTGAATTCAATTATTATTTTTATGTTGTGATATCCTTTCACCCACCTGCTAGACCATCGTGTCTGACTCATTCTTTGGTACTTAGGTCTAGACGTCGATTACCCCGAGGAAGAGCTTGAGGTCGTAGCTGGAGAGCCGCAACGAGTAGATGAATAGCGGGCTGACGACGTTGTTTAGACGTTCGATCGAGCCTTGAGATGCGACACATTTTGGAATTTGGATACATATTTTGGGATTTTTATTTTGGTTGTACTGGCCTTTATTGGCCTTTAATTTTGGGGAATGATAATTAACTAACTTTTTGATTAAACATTTAAATTTACCTTGGGGAAACTGCCCGTGAATATCGCGCACTCTGATATTATGTTTTATATATGTTGTTATCGATCTGGTTATTAGAAATGAATTACCTGTTCGATTTGCTACACGCTTCCGCACTTAAAAGAAAATGTTATGTATGTGTGATATCCTCACTGCGGACACCTGTGGGAAATCGCATGCACGGATGGTATAGTATTCTTGTTAATCCGTGCACGTATGTGCCGATATAAACAATACAATTGGTATGGCACTCTTATTCATTCGTTCATTATCTAAACCGTCCCAATCCCGAATTAGGCTCGCGGGCCCAGTTCAGGGTCGCACACTGAGTCACCGAGTGACTACAAAATGTTCGGCTAAACTCATTAGAACAAGTGTATCATGCTCGGCTAGATTCTGTCGAACCTTTTCTATTTGTTCGGCCAAGTTTGAAGTGAACAAGTTCGCAGTTGGGGGTCGAACAGGGTCTTCGTTTTCAGCCACTCAGTGCCGAACATACACGAAAACCTGTTTCTGAAGTTCTTGGCACAATGGTGGGAAATGGGGGAGAGAGGGATGCGGTGAAGGCTGAAGACTCCTCTATCTAACCCCATTACACAACCAACCCATGAAATGCCTCCATTACACACAAAGAAACCATGATAGAGATCCATTACACAAAGAAATATAATCAAATATGCTTGTAAAAAGGGAGAGAAAACAAGCTTGCATAGTGAAGAGAGGAGAGACAGATCGAGCTGCAGAGAATCAGCCCCCGAGCGTCGCTGAGATGAGAGGAAGAGATAGTGGGACTAAGGGCGAGAGGAAAGAGGGAAAAGAGCTCAAAAGTGGGGAATCAATTTCGAAAATGGGGGAAGAAGGGGGAGTGCAGAGAGAACTTGGGGAATTAAAACTTAGGGTATTTTGGGAAAATGAAGGTATGTAGAGAGAAAAAATGGATCTTTTATCTTGTGTGACGTGTGTAAAGAGGAACAATATGTGGGGAGGCATTTTAAGTATGCATTTTGCAGCTCTCCTAACCTATTTCCTCTTATTTTTCAAATCCCAAAATTGCCCAAGAGAACCATTGGCACCTCCACTTGGTACTCATCCTCACCCTATCTTTCATAACTTCACTATCACCAACCCAACCATCTCACATCCTAGCAAATTCCAACTGCTAGAGATCTCTGATAGAACCAGGACCATACTAAGAAAACACGACCCTTCTTCTTCCTCTAATCTTTGCAACCTGCAAATAGTGGCCACCCACTTTATTAAATTTATCTACCTTATTTTCCACCATCTTCCCTCCTTTCTTTGTTATTAGATAGGAAATTACAGATTCCGCCGTGAAGAGATTTTTCCTTATAATGGAATGTTATTTATGTCACAAGGTTCTCTAAACTCTTGTTATTTAATAATAGTAGGCTCTTGACCTACGACGTTTGTATATCATCAAAGTATTCTCTTAAAATGATCTAAGGAAACAGATCTTTGGAAATGGAATCATTAAAGGCGTGTTTGTGTAACACTTTTCTACAGAAAAGTGGATGATTTTCCTCGGAAAATCCATTTTTCATGCATTTTGAGCGAAGCAATTCCACAAAAACACTTTCTTACCTAATCAACATTTTTCCTGCAAATATTGGAAATGGATTTCCTATATGGGTATAGGAATTCTGTTTCCTCATAATACTCCTCACTACGTACTATCATTTCCTCACTCTTTTATCCGACAGGTTTGTTCCTCTCTCTCTCTCACCCACCTCCCCTGTGGCTAGGTCCGATCCCAACTCCACCCAGCCACCCCGCCCGCTCCCACTGATGAAACCCTCCCTTGCAGCCACGTTGGAACCCCACCCCACGTAGCAAATCCACCCCACCCCCCCCCCCCCCCCCCGCCCAAAACCTCCTCTATTATGAGTCCCAAATATCAATTTTAATGGCAACATTGTTTAGCAGGTAGTGGTTTTAAGGCAAGGGTAGCAGTGTTTGTTCTAGTTCCACTTATCGCATGCAGCAGTGCATCTGATTTCATTTCATCGACCACTACAACAAATACTCGGTTGAAAGGGTCAATTAATCTTTCATCACAACAAGAAAAAGGGCTTCAGAGGAAGGGTATCTGACATGAGTATCATGTCATCCATCCATAACAATGCACACATTGTGGATCTGGATCCTTTATTTGGGCCAAATAAGGAAACCCTATTTGGACCAATCAGGGGATGCCACATTGGGAGAGGATTTTTTTTCATTCATTAGAGGTGGGAGATTTGACATCTCTCCCCCATGTGGCACCCCCTGATTGGTCCAAACAGGGGTTCTGTTTCCACACATTGGACCATATCCACAGTGACAACTCTTTATCAATGTATAAGAATTGTGTAATCAGGATTTTCCATGAGAAATCGACCATTGGACCGAGATAATTGTGGTATTATCATGAAAATTCCAAAGTAATAATTAAAAAAAAAGCATCTCAACATTTTCCTAGGCAAAGTATTTTTAAACAATTTTAATTAACATAGATTTCTATTTTCAATTTTAATGAACAAAGGATCATTCCATTCTAATTGGATATATCAGGTGAATATTTTGTAATGGTCCAAAGGGAATTTATATTAGAGCGTCTCTTTCTTTGCAGGTTGTGATTTGGAATTTATTTGAATGGGTAATTTAATTATATACAAGTTATGTTATTTTTCCGTGGAAAATTGTTGTACTAAACAGGAAAATTTGATTTTCAATAAGGAATCCACAGCTGCACCAATTCAATCACGAAAAAAATTCGCACCAAACATGAATTTTTAAATTCCATTGAAATCCTTCTAGGTTTTTATTTCTATGGAATATGCTGAAGTGGCAATTTTTCCTTTCCGTGGAAAGGGTGTGTACACAAACGTACCCTAAAAGTAAGGGTGTCTTATCTTATGCTACTCATTCAATTCCGGCCAAGACTTTTGTGTGTGTATATATATATTCTTTCTGAACTATTCAAGAATAATACACTATAATGTTGAACATATGTTAATGTTGATTGATAAAAGAAGCATGAAATATCTCTGATCAAAAGATTCTTTGGGAATTGGATCCATGGATGCTTGCTACCTTTTTCTTTATTCTTTTTTCCCCCTCTGTTTAGTTCCATTTCCAAGGAAATTGCAGGGTAGGATTGAATACTTGGGTATAAAGTCATGGTATATACAGTGGACCTAAACCATAAAAATCCTTTAGCAAAAAAAAAATTTCATAAAGATCACTTTTTTTACATTATAGAATCGATGAATTGACAACGAAATACATGAAATTAACAAAATCAAATTAATCAAATCTCACCATGATCACCATGAAATCTCAAGGTTCTTTTAATGGCGTGCTTCCACAAGATGAAATTTTCATATCCCAAATTAAAATCACCCATCATATCACATAACACATATAATTAAGTTTTGAGTTTTGAGTTAAAATGAGATACTAAATTAAACTGTAATTGTTTTAATTTACCAAAATTAAACAAAAGAATCTTTCATATAATATACACATTATAATTTTAGGCATAATAAAATACATTACTAGTACTAGCCCCCGAATCATCAAAGCCTTGTATGATACGCTTGATGATACGGCCCATATCTCATCCAATTTAAAAGAACGGGTCAAGACCGAAATATCGGCGACCCGTAACCTTTTTATCGAAAACCCTAAGATCCCCTCTGTTCCTCTTTCCATCTCCATCACTGCCTTCCTCGTCCTCTGCAAAACGAAAAAAAACCAAACGACCGAGCTGAAGACTAGAATCCTCAAAATGCCCTTCAGCAACCACACAATACCATCAAGAACCCTCCTCCGCTCCTTCTTCTGCACGGCCGCAGAAACCCGGTCCCAGAAACTCGAGCGCATAGCAGACGAGTTGCTCGACCTGACGAAACTCGAGCGCTACGACTACTCCATCCTCCTACGCCACAAGCTCGGCGTCCACCGCTACGGCCCCGTCGGCTCCGCCTCCTCCCTCTCAGCCACGTCTCCCGCCGGCGGTGCGTCGGCCGGGGAACAGAAGGCGGCGGTGGAGAAGACCGCGTTCGATATCAAGCTGGAGAAGTTTGATGCGGCGGCGAAGATCAAGATCATAAAGGAGGTGAGGACGTTTACTGATTTGGGGCTCAAAGAGGCCAAGGATCTGGTGGAGAAGGCGCCAGTTGTGTTGAAGAAGGGGGTCACCAAGGAGGAGGCTGGGGCGATTGTTGATAAGCTCAAAGAGATTGGTGCCACTGTTGTATTGGAATGAGGTGGTCTGCTTCTTCTTCTTCTTCCTTTTGGATTTTGTTTAGATTGAATTCTAAACATTGGTGAAATTCAATTAAAATTTGAGTTTTTACTGAGTGCCATCTGTTGTTTTGTTCTTTGGTTATGGTTTTGTTAATGTGGGTGTTTTTTTGTTTTTTTTTTTGCTAAATTGCATGTTTTAATTGGTAATTAGTATAGAGGGTCCTTTTGTATGTGACCCAGATTTCGATTTGAACTATTTGAAAATTTAATGATATTATAGAAATCTCTTCTAAGAAGAACTACACATACAATAGAGAATCTGATGGAATCTGTAGTATGTAATTTCTCAATCATCTCAGTAGTACATCACTCTGTTTATATAGATAAAGGAGAGATTAGGAACCTAGCATGGCTAATCTCTGTTAAAGTGTTTAGTTAAGAACAGAACCATACAATGACAATCACATGACTCGACTATTATAACTACCAATAAGACCAATAACTCTCTGACTCAGTGTGTCACCCTTAGACACAACCCAGCTGCCACTTAATAGCTCAACTATTTTCACCTGAGATTGGCTAACAACCCCCTCAAGATATGGCAAGATAGGGGGATGGTTGACCACCATTAGCTTAACAATTCAATGATATTATATAGTAAATGGGTTTACCGGTTTAGTTTCTTTGGTTTGTTCTTTTTCTTCTTCTTTCATTATCCAATCAATCTGGGGCTGGCTTTAAAAAAAAAAAAAGGAAAAAAAAGAGGCTATTTTTTCTTGTGAAGTGATCAAGTTTTGAAGAATGGGGTTGCGAAAGGGGAGGCCGGGCTGTGCCCATGGTAAGAAGTAGCTCAAAAATCTTGGTGCCACTGTTGTGACTTCTTATGACCTTTAAATGAACAGAGCAACTCGTTGCAATTGGATTTGATATAGTTAGAGCATACCAATTGGATGAACATTCTTACCATTACCATGTAAGAATGTTTTGTTTAATGTATTTGTTTTTATATAAAAGCTTTCTGTTCTAAAATTATTTTTTCCTCCACATACCGAGGCAAAAAAAATAATCCTATTTTCTCTCATTTTATGATGAAAAATTTTTATTTATTAAATAAATAGTAAAAAATAAGATAACTTTAAGCTATGATGTAATTTCACCAAGAAAAAAATTTAAACTTACCTTTTTCCTCCGCCAGCCATTTCCGATAAAGATCTTATGACTTCAATATAAAAAATAAATTTATAATTAATTTAGAAATTTAAATCATCGTATTTATTGAAGATGTTCAAAAGTATGAGATTAAGAAAATTCAAAATAGCATTAGCATAAATAAAAAAATGGATATGAAAATAAACAAAAAATAATCAAGTAGTTAATCATATAGTAAATAATCCTTTCAACATGCTCTATTGATTTTCAAAAATATGTTCTATCAATAAGTCGGACTCAAGCCACATTTGTATCCTTATTCAACTGTTAGTCACTGCAAGAAAAGTTACTTTTAGTGACACTTAAATAGCGGCGGTTGTAAATTTCCGTCGCTAAAGATGCTTTTCAACGACGGATACTTTATTCCGTCACAACGTGGAGGTTTTTTTTAAATATCAGCGACGGATTACATTTACCGCCGTTAAAAGATTACATTTATGTCCCACTTATTTCAAAAGTGGTCCCCACTTTTTATTTGCTCTTAACTCAAAACATCTCAGCGAAATTGAAGCCAAAAGCCCGAAAACCCTAGAGCTCTCACAGCGATTGGAAGCTCGATCTCTTCAACGAACCAAACAGTAAGATTCGAATCATCTTTGTGCATGTTCTTCCGATCGAATTTGCTGCATGCAGGAATTCTAGATCGGAAGGCTTCGAATTCCGATTTGCGGTTCTGAGCTTGTGCAGAAGAACGGATTTTGGTGTTGTGTTGCAGTAGCCCTGATACCTTCTCTCTTTTCTTCGTTTTTTTTTTTTTTTTTTTTCATGATTTGGTGCAGAGGAAGAGCGATTTGCTTAGAAGTTGGGGTTTTCGAACGATTTGCTTAGAAGTTGGGGTTTTCGAATGATTTGAGGAGAGAAAGAGCAAAGAGCGAGAAGTTAAGGGTTTTAGCTTCGAAGCTTATCCGTGGAACTGAGAACTTGAATTCAAGCTTATCAGTGTAAGTGATATTGGTCAGTGTTTGTTGTGCCGATCATGATTCTAGTGAGATTAATGGATGTGATTAGGTTTTTCCTGCTCACATTTTTCTGTTTTCTTCGTTTTAAGGGTTTTAGATCTAGTTGTTGTATTGTAAGTTGTAAATGATCTTTTGATTGTTGTTTAAGTGAGATTAATACATATGGTTCTGGTTTTTCTGGGCTTTGATTCTGCATTTTCTTCCTTATTAAGATTTTAGATATTGTTTTTGTATTGTAAGTGGGATTAGTCTCTGAAAGGATCTTCTGACTGTTGTTTAAGTGAGATTAACACATATGGTTTCTGCATTTTCTTCCTTACTAGGGTTTAAGACCTTGTCGTTGTTGACCTTGTTATTTTTAATGTAAGTGGGAGTAGTCTCTGTAGTACTCTGCTGATGATTGTTTAAGTGACATGAATACGCACCATTCCTCGGACCCTATGTATTCATGTCACTTAAACAATCATTAGCAGAGTACTACAGAGACTACTCCCACTTACATTAAAAATAACAAGGTCAACAACGACAAGGTCTTATTGTTAGTTTCTCCATTTTCAATGGATAGGGTTAAGGTTCAGTACATTTGGCAGTGTTTACTTTTCATGCCATGCCAGCTGCATTCTGTTTTTCTTCCTGTGGTTACGGGTTATTTAAGGGCATCAATTGTTCGGGCTTTAATTCTAGTATATGGTTTTATCATAGCTGTTTTGTTCTTTGTAAATATACATATATTTCAAGGTTTATATCACAGACTCTTCAAGCTTTAGAAGCTTGTCCAAGAGCTTACTGGGAATGGGGGGCATGTCATATCATCACCCACTCAGGCCACTCCTACTAATGAACTACACAATCATGTCCCAGATTAGTATTGAAGACTATGTAGAGCCAGAGGTCTTCAGCTTTGGAGAAGATAGCTGGGAAGGGATGCAACCATCTATAGATTCATAGGATTCAGGCATTCTGTCACCCCTTGCCACTTTTACAGCTTTACAGACTACATGGATGACCCAACAAATAGATGAGTTCCAATACCCAGAGGTTGATGCGTGGCTTGTGGAAATTGACTCATTCTCATTTGATGATGTTTACTCCTTTCAAACTGATGAGGAAATGCTGCTTTCCCAGTATGACCTATCAAAGCTATGTAGCATACTTTAACCTATATATGGTCTAAAAAATGCGCATCAATCATTATTACTATTACATATGTGCTATATGAAAGTCTATAGATTGAAGATTCTATTACCTTGTACACTTTTAGAGGCGTGAAGGAAGATTTGAGCTGTTATTAGCCGTGGTTATTTATAAGGTACACCAATCATTATTATTAGTAAGTAATGGCTATATGAAAATCTGTAAAGATAGAAGATTCTATTACCTTGTACACTTTCAGATTAGTGCAAGGAAGATTTGAGCTGTTATTAGTTAGTGTTTATATAGAAGGTGCGTCAATCATTAGTACTAGTACATATGTTGTATGTGAAAGTCTGTATAGATTGAAGATTCTGTTACCTTGTACGCTCCAGAGGTGTGAAGGAAGATTTGAGCTGTTGTTAGTCAGTGTTTATAATAATGAAGCAATCCATGTTCCCCTTGCAATTGCTTTTGCTTTATTGGCTATGTCTAGACAGTTGTAAAATACATCCACTTTGCTTGCACGGCGATGAAGTTTCAGTTACCTTGGTGCTTCTTTGTTCATTAACCATTCATTTTCAAAACTTGAAAGCTAGGCACTGTGGTTATCAAATGGTTATGTTTTATTGTTTGCATGTCCTGATATTCATTTGAAACAAGAAGACTATATGCAGTTAGAAGAGTTGATACATTTGAAATATCTAACTCAAAGCCTATGTATACATGCATATTTGTATATGCATTGCATGTTACAGTTTTTAAAGAAGAGGTTTAGTTTCTTCAATATGTTGGCCTATGGATTTTCACCAATACTTGCACTGAGGTCACGACTTAAAAAGCTTTGGGTTGAACTTATCGTCACCCTTAAAAGTAATCCCAATCATTTCCATAGGGCTTAGTGTGCTAGATGCAATTATCCATTCCCAGGGAGATATATTGGCAAGAAAACAGTTCAGTTATAGTCCAGATTGCCTATAGATAGGTAAGTAGGCAGTTTGAAACAGACGGCTGGCACGAAGAACAGGAAACTCACTTTTGTTTGCTTCCCTGATTTTTTTAATTTTTTCTTCTTTTGGTAATTCACAGTCATGATTAAATATATACTTTAAATGTACGCTTTCAATTACTAGCATTATTTAATAATAGATGCTCTTTTCAGAGCTATGACTTGAGAAGTGGAATATTTTGTTCCACCCTTATTTCAATGAAAACTTTCACCCAGCACAGCACCTTGTGATAATAAAAAAGCAGAGTGCTCTTAATATCAATGAGTCCAGTATATGAAATAAATCACAGGCAATTTGAAAGAAAGAAGGAAAGAATTTTTCATATTCATCACATACAGGTCAGAGCAGAGACAAACTTGCCAAAATGAATTCCTTACTGGATCCAAAAAGATGAACCAAGACAGCAAAAGGAAACATCACTAGCCTCACAATCAATTGGATAAATGAGAATTAACCATTAATTACTTCAACATCAGAGTTAAACTTACTCAAAAATAGCATCAGCTCTCATTCCCCTCCCTGATGAAAGTCATCGGTTAGGAACAAGACTGGATCAATCAACATCAACCTGCCAGGCCAAACAGTTTACTGGTTTCTGCACTCACTACACAACTAAGAACTCCATATCTACAACTCTTCCCACTTTTCTCCATTTCATGCAACAGGGAATCTGTTTGACATACTACAAACAAAACTCGGCACACTCTGGGTGGAATTCTCGGAGCAATAGAATGTTTACAACTGAAATCCTAGATGAATGCACAATAAATAAGGGTGAATTAAATTATACAAAGAAAAGAAACACAACCTGAAGAACTGAACTAGGCATTACCAAGCAATAAATTATAAGTTTTTCAGTAGTGATTAACATGTTTATGACCACCACTGTACCGCATGTGTTATTAATATCTAATAACACATGTATATTTTACATTTTGGTGGTCTAATTCTGATTGAAGATTTTGATCTACGGGTTTGGTTTTGATGGTGTAATCCAGTTCATTTTGTCTTTAATCTTTTATTAAGGTTTTGTTTTTAATCTTTTATTAAGGTTTTGGGTCATGGTTACCCATAAAATCCCCTGACAGAGTATTCAAGACTGAATTTTACTCCTCATTCAACTCTCAAATCACTCTTTCATCACAATTCCTTTTCTGGGTTTCATCCATCTTCTTTGGAGGAACCAATGGTTCTGATCACAGGCTTCACAGATGGGGGTATTGGAAGTGCCTTAGCTCAGGCCTTTGTTTCTGAGAAATGCCAGGTGGTGGCAACAAGCAGGTCTTTGAGGTCCATGAAAGGTCTGGAGAATAATTCTTGGGTGTTTCTGCAAGACAAGAACTTGATGTTCTTTTGCAGGAGAGCATTAGAAGAGCTGTTGAGAATGCTTTGGATAGATTTGGAAGGATTGATATTGTAGTCTATAATGCTCGGGTTCACAGTGTCGGCCCCCTTGCAGAAATTCCACTCTCTGCAATTGAGAACACCTTCAATATCAATGTTTATGGTAATTTGATTGAGAAAGATGACTTCTTTTCCTTATTTTGTTAGTTTGAATTGATTTAGTGTATTGGGTGTGCCTTTGATTTCATTTGGGGTGTTGTGTATATTGACTGTTCTTTTCTAATCTAAACTGTTGATTTGATTTGTTAGTTGTCTTTTTGTGTAATTGGATATTTGGATTGGATTTCTGCATTAGATTCATGATGGTTCTTTTATTTGGATTACTTGGTTTATCTTGATGCTTCCTCAATTGCTGAATTTAGCTGTGTTAGGAATAGTTTTTGGCTATGTAGCAGGCCTTGAAGATTGGCTTTCTTAATTGTCTTCTTGATTTTATGCTCTGAAAATTGTTGAATTTATCAGTTGATTCAGTTGTAATTTACTTTTGTTGAATATGGGTTGTCAGATGTCAGGGATGAGAAATGAGAATAAGATATTTTGTGAGAGAAAAATAGAATTTAGGGCGTTGAGTGGAATCATTGGTAAGCCAACCCAATGGATGGGATAAGGCTCCGATGGTGATGACAGATGACAATGGTAACTTGATTTAGGGATTCTGTTTGTTGTCATGTATTGATTGGGGTGTGGTACAATGCTCTTGTACAATATCCCTTTTGTTTTTCCTTTCTTTCTTGATCCTTGTATTTGCTGTTTTTCTTAATAAATTATTGTTACTGTTAAAAAAAATGTTTAAACCCAGATTGATAGGATAAAACTCTTTTGATTTGTTGATTTATTTTATATTTTGTAGAATTGTCCATGTAAAATTTGTTTTACAAGGAAAATCATTTTACACACCTTAAAACACATTTGGATGGTCTTTTTTTTCTTGTTATTGCAAATTGTTCTACATACGACAATGAAAAGTTTTCCTTCTCAAAACTTTTATTTAAAAAATGGGAACAATTGAGCATATTCTTAGGGGGTGTGGTGAAACTTTGTTCATCTCCAACCAGTCAAAATCACTTAAGAAAAATTAATATGCCCTTGCTAAAAGAAGTCATGGACTCGGGAAATCTGTAAACAAAGACAAAAAACTGTTAAGTGTTACAGAGTTGCTGTAATTGCTTCGAACTCTTTCAAGTTGTATTACATGTTCAAGTTGGTTAAAATTTTTGTCAAAGAACAAATTTCAATTACCAAGTAATAACAATCAATCCAGTGCACAAACATGTAGATAATTTAAATATTATTCTTCTATTTCTACCATAAAGGGTTAGTGAAAAGAACAACTTACAAGGAGTGGCATGAGATCAAAGTAGAATAGAGGAATATCATCGTCGTCTCCATCTCCTCCCCCCATTTGAGGTACTTTCTCATTTTCTTTCTCCTTTGCCACACTCTCCTAGACAATTGAAAGTATCAAAGGGAACTACTAGAACAAGAGGTGTAAATCATTAACAAAATAACTGGGCAAGTTAAATGAAGGTTAAGGGGTGCTATGATCACTGATCATTGTGAAAGTGTTTCTTGAACAACGAAGTGCAGGTTTAGCTTGGAAAAGCTTCCATAGCTAAACATCACCAAGAAATGTGTCTTAGCCTAGAAGGCACCTCTGGAAACCAAGAGACTTGGTGTAGAACCATGACAATTGGTACAAATATGTTTCAGGTTTTTTAAGTCAATACATGTGTCAAGAGTTGGTTTTTAACCAGTTTTTCCAGCACATTTATTTGAGAAAACTGTCAAAGGAGTGTACATTCAGTAATGTTTCTATGCAACTGGCATGATTAAAACTTAAAAATTAGTCACCTTCAACATATTGTGATGTGTTTCAAGATATACCTTAGCTCTATCTTTAAGTCCTTATTTTCCCTGTCTTCCTGTCTTATTGCTTACAGGACATTGCAAAAATTAATATATATGCACATCTCACATAGCTCTTTTAGTGTCACCAAACATGGAACCTTTTACAAATAACATGATTCTGTACAGGGTTGAGGTGATGAAAAACTCACCCTGATTGAATCACATCACACTTTAATGTGATACCTATGACTCTACATTTCTGAGAGGCTTCTGATCATATGTTTATATAGAAAAAGTCTTGCGCGTTAATGCGGAATGATTTGAGATTTGAGAGCCGCCTTCTTTGTTGGATTTTGTTGGGGCCTTATGCTATATGTAACACAGCTTTCACAGGAAAGATTGGGATAATCTGGGCCACCGAAATCTCAACCGACTTGTGATGGGTCCATACAAGGAGAGGACAATACTTACAATGGGTGGGCCCCACAGAAGGAACTGTGATTAGGTTTTGCACAAGGTTCACGGCTAAATCATCTTCAGGGACCCCTTGTGTTTTCATGTCTTTTTTCTTCTTTTGTTTTATCTTTTCTTGCTTCTTGATGTGCTGTAGCCAATTTCACTTTCCTAAATTGTATGAGCTGATCAGCAGAGGGATAAATTGTTTACTAGTACAGGGGCCAAACTGATGAGTAGGTGGGAAAGGTCTCATTTATCATAAGCATAGAAAATAAACAATATCTCTTCTAATCTCTTGCACATAAGAGAGAGAAAGGAATTGAACATCTCTCCAAGTCCTGACTCTTGAGACTCTTGAGGTCTCCAATGGATTAGCAGAAAATAAGTAGTGGGGTGATGAAGATATTAAGAATGGAAGTGAAACCTTTTATGTCAGTTATAAAGAGAATTTGTTATTTCCTCTCAGCAAAAAAAAAAAAAATGAAACAAGAGAAAAGGATCTTCTTTAGAGAGAAGAATAGTCTTTAGAGGGAAAGAAAATTGAGAAAGGAAGCAAAAAATAAAAATAAAAATCTCACCATTCCACTAAAGTTCCACTGAACAAACTCCTCTTGTAGTCTTGTTAAACTCAATATTAGAATTTGAGTACATATACTATAAGATGCAGAAAAATTACATACAGACCTTAAAAGGGCTACCTTTTATGTTAACAATCTTGAGCATAGAACTCTATAATCTCCATGAGATTGAGCTGAAAAAAAGAAGAGCAATCATTATGCATCAACATAGATGAGAGTATCCATTTTTCTCCCGTTGATTTATTTCTCATCTCATTTTTAGTTATTCACTGTACTAACAAATTGACCCTAAGAGATATTTATTTACTTTTCTCTTTTGTTTCAGACTGACGGTCCATTAGTTGCGAAAAACCACTATGGATAAGAGTTTGACTTTGGAGTTGAGAGTGAGCATTGCATATGAAGAAGGGGTCAAATGATTCCTTGACTTTTCATTTGCTAATGCAATATCAAGGGATATGATCAAATGTCCATGTAAGAATTGCAGTAACGTATACTATAGATCTCGGGATGAAGTATATGAACATCTAATAAGCAATGGATTTGAAAAGAGTTATGCCCGTAGTGTTTGGATTTTTCATAGGGAAAAATTTGCCTTGGATGAAGATGTACCGGATGAAGTTGATGATATGCACGGAATGTTACGGTCGGCATTTGGGATCCAAAATCCCGAATCTAGTTCACAAGAACCTGAAGAAGGGCCAAATGCAGAAGCAGAGAAATTTTACAGATTGGTAGAAGATGCTGTCGAAGAGTTGTACCCGGGATGCAAGAATTTCACCAAGCTTGCTTTCGTTGTGCGATTATACCACATAAAGTGTCTGAATGGAGGGAGTGACAAGTCTTTTACCATGTTGCTTGATTTGTTAAAAGAAGCATTTCCTGAAGGCGAAACCTTGCCGAAGTCTTTTTATGAAACAAAAAAGATCATTGGTGAATTGGGCATTCGTTACAATAAGATTGATGCTTGCCCTAATGATTGTATGTTGTACTGGAAACAAACTGCTAATGAATCTGTATGTTCAGTATGTGGCACTTCAAGGTGGAAAACCTATGATGACGGTGCGTCACCTTCATGTTCCAAGGAACGTAAAATTCCTGCGAAGATTGTGCGTCACTTTCCTTTGAAGCCAAGGCTTCAGCGACTTTTCATGTTAGATAAAACATCTTCCTTGATGAGATGACATGTAGAGGGCCGCACCAATGATGGGGTTTTAAGACATCCTGCTGACTCCCCAGCATGGCAAAGTTTCCATGCTCTATCCATCCATCCATCAATCCTATTCCTATCACAGCATACAACATACAAAATACAATAGTAAAAAAGAAATGTTGTTTTGGGAATATTCAAGTACAGATTGGATGTAAAAGTAAAAAGTAGTTGCGGTTTTTTGTGAATATTAACATAACACACAAAAAAACCTCATTGAATTTGGTCCACATATCTTTGTGGGGTGATGCCAAACGGGAAAAGGCCACAGTGCATGACAACAGAGAATTTGGATTTTGCATGGAAAATCTCTTCATCTTCTTCACAGAAAAGTTTCTATTTTTTTTAAACCAGTGGACTACTATACACTCAGACTCTGACAAAAGTGCCTTCATTTAAAACTCCAGGCAACCTTTTGTTTCCTTTTGTACGAAGATATGGCTGAAATTCTGCTCATAAAAAAGGAAAAAGCAAGTACTTGATACAACCATTTTGATATAAATGATTGTAAGCTTTTAGTTTCCAGCACCTGGTTTCAGACTATAAATGATAAACATGATATAAATCATTTATATATATCAAAACATTTTCTGTAGATTGATTGTAATATAAATGATATACTATTTATAAACGTCTCTTGGGCCCACCTCTGATTATAAATGTTATATTACATGAGATTAAACTCCATTGTCTAGTAGCAATCTTCTGTAGGGTGATTACAATCAATCAGAGGTGGCCCCCCAGAGACGTTTCTAAATGATATATCATCTAGTTTAATTACACATGGTTTCAGACTATAAATGATATAAATGATATATCATTTATATATATGACAATCTTCTGTAGGCTTACAATCAAAAGATTCCAGCACATTGATATAAATACTATAAATGAAATATTTTTTTTTTAAAAAAAGGGCTTTAGCGGCGGATAAAAAAAACCGCCGCTATTGGTTCAGCGACTCATTGTATTTTCCGCCGCTAAAAGTATCAATGACGCTGACTTTTAGCGGCGGAAATTGAGATGGACTAATGTCCGTTGCCAAAACTTTTAGCGAAGGAATTTGGACTTTTAGCGGCGGGTTTTGACCACCGCTAAAAGTGAAAAATGCTGTAGTGAGTCTATCTATTTCGGAAATAAAGAAGTTCAAGTTCCTTTTGTTTAAAGGCAGTTATTATACTTTAACTAGGATCTAGGTTATATGATTGTAGCCGAATTGATTAAAGACTATATGAAAATAATAAAAAATTATTTTCAATTATATAAGTTTAGATGATATTCTATTTTGTTAACATATGCATAACATAATACATACATAAAAAGTAATAAGTAGAAGTAAAACCTTTGAAACGAAATTTGTTAAAGAATTCATACAGTCTTTGACACAAACTCAGGCACCCTTAGAGTTGGCTTAACTTGATTTGGGTAATACGATATACTAACTTTTCAAAATATAAATAAAATAAGGTAAGGGTGGAAGACTAATACATGAAAAATGAATAGGAATGTTTAAATTAAATGGAAGAGCATACACCATTTATTAGCTAAAGGTGTCATAGATGTTTGACAAGTGTTATTTGTTTAATTGATATTAAAAAAAGTTGTGACTCCAAATGTCACTAATTTAAACTTCCACACAAAAAAGATGATTACAAGTACCATGAAAAAATGAAAGTCTAAAGATAGGGAGCCAATAGTTGGCAAGTATCATTTATAAATTGTTATAAAAAAAAACATAATTACAAATATCACCCATCTAAATCATCACACCAAAAGGATGATAGCAGGTGTTACCAAGAAAAAAGTGATAATCTAAAGATAGGGAGATTGAATTGAATGTGTTGAACATGTGTACTCAACCTAAAGCTTACTCATTCATTACTTATGATGAATATGTCAATCCAAATATTTTTTAAAGTTAAAGTTATAAAGGTTAACTCAACATTTAATTAATAGGTTGCATTCAAGTTGAACTGTTGGAAGTGCAAGAAATGAGTTTAGTAAAGTTGGGTCTGGAGGTCATATGTCATATATTGACTTTAATCCAATCCATTGATTAATTGGGTTAGAGTAATGTTAGCTTAAACCTACAAAAAAAAAAGGAATGAACTCTAACTTTGAATTACCAAGTAGGTTCAAGTTTTTAGTTCACTGATAGCCCGATGGTGAGGCACATTTCTTCCATAAAAACAACTAAGGATCAATCCCTGACTGTAACGCTGATGGTGAGGGACTTGGTTGAGTGAGTGCGGCGTTCAAGTTAGGTTGGTAGGTTGGGTAAAAATTGCTATTTTTATCAATATGGTCTAAAACTTTCTCCAATTAAAGGATTATAGCTATTTTACCAACTACCTCATGATAAAGTGTTTTTTTTTTTTTGATGACGCGGCCCTTTGAACCTGATTAATCTCTACGGGCTTAGGGGGAGTCGGGTAAATCCCCCTCATGATAAAGTTCTTATTAATTATCGTAACATAAAAGAGTTTATAAAACTATCTTTAATTTCATTAGAAGGTAACTCGCATCTGACCTAAGCCTAACATGTTCCAATCAACCTAATTTTATTTTATATTTATAAGTTTGTAATAACCTCACTAGTTCTTTATTAGGTCTGGAGTCAATTGAGCTTAAAACTTGATTTTGTTCAATGCATTTATTACCATTGGATTGACCACTATATTTCTGACCTTCAAATCAATAAAGTTTTGTATAACTTATTTACAAATGTGAGCGTTGTGACCATTTTTTTCTCAGCAATTATTGTATATGTTATATATTAAAAGTTGTTACCAAACCAATTTCAAACTTGACCTCTAAATTTCAAATTTTGTAATCCTAGATTTTTTAGGTGTTGAATCATTTAAGGGTAATTTTAGTCATTCTTTATTTTCAAATATTATTAAGATAATTGTCTCATTTAATTTATAATCTCGTTGATCAAAATGTACCTAAAAGAGATATTCTTCTTTCTTGATAAGAGAGAAAGTCAAGTCCATTTCACTTGACAATTCAAAATTTTGATAATATACCCTTAACAATTATATAACTTTTCCTTTAACCAAAATAATCTCAAGAATTGTGCACTCTATATTTTATTTTTCTCAATTTGTAAATGGGGCTTACTTTTAGGCTTATACTTAATAAATCTCATCACGTCACTTCAATTGAAATTAGTCCCGTAAGATTGATTGTGCTTAAGATACTTGATCAGAAATAAAAGAAAAACCAAATTACTTGATATGTAGTTGAAATTTATATTAATTTCCTACTTCTCATAAACTTTTACATTTTTTATTACCTTTTGTTTTTTAAAGTTTAAACATTGACAACCATAGAATTTTAAAAATGTTCAATTTATAAAACTAATTATATCTTTAAAATCTTGACCTTAATCAATGCTACTATGACAAATACCTGTGCTTGTCAAGCTAGTATAGACATTATGTATACAAGCTCCAAGCATCATATTGGGAAACTAAAAAAATAATAGAAAAGTCAATCAACATCTAAGACTTGTCCCATCTATTTAGGGTTGAAAAAAAATAAAAATAAAAGTTAAAATAACATTTAAGACTTATCCCATTATCTAGGGCTGACAGTTGGTTTTGCTCCTCTTCCCAACTGTATTTAGCAGCAATCCAAGCATCATATATGGAAACTAAAGAAATAAGAGTAAATTAGCAAAAGGTCCCTAAAATGGAACGTTTAAAGGCTATGGTCCACACAAATTTCGTTTAAGGGCTGTAGTCCACGCAACTGAACATATTTTGGCGAGAGGTCCCTAGATATGCCACATTAGACATTCTCATGACTAGTTTTCCTTTTGAATTGTTTAGGCATAAAATTTTTAATTTTAAAATTTCAAATCTTCCATTCTCCCTCGTTTCTAAGTTTTCTCGATCTCCGCTACCCAAAAGAACCCATTCTCCTTCTTTTTTTTTTTTTTTCCTGCTTTCAAATCCTCCGTTCTCCCTCATTTCTGGTTGTTCTTTCTTGATCATCGCTGGAAACAATCGGAGAAGAGGAAGAAAGAAGAAGGGCAGTAGGGTTTCCATGTTCGTCTGGTTCTTTGGTTCGAATTAGAGAAGGAACAGTGGGCCGCACCCATCGTTCTCAAGAAATCACAGAGAACGCAGAGGTTGTTTGCAAAATCAATCCAATCTCTAAGGGCCTCGGTTGTTCTTTCTTGATTATCGCTGGTGACGATAGGAGAAGAGGAAGAAAGAAGAAGGGCAGCAAGGATTCATCCTCTGTGGCAGACCGAACAAAGGAGAGGAAGGAGGCAGCTTCCCGACAGCAAATGCTGCTGGACCTTTTTTATCGCAGAAGGTCGGAGGAAAAGATACCACCCCGTCTCTGTTTGCAGGTGAGGCCGACCTTGCCGGTTTTCCACGCCAGTCGCCGGAGAAGGAGGATTTGTCGGTCTCCATCGTCGCCGCCGCGGTGCCATCGTTGAGGAAAACGAAGATCGGAAGAGGAGAAGGATCTGGTCTTCTGTGTCTTGTTGCTCTTTGGTACTGAGAATTAGAACCAGAAGAAGGAAGAAGACAACCAAGCAAGGGCTCAAGTATCGTGAATCTGAGATTTTGGCAAATTTATCTGAGTTTTGGAAAATTTATTTGAGTTTTTGATAAATTATGTGAGTTTCTTCACAACTTTATCTGATTTTTTGGCAAATTTATCTGAGTTTCTACTAAATTTATATCCATTTGGAAAGTTTATTTGCGTATTTTGAAATTTATTTACGTCTTTTCAAACTTATTTGCGTTTTTTGAAATAAATTTAACTGAGTTTTGGCAAAAATACTTGAGTTTTGGGCAAATTTTTTTGAAATTTGAAAAATTGATTTATTTTAGTTTTGGCAAATATACTTTTATTTTTTGAAACTTATTTGCATTATTTTTGAATCTTATTTATGTCTTTTGAAATTTATTTGCTTCTTTTGAAATTCATTTACACTTTTTGAAATTTAGTTGGATCTTTTGAAATTTATTTGCGTCTTTTTGCATTTATTTGCGTTCTTTTGAAATTTATTTGCATTCTTTTGAAATTCATTTGCATCTTTTGAAATTTATTTGTGTTATTTTGGAATTTTTTTGTATTTTTTCAAATTTATTTGAAAATCTCATTAATGGAATTATCATTAATCGTGGCAAGTTAAATTGTACCTGACCATTATTAATGGCATATCCCACTAATCATGGGAGATGCTTTATCTTTAACTAAAAAAGGTAACTTAGATGTGGTAGGTACTTTTCAGGTGTGTGTATTCAACAGGTAGCAAGATTAAAATATAAAAAAAACTTAGATGTAGATTTAATTTCAATACAAAAACTGTTATATTAAAATTTAAAAAACCTTAAAATATTTGGTTGTATACAGTACAGAATTTAAAAGCAAGATCCATTTTTTGGTTATGGTTGTTTAGGGGGATGTTTGGGTTTGATATTGCTTTTGTGAATTCAAAGCTAGCAACTATTTACTTGTATCAAGAAACTGGGGTGTAGTTGATCTTTGTTTAACAGAATAATTAACAGTAGATGTGGATAATTTCCTAGTAGTGGATATATATGATTTCATTGTGCTTGTTTCTCTTTATATATGGGTGAGGAGATTTGTAACTCTTTTTTATACAATGTATCTGAAACACTGAATAGTTTTTGTAATTCTATTTACTAAGTAGAATGTCTATTACATGGACGAAAAAGTCCCACATTCCAAAACAATACCTCTTTTCATTCATTTTTGGTAATGAATTGGATGATTAAACCTTTCATTAATTAGGAAGTCCGAGTTCTGTTGCTGCACCAAGTTTTTAGTGGAACATTTTGTTAGATGCAATTGAAAGAATTTCCTGATCCCATATGGGTGTTGGAACCGAACTCGCCGAAAACCTTGTGCGTTCCGGTGTGAGGTAGACCTGCGAACTAGCTACGATTGCTCTTAGATCTACACGATGATTAGAAGCAAGGGTTCCATCTCCCTTAAATAGAGCATTCTCTACGAGTTACAACTCTATCCGAATTCTACCTCTCCTAGAATCCCACATCTGTTGACTAGCGTAATAAATCTGTCAAATCGGGAGTCTGAACTTGATAAAAACTCTACCGCCAAAAGTTTAATCCTTATTTGACTCAACCAAATAAAGACTTGTTGGGAGTTAATCTGCGACAAACTGCCGGGCTCGATCTGACATGGGCTCCATGGTAGTCGGGACACACAATTTTCCAACATGAACTGGTTCAAGGGATGTTGATATAGAACAAGTGTTCAATAGCTAAAGCCATCGCAACCTTACATTGATTAGCGTAATCATGATTAATGATGCTGCAGTGGTTTAACTCGGTGCTGCTTCAGTTAGGGATTCAGGAAATGCTTCCTGGTTTGACCAATATTAATTCTTGCATTGGCAGCCATTTATGCTGACTTGTGAAGGTTTAGGTACATGAGCAGCAGTCGATCTGTTTGAACCTCGTGTTTTTTGCTGATGTCAGTCAGGATCTTGTTGATGATGAACATTTATGCTGACTTGTGAAGGTTTAGGTACATGAGCAGCAGTCGATCTGTTTGAACCTCGTGTTTTTTGCTGATGTCAGTCAGGATCTTGTTGATGATGAACAAAGGAAAAATAAATGAATAGTGAGGGATAAAGAAGAGAAGGGAGCACGGTGAATGAAGAATATAGAAGTGTAAAAAATGGAAAATGGGTAGGACTTCCATTTTAAAATTCTCCATCTTCCATCCCTTTCACCCAAAAGGTTTTCCAGAGAATGGTGGTTTCAGCAATCATGGATGTGACCACATATGGGTCCATGTTGGATGCAGGCCTTCTGTCTTCAAAGTAGCGTGCCATAGGAAGGAAAGCCAATGAGAACCTTCATTAATTAAAATAACTGTTTTTTTATGATTATTTTTTGCTAGTTGGCGTAATGGCCTGGAGAGGTAAAGGAAACGTGCCCACCTAAGGATCGATCCTTGGGTGGAGCTATGGGAGCGAGCTCCCTTACCACAGGGACAGGGATATCTCTGTGATTCCCCATTAATTAAAATAACTCGAAGTGCACTTTCTTATATCTTTTATCTCTCGACTATACAAAATCATTAGGGAGGGATATCTAAAAACTAAAAAAATCTAATTATTTTTGGTTGAGATTGGAGTTAACTTGGACTCGCAACCCAATATTAATGAATTGCAATGACCTTGATTAAATTTTTAGAACATGATATAAGAAACTCCCAGCCAAACCATATATATGATCCTCTCAAGTTCAAGTTAATTGATCAAGAATCTGATAAAATCTTGAGCTACTCATGGAAAGGTCTCGGTGTGAGGAAGTCCTATTTAATAATATCCAGTCCTAAGCGCTGTAATTAAGCATGAGATCAAAAGAGAATTTCTCCAGATTGCTGCCTGATGTGATTGTTTCAAGTAATTAATAGCATGAACTCATTGAATTGTGTGTTGGGTATATGGGACTGAAGGATTCCTCTCCTTTGCCCGCCTTCTCTGTATCTCGACCAATTACCTGTAGTTTGTATGAGCGCCAGCACCATTCCAATCACCCTGATATTCCTATTATCAAAGCAAACAGTTAAATGAATGCTCTAGGAACAAAAAAAAAAAAAAATGTATGAATCCAAAGACAGGACATCTGTAAATCAGGCCCATATGTGCATACATGTGCAAAAGGATCATGCCACAAATCAAACTCACAAAGATTGCAAGATTGATGAGGCCAACTCATACAACATCAGATCTAATCACACGTGATTCTGAAAAGAAATCAAAGTCAATATTCTGTACACGCATGTAAATCTCTTTTATTATTCTCCACTCATTGTATATACACAAAAGTGTTAAGACGTTGAGATAGTAAAACAAAACAACTCTGTGTGTTTTACATGTAACCTAGGCAATCAAAGTAGATAAAAGGGCAAAAGGAAAACCAATGGAGAAAGATAGCTACAAAGTGAAAAGGATGAGCAAAGAAGCAATAAAAAGATGTTTATACATAAGCTGGCTAAACTTTCCTTGAAAATTTTATAATCTGTTGACAAATCCTATGATTGTTAGTACACAAAATCCAAATGAATGCGGTGTTATAGTGCATGTCTAGAATTGAAACAGAAAGTGTTGCAGATCACTCCATTTTGAGGCTACGTATCTATTCAAACCGTAATTATGATTAATAGATGTCTGAATTTTAAAATAGTACTAGTCCACAATCTTCACAAGATCAAGAATTGACAGTTGATAAGTGGTCATTCTCATGCTAATCTTAAAAGCATGTAAGACATTCAAAACAAAGATCATATAGAGCAGAAAATGGGGGTGTAATTGATCCCTCAGATAGGAGAAATACAAGAAGATTGAGGTGACTGTTTAGCAGTATATTATAGATTGTAAAATAAAAATAAAAACAAAAGTACAAGCACAAAATGCTTCAGATCTGATTAACTAACCTGGATTGGTTTTGGGTCTAAGGAAAGAACAACTCCAGCAATTTCTGTAATCCTCTTATTTCTGGACAAACATGGAATGTTAGAGAATTAAAAAGAGACCAATAGAAAGTTACATTTATCATTGTTTTTTGCTTCACATACCTTAAGTATATATCGAGCTACCCATAACTTAAACCGCCTGAAATCCCAACTGCAGGACCCACTTGAAACTTCCACTGTTCAAACAATTCAGTAACATTTCACAGACCTTAAATGAAAATATGAAACTATCATTTCATAGATCTCAAATGAACATAAGAAACGGTAAGAGTTTTTATGAAATAAAAAAAAACAAGAGTCTAATGAATCATATGAAACATGCTGGTTTCTCTCTCTCTCTTCCTCTCTTTTTTTTTTTTAATGACGAGGAACCCGCTGACCCCCTTTATGATTAATTATTAGTAAAATTCCAGATACACAGTACCACCCATTAACACTGTGCATCGGATAAGGCCTCAAGCGTTTTAAAGCCAGGACCTCAAAAATCGGACAAAATGTTGTCGTTTTTCACAAAAGCAAAGTCGAAAATTTCAAAGTAGGTTTTAACCAGCCGCCGTCCTTGGACCGCCGTTTTTACTATTTACCGACGGCTTCAGGCCGTCGTTTTTAAAAAATGACTCTGAAATTCCTGGCTCCTATTATAAGCGATTTTTTTTTTATTTTTTATTGGCCGTCTTTTTTCGCGATATTTTAGGTAGTCCAAGACCTTCAACTCATTATCAGGCTTTCTAACCACTCGAATAATTTGAGTGTGAATAACAATTATTTCACAAGAACTGTATATGCAATCAGGCTCCTGGAATGCAGCAACCTCCTCTTTTAACATTTAAGCATAAACGATGTACATCACTAGACATCATTGAAAAACAAAGATAAAACCCAATGATAGTTTCAATGATTTTTTTTTCCTGAAGTTGCAAACACCATATGTTTTCATTTGAAAAAAAGATTATTTTAAATCAAGAGGACAAATAGGCAAGAGATAATCACTTGTCGAGGCATAACTTCTCCGTTGATCCCACTAATGTTAATTCCGGCAGAAAGGCATGCTTTGTAGTGAGAATTGACTATATATATCTCGACCAAATGCCTTGTCGGCTCCAATACCACAGTAGTAAGGTCACTGCATGAAAAAAATAAATGCACCATGGGCTCAGCTCACTAAAACTGAATTATCATTTCACAGTTCTTACCTAAAGAAATGAAATGTGTGGGGGTGATGAAGAACTTTTTTTTTTTTTTTTCTCTTCTTTAAGTCCATTCCAGTCTAATTCAATATTCTTACGTTACCTGAACATATATACAAGGAAGAATGGTAGGTCAGTGGTTCCTCTAAATCTAAAGTTGACATCTATGACCAGTTGCAGCTCATAGTTGCAATGAAATTAAAAACACAACTCAAACAATCCAAGCCCAACCCGATTTGAGTCAGGCTTGGATATATAATTAGGGCTTGTTTAAAAATTGAGCCGGTCTTGGATTAAGTGATAGAAAGCTCAAAGTCATCCAAGCCCGATTGATTAAATGGGCAGGCTCAGACCTAACTCTTACAGCCCATGTCATGTTTGGGTCAACCCTACGCCAGTGTTTATAGAGGTTTGAGGCAGCCCTGGATATACCTTGGCCTCCTACCTCTTTCTGCCACTAGTAAAAAAAGAAAAAAGAAAAAAGAAAAAAGAATTTCGTTAAAGTCAATATTGGGTAATTCAGGTCTCCAAAGTCCAAATAGAAGAAATGGCGGGCGCGTGAAAATATTGACGTGCCACAACCCACCAAATAAAAAACCAATTAAAAATGGTCAACCCTTGATCAACCAACTTCTGTGTCTTTGGTGTCTGTCTACGTAAGAACCAACTAGAAGATGGATGCAATTTGTTCCATATTCACGTTTTTGTTTCATTCCAATGCTCCGGATTCTAACAGCTACAGCTGGTCCACGCATATTACAAATTGAAACGCATCATGACTTTTCCTCTAAACAGAGGATGATATATAGGCTAATCCGAGATCAGTGCATCAGGACACATGGATGGTTGGTCCGCAGCCAGGATGAGCAATAAAAGGTGGGACCCACACCAATGATAAGTATGCGACGTTACAAGCCGTCTCATCGAAATTTTCGAATAGTAAGACAATCGGATAACCGTTTGCAACCCTAATTGCAAGCATAGAATCAAACTCTCAATCAGCTGAATTGACATCCAAAATATTGAGCAGATATGTAGGAAAAGGTTAATTTTATTCACAAATCAAAACCCACGGTAATGATGAAAATCCTACTTCCATTGACAATCATCACAATCACTTTTAAGATTTCTCATTCTTCCAACAATTGTCAAAATTGCCAATACAACAACAATCTCACAACATCAACAACTTAAAACAAAACCAAAAAAAAAAAAAAAAACCATGTAAGATTATATCAACTTTTACAACAGCATAAAAACAGACTACTCAAATATATCAAAAGCCACCCTTGACATTCAAATTTCAAATCAGTGAGCAGTGATCTTCGACTTCAAGGATCTATTGAGCCATGCCTTCCAGCTGTCACCCACCCTCTTCCGACTCCCCACCGCCGACCGAGGCGGCGCATCCGCCACGCCGGAACTCTCATTCTCCACCTCCTGCTTCTTGCAGAGCACGAAATTCCGGCAACAGTACGATCCGATCGGCTTCATAGGGCTCATAGCTGCAAGAATCAAGAATAAAGATCCAATTCCAATGCAGAAGAAGAGAGATAATAAAGAAAGAATATGAAGTGAGATCTCTTTTGATTTACCTTCAGATCCGGCGTTGGCACAGTAGAGGAGGAAGTTATTGGAATCGGAGCCGAGCACCGGATAACGGCCTTGCCGTTCGTATGACCGGAGAGCAGTTCCAATGACGGAGGCGACGAGATCATCCTCCTTCACGATGAATCGGAGCGGGCCAGTGCTGCCGAGTACGGTGACCGTGATAAGGAACCTATTGCCTTTCTCCTGGTGGCGTTGGCCGCTTTTCTTGAATTTCTGCATCGGAAGATGAGCCATGATACCTACTCTCGAAGCAAATGTTTACAAATTGAGATTTGATTTGAGACTGAAGATTGAAAAGATGAAGATGAAGGAAACAAAAGACTTGGACTTGGATTTGGATTTGAGATTATGGAATTAGGGATCGACGCCGAGGCAGCGATATTGCCAGCCGTGGGAGGGAAAGACGAAAAAAGCGATCTCTGTTGTTGTTGCTGTTGCTGTTGTCGTCCTCTGTGGTGGTGCCGCAGAGGAAATGAGAAGCATGAAACTGCACGAGGGATGAACCATTCGCAATTTGCAGAGCGATGAAGACGAAGGTGACAGTCTCTCTCTCAAGTCTTTCTTTTTCTCTTCTTTGCTGTTTCTGTAGCTCTGTTTTGATAGGGCCCTTATAATATGGTGTAAGCGTGTAGGAAAGTTCGACGGCTAGTCTAGTAGTCTCTCGTATGTACGTGTAAGGCACCTACCGCGAGTTTGCTCTATTCCCACACGCATAGACAGATTTTCAGAGTTTTATTTTATTTTATTTTTTCTTTTCTCCTTTGGCAGCTCGGGGTTTTGAAGCCGACCTGATCCTCTCACGTTTTTATTTTACTCCTTAAAAAGGGATTCTTTAATTCATTGAATTCCTCTTCCAATATATTGGGATTTCTGAATGCTTTGATTTTTCACTTCCCAGCGACACCTAAGAGGGAAAAAAAATTTCCCTCCTTTTAGTTACATAAAAAGATAAAAAAAAAGACTCTAATAAGGTAAAAGGTAATAAAAACATACTCTTAAAAAGGCATGTTTTTACTTCCAACACCCTCTGCCTTATTTTCTTTTTAGTTTGACACTCAATTTTATATCATCTTACTCTGCCGTGTGAATAAACGGGCCCGAAGGGGATGGAATTCAAAAAAGGGCATGTTTGATAAGGGTCTTCGGTGAGGATTCCTAAATGATTTTCCTCGACACGTTTGATGCACACCTCCATCAAGGAAAAAGGAAGGTCACATAAGGAAAAAAGAGAGGTCACAAAAGCCCAAAATCCGTGGATTCGGATGAGAATTTATGGGAAACTGCAAGTTGCTGCTAAGACTTTGGTGATGGTCTCCTAGGCTCCAGTTCACTCTCGGATCTGTCTTGACCTGACCCAGTTCAGAAGCCCAACAGTAGAAGCCAAGGTAGATGTCAGTAATACGGTCAAATTTTTTTTCAAATTTATCTGAGTTTTTGTCAAGTTTATCAAAGTTTTTTTTTTTTTTAAATCTATTTGAGTTTTTGAAAAATTTATTTGCGTTTTTGAAAAATCTATTTGAATTTTTGGCAAATTAATCTCCATTTTGGAAAATTTAACTGACTTTTTTTAAAAAATATCTTTCTGATTTTGGTAAATTTATCTGAGTTTCTAGAAAATCTATCTTAGTTTTATGGAAAATTTCTTTGTGTTTTTTAAATCAATTTGCGTTTTTTTAATTTTCTTTGTGTCTTTTGCGATTTATTGGCATTTTTTGAAATAAATTGAAATGAGTTTTGGCAAAAATACTTGAGTTTTTGGAAAAAAAAATTGAAATTTGAAAAATTGGTTTATCTTAGTTTTGAAAAATGTATTTGCATTTTTTTGAAATTTATTTGTGTTTTCGAATTTTATTTACGACTTTTAAAATTTATTTGCATTGTTTAAAATTTATTTACATTTTGTGAAAGTTATATGAATCTTTTGAAATTTATCTGCGTTCTTTTTAAACTTATATGCATTGTTTTGAAATATATTTGCATCTTTTAAAAGTTATTTGCATTCTTTTGAAATTCATTTGTACTTTTTAATTTTTTTTTGAAAATCTCATTAATGAGATTGTCATTAATCGTGGCCAATTAAATGTTAGTTGACCATTATTAATTGCATATCCCACTAATCATGGGTTATGGTTTATCTTTAAATAAATAAAAACTTTTTAAAAAATGGTAACTTTTCAAATTTTGAAAAACGACCTACTATGGAAAAAAGATTGTTGATCTAATGCGAGAAAGTAAAATGTTCAGTGACCTATAGCCGCCGAATGCCCCTATAGGGTAATGCAATATTGCACCTTTGTACAAAAGATGATAGTAAGTAGATATAAATGGTGCTTTAATGATATGTTTATTTAGAGCAATAAATAAAATGTGTGATTTCTTTCGGTGAACGGATTGACTATAATGTCTTCTTTTTTTTCCTTTTTAATGGCTAAAGATCAAAACCCATCTAAATATTGGAGGCCGGAAAATTATCTAATTGCTTCCTATGAATGAGATCTGACTCGATGCTCTAGTAACCTACAAGGAATTTAAAAGGTTGTCCTCCGCCACTGCAACCAGAAGACCTTGATGATTTCTCTGTTCAAAATTACGGATTTCCTCGATTTCTACTCCCTCTAGGTTGACACTAGTAAAAGCTGGAAGAAGGTTGGAGTTTGTTGTTTTTTTGTCAATCTTTATATAGTCAGCTCTCTTTCAGTTGAAAACTTTATTATATTCCTCCCTTTTCTTTTGATTGTATCACTTGTATTTAGAGGTGTAAATCTGGGCCGTGCCGTGCCTGGCCCAAGGGCTCAGGGGCCAGCCCAGCCCGGCCCAGGGCACGACTCTGGTCGTGCCGTGCTGGGCCGGGCCCTAGTCGGGCCTGGGCCGTGCAGCCCGTGGGCGGCCCACAATATTTTTTTTTTAATTTTTTTTTTTAGGTTCTTTATGTCTTTTTTTTAGGTTCTTTAAAAAATATGTCTTGGACCAATTTCACTAAAATAAAGAAATTAAAAGAAATAACAAGTAGAATAACACTAATGATGTTTTGAAAAAATACATCAAATAAATTGTATTTCCTTGAAATTTAAGTTACAAAAGTTCAAAAAAATTACAAGTTTGAACTTGGATCAATATATATAATGAAATTCAAACCTTCTAATAAATGAAAAAGAATTACAACTTTAAAAACCTATGATACATTCTAAAAAATAAATTACAACTTTAGAAACCTATGATACATTCTAAAAAATAAATTACAACTTTACAAACCTATGATACATTCTAAAAAATAAATTACAAGTTGAAAGCCTATTATACATTCTAAAAAAATTATACTATGATATATGTAACCCTGCTAGCTCGTCTTCTATCTCGATCTCATCATCATCGAGGTGTTGTTCCCTATCATGTGCTTGATACCAATCCCGTAAGCACATGCAGGTCTCAACGGTTTCTTCTGAGAGCATAGTCCTCCTAGGGTCAATAAGGCGCTCACTTGCACTAAATGCCTGCTCTGATGCAACTGTAGACGCTGGTATTGTTAGTATATCACGGGCTATGGCGGAAAGTACGGGAAACTTAGTTTCGAATGATATCCACCATGCCAAAAGATCAAAATCATCTTCATCTTCATCCTCGACCACAATAGGATCGCTCCCCAAGTACATTGTTAATTCATTAAGGTTGTAAGATCCTCCGGAAGAAGAGGAGTTACTTCCATGAGATTTCTTCAAAATACTCCAAATAGCCTTCTTTTTTCCTTTATGTACTTGGGGAGGGCCTATTGGGACCGTGGGTGCTATGGATCTACCTAATCGGGTGGCATAATCCAAATAAAGTGTTTCTAATTTTGTCTTAATTGTTGTAATGTCATTTATATTAGTTGTATTCATATTAGAGTTTATTTCATCAAGAAGGGTTTCTACACCTTGTAATTTCAATTTAGGGTCTAATATAGCA
Organism: Umbellularia californica; assembly: GCA_028538565.1. NCBI lineage: Eukaryota > Viridiplantae > Streptophyta > Magnoliopsida > Laurales > Lauraceae > Umbellularia > Umbellularia californica. The sequence continues at coordinate 89,558,203 of JAPQWN010000001.1, forward strand.
GCTATACAAAATGTTAAAGGAGCTATTCTCCAATATGATGAAAACTTTGCCTCCATTTGTATACACATGAGTTGAAAAATTGGAAAATCTCTATACTTTTTAAAAGTAATACTTATTTCAAAAAAAATGGGATAAAGCTTGATTTAATGTGGGATAATATACCCCAGAAAAAAACAATGTTGCATCATGAAAAACTTCTAAAAAATCTCTTATTATCTCAAGAAGGGTCCATTTATCATCACTTATAAAAATATTTTCATGCTCCAAATAAAGTTGACAATATTGATTTAGTGTCATTTTATAGGCACATGATTCTTTTAACATTTTATAGGTAAAATTCCATCTATGCTTTACATCATATGATATTTTCTTTGGTCTTAGATTCAAATTTACACATATGTCCCTCCACCATTGTTTTCGCGAGGGAGAACAAAAAATGTATCCTACAATCCATTTAATAGTCTCTAAATCATCTCTAATTAATTTCACCCCTACTTGTACAATAAGATTTATGATGTGGCATGCACATCTATTGTGAAATAGATCTCCATTTAAATCAAGTTGAATTGATTGTTTTATTAACTCTACTGCGACATTGTTAGTGCTTGCATTATCTAAAGTTATAGAAATTATTTTATTTTTAATTCTATATTCTCTAAGTTTTTCAAGGATGGTGGACCCTATCCTAGCACCAGTGTGTGGAAATTCTAGCATAGAAAACGAAATTATTCTTTTCTGCATCACCCAATCACTATCAATAAAATGTGATGTGATTGCAATGTACCCCAGATTTTGTTTAGAGGTCTATAAATCTGAAGTTAAAGCTATTTTTCCAGGTATATTTTCAAATTTTTTTTTTAAATTCTCTTTTTCTTTCAAAAAAGTTTTTATTGCATCATTTCTAGCAGTAATTCTAGATATTCTTTGCCATGAAGGAACAAAGGCAGACCTCAAAAATCTTTCAAAACGTCGGTCTTCGGAAAGTACAAATGGATAATGGGAAGAAATTATATACTTAATAAGTTGATATCTAGCATTAGTAGGGTCATAATTGAAAATTCCTAAACCGCCAGATGAATCTGTTTGAGAAAGTTGTGTTTGAACCATCCCACGGCTCCCACCTTTTCCCTCATCGTTAGCGTTTTTCGCTTGGTCGCTTAGACACTTTTTCATGTGTCTATTAAGGTGGCCAGTGCCACTTGATGATTTGGCACTGAGGAGATCTTTGCAAATTTTACATTGTGCCTTTTCCTCTGTTCCTCCCGTGGGACATGGGACAGTAACTTTAGTAAAACAATTCCATACATGAGAAGTCAATCTTGATTTTCTCTTCTTTTTAGTTGCAGCAACCGAAGACGATGCTGGATTTTGGGGATTATTGCTATCTACTTCTATGTCCTGATTTTGATCTAAATGAATAAATCCAGGATCTTCCTCATTTAGAGAGAAGTCAAGGTTGAAAGGTTGTGATGGTCCAGCCATTTTTCTAAATAAAAGATAAAAATTTTTTTGATAAATAATTATGTATAATGTGTTTTTTGTGATAATTTATATAAGAAAGGGGAGAAGATGTGACTTAATATATAATATTACTATGTATATTATTACTAAGTAAAACTCAAAATTAAAGAAAATAAATACCTTTATAAGAGAGGCTGAAACTTGAAAGGGAGAGCTAATGGAGAAGTTCTTCTTAGTTGAATCCTCCACTTTAGAGAAGTCACCCTCACTCTTCACTTCTTAGAAAACTTTGTATAGAGAGCTTAGACTTTAGAATGAGACTTAAGAGAGCTTAGAGCCTTAGAACTTTAGAGGGAGTGTGAGAAATGAGAGAGTAGATGAGTGTAGAGAAATGAGAGGAATAAGGGCTATTTATAGAATTCTTAAGTGATAAAATGACATAAAATACCCCCTCATATGACCGTTTTATAGCAGTTGGGGGGGTATAATGGTAAAAAATGATCAAAAGACACTAATACCCTCCTATATGACCGTTTATAGCTGTTGGAGGGGGTTAAAAATGTAAAAAGACCTTTTTTTGGGAAGTGGGGGGGATTTTTTGAAACAAAGAGCCGTTGGGCTCTCTGCGGGCCGTGCCCGGGCCGGGCCGCCCGTGGGCCTGGCCGTGCCTCGGGCCGGGCCGGGCCGCCCGCGGGCTCTGGGCACTGGCCCAGCATGGCACGGATTTTAGCCGTGCCGTGCCGGGCCGTGCCTCGGGCCTGGGGGACCTGGGCCCGGCACAGCCCATCAGGGCTTCCGGGCCGGGCCGGGTCAACGGGCCCAGGCACGGCCCAGGCACGGTTTTTTCGTGCTGGGCCCGTGCTGGGCCTGGGCCGCCCGCCCATATTTACACCTCTACCTGTATTAGGCTGTTCCTTGTTGAGTCCTAATCTATTTTGTTTGCTTTGGGGGCTGATTTTCTCAGCCTATGTTTCCTTTTGCGTTTAATACAATTTACCTTAAAGCAAAAATAAAAAAAAATAGGATCTGACTCAATCCTTTCCACTTGTGGCCCGATCCACATCCATTGCCTTAAGTATTAATCTCTTGAAATATCATCTCAGTAAAATGTTAGGATATTTATTTTTCTCAAGATATCATTCCCAACAAATGTGATCCAAACCATAGAAATTTATGACAGCCCCCACATAGAGCCATGAAATTTTGTCCCTAGAGACTGGGATCCAACATTCCCAACAAATGTGATCCAAACCATAGAAATGGAGCCTGAACCTGATGTAAAGTGGTATTGAGTTTATGACAGCCCATCTAATATATTGGAAGAGAGGCTGTCACACATTGAATAGCTCCCCTCCAACTTGTCATTATAACATCTGTGTCAGATAAATTTACTTTCTCACAATAACATTGACCACCAAAATTGGACAAACCAACAAATTTCATTCGCCATTTCTACAGGAGTATTTCTGGAAAAGAATTAATCGGATTTGGAATGATTGACAGCCTGGCCTGACTTGATGTTTTAATGTGTTAAAAAAAAAAAAAAAACTACGCCCGGCCCAAAAATAAAGATATAGTTAATTTTTCATTTTTCTTTTTGCATATAAATAAGAAAAAAGAATAAATTTAAACCAAACAACTATAAACCTTCATCATGAAGAATAAAAATGCTGATAAAAAGTCGGAGAAAATTTAGGAAAGTTTAAATTAGTTGTGATGCGTAAGATATTAAGAAAGTTAAAATAAAAAAAAATTGTAAACAACTGCAATGGTGAGCCACCACGGTAAAAAGGTGGGCCCCACCATGGAGATATGAAGATGGGCATTGACATTTATAGGAAAGAAAACAGGAGATTTTAGAACCCAACCTAGGCCCCATTGAGAAATAAAGTCCTTTAGAGTGAGGCATTTTTTCACAAAATATGGTGATCACATGCAAATTTCTGAGTATGTTAGTATACTAAATTAATAAATTAATGTGGCATTTTCATAAATTCCTATGTATTCCAATTGCGTGCAAACAAACTGATCCATTCCATTGATGAATTCGTGTAATTCAAATCTCATACAAATAATCATTATTAGGGATGGCATTTTTGACCCGCCCCGCCCCAACCCGGAGTGCCCGCCCCGCCCCGTACGGGTTTTCCCCGCCCCGAATCTTAGATGGGGCGGGGACGGGGCAGAAAAACATACCCCGAAGCCGGGGCGGGGCGGGGCGGGGATGGGTCTGCCCTATGCCCCGCCCCGCCCCGTTACCCCGCCCCATGCCCCGCCCCGTTGATCCGCCCCGTTGTCCCGCCCCATAACCCACCCCGAAATTAATAATCCTCTAAAAAATATATATTTTTTAGATTTCTTTTATAATAAATAAACATATTTATATGTAAATGTATATATTGATTTTATGTTGTTATTAAGGGTTAAGTAGATTGATTGAAGACTTTTTTTAAAGTTAAACATGTAATTGATTGAACCCTAGATATTATAAAAGCATATAATATGATCACATTCCCTCTAATTCAAATTTAATGAAATTAAAGTTGTTAAAAATCTATCTAAGCTTATTTGACTTTAATCATATATAATGTTAAATTGCGACATGATAAATCATATTAAATAAAACGAATATAATAGAATGATAGATCATGCTCTAAACTTATAATAACATATATGATTAGAGATAGTAAGGTAAATTACAATTGGTATGATTCTAATCATATACTAATAACAATATAAATTATACTAATTTGATATAGCATTACAAGATATATCATGCTATACCCTTATAATAACTCATACGATTAGAAATAGCAAGGTAAATTATAGTTAGTAACTTAAAATGATTCTAATCATACTAACAACACTATACATTATACTAATTTTAATTATATGTGTAATTAACCTCTTTATTAGTGAGTGAAGTTCAATACCAGAAATGAAGTGAAACCATGTATTGATGGAGTTCATGATATTTTTTAGAGATATTGTCTTTTTTATAAAAAATGTCTCAAAGCATATATGATATTTTGAAGTGTATGTTAGTGGCCTTCAAGGGTTTAGAGAAAATTTTATAAGAATAAATCTCACTTTAAATAGGTAAAATTTCAGGAAAAGGAAAATTTATAATATTAATATTAGATAATTTAAAAAATTTTAAACAATCTAATAGTGCCCCACACTTATAAAATATTTATGCTGGGAGATCTTTTTATTCTATTTTGGGAAAAATGTCATGGTCCCTAGGAAGACTGATGTTTTGAGAGGGGCCTGAGTTTCGGGCAAATGAGTCAGCATGGTTGAGGGTTTTTTTTTATTAATATTATTAAAGGCATGGAGACAACATAGATGAATCATTCATGTGCTTTTTACCATATAAAATAAATAAATTTACCTTTTTCTTTGTAGTCGATCCAAAATTTAATTTATTTTGCCTTGAAAGAAAAATTATGAAGTTAAGAAAAATTTTCTTATTTGGGTCTTGATTTAGAATGGAGAAAAAGAATACATGTAGCCAACACCGTCACAGCTAGGAGCCAGGGACAAGGCTTTGATAATGAGGGTTTCAATATAGTATGTACTTTCAATATAGCTGGGCCCGCTATAGGAGGTTCATGAATTCAGAGCTATACAATAAATAATGATTTAATATTCATATGACAATACTTGAAGTTCATATATAAATTCTATTTTTTTTAAACAAAATTACTGGTATATGTTTGTAGAATTTTTTCTACATTTCAAGACTTTTATAAATTTGAATTGCAAATTGTGTAATTTTCCTTTTGGTGGGTGCTTATCATGTTTTCATCTTAAACAGGCAGGGCATATTATGATTGCACCCTTAATTCATGTGATAAAGATTTCGAAGCTTTTATTTAGAAACACAAGAACAAATAATTAGGCCCAATCACAATTGAAGTCCAAAAAATATTTCAGAATTTCAAAGGATTCTAGAATTTCCAAGCCATGAGTCCAACAGATATCCAAACAAAATGTTTGATTAGCGAAATTATTATTTTTAAAATAAAGTTCTATTCATTTCACAAGACCAAAAGATTTCAAAATCCAATAGATGGAAACGAGCTCAATGTAGCTTTAAGGTTTCCAATCAGATTCCTTAGTTGTCTACATTTAACATTTTCCTTTTAAATAAATGATAAATAATGTATAAGTCATAATATATATAGTAAGTGAAGTATGTATATATGTGTAACAATCTTGAATATATTAATATATCTTAAATAAGGTAAAATATTACAAGAAATGAAGTTTGGTCTAGTGGTAAGGCCTCTAGTTTCTCCCCCACCCAAGTTCGAATCCCAAGTCTTGCACATTTAAAATTTTTACAATTGAGGGCACGGGGCAGGGTACCCGCGGGGCATGGCGGGGCGGGGACGGGGAATATAATTTACCCCGAAGGGCGGGGCGGGGCGAGGCAGGGCAATTTCGGGGCGGGGGCGGGGGCGGGGAACCCCAATTCCGTCCCCGTCCGCCCCATTGCCATCCCTAATCATTATCAGCTGATAAGAAATTCCTACATATTCCAATTCCACACAACCAAATAAGTCCATGAATCAATTTTCTTTATTTATTCCAATTTTAAAAGCGCAAACTTATTCAAAAAAAGAGAAACGCTCGTAGTTAAGTGGCATTAGCACCTCGGTGTCAGAAAGACCCCCTGGACTTCAAGTTGTAGTATTAACCCTAGCCAGTACGTTATCCTAGCATATGAGAAAAAGCACAAACTTGCGCACAAAGAATCATCCGAGTTTTGAGTTAGAGGATTGAATTTAATAGTCTCATACTTTTAGTTGTATATTTTAACAAAATAACTTTTTTTAAAAATTAAACTAACACTCTCCATATCTTATTTCAAATTATTTCTTTAGAAATACTGACCAAATAAATTCATCATCTCCTTTCCTTTTTCGTTTTTTGGTATCCCCAGCCCCCAAGCCCCCTTGGCCCTTTGGAGAGGGGGCCCTCAAGTGAGGAGAGTAAGCCTCTGGTGAGGTACGGGGGGTCATCTGGTGAGGGAAGTAGACCCCTGATGATCCATCAGGGCCTACAGGCAGGTAATTACTGATGCTTTTTACCACTAGGGTAAAAGGTCATTCTTCATCTCCTATCTTATTTGAAATTCAAAATTAATCCCCAAATGATCCATTTGTATTCAAGCAGGGGGTTAATTGAGCAATTAATTAATTTATTATTTAATTATTAATTTGACTGTTCTCTTCACCCCACTGCCAGAAAAGAATCCATGAAACAGATTGAATATTCCCTTCCCATTTATTGAGGCATCAGCAAGAGGTGTGAGTTGGCCATTCCATTAAAATAGCCTGCGTACTTGAATCACAGGATGGTTTATACCCACTCCCACAATTCCACCAGAGACCCAAAATAGAAAAAAAACCCTAAATGGAAAAATGAAAATTTCATTAAAGTCAATATTAGGTAACTCATATCTCGAAATAGAAAGAATGGGCGCGGGAAAACATTGAATGCAGACGCACCACAACCCACCCAATTTCCAATTCCATGTTGGACGAGAGATGTAAATAGGACTCCGATTCTCTGATTACTCGGAGGTTCCGACCCGTTAAAAACCGGGTCTGGATCCTTATTTAGGCCCCGATAAATAAATGGGTCGGGATCTGGTTTCACCTTGGTTCGGACCCGTAGACCCGAAACCCAATATATTTCCTCAATTTTTGAGAATCTCTCATTAAAATCATGTTTTTTTAATATCATTATGTACCTAGATCCGGATCAAGATCAAGATCGACCCAGACCAGTCCCATATATGGTTTCGGTTCCGGTTGCAAGAAATCTGTTCCGGATCCAGATTCGGTTACAGCTTCTCCTTAACGGTTTTGGTTCCTGATCCACCTTAGACCCGGACCGGAACCTACCCGTTTACAACCCTAATAAGGGCACATGGATGGTAAAGGTGGGACCCACACCAACTATAAATATGGGACATTGCAAGCTGTCTCAATATTGAAACGATCGAGTTCTCAATCAAGCTGAATTGAGATCCAAAATGAAAGCGGAAAAGGCAACAAAAAAAAAAAAAAAAAAAAAAATGTCCAGCAGATATGTAGGAGAACGTTAATGTTATTCACAAATTCAAACCCATGATAATGATGAAAACAAAACGCTAATTCCATTGACAATCATAACAGTCACTTAGATTTCTCATTCTTGTCACAATTGTCGAAATTGCCAATACAACAGCAATCTAGAACATCAACAACTTAATTAAAACTGTAAAGAAAAAAAAAACATGTAAAATTATTTGGACTTTTAGAAGACCATAATACCAATATACTCGAATGTATCAAAAGCACCGTTTCCACTCAAATTCCGAACAGTGAGTAGTGATCTTCAACTTCAATGATCTATTGAGCCATGCCTTGCAGCTGCAACCGACCCTCTCCTGACTCACCGCCGCCGCCCGAGGCGGCGCATCCGCCATGCCGGAACTCTCATTCTCCACCGTCTCCTTCTTGCAGAGCACGAAATTCCGGCAACAGTACGATCCGATCGGATCCAGAGGGCCCAAAGCTGCAAGAATCAAGATCCAATTCCAATGCAGAAGAAGAGAGAGAAGAAAAAAGAGGAGGAAAGTGAAGTGAATTTCTTTTGAATTACCTTCGGATCCGGAGGTGGCGCAGTAGAGGAGAAAGTTATTGAAATCGGAGCCGAGCATCGGATACCGGCGTTGCCGTGCGTATGACCGGAGAGCATTTCCGATGACGGAGGTGACGAGATCATCCTCCTTCACGATGAATCGGAGCGGCCCGGTGCTGCCGAGTACAGTGACCGTAATGAGTGTCATGTTGCCTTTCTCCTGGTGGCGTTGGCCGCTTTTCTTGGATTTCTGCGTGGCAACAAGTGCCATCGTTCCACTCATGATCATATCTACTCTCGACGCAATGCTTAGAAACTGAGATTGAGAAGATGAAGAAAACAAAAGATTTGGATTTGAGATTAGGGATTTAGAGATCGAGGCCGAGGCTGCGATACTGCCAACCGTGGAAGGGAAAGACGAGAGTGGAAAGAGAGAAAGAAGCGATCTCTGTTATTGTTGTCGTCGTCCTCTGTGGTGGTGCGGCAGAGGAAATGAGAAGCATGAAACTGCAAGAGGGATGAACCATTCGCAAATTACAACGATGATAACGAAGTTGACAGCCTCGAGTCTTTCTTTTCTTGTCTTCCCTGTTTCTGTGTAACAAAGTTGGACGGCTAGTCTCTAGTCTCTAATGCATGCGCATGTGAGTCCAGAAACGTATCGCAGTTGTCATACCTCTACCTTGAGCGGACCCATTACAGTACCGCTACTACGTCATCTAAAAATTTAGACAATTTTAAAATTTAAGAAAATTTAAATTAGTCACTTTTGGCAACTGCGGATTTGAAGCTGTCCTGATCCTGTCACGTTTTTATTACTCCATAAAAGGGCTTCTTTAATTCATTGAATCCCTCTTCTAATATGTTGGGATTTCTGAAATTTTTTTTTTTTTTTTTCACTTCCGAGCGACACCTGATACAAAAAAACCCACCTTTTAGTTACACAAAATGACAAAAAAAGGGAAAATGCTCTAAAGTATAAAATTATTAGAAACGCACTCTTAGAAAGTACAAAATGATATTTTTACTCCGAACACCCCCTACTTTAGTTTTTGAGGAATTTGAAAAAAAAAAAAAAAGGGGATTAGATGACCCGTGAGCTCAAAAGATCATTTTAATAAACCTTACACCAGATCACTCATTTTGCAAGAAAAAGGTGTTCCTTTTTTAACACTTTCTATTAGTGTCCCAAACGACCTTAGTTTTATAAGACTAAAGGTTCTTAAGGACCATGTGGTGTATACAAAGTAGAATGAAATGGGATTTTTTTATCTTGTATTTAGTTGTCAACCGCTTATTTTGCCGTGCTTTAATGATGATACCGTGCTAGTTTTAGATGAATGTGAATTATGTGGTGGGTTTGGTAGTATTCCTTGCATTTTTTTGAGGACTGCCTATTAACTGCTGAAATTGTATCCACAAAAGCAAGCACTTCGCAGATTGGAGGGCCTTGCTTCCTGCAAGTGGAAAACTGTGGCCTCACTTTAAAAAGACAGGCACTCAGAAAACGTAACTTATAAATTCTAACAAAGAAACAAGCGTGAGAAAACTCGCAGGCTTGACAGTAGAGCCTAGTTACTAAAATTCGATCCTGCCCATAAATACCACTTGAATACAACATAATGAGAAATGGTCTTTGGCTGTACAGCTGTCCTCCACATAGCCGTATATAATGAGAAGGGGATCCGGATCCCCTGATTGGTCCAAATAGGGCCTTTGCCTCCCTTCCGCCCCCGCATGTGGTGATCCTTGATTCGTCCAAACAGGGAATCCCTTTCCAAATGAGAAATCGTCTTTGGCTGTACAGCCGTCATCCACATAACCATATATAATGAGAAGGGTCGTGCAACATTGCACCTTTGTTATACACACAGTGCTATAATGATATGTTTATTTTAAGAAATAAATAAAATGTTGCCTGTTATTGTTTGTGATTTCTTTCACTGAAGGGATTGACTATAATTTTCTACTCTTTCCTTTTTAATGGCTAAAGATCAAAACCAATATCTATATTGGAGGCCTGAGAATTATTTAATTGCTTCCTATGAATAAGATCTGACTCAATCCTTTCCACTTGTGGTCCGATCCACATCCATTGCCTCAAGTTAAAGTATTAATCTCTTGAACTATCATCTCTGTAAGATGTTAGGATATTTATTTTTCTCAAGATATCATTGGGAAATGTTACGGAGAGTTAATTAATTTTAACCATTTAAAAATAAATATAAAAAATTAGAAAAAAAAAAAAAAAAAAACACTTTGGCTACTAGCTTTGATGCTGCTTAAAATTAATGTAAAAGCACACTATGGATTTGGCAGGAATATCACTAGGCGAGGTGCTGGGTAAGATGCTAGTCGAATTGACAAAAATACCAACTTGGACATCTTAGATCTTTGTAATTTCCCATCTATTTTTTTATGCCAATGGTTTTCTTGTGCTACTGTTATATTTTGCGACATTTTGAAAACAACATTAATAGCTAGCTATGATTGTTTCCATATTCCAATAAAAAGAATTTTGTTTATTGAGGATTTTACAAAAAAGTAAAAAGAAAAAAGTACTTTAGGTGGCAATTGCACCAAAAAGATCACTTTAGCCAAACCAACACCAAACCAACCTTCCCGTCCACATCTTCTTCTTTTTTTTTTTTTTACCATTTTTTTTTGGGGTGCCAATCATAAGGGGAGATGGAAGGTCAAGTTGTAGGTCAGATTTCAAAAAAAAAGAAGATCCTATTATGTTATTTAAGAAATCCGAACCTTAATGCTTTCTTAAGTTTTTTTTTTTTTTTTTTTTGATGTTTTTTCATATACCCCTCTAAGGTTTTTAGGATTTGTAAATAAGTCATTGTGGTTTCAATATTTGTATATACCCTTCTCTTTTCAATTTAATACCTTCCGTGTCCCAAATTTAGTAGCCTTAAAGCTCCCAAAAGTTGTCAAGAGTAAAACGACACTTTTGCCCATCTCTTTATCTATATATGCATCAATTCAAAAGCTTCTATTTATTTTTCTTTAAAGCTTGTAACATTAACCATTACTACTAAGGATGGCAACAGGGCGTCAAGTTTGTCTCATTTAAACAAGCATTGTCATCCTCCCTAAAATTTAGCCAACTAAAATTTCTCAATCCTTAAATTTCTTATTCAAACAAATCCCTCCATGCTATAGTACCCCACGGAACTCTCTCTTTCTCCAATTTCATTCACATCAATGATCCTAAAATCCCTCTCTCTCTCTCTCTCTCTCTCTCTCTCTATAAGAATCTCTCTTCACATAATTTTTAACTAGCACAATAAGCACGTGTAAGTCCATACACCGCCAAAGTCCATACACCGCCAATTAAGCATCTATACATTCTAAAACTAGATATAAAGAAAAGAATTAATTAATGATCACTGCAAACTAAGATTTAAATTTTACAGCCGATTTTAATTGAGGAATTGGGCAATCAAAGCAAACGGATTAAGAATAAAAAGGGAAATGAATTGAAGAAAATTCTTTTCTCCTCATCAATGATTAAAAGAAAACATCATACATACATTTGAAGAATAACTATCTTAAGAAAATTTAGCAAACATATTATACGCAAATCCGCATTATACTCAAAAGTAAATTTTAGAAAGAGAAGGAAAAGAAGAGAAGACCATGAGCAGAAGTAAAAAGGGAGTAGGAGAATTAGGATACAAAGGGATCATAGTCGGAGAATAAATGAATAGAATTTGGGTAAAAAGGGAGGTGTTGTATAAAGAAGAATGAAAAAGTAGATTTAAGTGGTTGCATGAGATAGGAGACAGTGGCTGTATAAGATGATAAATAAGAAAGGAGTTAGCATGAGTGGAAAGCTACCATTAAAAGTGGGGAGAGATTGTGCCGCATTCATTGGAGTTACTCCATGAGAACAGTTCTCATTGTATCAAATCCCTAACTTAAAAGACTAATTATAGCTGATAGTCACTATTAGTGTCAAATGCTTGGCGTTTAGATATTATAATAATTGCTAAGAATTGTTTAAGATTAGGAGAAAGCCAAATCCTAGCATAATTGTATTTACATTAGGGGGTGTTTGAAAACAAGATATGTCAAGATATTTTGTTATATTATCTATTATTTTAGACTTTAATCTATCCACCAAAAAAGGTGGCGTTTGGATAATTTAGAAAGTATCTTACAATATCTCACTTTTCTCCAAAAACCTTCATCTTACATTATTCAAGGATATGCTGTAAAAAATAATATTTTGTTAGAGAATCTTTCCTAAATACCAAAGAGTTCATGGGTAACCATTAATTATCGTAGCCCACTATAAAATTTGACATCAATGATCCTTATAGGAGTGCAACTAGGGCTACCAATATTAGATTGACCCCACAATGCCTACAAATTTAATGTGGGGTCCTATAACCATATCACAATTAGATTGTCCTTGCTAATTATCAATATTAGGTGGGTCTTACTAATGTCACACTGAGGGGCCTTCATCGTGATTACCAACATTAGATGGGTCCTATATTACCAAAATTAAGTAGGTTCCTTATTATTTACCACGATTGAATTTTGTGATTGCAATTACTAGTTTGTCATCATTAAATGGGTCCCACTATTTGATAACTCCACTTGTAATATAACTACCAACATCAAATGAGCCCCACAATAATTTCTCATAAATGGATTCATCAATGATGTCTGATATTAAATAAAATTTTATAAAAAAAAAAAACCTAGATAGGCCCATTTGTGATAATCACCATTAGATGTATTAGTGTATTACACTATGACTATCAACATTTAGTGGACCTATCTTAATTAAACAATATTACTTGGATCTCAAGGTTTTAATATTTAATCTTGTGATTCTTTAAATAATAGATGAGTCCTACCAAGATTATTAACACATGTGATTACTATTTTTTTTTATTTTTTTATTTTTTTATTCTATTGCTGAATGAGGAAGCTTATATTAGATAAAAGAGGAAACAAAAGAGACCTTGCTCAAGCTTGAGGCTACAGGAGATGTTGATATAAAAGCAGTTACATGAGGCAAAGGCTTGGACTAAGGTGCCTTGATCACTTCGAAGGATACCCCTATGCCTGCTGTGCAGAGGTAGGGGCCAGTTTATTTGCCGTAGGAGTGTGCTGAAACAAGGAGGCAACATTTCCTTCATGAATAGCTTTATGGGCGGAAGGGATTGTAATTGAAGATTTTCTATTGCGGGCTTTCCAGATGTACCACCAAGCCCAGGTTGTAATATGCAGGTTATCCGATGGTTGGTTCTAGAACCAGGTACTAATTGGCACCAGGGGTATCATTCTGCAATCTGGAATTGAGGAGCTGCCATTGAGGAGCATATCCTTTCAACATGTGATCACTAATTAGTGGGTCCTTCATTAGGTCAATTGATTGCTTTCATTATATTTCTTATTCATTATATCATATTGCTAGTTTTTTTATAAATTATCAAATACTTCAAAGTTATATTGAAATTTGTGAAAATTCCCAAAAAAACATAAGTGATACAATATAATAATATGACACTATTTTGTTCTTTAATAATGTAATCTTATAATATTTAAACTTGTTGATATTATATTGTGCATTTATCCAAACACCTCTTTAGATCTTTGGTACCTTTTGACCTTCATGCTATAATGGTTTCTGAAATGATAATGTGCGAACTACTTGCAAGGTTCGTTCCATGCGAAGTAGCAGTGGGGCCTACTGCTTGGTCCATCAAATGGACCAAAAACCAGGACCCCCCCATATTACACAGGTCCTAGGGTCTCATCCCCATCCGAGTGGACTTAGGCCCATAGTTCAACCGTGCACCAATTTGAATGGATTGTACACCAGTTAAACATGTGGTGGGGGGAAGGGTAGGCTTTAATTAAAAATGTGTATGTAAGAATGCTTGAAAAATGGTCAAAAGCACATGCGACATGATGCTCAAAATGAAAGCTTAGGTACCCACTACAACGTTGGTATAAAGAGATGGGAGGGCCAAGGCGTCCGATCAATCTAAGAAATTAAGATCACTTAGAGAAGTAGACATCGCCGTATCATTCGTCAGGCCCATCACAAAACATCTTAAAACCAACAATCACTTAGGGCACGTTTAGAGATGGATATACAATAAACTAACCGAACTTAGGAGAAAGTGAGGGATGTGTGAGCCACTATCAATCATAGGGAGTTGCACGTATGCCACTGTCAATCATAGGGAGTTGCGTAAAAGGGTGGTCAATGTCGCAGTCACTAAAACCTAAGGATCGGTGTTACTTAGTGTATTAATGCAATAATGTAGGAATTGATAGAAGATGGTTTTTTAAAAGATATAGTCATGTACTCAAAGTTTATTTTCATATATAAATTTTGAATCCAAATCCCCCGTTTGGACCAATCAGAGGGTGACACATGAACTTGTTGAGTTTAAAAAATAGCGGTCTTTAAAAGCTAGCCCCATCTTTTAAGTACAAAGAAGTACAAAACAATGTGTCACCTCCTAATTGGTTCAAACAGGGGATCCGGATTCATAAATTTTGCATGACTTAAGTTTAGCCTACCCTATTAGCATGAAGCTCAATGGTGAAAGCTGGCGGAGGTTGGATGAAGAAAAGAAATGTAAAATGTTTCTTTTTATTTTTTGGGATTCTCTGATTTTTTTGAGTATTTTTAAAATAAAGGGACTAGTAGGGCCTAACTAGGGGGTATGCATGGAACATAATCTGACCGTTCATCTCTCACATTGGACTGCATATGGGTGAGATGGACTGGTACATGGGAGTATGGACGACGATGGAAAATGGCCTTGAAGATGGGGTTGCTGGTGATGCAGAGAAATAGTTTGGAATGGATGGTAATTTTGGTTACGTTGATGATAAGAAGGTATGGGTCGTTGTGGTTGATGTGGATCTTGATAGAGCTGATGAGAGTGATTGGGAAGATGGGGATGGGTCAGTTTTGTGCTGTGTTGGGGGTGATGAGATGAGATAACATGAAAGTGTAATCAGTTTGACAATGGAAAGATAGGTTGGTCACTGACCGGTGAAAACGAAGGTGACTGGGTGTTGGTGCGATCAGATGTGGTGCTGTTTGGTTGGACAGATAATGGAATGAAGGAGAGAATAGTGGTGTGGAGAGATGGGATCGGTGTTGCTTGGTTAGAGTGATAGGGAGAGGTGATGATGGTAGAGATGATTGAAGGAGTGGAAATGGTTGGAGTGATAAGGATAGATGATGATGGTAGTGAAGGTGATGGAGAGAAAGAAATAAAGAGCATTGGAGGTGGAGAAGAGGAAGATGGGATGTGGAGTTGTGTTGTTAAGGGAATAGGGACGTGAGGGACACAGAAGTGGAGAGGAGATGAGAATGAGTTAGATGGGTAATGAAGGAGAATGGTGAAGATGACGTAGGGGCTGCTGTGTTGGTGTTGTTTCGATCAAGAATGAGTGATGGAGAAAGATGGGTGGCTGGTGATGATAATGGGTTAGAGGCTAAGAGGGAAGCATGCAAAAAGGGGGAGGTGAGATGCCGTGGCTCGTGTGGTGCGAGAGACTATTCAGAGAGGAAGTCCGGATGAAGATCTGACCCCAGAAAGTGATGGTTCAGCTCTGTCGATCTGCAGGACGGTAATGGAAGGTGAAGGTCTTCATGGTTCTGCTGTGAAGGTGATCAAGAGGAAATTGGAAGAAGAGTCCGTGTGTGGCAGGGAATAAGAAAGAAAGAAGAAATGGGAACATGAAAGCCTTCCTAAAAGGGTGGTTGAGTTAGGCTTTGGGATGTAAATGGGTCCGAATTATCTAATTACCGAAGGTTCTGGTCCGTTAAAAATCGGGTCTGGGTCCTTATTTAGGCCTCGATAAGTAAATAGATCCGGGTCCAGCCATTCTCTAATTACCGAAGGTTCGGATCCATTTCGAAACTCTCTCCTAAAAACCATATTTTTTTTAATATCATTTTCCACCTAGATTTGGACCCGGATCCAGACCCATTCCCTATATGGTTTTGGTTCGGTTCTGGAACTAAAAAACCGGTTCCAAAAAAATTCCGGATTCAGATACAGTTTCACCTTTTCCTTAACAGTTCCAGGTCCACCATGGACCCGGACTGGAACCGACGTGTATACAAGCCTAATTAGGCTCAATGGCTGTGGCAATCGTCAAGAACGGTGGGGATGAGATGGGAGACAATGGAACCTCAAAATAGACTTTTGAATCTAGCCGGTAAGATTGATATCTATATCTCTATTGGAATGTGGTTTGCCTTCGGTTAACCATAGGCCTCAAAAACTACGAATCCTGATTTTAAATAATACCTCAAAACAGTTGCCAAAATCTCCTTCCATGTCAACTCTCCTCTCTCTCCACTATCCTCTCTCTAAAGTAATTGAACCCATAACTTCCACCAAAATTTTTTTTTTTTTCCAAATTCGTATGTACTCTCCTATTTACTACTCCAAATACAGAGAATATTAAAAAAAAAGAAATCCAAGGACAACAGAGGAGCAGTAGAGAGATATAGAAGGGAGAAGAAAACGTAAGGAGATCCCATCATTTCCAATCGTAATTTTGTTTTGACGTCATGTTAGTATCTCTCTCTCTCTCTTTCTCTCTCTCTCACACACACACACAACTTTATGGTTGTTTTTATCATTGTTTTTTTTTATTCTTTAGGTATGATGTTTGTTTTGGTCTATTCAATACCTATCTGTTGTCTTCTTTTTCTGCAATTTCTTCTTTGGGTTTTGTTTTAATTAGATGATGGTGATGATCCTCTTCATATGATGCAATAAGTATGTTTGATCATTTTTTGGATTGCAATCATTTTTTAGATTGCAAATCTGCAACTCTCTCTATCATTGCGTTTTTTCAGTCACTTCCAAGAGAGATGATGGGTTTTTGGCTTCTATCTTTTAGAGATTATGAAGATCTGTTTTCAAAAAGTAAGGACGATATTCAAAGAAAACCCACCTCACATATCTGATTAAAAAAATAAAAAACAAATCACAGAAAATGTACATAAAAAAAAAATAATGACCATATCCAAAAAACAAAAGAAGTAAAATAAAAGTAGGTCAAACAAAAAAATAAAAAAATATATATATATTACAAAATATTGACAAAATGAACCTTAATGTTGAATTATATGTTAGCATCACGAAAGACAAATAACCAGCCTAAATATAGTAAAAAAAAAAAAGAAGAAACAACCAAAATGAAATAATTACTGTTCATAAACTAAAAATGACATATGATTTAATGCCTTTCCAAATTAAACAACTTAAGGAATTGGGTGGTACTGGGTCTAACCCAAAGCCTGTGATGAATTAGAGACCCAAGCCCGATATTAGGCCCATTAATTTATATTTTGAAATTCTTTATTTTATATATTTTAACTTTGAAAGAAAATACATTTTATTGAGCTATCTTCAAACGGGAGCTTCGCTCGGGAAAAAAAAAAGGGAATTGAGTACCGAATCTAACTTCAAGCCTATGATGAATTAGAGACCTAAGCCTGATACTAGGCCCAGCAATTTATATTTTGAGCTATCTTTAAACGGGAGCAAGGAATTGGGTACCGAGTCTAACTCCAAGCCTGTGATGAATTAGAGACCCAAGCCTGATATTAAGCCCAGCAATTTATATTTTGAAATTCTTTATTTAATATATTTTAACTTTGAAAGAAAAACACAATTCATTGAGCTATTTTCAAATGGGAGCTTCGCTTGGGAAAAAAATAACTATCTTGGCATATGAGCCGGGGCCTGGAGTAAAGAAATTTGAACTGCAATTAGGGGATTAGGTAGATCATTCCGCATGAACCTTTTTTTTTTTTTTTAATGATATAAGTGATGTTATAATGCCTTTTAATTTTGGTATGTAACTCATTGATAATATTATCTGAGTACAATTTATATGTTTGTCGTACCTTTCTAAGTACGAATCTCTAGCATTGGGTCCCTGTATAGCATGGGGTATCATAAGTATAGTGACTCGATAAAAAAGAGAGAGAGAAAAAAAAAGACTCATCACTAAAAATGAACATAAAAAAAAAGACCATATCCAAAAAAAAAAAAATAAAATAAAATAAAAGGAGAAAAACCCAACTTAAGTCAAACAAAAAAAAAAGAAATATATATATATATATATATATATATATATTACACAGTATTGACAAAATGAACCTTAATGGCAATACATGGAGCTGAAACACACTCTGACTAAAAGGACAGTAATATAAAAGAAATAAAAAATATATAAGAAATTTAAAAAAGGAGGACTCAAAGGTTTACTAATTAATAAATTTATTAAAAATGATTCGTATTAGTCTGTACATTTGGTGGTTTCGTGGTTCGTGCATAGCACGGGATTTTGCTAGTTAAATTCTAATGGGATTAGTAGATTAGGAGTCCTAGCTGGGTCCAAAGAGAACTTTGAAAATCAGTTCAAAGCATGGTGATAGATACAAACCTTTTGTTTTGCTAAGAGTGACAAGCTTCATGTGGGATTAGAGAGGACCGACGACAATTTGAATGGGTCCACATGCATTTGAGTTGCCTCTTATTGGGTCCCACTCACTCTAAACTCATAAAATTCGTAACTTAGATCTGACCCTCGAATCTTAGAGGCCCTCATGCTGTCAGAAATCTCTTGACGAGTAGATGCCGATGATATATGGGTCCGGGCCATTTGAAGATCCAAAGAAAGATTTTATTTTTTAGGGACCCAGGCATGATGAATTCGAGAAAAAAAAATTCATAATTTGAGATCTGATTGTCAGATTTTGAAAATCTGAGCATCGCGGGAAATCTCTCAATGAGTAGGTCTTAATGATGTATCGATCTAGTCAGTTTCAAAAACTGAAAAAGACTTTAATTTTTGGGGAGTTTTATTTTTGAAAAACTCGTCTTGTGATCCGACCGTCAGATTTTCAAGGTCTGGATACTGTCAGAAATCTCTCAGCAAATAGTATGTGATGGTATACGGGTCCCGGAAATTTGAAGATTAGGAGAAGATTTGGATTTTTAAGGACCCAGGCTTGATTAATTCGGGAAAAAAATTATAACATATGATCTAACCGTCGCATTTTTAAAATCTGAGTAGCATAGAAAATCTCTCAACTAATTGGTCAAAATAGAATAAAGATCTCAATGATTTGAAGGCTGGAAAAAATATTTGGATTTTCTAGTGAGACCCATGCTAAGAAAATCAAGTGTCTCAGTCGGGCCGTTGGATTTCTGAAATCCATATACCATCGGGGAACTCACAATGAGGTTTGGCGAGATCCATCAGGTAAGCAAGATTCGATTAAAAGAACGACGTTTGGTGAGATCCACTCTAAAAATGGGGCCTACAATAATGTAACACTTCCTAAAATATGTAGGATAATAGCGATTTTAATTTATTTATTCAAAATTGTCTAAATGGGGCAAAACTTGTGCATCAATAATATGAGTATTGAAATTGCCCACTGGGGTACCAAAATGGGATGCCTACATATGTGCCTTTAGTATTTGTAAATAGGTGCCTCCTTTTCATTTTTAATACCTTATATGTCCCCTCTTTTTTTGGGCTTGGGCCGACTATTCTATGATGGGTGTTTTTAGTAATTTTCCAAACACTCTACTTTAAATATTCCTATCTTTCTGCCCCTCTTTTTCTCGGGCATGGGGCCCACCTTGAGCCAACTTAGTCTTTTCACATACACTACCCCGCATGAATGGTTGCAAGTTTAATTTTGACACTCATCAAAATTCCCCTCACCATTGGATTGAAACTGAACGAGAATGAGTCCTCTAAAACCATTAAATTTTTAGGTCATTAATCAAAGGGTTAAGATGATCTTATGGAGTCTAAATCTTATATATATGTAGGTCTCATATAGAACTTAATTTCCATCCAACAGACTTTCATGATCGTCATTAATGTGGGTGAGTCCTACTAAGAAGGGCGCTTTTCTCCTAAAAAAGGGTTTGGGCTCACCCGTTGCGGATTTTGTGCACCGAAAAGTGGGACCCATCTAATGGTCCATCTGAATGGACCACACACACCTCCCTTGAATTTTACACGACCCCTAGGTTTTTCACCCATCCGAATCGACTAGAACGTTGGATCGATGGCACACTCATACGAATGGACTATACGCCGTTAAACTTGTGGGTCCCAAATGGAGATGATGAAGTTTAATATTGAGGTTATTTTTTTTATGAAATGAAAGGCCCAAGGAGATGTTTTGATCCCCTAGTGGGCCCCACATTGAGGTATGCACACTAATCAATATTACTATATATATAGTCATTTAGTGTGCAACTCACGCATTGGAGCTACGTGCGTGCAAGGTCGTGGGGCCCACAGTGCCCCCCTGGGTTGGGACCTAGGCCACTCATCTCAGCAAAAGACACCTCGAACCAATCATCCTATCATGTTCATGTAGGGCCAAAAATTTTAAAAATGTACAGTCCATTCAAATTGGTGCAACTCAGGTGAGACTCGTATAAATAAGTGGTTTTAGGTCCACTCGGATGGACCCTCGGGTGGGTCCTAGCCATGGTGCGCAAGTTGCATATATATATATATATATATATAGGGTGGGCTTCATATGCATCCATCCCTCACCATTTTTGGTGAGGGACACCCCTTTTGGGGGTGTTTCAAGTACAAGAGGGAGGTACAAGGGGTGTCCCTCACCAAAAATGGTGAGGGATGGTTGCATATGAATATCCCCCCATATATATATATATATGGGGGGATATTCATATGCAACCATCCCTCACCATTTTTGGTGAGGGACACCCTTTTTGGGGAATGTTTGAAGTACAAAAGTGTTTTTGTACCTCACATAAAGTACACTTTTATACTTCAAACTTCCCCAAAAGAGGTATCCCTCACCAAAAATGGTGAGGGATGGATGTATATGAACCCCTATATATATATATATATATATATATATATATCTCCCAAGACACGGTGTGCAAGTTGTGTGTCTGTATATATAGGGGAAATATTCATAGACATCCATCCCTTACCATATTACGGTGAGGGATAACATAGTGAGGCCGACTTTATAGTACATCCTAACCATCTATAAACTTGGGATGCCTTGAATTACACCAGATTCACTGAGTTTCCACATATCCAAAAGGATCGTGCTGTTGGGCCGATGGTCAAATCTTTTTCTTTAATATAAAGTCGTTAGATTTTTGAGCCACGGATGAATGGGTTAGAAGTAAGGGATTGACCCCAAACTGATATATGTGCCCATCACAAGCCCCCCTCACGCCCCATGATCAGTGGCCCATTAAATTTGTCTCACACTGGCGAGGGGTGGTCGATGCACATGAATGTAAAGAAACTCATATACTTCAGATGTTATAACCATATTGGAAAGCTGAAGTAAATGAGGATTCAAAACCGCTTTTAAAATTGGACAAGTAACAAAATTTGTGACATGCTGGCCTATAATAAGTATGAAATATAAATGTGGTTTGGGATTTTATTTTATTTTAAATAGCCCATTCACATATTTTCAGCCGCATGAAATATAAATGTTGTTATGAATATAAATCTTGATGATCATCTATTTTATAACTATACTTCTTAGATGGAAAAGCTAAAAGATCCCATGGATTGGAATTTGTTTGCAAGCTAGATTCAGTCCCTTTTTTGCATAAAAGCCCGTTAAGCTAAGCCAACTCTAATTTGTCATGTCAAGATGTACATGAGACTGTGGGAAAACGCTTTTTTAGAGGTAATTACTCACACAGCGACACATACATACCCTCATACAAGTTGCGCTCGAATCGGGGATTGGCCCCTAATTATTTATGTAAAAGAAGGTGCCTTGCCAAGCTATAGGTTTTATATAGAGTCTTTCCCGAGGGTTGCGGATAACGAGTTTTCAGTAAAATGAAATTGGATTTTGGTAAGTTTTAAGAAGAAGTTATCAAGTTAAGAAACATATTCCATTGACTAAAAATCAATGTTCCTTGAAAAATCTTTTGCGCCTATCATGTGTGGTTCCCATGACCCATAAGAAACATATTCCATTGACTAAAAATCAATTTTCCTTGAAAACTCTTTTGTGCCTATCATGTGTGGTTCCCATGACCCACATGCCAACACCCGACAAGTTTACTCCTAGATCTAAGACCTAGATCAGACAAATAAAAAATGGGGGCCAATTTTCGCACCCCATGTTTTAATAAGGGCACCACATTCTGTAGGTGTCCATCGACAGAATACGTGCCCCTACACCCACCCTGACCATTTGTATGGTACTTTTTGTTACTATGAAGGGCACGCACGTCAAATCAATGAGTTAATGTTATCATGTGCTGTACGTATTTTTTTTTTGTTATCATGGAAGGGCACGCACGTCGAATGTTCTGTGTGATTATATTTATCTTTTCTGTGGCTACTACTGACTGACCACACTCCTCATTCTGTTTGATTGCAATGGCAGGAGACTGGCTGTTTGGCTTCTGACAATTTGGATGTGACCAAGTGAGTCAACTCAGTGAGTAGACTTGGCAATATTTATAGTGTGATAAGCATGCAGAATGCAGTGTATTGGCAACTGACTATTCAGAAACTTAACTAATTTGATGTGGGAGGTGTATAATCAGCTGTACCTTTCTGGACTACACCTTCTGCCCCCCGGATTTGCATGGATTCCCTCCACTCAATTTTGTAAATGTTATCTAGACTATCCAATTTGATTAAGGCCATGTTTCTTTCAAAGAATTTCTGACGGGTTTTCCGTCTGTTTGGATTTTTTTGAAAATCTGTCAGAAATTCTTTGTTTCTATGGAAGAATTTGGGGGATTCAGGAATGCTGGCATTTTAAAAAACCAAAAACCTGGGGTTTTAAAATCCCCTTGAGCCATCAAGGTTTTGAGAAAACCAAACTGGGAGAGGAATTCCGTCACATACCTCATCTTCTCCGATCTTCCAATGGTCTTCTTCATTTTCGCTTCTCAGAGCACGGCTAGAGTTTTAAAAGGTATGGTTCCAAGGCCATTTAAAATCCTTATTAATCAAAACCATTTTTTACTTTTTGCTGCTTGAATTGTGAAATTGGTATATAAACAATGCATACAGGAGTAAAATTCCAGTCAGAAATCCTTATAATTATGAAACAGAGAATTCAGAAAATCCAGGAATTCATGAATTCTCAGGCAGGAATTCAGATATTAAAGAAACAGGGAATTCAAAAATAACAGAATTCAGTAGCATTTCAGAATTCCAGCATTTGAAAATCCCAGACATGAATTCCAGGAATTCGAAGAAAGAAACGGGCCCTAAGTCATGCAGGGATGGGATCATGGGACATACTATGCTCAAGATTCTCATCCTATCCATTCAAATTTTTTTTCACTCTCTTTCAATTTGAGTATGCATAACAACTTTTTTTTTTTTATCAGACTGAATATGGAAGGGCCATACTAAGAGTGACCCATTATATCTACATGGTCCACAGTACACTCAGAAGGTGCAGGGCTATAGCTAAAAAAAAAAAAAAAAAAAAAGAGCAGCGTAAGCAGGTGCAGAGGCACAATGGTTTTCCCCTTTTCTTCTTTGGGGAGCATGGTTTAAAATCTCGGTCTCGGTCGCGGTATCGGCGGGGCCGAAAAACCGATATGATATCGGTATCGGTTGCGAATATCGGTCTGTCGCGGTCGTCGCGGTGTAAATTTGTTTTTAATCTAAAAAAATTCGCAAAAATATCAAAAAAATCTAGAATATTAGAAAATGCTGGAAAAAAATATTTTTTCCATTAGTAACAACAATAAATCTTCCACTATTAATACAAATTATGATTCATCTAATACAATAGTTTCAGAAGGAAATATAGAACGAGTACACTGAATGTATGATGCAAGTTGTTCTGTATACGGTGTAACCCATGCAGCTGCGCAATCGTTCGTGTATGTAAACCATTGAATCATAATAGAACGCATCGGGTAACCCTCTGCCAAGACAACTTGGACAAAGTGATTATTATTAACGAACCCGATAGTGATAGTAACATGTTCATGCGACGGTGGAGGCACTGATCGCAGTGGCAAAAATGTCAAATACTGGTCAGAACTAAAAAGATGTAATATGACATTGTAACTTGAAGCAATCAAGTGACCCATGTCAGGCATTGTCATCCAGTTCTGAATTGGTGCCGGTCTATCTGATTCCCAAAAGTTCAGCGAGTCGTAAATGGAACATGCTCGATCATAACTGCCAAATATGAGAAAATATCGACCTTAGCCAGATCATGCAGAGCAGATATAGCAGTAGACATCTCTGAAAAAAAAAAATGTCCAGATACCACTGACCGTGATCGCAGTCCAAAAAATTTCTGACCGTTGCAATGCTGATCTGTCGCGTCTACCAATAGTGCTCGTCACCACGAATCCACAGAACCAAACCGCTCGTCGATCGGAGGTCGGATGAAGGAATTACGGCCAGTCAAAGTTGCTGTTGACTGATTTAACAGGGACCCGCACGCGCAGACGTCACGAGTTGGTGGTGGCACTGTTCCCTCTTCCCTTGCCTTGTACCCGTCTCAAGGCAGCACCAAAGCACACGAGTTGAAACACGTTCTTGCCTAATGAATTTGTGGCACACATCCCGATGCTGAAAAAGCAACCAAGTAACTTTGAAAATCAGCCAACCAACTGTCCCTTCTTTACCTTCACACGTTCCGATGCAGCAAGGTCCCATCGTATAGGGGTGGCACAACTAAATGTTGTGGTGCCAATATGAGCGCCCATAAAAAAATGCCTGAAGAAATTGATTTCTATTGGACGCCTAATTCGTTCTAGTACGAGTCAGTTGCAATCATTCACATGTTAAAGTACGTTGCACACTGATTTCGGTTTTCCAAATATAAAGAGCACATGTGAGATGTGTATAGAGCTTATTGCTCACATCACATGGTCACGCCAAGACCAAAAAATAGATTGGTACCCGATCTATATATATTTTTTATTCAAATGCTCTCTCTGACTAGAAGGTGAGACCAATGGGACCAGTAGGTTCCGAAAAGCCCCACGTGGACTCAGTACATGTCCTTCGTGATGCATGTGATTTGCAAGTGATTCTGATAGACAGAAGACACCGGCAGGCCAATGAGAGAATGCCACCTTAACAGCACATATTGCCATCAAACTTCCAGACCGATCCCATCATTAGATCAAGATTCTCCTTGGGATGAGGGTCTAGATGAAGCCTTTCTAGGTTGTCAACCGGTCGGTAATAACATAGTGGAATCGGATCTATGACCCAAAATCGTTTTGGAATCGTTTTTTTTTTTTTTTTCTTTGAAATCGAAGCCCCAAAACCATGATGTGTCTAGATTTGGGTCCAAATTTAGGTAGAGAATGCTATTAAAAAAGCATGATTTTTAAGAGAGATTTTCAAAAATTGAAATAATATGTCGGATTTTGGATTCACAGGTTCGAACTGAGGTGGAATCAGACTCAGATCCATTTATTTATTGGGACCTAAATAAGGATCCAGGCCCGATTTTTATCTGATCGAAACCTATGGATAATCGGAGAATTGAGAACCCATTTACATCTCTAAACCTTTTCCATGGAGACAGACAAAACTACCATTTAGTCTATACATGCATGTCGAACACATAGATTTAGTCTATACATGCATGTCGAACACGTAATTCTATGTTAGAAGGGAGGGGGGGGGGGGGGGGGGGCAGATGTTATCTAGCCTTGTTGATCATATGGGGCAGCTATTATCTAGCCCGGTTGACCAAGTCTTACCTTCCTCTCTCACGAGTGACAGCATTCCATTCTCTAAAATGTGGGTGGTAAATGGATGGATAGATAATTCCTCTGAAAATGATAGTAGAAAAGGAGGCCTGTGCTAAGCTCAGGCCAAAAAAAAAAAAAAAAGTGTGACCTCTAATTAAAAATGGGGTTGAATATCTACATGGCCATTGTGCGCGCAGTGGAGAAAATCCCCCCTAGTTTATATCTATATAAAAATCTTAAATACGCAATGGATAAGACCGATAATTAATTGGTTTTTTTTTTTAATTTTTAATGAGTTTCTAACTGTAGATGACACTACCAATTTATTGGTAGCTTAGTGGTGAGACACCACCTTTCATTAGAATACAATAAGGGATCATCAACTTTTTAGGTGACACCAATAACGAGTCTAGTAAATGTTCTCTTGGTGGGAGACTTTTTTTTAGAAATGGTGATTGACTTGGGTGAGTATAGAAGTTTGCTTATAAGGGAGAAAATATAATACATACTCTTTAGGCATATCATCAAAAGAGCCTACACCAGTTGAAATGAAAATGCAACAAAAGAGAGGTCAACCTTTTCATTCTCCCTGAAAACTTCGTCAAATACTCTAGTAAAGACATCCCCATCACCTCCCCCCCTCTCTGCCTTGCATGCCAAAGACAACTACAACACATGAGAAGCACCTCTTTCACATCTTTGCTACGTATTTGCACAATGGTCAAAAGGATAAAGATCATGCATGCCAACGATAGAACAACAGTGAAAAGCAGGAAAACTATAATAATCGAAAGAAAATAATATGCTTGGCCCTCTAAGCCCTTGTTTGGCATCACTAAATCTTGCCTCTATTTCTCAAAAGCTCTAAATCGCTCCATATTTAAGCCACCTCATTTTGCGAGCATATATTGGAGAAAAAAGAGAATCTTTTATGGCGCAGCATAGGTTTCTGAAGAAATAGGCGGGGAATAGGTCGCCGGATTTTCTGGCTCGCCTTTCCCATTTCGTTTGGTGTAGCGACGAAATCTTCCTTCCGGATTTTCAGGCGCATTTTTTTAGGCGCCTAATTATGCATAAATCATCATCTAATTTTCCAATGCCAAGGGATGAGAAACTAACTGCGTTTACTCTTTTGCCGCTCTGCACAAACAGACCCTGGGCCCCTTTGGTTGGTAATTTTACTTTTACAATCAAGTGAAAAGAAGTGTAGTAAAGCATAAAGTCAAGAGGAAATAAAATATAAATGGGTTATTGTGGTATTTTATTTTAGTTGTTTGCTATGGAATCTTTTTTTACTTTTGTATAAAAATTTGAGTTTTTTTTTTTTTTTTTTTTGTCTTTTAGTAGATAAAAGTGGTTGCTTTTTTAATTTTTTTTTTTAAGATGGAGGCTGGAAATTTTAAATTAAAGTGCTTTTGATGTGACCCCTTATTTAAAAAATAGAGGATTTACTTGACTTTTACTATTCTAGTAAAGTACCAAACTGGCTGAAGTACCAATTATCTTTTTCTTTTCAGGGGTTGTTTAGTCACACTTATCTACGCTTATAACATTTGTACTCATGTATTTTTTAAGCATCAGATGCATTAATAAGGTGTAAAACTGCCACTCTAGGGGAAGGGGAAGAATTAAAGGGAACTTTGAAATTTTGAGACAAAAGTTCCTTAAATTCTTGCTATATAAGTGAACATTAGGGTCAATTTGTTAAAGCTCTACTTAATTGCTGCAAATCTCCTAGTTTAGCCACTGCATTGTTATGGAAGGCGATATACACCCATAAAAGGGCATCAGATGGTCTTTGGTAGGAAATGATTACTTAGCTGCTACCCTATTATACAACTTCAATGAAAACGATTTTTTCATCTATAGTGTAATAGAATAATGTTGTTATTGATATACTTCGATGAAGATAATAAAAATATATATATATTGAAAACCAATAATAAAGACTCAAATTTTTGCAAAAGAGGATATACAAAATCTAAGGAGCCATATAATCACAAAATTGACGAGAGATCATGACATGCAATCCTTTTAACTTCCTCTCTCTCTCTCTCTCTCTCTCCAACCACATTCTTTTTCAAAACAAATTTTGAGATATGTTTCTTACTCTTTTAGGAGAAAAACCCATTCTTTATTATAGAAATATATAATTGGTGATCCATCTTTGTTTAAACTCAGAAATGGACAAACAAGGAAGAAAAGACTTTAACAGAATTGAAAGAAAAAGGAAAGTTAGGAGAGAGTACATTGAATTATTACATGCAATATTCAGCATAGCCTAGGGATGTAAATGGGTAGGTATGGAACCGGTACCATCTCAAGACCAGTTTCTTGGTTTCAGACCTGAAACTGTTAAGGAGAAGGTAGAACTGGATCAGGAACCAGAACCATATATAGGGCGGGTCCGGATCGGTTCCGGGTCTAGATAGAAAATGGTATGTGAATAAAATATAATTTTAAGTAGAGATTCTCGAAAATTGAGGTAATATGTCGAGTCTCGAATCCAAACTAATGTCGAACAGGAATCGAACACATTTAGGTCACGGGTAAAAAAAAATGACCCAGACCTAGACCCATTTACTTAGCGGGCCCTAAATAAGGACCCAAACCCGATTTTTAATGGATCAAAACCTTACATATAGGTAATCAGAGAATAAAAAAACCCATTTATATTCCTAAACGTAAGTAACATAACTTGTACATAAAAAGTCATAATTGAAGGCACTTCATGTCTCGTCGCCAAGCAATTTGGACTTTTAATACATACGAGCCGACTCAAAGTTGACTAGGGTTAAATGTATCATCCGGCTAGGGTTAAATGTATCATCCGGAGAGAATATCCGTTCATGACCCCGGAAAAACTTGTAAAAATCAATATTTCAAATCTCATTCCTCATCTTAACTTAGATCACGAGAGCCAAGAATTCAAAATTAATGCGCAACAAACGCAAGAAAAGTCTGAGGGAATCTCCGAACATCTCTTTTAGAAGCATTTGTTTGTTTGGACGTTGGAAGTTGACATTGGTGCAACTGTCTTTTTCCTCGTATCCATGCTTTCTATATTTTAAGCTCCCGTTTGGCTCCTCATTTCCATTGAAATATCCCGCCTGCAAAACATTTATTCTTCTAAACAGAAAAAAAAAATTTGAGGTCAAAGTCAATATCAGGCAACTCATTCGAACCTCCATTGAGGGTAGAATTTGGTGGTTTATTTTTTTAATTTATTACTTTAAATTAATATTTCGTCATACTTAACAAAGGGCGGAATATACTCACCTACATACGAACCGTGCGCATGCGTACATTTGATCCGTATTGCGCATGCTGCCTGAAATTCAAATTTAGGCCCCACATTCGGTATGTTCCGTATGAATTATGCACATGCGTACTGTTTACAGGTGAATATTTTCCACAAAGGTAATTATTATATATTCGGACTTTCATTGCATGATTGTCGATGCTCTTCATCACGAACAACTGGACCGCGTGTACAGGTTGAAAGCATCATCGTAGCTTCAAATGACAATGGGGCAGGTCAATCCAACAACAGTACACCCAGACACATGGATGGGTGTTCACAGAGGAACCCACATCCATGGCCGAGATGAACTCAATCAGGTTAAGTGGCATCCAAACTCAGGTAGGAACCAGTGTAACAAATATAAGAGGAAATTAAGAATGGAGGTAAGAGGCGACAGACAGTTCTTTCTTACCTCCCTATCCGGGATTCGAATCCTACGCATGCCACCTTTCCTCACCTATAATTCCCTCCACCGAGTGCTCCCCCAACCTTACCCAACTTCTCCTTCCTAATATTTCTCTTTATTAATAAAATTTTCATACTTACCTTCCAAAAAATAAAAAAAAAAATGGTATTTTAAAGATAAATTAGTAGATAAAATTACACAAATTAATGTGATAGTGACTAGCCTATGGCCCATGACCTGTACCCCAGCTAGATAATGACCCAGTCCAAGAAACACATATATTCCAAACTGGATACTGACCTAGCCCAAGAAAGACCTTAAATCCCAAGCTAGATTCTGACGTAGCCCAAGAAAGAACTAAATTCCAAGCTAGATTCCTGACCTAGCCCAAGAAAGACCTACATTCCCTCTGGGTAAACTCAAGCCGCTCAAGTAAGCTCTAATTTTCAAAAACCTAGGGTCCATTATTGGCAAATCTAAACTGCTTGAATTTCGCCTGTTTCTTTACTTACCCCGTACAAGAATTCCTTCGATTCTAAAATATTAAAAAAAAAAAAAAAAAACAGGCGCTTAAGTTGAAGTGATGTTTAAATCTAAAAATACATGGGTTAAGTTAAGAAAAAACACGAACTCCTCTCATTAGGAAAAAAAAAAAAAAAAAAGGTCAAGGTGCTGTTGTATAAAATGTTGACACCTAGGGCCTTGAAAACTTTGACCGGAGCCTATTCAAATTGAAAATAACAGAAAAGAGTCTATTTTGTGCACGCAGAAACAAAACCTCCGGCGGTTCCAAGAATTCTAGTATGTGGGATCAACAAAAGATTTATCTTCCGCAAATTGAATAAATTATTTTTCCCTTTATCAACATCTGTCATTTACTTCCGATAATTCAATAAATATAATATAAATTTTAATAATTCATTTCCGATAATCCGACAAAGATAATATTGAGTTAAAAAAAATTAAACATAAATTTTAATACATTGTTATTAATAGCTCTTAATCTAAAAACATAATCTAAATACATAAACTTTTGTACTTGCCCTCAACGGGTTTTCATGTGTTGAAATCGTTGCATAATAGCTTGGTTATCAAGACTATTAACCGCATCCTTTTCAATATATGTAACCAAACAGTCATTCATCAATTAATCTCTCATTTAGTTGTACTCCATTCATGAAAAAACTCTTTCTACCAAATCAAACGCCAATTTTAGAAGCAAATAAACCAATTAGCATACGATATCCTTGTCTCCACTAACTTTCTAGAAATGCCATAAATTCCTTTAAAAAACTCATTGCTATAGCGCATATCAGCAATATGGGCCCATTAAATTTTTTTTAATTTTGATAGACAGTTGGCCTATTAACTTAAGCGGTAGGTATTTTATGGTGACTTTTGATCACAACCATAGCAATAAAGAATAGGTGTAAAGCAAGCTAATGTGGGGTGAAACTCATACATTAAGTGGGGTCAAAAGTTTCCCATAATTTTAAGTCAAGAAATAAAAAAAAATTATTTTAAAATATTTTTTTAGATCTCAGTGGGGTCAATTGACCCCACTGTCATCAACGTGCAGCCGCACATGAAGAAAACCCACATAACTGGAAAAGGAGTTTGCATATACAGAATTCATACTCGGAGCAACCATTATGAACTTGGGTAAGGAGCCATTCTTAACTTCAATTATTGCCTGTTAATGAAGGCGATTGTCATGATCACTTACTTTGCAAATGCCCCATTACCAAATCAATCTGGAAAAGCTTTCCAACATCTACGGTTGGACCCTAGTTTGGGCTTCTTTTTTTTTTTGCTAACGGAGGGTTTCCAACCCTTTGGGCTGAACTATTCCCTCCAGGCCCAGAGAGAAGTCGGGTAAAACCTTATGGCCCCTAGGTGGTAGCACAAGTGGACCCAACATTCGGTTCTTGAAGAGGGGGAACCGGGGGTCAATACCAAGACCTCTAGCTCCGGAAGAAGGAGGAACGGTGGTCTTGACAACTCGGCCAACCCCTTGGGGTTAGTTTGGGCATTATTGGCAATGGTGAAGTTAAGAAGTTAAATAATAAAATAAAAACTTGAATCTGAACTTTGATGCTCATGAAAACGGATCCATGAGTACGTCAGTCGTCATGGAGCATGGTATTACATGGGAACTTAGGCCATGGGTCATGCCATGAAAATCGAGACCAATCCCATGAAATTGAAACGATAGAGAACAACGTCAATAGACACACAACAACTAGGATGTGAAAATTCATGAAAAACACATTCAACAACAATTGATGATGAAAACCCTAATTTATTTCAGTAGCTTTTACATTCAAACTTATTGCCGGAGATGACAATCTCCCAATCTCAAACCCCTACTGAAAAGCGAAAAAAGAAACTGTAACATTAACTGAAACGAGTGAATCGATCAAAGCTCCGGGAGGTTTTGCATTCAATCAGTGAGAATTGTGAGCTTCAAAAACTCAAAGATCTATTGATCCACGCCTTCCAGTACTTCCCTCGCTCCTTCCGGCCCACCACCAGCACTCCCCTCGCCCCTTCCGATCCAACACCACCGTCGGCGTCGCTACCGCCTTGTCGGATCCCCCTTTGGGATCCCTCTTTCTCAACAATCTGCTTCTTACATAGCACAAAATTCCGGCAACCGTACGATCCGATTGTCTCCCGAAGATTCAGAGCTGCAAGAAAGAATCAAGATTCAAAGATCCAACATCCAAATCAAATCCCTCCAATCTGTAAAAAAAAAAAGGTTTTTTTTTTTTTGAACTACCCTCGGATCCGGCGTTGGCGCAGTAGAGAGAGAAGTTGTTGACATCATAGCCGAGCACCGGATGACGGCCTTCGCGAGCGTATGACCGGAGAGCAGTTTCCATCACGGCGGAGACGAGCTCCTCCTCCTTCACGACAAATCGGAGCGGCCCGGCGCTGCCGAGCACGGTGACCGTAATGAGGAATCTTGCAACCTTTTTCTGCTGATGCTGGTCGTTGTTCTTCTTGGATCTCTGCATAGCAAGAACAGCAGCCATCGCTGAAAGAAAGAAACGATTTGGTGGAATTTGAGGGAATTGTGAAGGATTTAGGGATCCAGGCCGAGGCAGCGATAATGCCAGCCCTGACAGATGAATACGAGAGAGAAGAGAGAAGAGGCGATCGGTGTTGTTGTCTTCTGTGGTGGTGCCGTAGAGGAAGAGAGAAGCATGAGATGGAGGAGCAATGGATCCACCATTCACAGTGATGGAGTGAAGAAGAAAAGATGAGGAGGGATTCACTCAATGCTGCTGGTTTCTTCCACTCCTTTTCTTCTTCTTCTCTCTAGGGCCAGCTAGCTGAGGGGGTTTTGTGGCTTTTCTGTACCTATGGCTAGGGTTTTTATAGTTGTAGTAAAGGATGGAGGAGGGTCTTTTTACGCACTCTTTATTCGATTAGCATCCGGATCCAATTGTTATGAGCCGTCCATTCCTGTCCTCCAATTTTATGCGGCTCCAGATTTTTCATTAGTGGGCCCCAGACAGGGATGTGAAGCAGCTGGGACGGAACCGTATTGGAAAGGATGGTTCCTGTTTTAGCTGAGGCCGCGTGACATCGTATCATCCGCATTTTCTTGTGTTTTCAACTTGAGTTGCCGCATGAAACATATTTGGGGAGTGGAAATAACTTCTACGAAACTAATGTGAGAGAATCGAAAAATCTCAACCCATTGAGAAGAGAAAGTAAGGAAAAAAACTTTCTTTCTATTTTTATAACAATTTATTGGCACAGTTAATTCTCCATTATTCGCTTGCCTTTTATAGAAGCTCTTTTTTTAATAAAAAAATGAATGCTCTAAATCTGCTCACTCCTTTTAAGGTAGGTCGCATGTTTACAATCTCAAATAAATTTTTCTGACTTTGTAGGGTGTGTTTGTTTGCCACGGTATAGAATAGAAGAAGAGCAAATGGGACAAGTAAATTAAAGATGTTCGGTGATGGGGCACCCTCCTTTTATTTCACCCTTCAAAATTATATTCCAGCCAACCTGAATAAATTGCTTACTTTACCCCTCCTTCTGTCTTTCCCATGAAAGTTGTTGTTATCCCTCACTTTCATCGTACTTTATTCCAACAAACCAAACACATGTAGGGCACGTTTGGTAAACATAGAAGAAACTTCTGTTTAGAGAATTCTCTCTACCTCAAAAGAACCAAAACCTCCTCAGATACGATTCCTAGTGAGAGTTCCATGTTTGGATGGAGGGAGGATTCCTATAATTTATAGAATGTATGATCCAATGGTTATAAATGTTTTTTAAAAATTTCTAATAATCCATGAAAAATCAAGACCTCAATAATTCACCTCAAAGTTGTCTGTGGTCATCTAGAGACTTTGAACGGTTCCGATCGTGCCAAGGGGGCCCACATAAATAAAAATAATAATATTTTGGTGTATGGATCTTTTTACAAATATCTCAAGATGTAGTAAGGATCGACGGTTGAAATTTGATCGTCTTGCCGTGTTTGACCTTCCCAAACTAATTACTGGCTCCGATCATGATTGTCAACCCCAACAAACAAGAAAGTTGGAAAAAATGGAATGTATTTATTCCCGTTTTACATATAGTGTAACTTGTCAGGACATTTTGGCACATATCTTAAGATATAAGAGGAATCAATAGCTGAAATAAGGTCACCATGCCGTGTTTGATCTTTCCAAACTAATTGCTTGTTCCGATCATAATCGTGGACCCCACATAAACTTGAAAATTGAAAAAAAAAAAAAACTGATTGTATTTATTCCCATTTTACATATAGTGTAAACTATCAGGATGTTTTGGCATATATCTCAAGATATAAGAGGAATCAACGACTGAAATTTGGTGAAGTGGCTGTTTTAGAGTTGTTAAAAGTCGGGGTGTAAAAAAAAAACCGGAAAACTGTCTAACCGAACCGAACCGCGGTTAATAACCGTATTTCACGGTTCGGTTACGGTTACGGTTAATGAAATCCAAAAACCGCATAGTTCGGTTCGGTTACGGTTTTCCATAATAATTCATGGTTATTAACCGAACAAAACCGTATGATATGGTTCGGTTAACCGTATGCAGTTAACAGTACCGTTTACAAATAAAAGAAAAAATAAGAAACCTTAAACGTACGGTTAACCGTATAATAAAGATTTCTAATCAATGAGATTTTTATCCAATTGCTCATTATGTGTCATTTTACCTTCAATCATTCACATTTATCCCCTTATGTTTCCATGGTTATTAACTGTAACGGAACCGTTTAATACGGTTAACTGCGGTTACGGTTTTCACGGTTTTTGTATATACGGTTACGGTTTTAAAAGGCAGAAAACCACGGTTACGGTTCGGTTAACAATTTTCCCAAATTAACCGGTTAACCGAACCATTACACCCCTAGTTAAAAGGTGACTAACAGTTTGGATCTTGATTATGAGACCCAAAAAGTACATTTCCAAAGCAAAAGACTTATTAATCCACATTACTACCTCGGTTACAGTAGCTCTGCCTATCTCTTCTTTCATGGATTTAGCGCGTCCGAAGGGGGGAGGTCCAACTGCAAGAATAATTGCTAGAGCATATTTCGTTGGTCCATCCTCTGAAAATCCACGCTCCATGCAAAATCCACGATAGTGCGAAAAAGCTCGAGGAATCCCCTTACATAGACGATTGCCAAACGTGCCCATGAAGTAATTCAATGGTCATTTTATCTCAACCCACTCCACTTTAATTTTATTCCAAATCCGAGATTCACTCTACTCTTACTCTATTCCTCTTGGAAACAAACCGGCCCTAAAGGTGGATTGCATTATCACTATTACAAAACATGGGCCCATATTATAATTCCTATAATGGTGCGGCTATATTCTATGAATGTGCGGCCCATGTTCTAATTTTTAAATGTGGGCACCATGTTGCAATTTCTGAACATGGATCCCGTGTCCACAATCACATAAAAGGTAGCCCCTACGTTGTAATTTCTAAATGTAGACACACATTTTAAATGCTATGAATGTGGGCCTATATTGTGAATCATATGAATGTAGACCCTATGTTCTAATTTCTAAAAGTGTCTACTACTTTATAATTTCTAAATGTGGGTCCTATATTTACAATCA
Source organism: Umbellularia californica (assembly GCA_028538565.1). NCBI lineage: Eukaryota > Viridiplantae > Streptophyta > Magnoliopsida > Laurales > Lauraceae > Umbellularia > Umbellularia californica. The sequence continues at coordinate 89,593,906 of JAPQWN010000001.1, forward strand.
CAAAAAGGTGCCCTACATTATAATTTCTATAAAGGTGGGCCCATATTGTAAATCCTATGAATGTGCCCCATTTTTTTAATTTTTAAAGGTTGGCATCACATTGCAATTTCTAAAAATGAGTCTCATAGTTACAATTACAAATGGTGGACCCATATTGTTAATCCTATAAATGTGAGCCCCATATTCTAATTTTTAAGGGTGTGTACTACGTAATTTCTAAAGATTGATTAGTACATGTCAGAAAAAAAATCAAATGAAATCCATATTTTAAAAAAATATATCTTAAATTAACCTACTGTTTCTTAGCTTTCAAGAGCCTTCAAGAGAGAATATTTGAACCAACTGCGAACTGAGGCACACACAATATCACATTTTTAAATCCTGGAGTACACTTTTTTGAACCCCTAGATTGAAATTTGAGCAATTTCTAACAGTAAATACTTGCAGAATACTTCACTATCAAAACACTTCAAAACGCACACCTCATGTCATCAAAATCCGGAACAAAGGTTGACTGACATTGGTATGGGGAAATGCTAGAAAAACAACATCATGTATCCAATTCAAATCCCATTTAAATTTCTACATCTCCTTCAACAAAGTTCAAGAATCACCCTACTATGTCAAAACAACCCAAGTGATCTCGAATTGAAATTCTACCAAAATATTCCAGCCAATCGCAAATTGGGGCACGCCCAAAATGGCATCTTTAAATCCCAACTTTCTTGTTTTGCAACCCTCAGATTGAAATTTGAGCAATCTCATCGCAAAGAAAAGGTAAGAGCTCCAATGTAGAATTAGAATGCTTTTATAATGCAGCTGAGTTGGAATGGCAGTTGAGTTGAATGTAGGGGAAGGGATTGTACATGTGATGATATGATGCAGATATGCATGGGATTGAACAGCCTTGCTTTTGATGGAACAACGATGCTTTTCCCATAGCTTTTTAGCCACTTTTGATCAAGGCTGTTCAATTTTGTGTGGATTTTATCTTCTCCGACTCTCGCTCTCCTACTAAGGAGCGCTTTGGAGGGAAACAAAGTAAAGGTGGATGTTCTATCACATCATCCAATTTTTAATTGTAGGAGGCACTGCCGTAACAAAGAGATGGGAGGGAAACAGAGTACGCCTGTCAATTTAGTCCGTTGAAATGAGTCTCGTCCTAAGCCCAAAAACACAGGGCTTTTAAAAAAATTGAGTCAAGCGAGCTAGGCTTTGACAATTATTTGAAAGCCCGGCCAAAATGAAACTGGAAATGGATAGAGCATGCCCAGCCAACCCGTCCAGGCCCAGTCTGTTAGCCCGTAAAGTTATTTTACTAATTTTTATATATTTCAATGCATACCCTTCAAGCCTGGCTCGGCCTGGCCCAGCCCATTGACGGGCCTAATGAAGCGTTACTTTATGAGTTTCTTTTCTTAATTTAATGTAGAGATTTTGTGAAACGGCACTGCAACAGGAGAGGGAATTTAATTTGCTAACGTGGCTCAAGGAGAAGCCTACTTTCTTTGTATTTTTTCATAACCGCTATTTAGCTTTAAAGAATAAGAATGGAGTCCACCAAATTAGATCAAGAGAAAAACTTAAAAAATATCTTTAAAATGTAATGCGCCCACAGATAATTTTCATGATTTCAAAAACAATCTATAAGTGAGATTCACAATTGGTTAAAAAAAAAAAAAAAAACGTTCCTTTCACGAAACAACTACAAGACACTCTCATTTTGCAATTAATTATTTAATGCAGTTTTGTTTTCATGCATTTATTAAGCCAATGGTGTACAATTTAAAGTGGGTCACATTTAAGAGTATACATTGTTTTCAATAAAACTCTCATTCATCAAATGTGATTGGTTCTCTGTTAAATTTAGACCAATGTGGATCGAAAAGGTTTTTCATTCCAATTTTGTCAATTCTTTTAATTTACGAAGATTTTATATCCTTCGTACCCTTTATTATTAATGGATGTCAAATTTGAATACCTTTTATTATCATTGTAGATCTGCTTTGATGTGCTTATCACCATTAATTTGAGAATGGGAGTGTCTAAAATCCGCTTTTTCTTTCTTAAAAGTCAAAAAAGAAAAACTTGATGTCAAAATGCTTTCACACAGACTCATCCGTTATTGAATATATTTAATGTGGGATATTTAGTTTTCCTTAATAATAAATAAATAAATAAATGTTAGAGCCAGTGGTTCTCATGAAGTTGAATGCATAGAAATTGGGTTCCAAGAAAGAATTATTAAAGAGGTGAGAGATGAAAAAACACACGCATATAAAAGCAGAAAGGAAAATGGGAGCTTAATATATAAAAGGATTCAGATCTCTTCCACGGATGTCAAAGTCCGAGGGAATGGGTTGGACTTTAATTTATTTTTTCCAAAGAGGAAAAATGGAAAACTTTCATTGATTTTCTGAAAAAGAGAGAGAGAGAGAGAGAGAGAGAGAGAGGAGGATTTTACCCAAGACGAAAAAAAAAACTCGCTGGTTTGGTGTGAGAAACTAAAGTGACCTTTTTGGTTCATGATCCATCTAAGTGCTCCTATGAGAGACACTCTCACCAACTTTATGAGAGATGGGTGAAGTCCCTTACATTTAAGTTGGTGAAAGTGGTTATGAAAGTGAGGGCACCCGCCAATCTCTCGTAAAGTTGGTGAGAGTGTCTCTCATAGGAGCACTTCCCTATATATATATATATATATATAATCCTAAAAAATAAAACATGCACATTGCACCAAAGATCATGGAGAGATGTACAGAGAGGAAGCAACACTATTGTTTCTTCAAAAAAGCTCCTGCCAAAACGTGCCCTCTGGAATTCATAATTGTTTCCAATTTTTTCTGGTGCTCTCGATTTCCTCACGCTTGTTGATTTTGGATATTTCGAAAACAAAGTTGATATTTGTGATTGTATATGAATCTTTCCATGAAATAAATAAATGTTAGAGCCATTGGTTCCCATGAAATTGAATGCATAGAAATTGGGTTCCAAGAAAGAATTATTAAAGAGGTGAGAGATGAAAAAACACACGCATATAAAAGCAGAAAGGAAAATGGGAGCTTAATATATAAAAGGTTTCAGATCTCTTCCACGGATGTCAAAGTCCGAGGGAATGGGTTGGACTTTATTTTATTTTTTCCAAAGAGGAAAAATGGGAAACTTTCATTGATTTTCTGAATGAGAGAGAGAGAGAGAGAGAGAGAGAGAGGAGGATTTTACCCAAGACAAAAAAAAAAAAAAAAAAAAAACTCGCTGGTTTGGTGTGAGAGAAACTAGAGTAACCTTTTTGGTCCATGATCCATCTAAGTGCTCCTATGAGAGACACTCTCACCAACTTTATAAGAGATGGGTGAAGGCCCTTGCATTTAAGTTGGTGAAAGTGGTTATGGAAGTGAAGGCCCCCACCAATCTCTCATAAAGTTTGTGAGAGTGTCTCTTATAGGAGCACTTCCCTATATATATAATCCTAAAAAATAAAACATGCACATTGCACCAATTGCACCAAACATCATGGAGAGATGTACACAGAGGAAGCAACACTATTGTTTCATGAAAAAAGCTCCTGCCAAAACGTGCCCTCTGGAATTCATAATTGTTTCCAATTTTTTCTGGTGCTCTCGATTTCCTCATGCCTGTTGATTTTGGATATTTCGAAAACAAAGTTGATATTTGTGATTGTATATGTATCTTTCCACATGGGATTGTGACAGCATCCTGCTTCATTTCAGAGGAGATCTGAAAAGACAGTGCACCGTCTTCTTGTGGTTCCCTTTTTTTCCTAATGATAATTATCTCTAAAAAGAAAGAAACAAAAAGAAACACACGTTGCTCTCTTGGAGATTAGTAAAATATCATTGTCCAATATTTAACCTTTGGATAAAAGAAAATGCATAGCTATATTATGGAGTTATCAATCGGCCAAATGAAAACCTCCAATGGCATGGAGGATGCACCAAATTTCCATTTCGGCCATCCATTTTTCACCTCAACCATAAGGTAGGACAGATGAAAACCTCCAATCGACCAGATCTTGCCACAATGGAAAGATCCAATCATTCTCCTTTTTTTTTTTTTTTCCCCACCTAAGACTTAAGTTGTCTTTGTCAAGTCAAGACATACCTGATATTACATTAGACCCCCAGATTAGGGGGCTGGAGCCATCCCTCGGGTGGGACAAGAGAGCCCTCTGGTAAGGGAAGTAGACTTCAGGTGAGGAAAGGTGACTGCCCAGGTTCAAACCTTAGGCAGCTAGGTAAGAACTGCCACCTCTTACCATGGGGTGTGAATTAATCATCCACAAAGATGGACACCACTTAACATTATTTTCACTATAGATCAGACAAATAGATATGCAGGTGAAGTTTTTGCCTGGTTCTCGGCTTCACTCTACAAACTAAAGTCAGATCAAGCACAACAGGTACATTCTTGTTATACAAGAGGAATTCCTATAACCCTTTTCAATAGCCACGCATTAGGTTCCTCACATTTTCTTTTGGATATAAGTTTTGATCGATAGAACTAGAAAAATACTTCGTTAGAAAGCGGGACCAGTCAGGCCCAGTGGCATGCTCCTCATAAATGATCTGGACTCTTGGGAGTTATCTTACCTTACAAAACATAAGCTACACCAGATCATTTCATCTCCTAGTCCACTCATGTTGGGCATATTATATGTAGATAACAATGACAAACCATTCTATTAAACAATAAAATCCCTCAAAACTTCAGTAGATTCCTGAGTAGGTTATATAACAAGTATATAAAGGGTGATGGAAAGTTTCCAGAGCAGAAAATATAACAAAACTCATGTAGATGAAAAGCTAGGGTTCGATGGAGTGCTCACAGAATCAAGGTAAGATGCAACTGATGAATAAAAACACAACTTATGGTTCTGCATTTTGAAGGTGAACCTAAAAATTCTAATATCATCAGTATGCTGATGGACAATAATACAATGCTGATGATCAATGCCAACCCACAACAGAGTTATAAATACAACAATGCTCGATATTGAAATGTTGAAGATACCGAAAAGAACATATGCATGAAATAAAATTGAAAAGAGGTTTCAAATTAAAGCATGAAGTACAGAAGACTCAGGAAAAACAGATCAGTTCTATCATCTCTATCAAACTATTTTCTGGAACTCAATAACAAAAATCCAAGCGACTTTATCTCACTAATGCCAGCATTTAAATTAAAAAACAGCTAAATTAATCTCAATTAACTTAAAAAGTAACCGACCTCCTTAGGTATAAGCAAGCTGTATGTCTCCACTTCATTCAACCAGGTCACATGCTTGCATCATGAGTGTTGAACAAACCATCCACCTGACTCAACTTCTCCCTCATAAAGCCAGATTTGTCTTTTCCCTCGCAATGCCATGGAGAATGAAGGGCATTCAGTTTCTATTTTATGTTCAAGACCGAAGAACTGAACATAAGGTGAAGATTCTTCCAGTCCCATGACTCCATGTTCGGAGACATGAGGATTGCACCAGCAGCAATTGTCAGTGTTAAAACAATAATACCACTCTTCATACAACCGATTCGACGTGTCAGTCTTCCCAAGATAATCTCACAATACTTATCTGCATCCCTAAAGCTTGTTTCATGGTCGACATTGGTTCCTCCAGCCAACGCTTGCTCATTCTGCATCACCAGTAAATCAGGGCTGACAGTCTAAAACTCCAAACAATCTATAGCTATGTAAAGAGAACATATTTTTAGAGATAATGGTCAGGACAATTTCGTTTTTGCACTGGTCAGTGCAAAAGCCAGTGAATGATACATGACAATAATGGGCTGCTATAGATTCCACAAGGTTTTTTTTTTTTTTTATCAGTAACGATAAATTATATTGATGAAAAAGGAATACAACATACAAACATTACATCCTATCACATAGATAGAGGAGAGACACCGCTACAGATCCCACAAGGTTCTTACCAAAGTAACTGAACAACCTAGAGCTTCAATCCAAAGCCTGGTAAATTATTTGTTAGATTGAACTATTTAGTAATAGGCACTTCTTCGAACCATTAAGCTCATCAAGACTATGATAACCTCCTATTCCACCATGTAAATATTCATAAGACTCCCACTGCCGAATGTAAAATATAACTTTACAGTAGATCACTTCTCTTAGCAACAAAAAGTTGTTGCAGCAGGAATAAATAAATATTTAATATTGACATTTACCTTTTGCCTTAAATTCTTGAGTGTCAGTTTCATATTGTCAAGAGGAGTGAGTTTAATCTGCAGTTCCTTCCATTGACCAGCCAGCATTTGCAGTACAGTGACACTAGCTTCTATATTCTCCACGTGAAGTTTTTCCTGTTTCCATTTTAACAAGTTTAGAGGAAAAAATAAACTACTGATGAAATCACACAGAAACAAAAAAAAAAAAAAGCAGAGAGAATATTCCTATGAACAAATTGAAAAATAAGTGATCAGAACGTTTTAGGCAGACGAATTAGTGGTCAGAATTGCTTACCCAGTGCTTGTAACAATCAGTATTTTGGGATAAACACCAGATGAAAATGCTCGCTGCTTCTTTGGATAATTCAGGATTGTCTGCATATTTGGCAGCTTATATCAAGCACTGATATGCAAAAATATAACTTACTAGTGTTTCAAATAGGAAATAAAGAAATTCACAATGAAATTGTTTGTCCTTCAACAAACAACAGATGACGATGTCAGTGGTCCATTTGGATCATTCAAGGTTACCTGGCTTAATTTACTTCAAGCATTAATATAAAAGACAAACTCTCGATTAAGAAATAAAAAAAAAATCTATGATGTAGTGCTTGAACTTACTCGCACTCATTGCTTTGACTGCGATAGGTAAAAGTTGCTGTGAAACTTGTTTTATTGCTTTGGTACCAGGGGAACCCGCAAGAGACAGCTCTTTCAAGGTGGGATATACTGCTTCAAATCTTTCGGTTGCCTGTACAGAAGATGTACACAGAAAGTCATCTACTGATAACTCGTCCAAATTGCACATTGTAAAGCAAGTAGGATAGGAGTCCTTAACAACACCAACCTTGATTCGAGATGATGGTGGAGGAAAAGTAACTTGAATCAACAGTTCAAGCGACGTAGGAGGCACCAGCCGTTCCCCCTTCCGAACAATTCCATTAAATAAAATAGGTCTGGCTTTTGGAGCTGCTAGAATCCTGTTAGGAGCAATGTATTATATTTCATATAAAAAAATGAAATTTCAATGGAAAAGGCAGCTTCATATCAAATATTTAAAATATGCCAACCTTTCTACCAACTGCAAAACCAAGTCCCTAGAATGCGGATTGCAGGATTTCCCACTGACAACAGGCAATAAATTCCGCACCCATGAATACATCCCAACAACCAGATCTCCTACACAAGCCTACATATGCAAAACTTTTTGAACATCAGCACGAAAGAAAAAAAAAAAAAAAAAAAAAAAAAAAAACAAATTTGTACTTATCATTTGGCAAATCACATACCTGACAGATCACCCACACATAAACTGGAAGTTTATCTTGTCCTTGATATTTAGGGTCATCCCTCAACTTTGGAAGCTGGCTGATTAATACATCAGGTTTCTGCCGCAATACCATTGCTAATACCACAAACATTGCCACCTGCAACTCCAATAATATGCCAAGAGCACAATGTCATACCAAAAAAAGTAGATAAATTTCATTTCTTCTAGAAATTAATCAGTCCAACATGTATCCAACCACTAATAGAGTTTTGGATGCAGTCATGGGAGGGAGCACCATACGAATGGTATCAAGCAAAGATGGGCCCGACCCCCACATTGGTCAAAAGAAGTTATCTGTAGGGGATTCTCACGAGAACAACAATTGTTTTATAGCAGCACATGATCATTTCTCACATATCATCACCACTACGACTACCACCACCATTACTGATGCCTAATCCCATCTATTTGGGGTCATCTTTCTGAGTGCTACGTTCCTAGAACTCATTTAAGTGTGGCAATTTTTAACTCTGCCATGTGCTGTAATCATGTCCCTGTCCCAAGCCTGGTTAAAAGATGAAACTATGGTCCCCAAGCATACTATTATATCCTTGATTTAATCTTCAAAGTTTAATGTGTTAGCAATTAAATAAAATGAGAATTATAAACAAAACATCCACAGTGAACATCACTGAGATCGGATCAAAGCAGGGCCATCGGCAAAATATGAATGCCATGGATATCAAAGGGAAACAGATCTGCTTGTCTGTGTTGGAGTACCTGTGATGTAATCACAAATGATTTGAAAGGTAGCAGCCCCGAAAGATGGATCGGCCAGACTGAATATTTGACTATAGCTTATTTTTATTATTTACTAGATGCAGTTGAAAAATAGGAGTCACGCTGAATGCTTTAACTATGTTCAACTGTCCCTATTTAATTTATTTTTCCTTTTTCTGTCGGTAACATGATTGAAACTAATTCTAATCCATATTTTTTAGGACATCCTATTCTGTTAAATATCCAATTTAAATGATTGGTGGCTCCAAATCATGATGTTAAAGAGCCAAGTCACATTAAGAAAGTTGTTCAAAAAGCTAGTTTTATTTTAGAAATATGACTGACGGGTCTGGTCTGGACAAAATTTCATAGTAACTATGATTTGCATCCAGATTTGCAGCAAACTGAAGGAGGATTACACTACTAGAGCTATATATAATTATATATATTGCATACAGAAATTTTGAGAGAAGCTTTTCTTTTCTTTTGTGTGGTGAAGACTCCATGCATTCTCTTGATGAAGACTCTGAAGAGCCTTTGATGATGACAAGGCCCAGTCTGGGTACTGACTTGGTGACTCAAATGGGCAATCCTGCATTGAGGGTATCACTGACAGTAAGCTATGATCTGTTATCTCTGTGAACATCTGTCCCATTCAATCAGCCTTAATCAGACACTTAACTAAGTCCTATCTCAACCACAATTGATGGCCCCACCAAGCTGAAAAAAGATCACTATTTAAGTCCTGTCCCAAAAATCTCCAGATCTGTCCCTAAACCTCTCCAAAACCCAGTCCCGTGAACCACTTTGAAATCCAGGCACCAATCTAATAATCTCAGTGGCAAGAAGGAAGTCCTAGCCACAAGGGCAATCCTTCTTACTGGGGTTTCACTGACAATAACCTATGATCTGTTATCTCTGTGAACACCTGTCCCATTCAATCAGCCTTAATCAGACCCTTAACTAAGTCCTATCTCAACCACAACTGACAGCCCCACCAAGCTGAAAAAAAATCACTTTTTAAGTCCTGTCCAAATTCAGATCTGTCCCTAAACCTCTCCAAAATCCAGCCCCGTGAACCACTTTGAAACCCAGGTACCAATCTAATAATCTCAGTGGCAAGACGGAAGTCCTAGCCAACAAGGCAGAAAACCAGATTGACCAGCACTGATCATAAATCAGCATACTCCTGAAGGTTAAAATGCAGCCCCAATAGCCATCCAAGGAGCAAAAGCGAGAGCTTGATGCACGCGGAATGAAGATTGTTTGTGTGATATGACTTTAGTAAGGTCACCCATAATATTCTTGGAAGACCTTGGGTTCACGTAAGGAAATCTTAGTGCGACATAATAGAAAACTCAACAACTGTGCCTTTATGACCAAAGGATGTCAAATTGTCCTAATGCCAATGAAGGGAGAAGTAACGAAGGAAAAGGACAAGCCAATCCCCAAATCCTTTCACATGCAACAGCTAAAAATCAAAAGAGGGAAGTGTTATGAATGCCTCTGTGGCCCGAGAAATCAATGATTCCCCCAAAGAGGAATCAAAATAAACCTCAAACTCGAAGTGATAAATCCTCCAAAGAACAAACAGATTAAAAAATTAAACGACAGCTCTTGACGAAGTAGCTCTAGCAAACATAACTGTGCAGCCAAAAGTTCACAAACCAAGTCAATCTGAATTACAACTGGATCCACTTCCAGATGAAGCCCATAATTACAAAACTTTCAGTCCATGTTGATTCCATGTGGACACCACAAGCTCTAGAACAAGTTATTTCAAGCTGAAGAAAATAATGCAATCTTGAATCGATAGAAAACCTACAAAGAAGATTGAAAGCTACGGTGGAGCACACAGATCAAATTGGATGTGCATAATAATAGTTGGTATATCTTATGATGCTTTAATAGATTACCACCACTGTCATCATAATGAAAACTTATCCCATTTATCTGGAGCCAGCTTTGTAAGCTCTACTTTTGCACCCAACCCTGTTACAAAGGCACAAAACACATAGGCTCTACAAAATAGTTGATATATCTTATTTTTGGTATTTAATACATCACCACCACCACCATCATCAAATTTTATCCTATTTATCTGGAGTAGCTCTAACTTTTTCACTCAACCTATTATTAAGGCTGCATACCTAGTTATTATTCAATAGAAGTGGTACAAAATAGGAGTCAAGAATCGACAGAAAATTCTCAAAGCTTCCAAAATTGCCGACACCTTGGCTTCGTTAGTCTCTAATCCACAAACCTTCAGAGAAAAAACACACAACAACTTGTTAACACCCCACTGCGCTACCACTTATCCCAAAACCCGCAGGTGATAGGAAGGGTAGGATCAATAATTTTAAGATCTCAAGGGCGGCAGGCTAAGGACTTCTCGAGCTGGGGCTGACACTGTTTGAAGCCATCTCCCATTGGTAGATTGGTGGTGCCCACTGGTGCTTTGGTATAATACCATGTTAACACCCCACTGAGCTACCACTTATCCCAAAACCCGCAGGTGATAGGAAGGGTAGGATCAATAATTTTAAGATCTCAAGGGCGGCAGGCTAAGGACTTCTCGAGCTGGGGTTGACACTGTTTGAAGCCATCTCCCATTGGTAGATTGTTGGTGCCCATACACCTAACACAACTCTCTTGTCATCCCATAAAACCTCATCGATAATTGCCGGGCCTGGTTTATCCTTGACTTTGCCAGTGCCATCCCATACAAGCAATAGAACTCCAAATGCCCAACACAGTATCTAGCCACTTAACCATTCAAAAAATATATTAAAAAGAAAAAAAAGAAAGAAGTATCTAGCCACTTAGGGACCCAACCCAGTATCTAGCCCTAATGCTAGCTAGACTACTGGGCCCCACCTGAAGGTCTATACCAAAAGGCCCAAGTCCCACAAGGTCCAGTAGTGAGGGATTCCCCAACGACAGTTTCCAATTGTCTACATTCTAGTAGCTTTCTAAGATTTTAGTAATTGTTATGATTTAGTAGCAATTAGATAGTTTCTAATTCTATTATGACTTGTTTTCCAAGTAACTAAGGCTAAAACTATATAAGAGATGTAATCCCTTCTCTCTTTAAGACAGATTACAATTGAGGGAAAGTTGAGTATTCCCTATCGTGAGTTGCTTCTTGTCTTTGGTGTGAGATCTAGACATCTAGACATCCTACCCTAATCCCTTTGGCTTGGAGATTAGCCCATTGGCTATTCTCCCTTTCCCACGTTGCGTCAATTGGTATTAGAGCAAAGATCCGTCTCAGATCGCCATTAGAATCACTGACCGAGGTTAGCCTATATCTTATCCCTCTATTTATTTTCTGTCCATCAATTATTCATCATCACTCACCGACTATCATCACCTTCCATTATCATCATCATCACCCACCCACCACCCAGCCACATCCATACCCTTGACCCCGAACCCTCTGCTATTCCTTAAACCCCCTCTTACTGAACAAATACAGCAACCCTAAACCATCAACAAAACCCAATCACAACCAACCCACCCCAATTCCTGTCGCCCGAAACCAAATCCCTAACCCAACTCCATCCATCCATCCAGCCACATCACCTAACTACATCCCCTTTCCCACCTCACACGACCCCAACTGGAAACCCTAACAACCCCAAACGTCCTATCCGAACCCCAAATCCAACACCCCATCACCCAACGACAGCCAATCCTGAACCCTAAAAGCCACAAATCCCAAACCATTCTTTCATCTGTGCTATGAGACGTAGTTTGGTTTTTACAGTTATGAGCTTTTCTTTTAGCCAGGCAGTAGTGGTTATGGCCTGAGTATAGACATCTCCCTTTTCTTTGTTTCTTTTAAGAAGATCCTTCTTCTCCTAAAAATAAATAACTAAATAAACAAATAATGTGGTGACAAATACATATACAGACATAAATAGAAAAGCACATTGCCAATCTAAATTATAACAGTCAAGTGTGTTGCATCTTGTATGCATAAGATATCTAAAAATAAATACATCTTACTTGAGCTTTTGATGGAACATGTTGAACCGACTTTTTTGAGCTCTTAGCAATGGATTGTTGACTAGCCAAGTCAGCAAGGATGGCATCCAGTGACCATAAAAGAAACTCGCCAAGAGCCTCAGCTGAGCGTTTACCGATCCACTCGACAGATGTCTTGTAAACAGGTTCAGAAATATAGGACAAAGGTATCTGCTAACAATCAACAGTAATTAATGACCAAAGATGGTTAAATGAGTACCCCATCCACTAGCTAGATCACAAGCAACAGGAACCATTAAGATATGAAGTTGTAGCGACTAGCAAATATCAGTGATAAAATAGATATATGCAGCAAAGAAACTTGCAGCTTTGCCCTAGAAGAGGCACAAGCCATTTCCATGTACACTTATGATGCTCCCATCCGATTTTATATGAGCTTATTTTGGAGTCCATAACAGTCGTATTAATTTTCAACTACTTGAACTTTGGATGGTATCAACTGTAAAAGAAGTTCTTCAATAGTGATTTTAGTAAGTGCTGAAAAACAAGGTAGTTCTTTAATTTGCAAATTAGACAAAAGAGTGAGGTTCATTCCTTGCTCGACTGTTCAAAATGTTGTCCAGAAAGCCAATCCACATGGTTTAGAAGTTGAAGTGGTCATACAAAAATCCTTCCGTTTGGATCTTTGCTTCAAGCCATAAAGTGGTACAAAGAATAATCCAGATGAAAAGAGAAGAAAAACTCAAAGTGACTTACAAAAGTCCCCCTCCTGCTCCTCTGCTGCAACTCAAAAAGAAGACTATAGCCAAAGATGCAGTGCATCACTTTGCATCATACGCACAAGTATGCATGTGAGGGCATGAGCTCAAGTGCATTATGGAGTAAGGAAGCATTTGCAGTTCACAAGTTTCACTGCCATGATGAGCAACTGAGCTTTGAAATTAACCTTCCAGGGCATCTCACCACAGGCAACGGTAAGGCCAGCTGCTATTCTATGCTACACAATGGCTCAACTTCAAGTGGTAGCCTAAATTAAAACCAGGTCCAAACACTTCCATAATTTGAAACATGGGTTTGAAAAACTGTTTCATTGACAACCTTATCCAATGAGTTAAGAATGTAATTAGATATTGCTATTTTTCTCCCCTGAAGAGCAACCACCTTTTTTTTTTTAATGCGAACCAAATTTTACTAGAGACGGCTAAGCAATATGAGACATATACCGAAAGCTACCAGGTCAAACTTTTCTAAACAGTACAAATAAGCTTGCTAATTATTGTTACGCAATACCTTTAGGAACTACTAGAAGTGAAGTGTTTGTTCACAACTCAGATGGCCTAACACAGGACCTTTTGCTATAGTAAAATTGCATTTTAATAGCTCAATTACAACCAACAGAACTCAAGATTTTCTGAGTCAAAGTGCATTTGATGATAAAATTAGATTTTACAAGTCAAAATGCACAAACATCTCAAAATCAAAGAATTCGGCTCATCAAATATCACCTTACAAATTATTATGATTATTATTTTTTCATTTTTTTTTTCTTTTTTAAATAGAGGCACTGTCAAACATCACCTTACAAATTATGCCAATAGGCAACACACCTACACTAGTACTTTATAAACCCTTTATTTGTGCGCCCAGGGGCGCATTATTAGGACTCAGCATCAGTCAACTCATCAGGGACATGCCCACCACCCATGAGGGACTGTTGTGTCAGGTTATGCCATGCAGCTTCAAGCCAAGCAAAAGTTGTTCATTGCAACTGAAGGAAGGCAGATGTTCACACACTATAGAATGGAATCAAGAAGCCACATCCTTGCCGCCTATGTCCAGCCATCAAAGAGGGAAATTCTCAGAATATGTTATCAAGCAAATTGGCTGGAAGGGATTTAAGGGTTTTGTTGATCAATTGATCTCTAATTTGTGTACTCAGACAGGAAACTGGACATCACTCCGGCAAGGGAGGGATTTGGACATAAAGATACATTTCCCTTTTTGTAATTTCTAAATTTAATTTTCTTTTGCCTTGATTATTGTCATTGTTACCAAGCAAAAATAAGGAAAATGATTTGAGGTAGCTTCACAAAAAGAGAATTAAACATTTACCCAAATGTAGCTGATATAATATTCAATCTCAACTATGACTTGTAACTGTCATAAATAATATTCAATCTCAAAAGAAGAAGAAATAAAGCTCACATCGCTGATCTTCGCCACAGATGACTCCTTTATAGTCTTTGTCCATGGAAACTGTGATGCACTGACAGAGGAGAAAGCCCGTGCAAAATAATCTGCAAATCGCATCAGCTGAATATCCTGCTTATCTTCATATGAGGTCTGCACCAAGAAAAAGAATCCAATAAAAAAAAATACATACATTCTAACTTACAACCCTCTCTTTGGCACAGAAAACCAAACATTTCAAGGTTAAATATTTCAACAGCAAACATATTAACCATAATATCTATCTTAAAAAAATGAAATTTTTTTAACAACGAAAAAAAAAAGAGGTGTTGCCAAAAGAAAAATATACAGCATAAGGGCAGCGAGAATGTCCAATTTTTCTAAAAATTTCGCCATTGAAAGATTGATCATAAAAATCTGAACTTTATAGTGAGATTGAACAGCAAATTTCTTTTTATTGGATTGATGATAAAAATTGTGCTTAAAAGAGATTGAACAGAAAATTTCGCCATTGAAAGATTGATGATAAAAATTGTGCTTAAAAGATTGATGATAAAAATCTGAACTTTATAGTGAGATTGAACAGCAAATTTCTTTTTGTAACAGAAATTGCAATTCCTAGAAACTGAGTATAAAAGGAAGTCTTACATATCAAAAGAGCAGAATTTCAGCCTCCATGTTTAAAAGATCACTCATTTGATTCGTCTGTGTGGAAAATTGAAGATGCTTTCTAAGGGAGAACGATTTCCAGTCGTTTAGTGCTAACAATTTCTGTGGTTTCAGAGATGAAAAACTAAATCTTTTTTGTGCGAAAAAAACAGATCCAGAGGCAAAAGGTAGAAAAAACCATGATCTACAGTCTTAGAAAAGGAGGTAAAAAAGAAATCCCTCTCATAAAAAAAGCGCCTTTCCGCACCAAACAAACCATACAGAAAATGAAATCACGAGAAAATAGAATTCGACGAAAACAACATTCCAATGATAGAAAAAAACCTCAACTTTATGTGAGAACGAACGAAGTATTCAGTCAGACGGACCCTAATTTACCAAAAGATCTGTTCCCAGCTTTCTACACTACATGGATCCGAATCATCAAGATGCAGAGGAAGTTCACACCACATTGATCTACTAGAAATCAAAGAGATTCTAGAAACATACGGAGATATCTAAAAGAAACGCAGACAGATCAGAGGCGTCGATCTTCGCAGCCGCTTCTGCGACGCTGATCTTGGGCTTCTTCGGCTTCTTCTGCTTCGGCTTCTTCGCCTCCGTCTTATTCCCGGCATCGCCGGCCTCCTCCGCATCGCTGTCACCACCGTCGTCGTAGGAGGCAGCGGCGGCCGAGGGTTTCGATCGCGCCGCCGCCTCCGCCGCGGCCTTCTCAGATTCATGAACGGATCGTAGCCGGATCCGCTCCTCGGCGTGCTGCTCGAGCGATCGAAACACGCTGGATCTGTCGCGATCGGAGTCCAAACTGGATTTTACCTGATCGCGATCCGTGGATTGTTTGGACGGCTGTGATTTCCTCTGGCGCTTGGGATAGGTGACCGTCTGCCATCCGTGATCGTTGATCTTATGGTTTCCTTGCTGTCCGTTCTCTTCGATGACTGTTTCGGGATAGGGTTTTGCTTCCATCGTTTCGGCCTTCGACTTTCGACTTGGTTTGTTTTTTGCCTCTCTCTCTCTCTCTCTCTCTCTCTTGGGTTTTTGTCTTGCTTTCTTCGTATCTCGTTCTCGACACAGAAATACTTCGAAGAGGAGAAGAAAACGCGTCCGTGCGATGTTCGTATTGGCGATGGGATGATCAGGACCGTTTATTTTGCAAGAGCGGGGACACGTTGACCAAGGATAAAGGGTGTTTGTGTCCTTCCACGAGTTGAGTTCCGTTCTGATTACAACGAGTTTTTAGTCGTGGCGGAGATTTCAAATAATGAGGACATCTACAATTTTTGACGGTTTGCATGTATACCTTGTATTTTTATCTAGAGGTTTTTCGCGATAGCTTACCTTTGTATACGATTTTTTCCTTCTCTTCCCTAAAGTTTAAATATTCTCCGTGGATATGATTACATTATTTTAGGACTGAAATACCCATAATACGGGCTATAGCATAAAAAAAATACATGCTTATAAATGGATTTGAAATTTTAGACAATAAAAATTATATGATAAAACACAGCAGGTAGGGGTGTACAAAAAATCCGTCAATCCGTCAATCCGGTCCGATCCGATCCGATCCGCGGATTTTAATCCGATCCGAAGGTAAACGGATTGGTGACGGATTGAAAATCCTATAATCCGTTAGCAACGGATCGGTGGCGGATTTCCTCCTCAATCCGTTGATTTAATCCGATCCGATCCGTTGACATTAAATATATATAAAAAATAAAAATAAGGGGTCTAGATATAAATTAAGATGTCTAAATATAAAAAAAAGAAAAATTATAGGGGCTCAAATGTAACTATTCCCTATCACTATTTATCCCCAAAAGGCCAAAACCGGAAAACCCTACCCATTTTTCCATATAATACTTTCCCTACTCACTATTTTTCCATATAATGTACAGTGACGGATTGAACGGATTAATCCGATCCGATCCGTTTATCCACGGATCGGATCGGATCGGATCGGATTTTAATACCTACGGATCGGTGACGGATTTCAAATCCGTCAATCCGTAGGTAACGGATTGGTGACGGATTTGGCCAAATCCGATCCAATCCGATCCATGTACACCCCTAACAGCAGGTGAATTTGTAGGGGAGTGATACTTTGCTGTAGGGGGCTTCCTTGGAGAGCTTGACACGTGGCGTATCTTTAAACTTTTTGCAATGCTACATTCCGGAATTACCCTTCTAATCTAATCTCATCATCTAAATTATCTCAATGCAAATTTAAAATATTTTACGAATAAGATACTTATTCCTTTTCTAAAACATAGCATATAATAATAACTTCTCTTTATTTCCAAACTCACAATTTATGGGGTCCAATTTTTTTTATACCAACACAATAAGAGCTTTTTTTATACTAGAGCGTGGGCCACTTTCATAGGCTGTATTCTACTACTTTTTTCTCTTTATTTTCCTTTCAATATTTAGTAAGATTAATTTGTGGGGCCCATTATGGACAATTTTCTCCTTATTTTTCTTTGGATATTTGGTTGGATTAATTAATCTGTAGGGCCCATTGTGGATGCCAATTAATTTCAAAATCCACATTTAATTCTGAAATGGCACTCAATTTATGGCTAAGCACAAATATAATCAAATCAATATCCTAAAATCTTTACTATTTACTTGATCTTTCCCTAAATATTTCCAGGTACCTAAAATTTCTCTAATAAGTTTCCATCTTTATTATGAAATATATATTAATATTCATTTATAATTTATTTAAATATTTAGACATATTTCTAATTAGAAACTCTAATAATTTCTTAATTAGCGCAGGCCTATTACGTTGTGAGGCAATCCCAAGCTTTTTTATACCGCTTCATTCCGGAATTGCCCTTCTAATCTAATCTCACCAAATCACTAATCTCTAATTTTAGGATCTTAAGAATCTCCAAAAGCCAACATTATTCAAATTTCAACCAGTTTTGTTTGTAAGTAACTTTCTTTTTTGGAAGGTGGGCTCTGATAACCAAGTCTCAAAAATCTAGAATGGGCCCCTCACCGGCATTGCCCTTTTAATCTAATCTCACCAAATCACTATTCTCTAATTTTCCTACAAAATAAGATCTTGACATCCAATACTCCATTACCTAAAATATCTCAATGTAAATTTAAAATATTCTTGAATTAAGATACTTATCCCTTCCCTAAAACATAGCATACAATAATAACTTTTCTTTAGTTACCTTTAATGAGCCCAACGTATTATTAAACTAAAAAATAAAAAAATAAAGGCTCTTTGGCTACCAACTGAATCTAAGTATTGTCTTAGCCCAGCCACTCATTTATACCCACTCAAGCCTTTGCCCACCCACCTTCACTCATCTCATTAACCCTTCAACATCCAACCCACCTATTGACCCACCCATTGCAACCAACGCTCGATCAGTGCAACCCACAAACTGTGCACATCAATCTATATCTTGCTACTTCATCATTTGGACCTACTTCATCTACATGCCCTTTATGTTTTCTTCCAAAAAAAAAAATTTCTTTTCTTTTGTAGCTTCATGGATTTTTGAATTTTTTTTTTATTTAATGATCTGGATCTATATAAGAGATTGAGTCCTCTTTTGTTATTGAAAAAGAAATGCCTCAGCTTCCGTTTTCTATGCCATTGAGGATTTTTGCACCTCTATTTTACAAATGGATGGTTACGATCAGATCGTGCTAGATAAAGACCCACCTCTATTCCACACCAACACCTTACATTGTTATCGACATGATCCAATGGGCCACACAAATGGTTCTTAAACATTTCCACATAAATGGTTCTTAAACATTTCCACATAAATGGTTAGTACGTTTCAAGTCACGTAAATGGGTCCGACCACTTGAGAGATGGGGAAACATTAATGGGTACTCCCACTGAGAGATGGGAAACGTTAGTCTAAAACTCATTTTCACTAACCCTGTCCAGACCTTCCCAGTTTAATTTGACTCTGGGGCACACAAATGGTATAATTAGTCTGACAGTGATTCCAGCCAAACTCACCTAAGTCACTCAACTCAGTCAGCATGAGTTTTAACACTGAAGTGTTAGATGATTAAATGGGCCAATGTGGGGTAAATTTAGCACATCTCCTTCCATGATAAACAATTGGTTGGCTCACAACATTAAGGGCCTAAATTGATCACATCGGCTCATATAATTGTGATAACATGAATGTCTATGGTATCTTGAGTGCATTATTATTCAAACTTTCTTAGTGATAACATGTTAGCTTTTTTTAATGGTAATTATTATTATTTTTTTAATGTTTTTTTAAAAGATGTTACTTGCGTGTTGAAAGTATACCTTTGCTCATATTAGTGATAGCATTGGTTTGCTTCCCACTTCACGGTATGTTTTGCTAATGTAATTTTGATAGTGATAGCAACAATTTGCTTCCCACTTCATTGTTTGTTTTGCAAAAGCAATTATGAGACTGTCACATATTATATATAGAAGTTTCAAGTCAATCCAATCCCTTAATCTTTTATAAGATAAAAAACCTAGATATGTGGCTCACAACTTTATTGTTTTAAAGTAGAAAAGAAAAGATGTTCATCGAGCCAGTCCATTAGGATCCATAACATATTGGATTTTTTTTTCTTGGGGGGGTTTGTTGATGGTCCACTCGGGTTGATGATCAAGTGGAACCCACCTGAAAGATGTACATATGCAAATGCCTCTGTGTGTGAGACTGCGTGTGAATGTAATCATCCTCTATTTGGATTCTTAATTTGGAACATACAAGGACCCAATTCCAAATTTGAATGTTTTGAACCTATATGCATTGTTCTGAACCTATATGCATGGTGTAAGGTCTGCGACCTTACTGGGTCGGTTGGGCCCAATAGTAGGCCCATTGACTCATTTATTTAGCTATTATTATAATTAATTGTATTTTAGATATTTAAGTGGGTTTAGAGCATGAGCGAGTTTCTTTTAGCATTAGAATAGTATCTGCGAAGTTTCGTGCGATTCCGAGTTCGTTTGTTGATAGCAGGGGGGTAGTTTGCTAATTAGGGAAAATTGTGTGTTTTTCCGAAATATTCCAAACGCCGTGATTTATGGGTTCGTTGGAAAGGTTTCGTCGCGCTGATCATTTTTGTCTCTTGACTCATCGTGATCCGACAACCGGAAACCCTTCAAGTGGTCCATTCTTTCACCGGACCCACTTAAAGGGCAACTTAGGTCTTTTTCCTCCCTATCTTCTTCTTAACCTAATCTCTCTCTTTATTCTCTGCAATTGAACGAAAGAAACTGCAGC
Organism: Umbellularia californica; assembly: GCA_028538565.1. Lineage (NCBI taxonomy): Eukaryota > Viridiplantae > Streptophyta > Magnoliopsida > Laurales > Lauraceae > Umbellularia > Umbellularia californica. Next base: position 89,614,272 of record JAPQWN010000001.1, read on the forward strand.
CCCATTCTTCTTCTTCTTCTTCCTTTCTCAAGCCAGATCTCTAGCCTAGAGAGATCAACTCGAAGATCCGATCCGCTAGTTCTCATTCTCTCGATCTCCTCTTGCTTCCGGTATCAATTTGGTAAGCGTTCTTATACTTTCATCTTTTCATTCGTATTCTTTTGGTTAGATTTAGGTCTGATCTTAATTCTTTTTCTTCCTATCTTCTTCTTGGCTTCCTAGATTTCGTTTTATCGAATTAGATCGTGGATTTTGGGGTAGAAAGGCTTCTCCTCGAGTTTTGCCCAAATTCTATCATCTTCTTGGTTGAGGCAAGTAGATTTGCATTGTATTTTTAAGCATGTATGTTTGTTTCTATTTGATTGGCTATGATTCCTTGTTAGAATTCCTTAATTCCAAGCCTGTTATGATTTAGGGATTATTATTGTTAATTATTGGTTTAGGTTGATTAAATGTAAATTGGAAATGGTAGTTATTTGAGTCAATTAATGGAGTGGAATGGAATGTGGATGGATTGGATTGTGGGGAGAGCAGGTGGCTCATTTTATGCAGGTTAGCCATGGATTGGCCGGAGGAAAAAGGGCCAGAAAAACCAGTTTTCGGCCATTTTCGGGGTTCAGGTTGCAGTTCCGATCGATCGGACCTGCAGTCCGATCGATCGGCACTGTTACTTAACTGTGGCTGATTTCAGACCGATCGATCGGACCTTTTGTCCGATCGATCGGACTGCCTTTTTTTGACAGCACAGGCGAACTTCGGAAATGTATAACTTTTAATCCGACCGTTGGAATTATACATATAATATACCGTTCGAAAGCTCTCGAGATGTAGAATCCAATGGTTCTAGTTTCATCACGATCGGAGGTCGGGAAGTGATGTAAATGTTCAAATTATTGTTTCAGCTCATGTTTTATTGTAAATGAGATTAATAACTTAGGTTTGGGCCTTAGATGTTGGAAACCATGCACCCACACTCATTTGACCATTAATGGGGTTAAAATCGTAGCACGTGGCTTGGTGTGTTTCGATGGGTTGTCTAGGTATTCGTGTATTGCACATGAATTAACCGAATGCGTATGAAATTGTTTCATTAGATGCTTAACATGATTGTACACCAAGGGATTTCCCTAGAAGCATCGTTGATCCATTTCCACACGTACTCCGCTAGAACATGTGGAATACAAGGATGACACCACTTGCCTAGGTTGGATTGTAATTCCCCCTTGACTTGTGAATTCTATCCGTTGATATTATTCCTTGTATACTCTTTTGGCATAAAACACTTAACTAATTATGAAACATAAATTCTTATAGAATTTAGGCTTGGACCTGACTTAGAATGTATCGTAGGAACCTCGTCTTGTATTGATGAACATGACTGGCTAGCAATGAAAGGGATTATTACGTGGTTTGCTTGTATGGTATTGTTTTGAATGAGATAATCCCTATGATCGTGTCTGGTACATTGAACTAGCCAGACTTGCTTGTCTTGTTTGTCCTTGTGTCAAAACCACTTTATTATTATTGCATATCATGGCCATCTGCAGTTTGGGGTTTATTGACGAACCGGTTACTCGGTTGTCGGGATGGGCAGTCGGCTTTGGACGGCGTCCATGGCGTTGAATAGCTGGGAGCGGGCATCGGACCGTGCTGCTATTCCCAGGACCGGGAGCTGGGATCCTACTGGAGCCGGACTTTGGTATCAGTAGTCCAGATTGGGATTGTTACTGGTACCCCGGGAGGTGGCATTGGACATCCTCGGAGTCTCCCTCTTGTTCTTGTTTTGCATTGCATGATAGTGGTTATTGTTAGATGGTTGTTAGAATTCCTATTATGATTTCTATCGATCATTATTCTTGCTTTATGCCTAGACTCGCTTTCCTTGTGTTCATATGATGTGTACTTGTCATTACTCTATATTTGATGCATGTCATGTTTATTATGCTATGCTTATCTATTGCTCAACATGTCGTTGACTCTATTCCTTGGTGTGCAGACACCTCAGGTGGTTACTACTACTATGAGGAGCAGGCCAGTGAGGAGATCCCAAAGGATCTCCAACCAGTCGAGGAGGAACGCGAGTGGCGTGCCGATGACGTAGAGTAGCGTCATCACTCCCGGCACGAGAGAGATTCACATGGACTCATTAGATATATTCATTTATTTATTTTCTCTCGTTGGACCTTTTCTTTCATTGACTTGATTTAATTTTATTGGCCTTGTTTATTGGGATTGGCCAATGTAATAAATTACTTTAACTCCTTTAATAGTTTTTAATTATTCTTTCTTGCAACTTTTAATTTAATGAGAAGTATTATTCATTGACTGATATTCCATATGCCTAGACTTATATGAGGTTTGAAATGTAATATCCTCACAGCGGACTTACGATCCGTGGGCCCAAAGGACAAAAATTTTAATTAGTCCTAAAATTCACTCTCCGGATCCGGTTTATTCTTAATCGGGCTTGGGGGACGTGACACATGGGATCAGATCCATATCTATATTTTTTAAGGATAAAAAAAAGAGGTAATATACCTATTTTATTCGGATCCTAAGTTGGGGTTTTCATGGGTTGATAATGTCACCAGAGTTTGATCAACTATTTTTTTTTTTAAAAAAAACTTTTTCGTCCAAAATCCCACTTAAAAAAAAGTAGCCTCTTTTTTTCAAATATGCATCCATGTTCAACATTTCTTTGAATACAATTTTCAACAATTTAATAGTGATTATTTTGCATTAGCTTTAATTTAATGATTCTATTTCATTGCATTAACATAGTATGATGTTTATCTAAAAATTTAGAATCTCATTAGATGTTTTAAATAATAAGCTAAAATTTTAAAATTTTATTTCTTCATTATATGTTTTTTTTTCCTTGATATTTTAATACATTTCAAGTTCATTTTTAATTGTGTTGTATTATGAATACTATATTAATTTTTATTTATAATTTATTTAAAATTTATAGATACCTCTAATTAAAATATTATTTACTTTTTATCATGGCCTGCGTTGGGCATCTTGAGATTTAATTAAAATATCTTCTTACACTAAAGATCTTCTTACAATGATTTTTTATAGGTGTCTTGAGACATTGTTTGGATCTACCCCAGATAAGGTATGTAGTTGGTATAACATTACTTTTCTATATCTTTTAAACTATTTTATATGTAGTGGGTATAATATTTTATATGTATAACATTACTATATGTAGTTGTTTATATAAGATTCTTTTAAAATATTTGTCTTTATAAAAAAAAATTCGTGCCTCTCATATGCATTTGACCAACAATTACTTCTAATCTATATTTAAATTTACTTTCAACTGACCTCTCTCTATCAAATATCCACGCCACGTGAATTAGAAGGCATAAACATATATGGGCTCTCCAAAAGATGGTGCCCAATCTTAAATTTCATATATAATTATATTAAATGTAGTTTGTATGTGTGCCCAATCTTAAATTTCATATATAATTATATTAAATGTAGTTTGTGTGTTTACTAGGTGTCTAGTTTAAATTTAAATTGGGTTTTTCTTCTATGAATTAAAGGCTCGTGTTGGGCGCAGGCCCTGAGGTGTTAGCGCATATATATATATATATATATATATATATATATTAAAGCAGCACCCTCTTCGTGGGAGAGCGACACGTGACGCTCCCTTTTATATTTTCACAGGTACATGTGGCGTACTCCACCCAATCCTCATCGATAACTCATGTAATATCCTAAAAAGTCTCAATACAATCTAAAACTTTCCAAAACTCAAAAACTATCTAATATCTTTCAATCCCATCAAGATTCTATCCAATCAAGAAAACAAAAAATTGGAAGGCATGAGAATTGTGAGCCATAATCTATGCTCCCAATCATGTGGGCCCGACTTCCTATTAACTTCCTATTAATATCTATCACCTCCTATTAATATTCACTAAAATTGTTAGCCCCACTCCTCCATACATGCATTACCCAAAACACGAATTTGGATCTGACCATCAGAACCAAATGCAAGTCCAAATCCACATAAAAAGACCTATATTATGGATGGACCAAAGTTGGGTTCCGGCCCAATGATAACCATAGTACACATGAGTGTGGGCACATCCAAAAAGTAATCCAATATGGGTGTGTGAACGAGACCTATTTATCTAGATAAAAAATTAAAAAAGAATAATTTGATTTCAATATATGTTAGATTTTATGGCATAAAAAATCAATGGTCAAAAATCCAATTATAGTGATGTCAGATGCTCTAGATGTAGACTTTTTTGTAGTAGAGCACTAGCCCTGGGCTAACTTTCATATTAATTGAAATTGGTCCCACCATGAGATTATCCGCATATAAATAAATAGATAATAAAATGGAATAATATCATGTTCAGCCTAAAAAGAGGCAATGCCTAAAAGGACCCCAATTCTTTCCTAATAACCCTAAGATTATTAAACCAAATTTTATGAATCCAAATCAAATCTCACTTTATAAAATTTGGCCCACTTAAAATTCTTATAATCTAGCACTTAGACCCCTCATTTATGGGGTCCACGTTAATCTCCGTAAAAAACTTTTAATTAGAACCAAATGTTTTATGACCACTCTGCTTAAAGTAAGTGTTTGATGACCATAAAATATTCATGGGACCCATTTACTAATATGATATTCTACCTTTTTCACGGAACATTGTTCATCTATATATACTTTATTTTTATTTTATAGTCTATGTTTTGTTTATTGAAATATTGTCAGTATGGGACCACATTTCGCTTATTAACTTTTAATACATAAGTTACATATTCTCATCCTTTTTACTTTGCAGTTGATTTTAAGTTCTAATTATTTTGTGTTGAAAGAAAAAAAAATTAAGTTCTGAACTTAGCAGATCAAGCTTATGGGCCCGGGTGGGGCCAACGTCTCCGAAAGTTTTCATCTATAGCTTAGTGTTGTTAATTTTTTGTTATTCCTGACCACTAGGCCAACACTATATCATTATGGGCCCACCTAATTGATTTAAATCTTTTATCTTTTCCTTACTCCTCAACCATCTTGCTTAATAGGGGATTAACGTTTGGAAAGTAATCAATCAAAGTATCTTAAAGTGGAAACTGAAATTTGAATGAGGATTTATACAAATCATTCCCTATCTATCCGGCTGGCAATCCCTTCACAGCCACACAGGATACTCTCAAGATTTCACCAGATGACATACAATCGAATTTAAGTACAAAATCCCAGGAATGAAAAAATGCCACAGATCCACCTCTATTCCACACCAACACCTTACATTGTTATCGACATGCATCCAATGGGCCACACAAATGGTTCTTAAACATTTCCACACAAATGGTTAGTATGTTTCAAGCCCCGTAAATGGGCCCGACCACTTGAGAGATGGGGAAACATTAATGGGTACTCCCACTGAGAGATGGGAAACGTTAGTCTAAAACTCATTTTCTCTAACCCTGTCCAGACCTGCCCAGTTTAATTTGACTCTGGGCCACACAAATGGTATAATTAGTCTGACAGTGATTCCAGCCAAACTCACCTAAGTCACTCAACTCAGTCAGCATGAGTTTTAACTGAAGTGTTAGATGATTAAATGGGCCAATGTGGGGTAAATTTAGCACATCTCCTTCCATGATAAACAATTGGTTGGCTCACAACATCAAGGGCCTAAATTGATCACATCAGCTCATGTAATTAATTGTGATAATATGAATGTCTATGGTATCTTGAGTGCATTATTATTCAAACTTTCTCAATGATAACATGTTAGCTTTTTTTAATGGTAATTATTATTATTATTATTTTTAATGTTTTTTGAAAAGATGTTACTTGCGTGTTGAAAGTATACCTTTGCTCATATTAGTGATAGCATTGGTTTGCTTCCCACTTCACTGTATGTTTTGCTAATGTAATTTTGATAGTGATAGCAACAATTTGCTTCCCGCTTCATTGGTTTTTTTGCAAAAGCAATTATGAGACTGTCACATATTATATATAGAAGTTTCAAGTCAATCCAATTCCTTTAATCCCTTAATCTTTTATAAGATTAAAAACCTAGATATGTGGCTCACAACTTTATTGTTTTAAAGTAGAAAAGAAAAGATGTTCATCAAGCCAGTCCATTTGGATCCATAACATATTGGATTTTTTTTTTTCTTTGGGGGGGGGGGGGGGGTGGTTTTGTTGATGGTCCAGTCGGGTTGATGATCAAGTGGAACCCACCTGAAAGATGTACACATGCAAATGCCTTTGTGTGAGTGACTGCGTGTGAATGTAATCATCCTCTATTTGGATTCTTAATTTGGAACATACAAGGACCCAATTCCAAATTTGAATGTTTTGAACCTATATGCATTATTCTGAACCTATATGCATGGGATCATATCCATATCTATATTTTTTAAGGATCCAAAAAAGAGGTGATATATCTATTTTATTCAGATCCTAAGTTGGGGTTTTCACGGGTTGATAATGTCACCAAAGTCTGATCAACTCTTCTTTCTTTTTTTAAAAAAACTTTTTCGTCCAAAATCCCACTTAAAAAAAAGTAGCCTCTTTTTTTCAAATATGCATCCATATTCAACATTTCTTTGAATACAATTTTCAACAACTAGATTTAATAGTGATTATTTTGCATTAGCTTTAATTTAATGATTCTATTTCATTGCATTAACATAGTATGATGTTTATCTAAAAATTTAGAATCTCATTAGATGTTTTAAATAATAAGCTAAAATTTTAAAATTTTATTTATTCATTATATGTTTGTTTTTTTTTCCTTGATATTTTAATACATTTGAAGTTCATTTTTAATTGTGTTGTATTATGAATAATATATTAATTTTTATTTATAATTTATTTAAGATTTATAGATACCTCTAATTAAAATATTATTTACTTTTTATCATGGCCTCCGTTGGGCGTCTTGAGATTTAATTAAAATATCTTCTTACACTAAAGATCTTCTTACAATGATTTTTTATAGGTGTCTTGAGACATTGTTTGGATGTACCCCAGATAAGGTATGTAGTTGGTATAACATTACTTTTCTATATCTTTTAAACTATTTTATATGTAGTGGGTATAATATTTTATATGTATAACATTACTATATGTAGTTGTTTATATAAGATTCTTTTAAAATATTTGTCTTTATAAAAAAAAATTCGTGCCTCTCATATGCATTTGACCAACAATTACTTCTTATCTATATTTAAATTTACTTTCAACTAACTTCTCTCTATCAAATATCCACGCCACGTGAATTAGAAGTCATAAACATATATGGGGCTCTCCCAAAGATGGTGCCCAATCTTAAATTTCATATATAATTATATTAAATGTAGTTTGTATGTTTACTAGGTGTCTAGTTTAAATTTAAATTGAGTTTTCCTTCGATGAATTATAGGCTCGTGTTGGGCGCAGGCCCTGAAGCGTTAGCATATATATATTAAAGCAGCACCCTCTTCGTGGGAGAGCGACACGTGACGCTCCCTGTTATATTTTCACAGTTACATGTGGCGTACTTGTCAGGTCTCGTCCCGAGTTAATCAAGATTAACTCTAGTTAATTGAAATTAGTGCTAGTTAACCATGTTTAACTAGTTTGATAGTAATTAATGACTAAACTCAATGGATTTAGTCCCAAATGAATGTAATGATCGGATAATGAAAAGATTAAGTGACTTGGTTATGTTTAAGGCTAATTAACTGCGGTTAATTGAGCTAATGATGGTCAATGACTAAATGATATGAAATAAGCCTCAAATGAATGAATTAGGCTTAATGGAATAGTAGATAACAGAATTGCATGGTTTAAATGGAGTTTTAGACTCAAACATTGAAATGAGGGACTTTTATGTAAATACGAATTTTTCGCGTATTTCGTCGAATACGGAAACTCTTGATACCAACGCGTGTATCTTGACGAGTACGTCAACTTCCGTAATAACCTCGAAGTCGTTTGACGAGAATCCGGTCAAATGACCCTTCATTTGACTTAAATTGTAATTTAGTGAGATTCATGGGCTTGAATGCAATTTATTAGCTTATATAAGCTAAGAGAACCCTAATGAGATCATTATCTCATTTTCCAAGCATTTCAAACCCTAGACTCATTTCTTTCTTCCTTTTTCTCTTCTTTCCTTCCAATCTCACTCAATCAAGTAGCAAACAAGGACTTCCAAGTGTTTTCAAGAAGCCTTCATCCTTCTCTTCATCTTCCCCAAGTTTGTTTTCAAATTGTGGAAGTGTGAAGTTTGAACTCAAGGTTTTCTTCTTGGATCCAAGCTCAAGAAGGAGGTTTTTATCCATTCAACCTTCACAAAAGGCAAGTACTTATGCATCCTTATGATTTATAGTGTTTTAGAGAGATTGGAGTTCATTTGACTCAAATCCTGAAGTTTCACTTCAGAAAATCTGAAGCTCAGAACTGAGCTTCTGGGTCAGTGTCGGTTGACCGACGGTCAACCGACGCGTGAACCGACGGCTCTGGGAGTTGTCTCGGAGAGTTTCAGCTCTCTGGAATTCTGACCGACATTGTGTCGGTCAGCCTACATGGAAGTGTCGGTCGACCGACAGGTCAACCGACGGACTAACCGACAGATCTGAAATCTGTCTCAGTGAATTCCAGCTCTCTGGAATTCAAACCGACAATATGTCGGTTAACCGATGTGGTATCTTCGGTCAGCCGACACCTGACCGATACCTGACCGACAAATGTATCAGAGAATGGATTGGAAATCCAGCTTCTGGAACTTGAACCGACAAAGTGTCGGTTAACCGATAGGTCAACCGACGTTGTATGGTCGGTCAGCCGACAGGCCAACCGACAGCTGAGATAAACTCAGAAAAGATTATGGAAATGAAGCCTAGTTTGTACAGGCTATTCCATGCTGATGTCTAAGCCTACATAGGTGTTAGCGAAGGTCGTCTCAATGTACAAATCAAATATATAAAGTGATATTCATCAAAAATAACATGTACATTGGATAACTAACGCTTCACTCGTTTGTCTGGCTTAGAAGTATGAATAGAATTGATAAGAAATGAATAGAATCCATGAAGTGACACAGAGGTGAACTTCATTGACATAGTGAACGTCATTGACATAATGCACGAGATGACAGAATACATGAATTGAATTAATGAAATGAAATGAAATGAATAGTCACTAAAGGTGACAGTAACTTGAATGAATGAATAATTCCTGCTGCAGTAGATGTGAGGGGCGTTCCGGAGCCTCGTGGAATGCCAGTGCTCTCTGATCAAGACACTGGAAAATTTCCACCATTGTGAAAAGTCATGTAATGAAAAGTGAAACAATCTTGAAGCCTCGGCCATGAATGGTTTGCCCTTCCGCCTTGTGCTTAATTAATGTGACTAAATGAAAATTGAATAATCTTGAAGCCTAGGCCATGAATGGTTTGCCCTTCCGCCTTGTGCTTACACTGCTTCCGTTGGAAGACACGAAATGAACGAAATGAACGAAATGAACGAAATGAAAGGATATGATTGACATAGATATTTGTTATGGAATTGAAATAGGTTATATAGAACTGTTAAGTTCTTTTATTGTAGAACTGTTTAAGTTCTTACCTTATTGAATTCTTGTATAGAATTGTTAAAGAATTGTTAAATAACATGAAGAATCATGAAAATGCATGTATCTTGTTGAACCTTCGTGTTCACGTGTTATTGATGATATCACAGGCCCAGATGCCCGTGCCGGTCCTGCCGAGGCCGCGCCGCCTGCGGAGGAGGCCCGTCCGTTACCTCCAGGAGGTTTAGCGGAGTGGGCGTAGTCGGAGGGCGATTGTAAATGAATATTTTTGTAATAGAGAATTTTGGATTGTGATTAAATACCAACTGCATTGTATTTTAAGTGTGCAGTGTTGGTTTTAGTGGGCTGTAAATTTGTATAAGGGAACTTTACTTTTGTGTAAAGTTAATTGTAGTCAATGTATATATACATGTTTTCCGCACATTGTACATTGACAGGTATTGTGATTTGATATCCCTTGTGAGTCTTGTCTTAACTTCGGTTAATTCAGGATTTACGGGAGTAAGTATGGTTCCGCGACTCGGGGGTCCGTCCGAAGTAATCAGATCTCGGGCCCGGGTCGTGACATACTTATTGTATGGTATCAGAGCCTAGGTTGAGAACTAGGTTAAGGTTGAGAACTAGGTTAAGGAACTTTTAAAAGCCTTAGTACAACTAAGAACGAAGTGAGGAACGATTCGATAGGACGAATCCAATCTTGGATTTGTATTTATTGCTTTCACTATATGGGATATAATTGTGATATAAATGTCATGGAAGTGTATAGATGTTTATCTTACCTTCCATATTGTTTACAGTATGGCTTCTGGATCAGGGAGTGATAGCTTCGTAGAAGTTACTGTCAATGACGGTACTACACCACCTCCCCCAGCATCGGATAATGATGCTCGGTTTACTGCTATTCTGGAACAGTTAGCCAGAACTAACGAGCAGATTGCGAAAAGCCATGAAGCTCAGTTAGGTTTGCAAACCCAAATGACTTCGATGTTGCAAGTCATGCAAGCCCCGTCTGTTCCACTACAGCCTCATGTTGAGACTCAGCTAGTATTGCAGCACAAAGAGACGGACCCTCATGCTGTTTATGAGCGGTTTCGTAAAAGAGGAGCTACAGAGTTCCATGGTACTGAGAATGTCATACAAGCTGATGAGTGGATGGAACACATTGAAGATGTGTTAGAAACGGTCGTCTGCACTCGCAGGCAGAGAGTGTTGCTCACCTCTACGATGTTTAGAGGGGGAGCAAATACTTGGTGGAAGAGTGTCAAGGACACATTTAAAGTCATGACCGCACCGGACGTTTGGGAGACTTTCAAGAAACAGTTCCAAAGAAAGTTTATCCCCGAGCATGTGCAGCAGCAAAAGGAATCGGAATTCCTACACTTGAAGCAAGGTCAAATGACCGTAGCTGCCTATGTTCATACCTTCTTATAGTTGTCCAAGTATGCTATAGACTTGGTGGATACTGAGGAGAAGAAGGTTAAGAGATTCCTCATTGGGTTGAACCCCGATTACAAAGCGATCGTAATGGCTGGACAGAAGCCTACGACGTTTGATGATGCCGTAGACAGGGCATATACCGCTGAGGAAATTCAGAGAGAGAGAGATAGAGAGACTGTGAACACCAAGAGAAGTGGTGACTCCTGGTTTAAGAAAGGAGGACAGTCTAGAAATAAGAAGCAAAAGCAGAAATTCATTCCTAGGAATGAGAGAAGAGAGAATCTGCCAGTCTGTGAGACTTGTGGCAAGAGTCACCGGACTGAGCTATGTTGGAGGAATACTGGAGCCTGCTTCGTCTGTGGTTCTTTGGAACACAGAATGGCACAGTGTCCAAGAGCTAGGAGAGATGATAGAGCTCCGTACCAGTATCCTGCGCAGGGTCAAGCAGCACTTCCTGCTCCCCCGCAGAGATTAGCTTTACCAGCTCCTCCTCCTAGACCACAGCAACAACAGCAACCACAGCCACAACGTCAGGGCCAGCAGCGTCAGTGGCAGAGACAACAACCGAGACAGCAGCAGCAGCCAAACAGGCCACAGATGGCTGGGATGGCTTATGCTGTCAACAGAGAACAAGCTGATGTTGCCACGAATGTGGTTGAAGGTACAATTTTTGTAGATAATAGACCTGCAGTTGCATTGTTTGATCCCGGTTCCACACACTCATTTGTAGCACCCGCATTTGCTGGTAGCATGCAAAACCGGATCATGCAATTGTCTTATGATTTCACTGTGTCTACTCCTTTAGGGAGTAAAGTAGTATGTGAATTATATATTCCACAATGCACTATTAGAATTGGAGATGTATCAATGCCAGCTGATCTGGTGATACTACCCATGAATGATTTCGATGTGATCTTCGGCATGGATTGGCTTGCGAAGTACAGGGCTTGTCTAGACTGTTTTCGCAAAGTCATTACCTTCAGGGTTAATGAAGCCAATGCCAGTGTATTGTTTGAAGGAGTGCAGAAGAAGTATGACACCAGGCTCGTTTCAGCACTTAAGGCTGAACGTATGATGCGTAGTGGTTGTGAAGGCTACATCGCATTCGTTTCAGAGAAGAAGCCTGTACAGGAATTGCGAAACATTCCTGTAGTCTGTGAATTTCCAGACGTATTCCCGGATGAAGTGCCAGGTCTACCTCCAGCTAGGGAAGTGGACTTTACAATTGAACTTGTGCCCGGTACTGCACCAATATCGAAGGCACCGTATCGAATGGCACCATCAGAGTTGTATGAATTGAAGAAGCAGATACAGGATTTGCTGGACAAAGGTTTTATCAGACCTAGTGTCTCGCCATGGGGAGCACCTGTATTGTTTGTGAAGAAGAAAGATGGTACCCTCCGAATGTGTATCGATTATAGGCAGATAAATCAGATGACAATCAAGAACAAGTATCCTCTGCCTAGAATTGATGAGTTGTTTGATCAACTCGAGGGTGCATCCTATTTCTCTAAGATTGATCTCCGATCTGGTTATCATCAGATTCGGGTTAAGGATCAAGATGTGCAGAAGACTGCATTCAGGACTCGTTACGGTCACTACGAGTTTTTAGTTATGCCTTTTGGTTTAACTAATGCACCTGCAGTGTTTATGGCTTTGATGAATAGGGTGTTTGCTCCCTTCCTAGACCAGTTTGTGGTAATTTTCATTGATGACATCCTGGTCTATTCAGAGTCAGAGGTCGAGCATTCACGTCATTTGAGGACAGCCTTGCAGATACTGAGAGAGAATCAGTTGTATGCAAAACTCGAAAAGTGCGACTTTTGGTTGCAGCAGGTTGCATTTCTGGGTCATATCATTTCCGGAAATGGATTAGCAGTTGACCCAGCTAAGATTGAAGCAGTTACCAATTGGCAGAGCCCGAAGAATGTGCCAGAAGTAAGAAGTTTCTTGGGATTGGCAGGCTATTATAGGAGGTTCGTCAAGGACTTCGCAAGGATAGCATCGCCATTAACGAAACTGACTCGCAAGAGCTCTTCCTTTGAATGGAATGATGCATGTGAGTCTAGTTTTCGAACCTTGAAGCAAAAGTTGATTTCAGCCCCAATCTTGTCTTTACCCGACGGAAGAGGAGGATTTGAGATATACTCAGATGCCTCGGGTATTGGCTTGGGATGTGTATTGATGCAGAATGGTAGGGTGATTGCCTACGGTTCGCGTCAGTTAAAGGAACATGAAAAGAATTATGCCACACATGATTTAGAGCTCGCGGCGGTTGTGTTTGCATTGAAGCAATGGAGACATTATCTGTATGGAGAGACTTTTGAAGTCCATTGCGATCACAGGAGCCTTCAGTATCTATTCACTCAGAAAGATATTAATTCAAGGCAACGTCGTTGGTTAGAGCTAATCAAGGACTACGACTTTCCATTCAAATATGTACCTGGAAAGGGTAATGTGGTGGCTGATGCTTTGAGTCGGAAATCAGCTGACTTAGCATCATTAGTTGGTGAGTGGGACATGATCGAAGAATTCAGAGATCTGGATGTGGCTATTGAAATGATAGACAGTAAAGTAATGCTTGCAGCAATGTCTGTCTTTGAACCAATGCTTATCACGGAGATCAAGGCTAGACAATTTCAAGACCTTGATTTGGTAAGGATTAGAGATAACCTTGCCGCGAAGCCAGATTTCGTGTTAGTAGAAGGAGTTCTGTAATTTAGAGACAGATTATGTGTCCCAGCTCAAGAAGATCTTAAACAAGCTATAATGTTTGAAGCTCATCACACCAGGTATTCTATGCATCCTGGAAGTACGAAGATGTACAGAAATCTGAAGGATAGATTCTGGTGGAATAACATGAAGCGAGAGATAGCAGGTTATGTATCATCCTGCTTAACTTGCCAGCGTGTAAAAGTTGAGCACCGGAAACCACCGGGATTGCTTCATCCACTGAAAATTCCTAAATGGAAGTGGGAGCACATTACGATGGACTTTGTATCGGGTTTACCGAGGACGAGGAAGCAGCACGATGCCGTATGGGTGATCGTTGATCGTCTTACAAAGTCTGCACACTTCATTCCCATCAGAAAGGATATAGGATTCAGTGAGATGTCTAAACTATTTGTCAAAGAAGTGACTCGATTGCATGGAACACCGGTCTCGATTGTCTCCGATCGGGATAGCAGGTTTGTGTCCACATTCTGGAAGTCATTTCAGAGTTCATTTGGCACTAGACTTCAGTTTAGTACTGCTTACCATCCACAGACTGATGGGCAGTCAGAAAGGACTATACAGACTCTGGAAGATTTGCTCCGTGCCAGTGTGATTGATTTCGGGAGTGATTGGGATGACCATTTAGCTTTGTGCGAATTTGCGTACAACAATAGCTATCACTCCAGCATTGAGATGGCACCATTTGAGGCATTGTATGGTCGGAAGTGTAGGACCCCAGTTAGCTGGGAAGAAGTTGGAACTCGGAGTTTCCATGGTCCTACGATTATTGCAGAAACAGCAGAGAAAGTCCAGAGGATACAGGAAAGGCTAAAAGTTGCTAGGTCACGGTAAAAGAGCTATGCTGACAATCGTCGGCGTGATCTAGAGTTTGCAGTTGATGATTTAGTCTTTTTGAAGACTTCTCCAATGAAAGGTACTGTTCGATTCGGACAGAAAGGGAAGCTTTCCCCGAGATTTATTGGACCTTTCAAGGTCACGAGTCGAATTGGAAATGTGGCTTATCGCCTAGACCTCCCATCAGAACTCTCCGGTATTCATAATGTATTTCATGTTTCTATGCTTCGGAAGTATGTGCATGATCCTTCACATGTCATTCATCATGAAGAGATCGAAGTGTTACCAAACACCACATATGTTGAGAAGCCAGTTCAGATCATAGATACAAAGGAGGCAGTTCTGCGTACTAGAACGATCAAGTGGGTCAAGGTCCTTTGGGATCATCATGAACCTAATGAAGCTACATGGGAACTTGAGGAGCAAATGGCTCAGAAGTATCCCGAGCTATTCGTTCAGGTAATTTTGAATTGGATTGTTTATTTTCCTTGTAATTGGTTTACATTGATTTGAATTGCATTCGGAGGACCGAATGGTTCAAAAAGTTGTGATAGTTGTCAGGTCTCGTCCCGAGTTAATCAAGATTAACTCTAGTTAATTGAAATTAGTGCTAGTTAACCATGTTTAGCTAGTTTGATAGTAATTAATGACTAAACTCAATGGATTTAGTCCCAAATGAATGTAATGATCGGATAATGAAAAGATTAAGTGACTTGGTTATGTTTAAGGCTAATTAACTGCGGTTAATTGAGCTAATGATGGTCAATGACTAAATGATATGAAATAAGCCTCAAATGAATGAATTAGGCTTAATGGAATAGTAGATAACAGAATTGCATGGTTTAAATGGAGTTTTAGACTCAAACATTGAAATGAGGGACTTTTATGTAAATACGAATTTTTCGCGTATTTCGTCGAATACGGAAACTCTTGATACCAACGCGTGTATCTTGACGAGTACGTCAACTTCCGTAATAACCTCGAAGTCGTTTGACGAGAATCCGGTCAAATGACCCTTCATTTGACTTAAATTGTAATTTAGTGAGATTCATGGGCTTGAATGCAATTTATTAGCTTATATAAGCTAAGAGAACCCTAATGAGATCATTATCTCATTTTCCAAGCATTTCAAACCCTAGACTCATTTCTTTCTTCCTTTTTCTCTTCTTTCCTTCCAATCTCACTCAATCAAGTAGCAAACAAGGACTTCCAAGTGTTTTCAAGAAGCCTTCATCCTTCTCTTCATCTTCCCCAAGTTTGTTTTCAAATTGTGGAAGTGTGAAGTTTGAACTCAAGGTTTTCTTCTTGGATCCAAGCTCAAGAAGGAGGTTTTTATCCATTCAACCTTCACAAAAGGCAAGTACTTATGCATCCTTATGATTTATAGTGTTTTAGAGAGATTGGAGTTCATTTGACTCAAATCCTGAAGTTTCACTTCAGAAAATCTGAAGCTCAGAACTGAGCTTCTGGGTCAGTGTCGGTTGACCGACGGTCAACCGACGCGTGAACCGACGGCTCTGGGAGTTGTCTCGGAGAGTTTCAGCTCTCTGGAATTCTGACCGACATTGTGTCGGTCAGCCTACATGGAAGTGTCGGTCGACCGACAGGTCAACCGACGGACTAACCGACAGATCTGAAATCTGTCTCAGTGAATTCCAGCTCTCTGGAATTCAAACCGACAATATGTCGGTTAACCGATGTGGTATCTTCGGTCAGCCGACACCTGACCGATACCTGACCGACAAATGTATCAGAGAATGGATTGGAAATCCAGCTTCTGGAACTTGAACCGACAAAGTGTCGGTTAACCGATAGGTCAACCGACGTTGTATGGTCGGTCAGCCGACAGGCCAACCGACAGCTGAGATAAACTCAGAAAAGATTATGGAAATGAAGCCTAGTTTGTACAGGCTATTCCATGCTGATGTCTAAGCCTACATAGGTGTTAGCGAAGGTCGTCTCAATGTACAAATCAAATATATAAAGTGATATTCATCAAAAATAACATGTACATTGGATAACTAACGCTTCACTCGTTTGTCTGGCTTAGAAGTATGAATAGAATTGATAAGAAATGAATAGAATCCATGAAGTGACACAGAGGTGAACTTCATTGACATAGTGAACGTCATTGACATAATGCACGAGATGACAGAATACATGAATTGAATTAATGAAATGAAATGAAATGAATAGTCACTAAAGGTGACAGTAACTTGAATGAATGAATAATTCCTGCTGCAGTAGATGTGAGGGGCGTTCCGGAGCCTCGTGGAATGCCAGTGCTCTCTGATCAAGACACTGGAAAATTTCCACCATTGTGAAAAGTCATGTAATGAAAAGTGAAACAATCTTGAAGCCTCGGCCATGAATGGTTTGCCCTTCCGCCTTGTGCTTAATTAATGTGACTAAATGAAAATTGAATAATCTTGAAGCCTAGGCCATGAATGGTTTGCCCTTCCGCCTTGTGCTTACACTGCTTCCGTTGGAAGACACGAAATGAACGAAATGAACGAAATGAACGAAATGAAAGGATATGATTGACATAGATATTTGTTATGGAATTGAAATAGGTTATATAGAACTGTTAAGTTCTTTTATTGTAGAACTGTTTAAGTTCTTACCTTATTGAATTCTTGTATAGAATTGTTAAAGAATTGTTAAATAACATGAAGAATCATGAAAATGCATGTATCTTGTTGAACCTTCGTGTTCACGTGTTATTGATGATATCACAGGCCCAGATGCCCGTGCCGGTCCTGCCGAGGCCGCGCCGCCTGCGGAGGAGGCCCGTCCGTTACCTCCAGGAGGTTTAGCGGAGTGGGCGTAGTCGGAGGGCGATTGTAAATGAATATTTTTGTAATAGAGAATTTTGGATTGTGATTAAATACCAACTGCATTGTATTTTAAGTGTGCAGTGTTGGTTTTAGTGGGCTGTAAATTTGTATAAGGGAACTTTACTTTTGTGTAAAGTTAATTGTAGTCAATGTATATATACATGTTTTCCGCACATTGTACATTGACAGGTATTGTGATTTGATATCCCTTGTGAGTCTTGTCTTAACTTCGGTTAATTCAGGATTTACGGGAGTAAGTATGGTTCCGCGACTCGGGGGTCCGTCCGAAGTAATCAGATCTCGGGCCCGGGTCGTGACATACTTATTGTATGGTATCAGAGCCTAGGTTGAGAACTAGGTTAAGGTTGAGAACTAGGTTAAGGAACTTTTAAAAGCCTTAGTACAACTAAGAACGAAGTGAGGAACGATTCGATAGGACGAATCCAATCTTGGATTTGTATTTATTGCTTTCACTATATGGGATATAATTGTGATATAAATGTCATGGAAGTGTATAGATGTTTATCTTACCTTCCATATTGTTTACAGTATGGCTTCTGGATCAGGGAGTGATAGCTTCGTAGAAGTTACTGTCAATGACGGTACTACACCACCTCCCCCAGCATCGGATAATGATGCTCGGTTTACTGCTATTCTGGAACAGTTAGCCAGAACTAACGAGCAGATTGCGAAAAGCCATGAAGCTCAGTTAGGTTTGCAAACCCAAATGACTTCGATGTTGCAAGTCATGCAAGCCCCGTCTGTTCCACTACAGCCTCATGTTGAGACTCAGCTAGTATTGCAGCACAAAGAGACGGACCCTCATGCTGTTTATGAGCGGTTTCGTAAAAGAGGAGCTACAGAGTTCCATGGTACTGAGAATGTCATACAAGCTGATGAGTGGATGGAACACATTGAAGATGTGTTAGAAACGGTCGTCTGCACTCGCAGGCAGAGAGTGTTGCTCACCTCTACGATGTTTAGAGGGGGAGCAAATACTTGGTGGAAGAGTGTCAAGGACACATTTAAAGTCATGACCGCACCGGACGTTTGGGAGACTTTCAAGAAACAGTTCCAAAGAAAGTTTATCCCCGAGCATGTGCAGCAGCAAAAGGAATCGGAATTCCTACACTTGAAGCAAGGTCAAATGACCGTAGCTGCCTATGTTCATACCTTCTTACAGTTGTCCAAGTATGCTATAGACTTGGTGGATACTGAGGAGAAGAAGGTTAAGAGATTCCTCATTGGGTTGAACCCCGATTACAAAGCGATCGTAATGGCTGGACAGAAGCCTACGACGTTTGATGATGCCGTAGACAGGGCATATACCGCTGAGGAAATTCAGAGAGAGAGAGATAGAGAGACTGTGAACACCAAGAGAAGTGGTGACTCCTGGTTTAAGAAAGGAGGACAGTCTAGAAATAAGAAGCAAAAGCAGAAATTCATTCCTAGGAATGAGAGAAGAGAGAATCTGCCAGTCTGTGAGACTTGTGGCAAGAGTCACCGGACTGAGCTATGTTGGAGGAATACTGGAGCCTGCTTCGTCTGTGGTTCTTTGGAACACAGAATGGCACAGTGTCCAAGAGCTAGGAGAGATGATAGAGCTCCGTACCAGTATCCTGCGCAGGGTCAAGCAGCACTTCCTGCTCCCCCGCAGAGATTAGCTTTACCAGCTCCTCCTCCTAGACCACAGCAACAACAGCAACCACAGCCACAACGTCAGGGCCAGCAGCGTCAGTGGCAGAGACAACAACCGAGACAGCAGCAGCAGCCAAACAGGCCACAGATGGCTGGGATGGCTTATGCTGTCAACAGAGAACAAGCTGATGTTGCCACGAATGTGGTTGAAGGTACAATTTTTGTAGATAATAGACCTGCAGTTGCATTGTTTGATCCCGGTTCCACACACTCATTTGTAGCACCCGCATTTGCTGGTAGCATGCAAGACCGGATCATGCAATTGTCTTATGATTTCACTGTGTCTACTCCTTTAGGGAGTAAAGTAGTATGTGAATTATATATTCCACAATGCACTATTAGAATTGGAGATGTATCAATGCCAGCTGATCTGGTGATACTACCCATGAATGATTTCGATGTGATCTTCGGCATGGATTGGCTTGCGAAGTACAGGGCTTGTCTAGACTGTTTTCGCAAAGTCATTACCTTCAGGGTTAATGAAGCCAATGCCAGTGTATTGTTTGAAGGAGTGCAGAAGAAGTATGACACCAGGCTCGTTTCAGCACTTAAGGCTGAACGTATGATGCGTAGTGGTTGTGAAGGCTACATCGCATTCGTTTCAGAGAAGAAGCCTGTACAGGAATTGCGAAACATTCCTGTAGTCTGTGAATTTCCAGACGTATTCCCGGATGAAGTGCCAGGTCTACCTCCAGCTAGGGAAGTGGACTTTACAATTGAACTTGTGCCCGGTACTGCACCAATATCGAAGGCACCGTATCGAATGGCACCATCAGAGTTGTATGAATTGAAGAAGCAGATACAGGATTTGCTGGACAAAGGTTTTATCAGACCTAGTGTCTCGCCATGGGGAGCACCTGTATTGTTTGTGAAGAAGAAAGATGGTACCCTCCGAATGTGTATCGATTATAGGCAGATAAATCAGATGACAATCAAGAACAAGTATCCTCTGCCTAGAATTGATGAGTTGTTTGATCAACTCGAGGGTGCATCCTATTTCTCTAAGATTGATCTCCGATCTGGTTATCATCAGATTCGGGTTAAGGATCAAGATGTGCAGAAGACTGCATTCAGGACTCGTTACGGTCACTACGAGTTTTTAGTTATGCCTTTTGGTTTAACTAATGCACCTGCAGTGTTTATGGCTTTGATGAATAGGGTGTTTGCTCCCTTCCTAGACCAGTTTGTGGTAATTTTCATTGATGACATCCTGGTCTATTCAGAGTCAGAGGTCGAGCATTCACGTCATTTGAGGACAGCCTTGCAGATACTGAGAGAGAATCAGTTGTATGCAAAACTCGAAAAGTGCGACTTTTGGTTGCAGCAGGTTGCATTTCTGGGTCATATCATTTCCGGAAATGGATTAGCAGTTGACCCAGCTAAGATTGAAGCAGTTACCAATTGGCAGAGCCCGAAGAATGTGCCAGAAGTAAGAAGTTTCTTGGGATTGGCAGGCTATTATAGGAGGTTCGTCAAGGACTTCGCAAGGATAGCATCGCCATTAACGAAACTGACTCGCAAGAGCTCTTCCTTTGAATGGAATGATGCATGTGAGTCTAGTTTTCGAACCTTGAAGCAAAAGTTGATTTCAGCCCCAATCTTGTCTTTACCCGACGGAAGAGGAGGATTTGAGATATACTCAGATGCCTCGGGTATTGGCTTGGGATGTGTATTGATGCAGAATGGTAGGGTGATTGCCTACGGTTCGCGTCAGTTAAAGGAACATGAAAAGAATTATGCCACACATGATTTAGAGCTCGCGGCGGTTGTGTTTGCATTGAAGCAATGGAGACATTATCTGTATGGAGAGACTTTTGAAGTCCATTGCGATCACAGGAGCCTTCAGTATCTATTCACTCAGAAAGATATTAATTCAAGGCAACGTCGTTGGTTAGAGCTAATCAAGGACTACGACTTTCCATTCAAATATGTACCTGGAAAGGGTAATGTGGTGGCTGATGCTTTGAGTCGGAAATCAGCTGACTTAGCATCATTAGTTGGTGAGTGGGACATGATCGAAGAATTCAGAGATCTGGATGTGGCTATTGAAATGATAGACAGTAAAGTAATGCTTGCAGCAATGTCTGTCTTTGAACCAATGCTTATCACGGAGATCAAGGCTAGACAATTTCAAGACCTTGATTTGGTAAGGATTAGAGATAACCTTGCCGCGAAGCCAGATTTCGTGTTAGTAGAAGGAGTTCTGTAATTTAGAGACAGATTATGTGTCCCAGCTCAAGAAGATCTTAAACAAGCTATAATGTTTGAAGCTCATCACACCAGGTATTCTATGCATCCTGGAAGTACGAAGATGTACAGAAATCTGAAGGATAGATTCTGGTGGAATAACATGAAGCGAGAGATAGCAGGTTATGTATCATCCTGCTTAACTTGCCAGCGTGTAAAAGTTGAGCACCGGAAACCACCGGGATTGCTTCATCCACTGAAAATTCCTAAATGGAAGTGGGAGCACATTACGATGGACTTTGTATCGGGTTTACCGAGGACGAGGAAGCAGCACGATGCCGTATGGGTGATCGTTGATCGTCTTACAAAGTCTGCACACTTCATTCCCATCAGAAAGGATATAGGATTCAGTGAGATGTCTAAACTATTTGTCAAAGAAGTGACTCGATTGCATGGAACACCGGTCTCGATTGTCTCCGATCGGGATAGCAGGTTTGTGTCCACATTCTGGAAGTCATTTCAGAGTTCATTTGGCACTAGACTTCAGTTTAGTACTGCTTACCATCCACAGACTGATGGGCAGTCAGAAAGGACTATACAGACTCTGGAAGATTTGCTCCGTGCCAGTGTGATTGATTTCGGGAGTGATTGGGATGACCATTTAGCTTTGTGCGAATTTGCGTACAACAATAGCTATCACTCCAGCATTGAGATGGCACCATTTGAGGCATTGTATGGTCGGAAGTGTAGGACCCCAGTTAGCTGGGAAGAAGTTGGAACTCGGAGTTTCCATGGTCCTACGATTATTGCAGAAACAGCAGAGAAAGTCCAGAGGATACAGGAAAGGCTAAAAGTTGCTAGGTCACGGCAAAAGAGCTATGCTGACAATCGTCGGCGTGATCTAGAGTTTGCAGTTGATGATTTAGTCTTTTTGAAGACTTCTCCAATGAAAGGTACTGTTCGATTCGGACAGAAAGGGAAGCTTTCCCCGAGATTTATTGGACCTTTCAAGGTCACGAGTCGAATTGGAAATGTGGCTTATCGCCTAGACCTCCCATCAGAACTCTCCGGTATTCATAATGTATTTCATGTTTCTATGCTTCGGAAGTATGTGCATGATCCTTCACATGTCATTCATCATGAAGAGATCGAAGTGTTACCAAACACCACATATGTTGAGAAGCCAGTTCAGATCATAGATACAAAGGAGGCAGTTCTGCGTACT
Organism: Umbellularia californica; assembly: GCA_028538565.1. NCBI lineage: Eukaryota > Viridiplantae > Streptophyta > Magnoliopsida > Laurales > Lauraceae > Umbellularia > Umbellularia californica. The sequence goes on from JAPQWN010000001.1 coordinate 89,636,794, forward strand.
AGAACGATCAAGTGGGTCAAGGTCCTTTGGGATCATCATGAACCTAATGAAGCTACATGGGAACTTGAGGAGCAAATGGCTCAGAAGTATCCCGAGCTATTCGTTCAGGTAATTTTGAATTGGATTGTTTATTTTCCTTGTAATTGGTTTACATTGATTTGAATTGCATTCGGAGGACCGAATGGTTCAAAAAGTTGTGATAGTTGTCAGGTCTCGTCCCGAGTTAATCAAGATTAACTCTAGTTAATTGAAATTAGTGCTAGTTAACCATGTTTAGCTAGTTTGATAGTAATTAATGACTAAACTCAATGGATTTAGTCCCAAATGAATGTAATGATCGGATAATGAAAAGATTAAGTGACTTGGTTATGTTTAAGGCTAATTAACTGCGGTTAATTGAGCTAATGATGGTCAATGACTAAATGATATGAAATAAGCCTCAAATGAATGAATTAGGCTTAATGGAATAGTAGATAACAGAATTGCATGGTTTAAATGGAGTTTTAGACTCAAACATTGAAATGAGGGACTTTTATGTAAATACGAATTTTTCGCGTATTTCGTCGAATACGGAAACTCTTGATACCAACGCGTGTATCTTGACGAGTACGTCAACTTCCGTAATAACCTCGAAGTCGTTTGACGAGAATCCGGTCAAATGACCCTTCATTTGACTTAAATTGTAATTTAGTGAGATTCATGGGCTTGAATGCAATTTATTAGCTTATATAAGCTAAGAGAACCCTAATGAGATCATTATCTCATTTTCCAAGCATTTCAAACCCTAGACTCATTTCTTTCTTCCTTTTTCTCTTCTTTCCTTCCAATCTCACTCAATCAAGTAGCAAACAAGGACTTCCAAGTGTTTTCAAGAAGCCTTCATCCTTCTCTTCATCTTCCCCAAGTTTGTTTTCAAATTGTGGAAGTGTGAAGTTTGAACTCAAGGTTTTCTTCTTGGATCCAAGCTCAAGAAGGAGGTTTTTATCCATTCAACCTTCACAAAAGGCAAGTACTTATGCATCCTTATGATTTATAGTGTTTTAGAGAGATTGGAGTTCATTTGACTCAAATCCTGAAGTTTCACTTCAGAAAATCTGAAGCTCAGAACTGAGCTTCTGGGTCAGTGTCGGTTGACCGACGGTCAACCGACGCGTGAACCGACGGCTCTGGGAGTTGTCTCGGAGAGTTTCAGCTCTCTGGAATTCTGACCGACATTGTGTCGGTCAGCCTACATGGAAGTGTCGGTCGACCGACAGGTCAACCGACGGACTAACCGACAGATCTGAAATCTGTCTCAGTGAATTCCAGCTCTCTGGAATTCAAACCGACAATATGTCGGTTAACCGATGTGGTATCTTCGGTCAGCCGACACCTGACCGATACCTGACCGACAAATGTATCAGAGAATGGATTGGAAATCCAGCTTCTGGAACTTGAACCGACAAAGTGTCGGTTAACCGATAGGTCAACCGACGTTGTATGGTCGGTCAGCCGACAGGCCAACCGACAGCTGAGATAAACTCAGAAAAGATTATGGAAATGAAGCCTAGTTTGTACAGGCTATTCCATGCTGATGTCTAAGCCTACATAGGTGTTAGCGAAGGTCGTCTCAATGTACAAATCAAATATATAAAGTGATATTCATCAAAAATAACATGTACATTGGATAACTAACGCTTCACTCGTTTGTCTGGCTTAGAAGTATGAATAGAATTGATAAGAAATGAATAGAATCCATGAAGTGACACAGAGGTGAACTTCATTGACATAGTGAACGTCATTGACATAATGCACGAGATGACAGAATACATGAATTGAATTAATGAAATGAAATGAAATGAATAGTCACTAAAGGTGACAGTAACTTGAATGAATGAATAATTCCTGCTGCAGTAGATGTGAGGGGCGTTCCGGAGCCTCGTGGAATGCCAGTGCTCTCTGATCAAGACACTGGAAAATTTCCACCATTGTGAAAAGTCATGTAATGAAAAGTGAAACAATCTTGAAGCCTCGGCCATGAATGGTTTGCCCTTCCGCCTTGTGCTTAATTAATGTGACTAAATGAAAATTGAATAATCTTGAAGCCTAGGCCATGAATGGTTTGCCCTTCCGCCTTGTGCTTACACTGCTTCCGTTGGAAGACACGAAATGAACGAAATGAACGAAATGAACGAAATGAAAGGATATGATTGACATAGATATTTGTTATGGAATTGAAATAGGTTATATAGAACTGTTAAGTTCTTTTATTGTAGAACTGTTTAAGTTCTTACCTTATTGAATTCTTGTATAGAATTGTTAAAGAATTGTTAAATAACATGAAGAATCATGAAAATGCATGTATCTTGTTGAACCTTCGTGTTCACGTGTTATTGATGATATCACAGGCCCAGATGCCCGTGCCGGTCCTGCCGAGGCCGCGCCGCCTGCGGAGGAGGCCCGTCCGTTACCTCCAGGAGGTTTAGCGGAGTGGGCGTAGTCGGAGGGCGATTGTAAATGAATATTTTTGTAATAGAGAATTTTGGATTGTGATTAAATACCAACTGCATTGTATTTTAAGTGTGCAGTGTTGGTTTTAGTGGGCTGTAAATTTGTATAAGGGAACTTTACTTTTGTGTAAAGTTAATTGTAGTCAATGTATATATACATGTTTTCCGCACATTGTACATTGACAGGTATTGTGATTTGATATCCCTTGTGAGTCTTGTCTTAACTTCGGTTAATTCAGGATTTACGGGAGTAAGTATGGTTCCGCGACTCGGGGGTCCGTCCGAAGTAATCAGATCTCGGGCCCGGGTCGTGACAGTACTCCACCCAATCCTCATAGATACCTCATGTAATATCCTAAAAAGTCCCAATACAGTCTAAAACATTCCAAAACTAAAAAGCTATCTAATATCTTTCAATCCCATCAAGATTCTATCCAATCGAGAAAACAAAAAATTGGAAGGCATGAGAATTGTGAGCCATAATCTATGCTCCCAATCATGTGGGCCCGACTTCCTATTAGACTTCCTATTAATATCTATCACCTCCTATTAATATTCACTAAAATTGTTAGCCCCACTCCTCCATACATGCATTACCCTAAACACGACTTTGGGTCTGACCATCAGAACCAAATGCAAGTCCAAATCCACATAAAAAGACCTATATTATGGATGGACCAATGTTGGGTTCTGGCCCATTGATAACCATAGTACACATGAGCGTGGGCACATCCAAAAAGTAATCCAATATGGGTGTGTGAACGAGACCTATATATCTAGATAAAAAATTAAAAAAGAATAATTTGATTTCAATATATGTTAGATTTTATGGCATAAAAATTCAATGGTAAAAAATCCAATTATATATATATATATATAATGAAGCAAACTGGATTCGATTCCCAAACTCACTTTCAATTTCAATTTTGATTTTGACCATTTTCTAACATTGACCTCTTACTAATTTCAATCATTGATCCTCTACTAATATCTCCTATTAATACTTACCCTACTAATATCGGCTATTAATAGCAAACATATTGTTTTCACGTGTGGAGGTTCTTTCCAATTAAATCATAAAACTCCTGTAAATTAGGGAATATAATTGCCCCTCCCACGGTTTTCCAGCTATTAATAACAAACTTATTGTTTCCAGGTGTGGAGGTTCTTTCTAATTAAATCATAAAATTCCTATAAATTAGGGAATATAATTGCCCCTTGCACGGTTTTCTTTCATTAACTCAAATCCCTTCACACCTTTTCTCTCATTAACTTAAATCATAAACTCCTATAATTAGGGAAGATAAATGCCCCTCCCACGGCTTCTCTAATTAACTCAAAATCATCAATGCCCAATATTTTTTATTCATCATATCTTCTCCAAGATCTTCTCTCTTTCCATTTCTTCTACAGTTTTTCTAATTAACTCAAATCATCAATGCTCAATATTTTTTATTCATCATATCTTCTCCACGATCTTCTCTCTTTCCATTTCTTCTATTCTCACTTCCTTCCCGTCTTTGAGGCCAAACATTGTTTCACAAGTATGTGAGTATTGGCATTCTTTTCTCCTTTTCAATAGTTTTTTGCTTTTATTATTTTTCGATTCTTTGATCTTATTTTATCAGTCGATTGCTATCTCCATATGATTTTTTATCCATTCAAAAGTCAATTAAAAAAAAGGCCGACTATAATGCGGCTCTTTTTGCAACCAATCTCAATTAATTTTTATTCCTATATCATCTGATGCATAAAATCCTTATGGAGGGTAATAAATAAAACAAGACATCTTTGTAGGTTATTTATGTAGAAGAGATCCACACCAATTGTGCATATGATGTAGACCCCTTGTTATTCTTTTGAAGCTTCTATTTTGATCTGTGGTTTTAAATCTTGGCATGTATGTATGCATCTCTTGAGAAATGATTATAGTGCATATTGGTTGTTATGACCTCACCTCTCTAGGACTCTATCGCTGTTACAATTAATATGACCTATTTGAATTGCCACAATGGTGTGTGCCCATTGATCAATCTCTCAATGTTAGAAGGCTTGCAAAGATCTCTTCTCCTAACTTTTCTTGCCAAATAATAAGCTTTCATTCATAAGAATGTAATTCTTTCTTAATTCATCCATGCAAAGTCTCATAGACTTGGACTCTTTCAAAAATTTAAATTTAAATACTCAATCCTTATCTATTATATGATCGATTTAGTTTCAAAACAAAATGCATGAGTTTGCCCAAATAACAATTTTCCTATTTTATTATATTTTAGTTTACTTTTCAAAAGTAAGTTAAAGTGAATTTCTTCTTTTTAAATTAACCAATTATATATAAGTTTTTGTTATCATTATGAGTGATTTTGATTGCATTTTTCCATCTCAATATAATCTATATAATTTTTTAATTATTATAAACTTCTTATAATCTTTTAGTATATAAGTTATATTGCCCTTGCTAAGTACGGGCATGTTTTGCTATGGGCCACAATTATCTTCTAGCATCCCCTCACCACGAAAGGGATAGGATTCAATGGACGACCCAGATTTTGCAGTTGATTTTGAAATTGGAGCTCAATTTCAATTTCAATTTTAACTGATTTTGAGTTCATAGAGAGATTTTAGGGATTTTTTATGGTTATATTAATATTTTTCTTAAAATTTCTCTAACAAAGATCCACTTTTTATTCTCTCACTTAAACCTCATCTTATCACACATATAAAAGTAACTCAAGTTTTAAAATATTTAAAATCAATAATGGTATTTTTGGGTTTAGACTTTTTTATTCTCATTGATCAGTACTTCAAAAAGCGTCCCAAATTAAATATATTTTTTTTGGGCCCGGGCTTAGCGCGGGCCTATTTTGCTAGTTATAGTGATGTCAGATGCTCTAGATGTAGACTTTTTTTGTAGTAGAGCACTAGCCCTGGGCTAAGTTTCATATTAATTGAAATTGGTCCCACCATGAGATTATCCGCATATAAATAAATAGATAATAAAATGGGATAAAATCATGTTCAGCCTAAAAAGAGGCAATGCCTAAAAAGATCCCGATTCTTTCCTAATAACCCCAAGATTATTAAACCAAATTTTATGAATCCAAATCAAATCTCACTTTATAAAATTTGGCCCACTTAAAATTTTTATAATCTAGCACTTAGACCCCTCATTTATGGGGTCCACGTTAATCTCCGTAAAAAACTTTTAATCAGAACCAAATATTTTATGACCACTCTACTTAAAGTAAGTGTTTGATGACCATAAAATATTCATGGGACCCATTTACTAATATGATATTTTACCTTTTTTACGGAACATTGTTCATCTATATATACTTTATTTTTATTTTATAGTCTATGTTTTGTTTATTGAAATATTGTCAATGTGGGACCACATCTTGCTCATTAACTTTTAATACATAAGTTACATATTTTCATCCTTTTTACTTTGCAGTTGATTTTAAGTTGTAATTATTTTGCGTTGCAAGAAAAAAAAAAGTTCTAAACTTAGCAGATCAAGCTTATGGGCCCGGGTAGGGCCAACATCCCTGAAAGTTTTCTATAGCTTAGTGGTATTAGTTTTTTGTTATTCCTGACCACTAGGCCAACACTATATCATTATGGGCCCACCTAATCGATTTAAATCTTTTATCTTTTCCTTACTCCTCAACCATCTTGCTTAATAGGGGATTAACGTTTGGAAAGTAATCAATCAAAGTATATTAAAGTGGAAACTGAAATTTGAATGAGGATTTATACAAATCATTCCCTATCTATCCGGCTGGCAATCCCTTCACAGCCACACAGGATACTCTCAAGATTTCACCAGATGACATACAATCGAATTAAGTACAAAATCCCAGGAATGAAAAAATGCCACAGATCCTTCTTTCTTGCTTTCTTTCTCAATAAGGAAATCCTCCATCCCTTCTTTCTTTCTTCTCCATCCCGGAACTTGTACACAAAATCTCTGTCTCTATAAATAGGGTGCTTGATGTTCATGTTTGTAGCAGTCTCATCACAACCATCCACAGCTTCTACGCGCATTACATGCAGCTTATAGGGAGAAGTGAATTGATGCCCAAATGCAATGACACAGTTGAAGTATATAATGAGATATAACTGATCACAGTTACATTCTATCAGATACATTCAAGCATCATGAAGGGTGATACGATCCATTTCAGTACCTAATCCAAACCACTTGTGCCTTCTTTCTTTCTTTCTTTCTTTTTTACTTTCTCAATCATGGGAACCTGCATCCCTAAATTGTGATGTTTTATATTGTTCTCTATTTATTTTTAAAATAAAGGAAAAAAAATTGCTAAGATCTATTTTTTTTTTTTTTATATTGTTATGAGAATAGTGATGTTACCAATTAGCATTTTCTAATTTAAAATAGATTATGGGCTTCATCCAGATCGTCCAATATTATGGCCAAGTATCATCCATAGTAAGGCCCATTAAGATGTTATGTTTTATGTTATAGTTTTATTTTTATTATTTTAGATTTTTAAATACAATAATTTTGGTAATGATTGGTATTGTCTCCGACATTAATATGACTTTCATTACACTTATATCTTAACCTAAATATGTATAACTTAGTGGTGTTAATTTTTTTTTATTCCTGGCCACTAGGAAACACTATATCATTGCGGGCATAATTAGTCAAGATCTTTATCTTTCCCTTACTCCTTTCCTCATCTTTGTTCCTCTATAATTTTTTTAAATCGTATTTCAATATTTTTGGTTTATGTTTTCCTTTATATGTATAGATATTGCTTTTATATTAGAATATTTGTTTTTTTTTTTTTCATTTTTAGCCCGTGTGCACTATTCCGAACTTGTATCATGTATTTGTGGGCTGAAACTGCAACGGTGTAAATGAGTTTGGATGAAAATATATGGCATAATTATATAATTGAGAAGTTGTCGTCTAAATGCATTTTTCTTATATTCTTTTAGATCTTAGAGAATGTTTGGATATGTACAAAATAAAATATTTTTAAATCTAAATATTAGCAAAATAAAATATTACTTCATAAAACACTTTAATATTAGAATACTGTTGTTGTTTGATAGTTTCCAAAACATTCAATAGATTTTGAATGAAGCAGTTTGGCAATTAACTTATATTATAATATATTCTAAATTCAAGATTGACTTTAATTTTCAAATAAAAAAATGGTCAATAACTTTCTTAATTTGTTTTAATAATTCTTTAAATGACAAAATGACGACACCATTTCCTAGGAATTAAGCTCAATGAAAACAAAAAAAAAAATCTATAATTATATTTTCTAGATAAGGAGTCCATGGTAAAGTGGGTTTTTTTAATTTAAGAAATTTTATGGTAAAATGAGCTCATTCGAATTTTTAGGAATTCAATTTCATGTGAAGAAGTCTTGCCTTTCATGACACATAATGGGTTTCTTGGAATTTTTAGAAATTCAGGCCCAATTATTTTTAACAATAATGAATTCATTTCTTTAAATCATTGAGAACTCAACTCCATGCAAATAAACAAGCCCTCTTATATGTTCAGTATAAGAAACTAATGCTAAAGCGTTCCCTATATTCCTTAAGAATTATTTTCGTGTAATAAAATCGGCCCCAAGTAAGACAAACAACTAAAAATTTCATGAGTCTTTTATCCTTACTATCTATCAATTAATGTGATTTTTGGTGTTAGGACCCAAAAAATATACATTTTTTGGATCATGAAAAAAGACCAATTTTAAATATAAAAAAAGAAAATGGAGAGACAATTAATTTATCCTATTCGAGGCCCACCTTTCATTGTTTAAAGTTGATCATATAAACAACCACTTCCATTATGATCATTGTATCAAATTTCACTTTAATATGTAAAGGTGGATTGTACACATAGAGGTGGGCCACATAGGGTGCAATGGCCAAAGGTTTGGTAAAGGAAGAGTAAAAGAGAAATCATACCAAGAGGGGGAAAAAGTAAAAATCGGAGAAATGGAGATGCCTCAAGAAAAGAAGATTTGGGTAGTTTTGTCATTTCCCCTAACATGGGGAAGGTCTAAGGGAAATTATAGTTTTTGGGAATGCGGAGGAAAAAGTCATCTCTTAAAGTAAGCTATAGAGAAAACTTCTTTTATCTATTTGTAAAAACTCTGCTAATACATCAAAATTGTAAATAGGTACTTAATTTAATGTTGTGCAAAACTTCAGATTTCTTGTTGGAATGTTCAAAAGAACCCATATTATGTAGGGCTGGCTAATTGTGGCATATGATTGAGTAAGGCTGCAAACGAGTATTCGATTCTCCCTATTATACTTTATTAGAAGTGTGTGTCCCACTAATAATATTCAGGAACGAGTGCAGCCTATCGTACACCCCACCCTCCATGCTTCTATCTCCTCCAAGCTGATAGGATTTCTAAATTGATCTTAACTTAGAAGTGATTGAATTTGGATTTTGCTATATCTTAATTCCACGGCCCTGAAATGCTATCTGATGCTCATTTTCTAAAATTTACCTTTCGTCTTCATTTTTAACCGCCTTTTCGATATATAATGAAAGACCTAATGAGATCATTAACCAGTGTAAATTCAACATTAAGAATTGCTCAATGTCGTTGATCAGATGGTGAAAATTTGGAATTTGTGATCTAGGTTCAAGCTGATACAGCTCGTGCAGCTACTAAATGATGGCGGCCCACTAAATGGACGCATTTGGATAATCAGACATGCTTCCCACCCCCCACGCCCACGTACAGTCAGTCCAATTGACGCAGACAAAAATGACTACCGCCAGTTCCCACCTGCACAAAGATCATTCATCTGAATGGAAATGTGAATACAACTCTCCCGTTGTTCAAAAAAAGATGTAATTCAAATCACTTCTCTAGTGAACCAAATCAAGATGTAATTGATCAAGCCACTGCATGTTTTTCATGTTTACAGACCAATATTACACAGCAGTACCTTCGACCAAACATGACCAAGGCATACATTTTGTTTTAGCCACATGGCCCCCAACCCCAACAGTGTCTAGGATGAAATCAGAAAGAAAGAAAACTCAGCATAATATAGGTTAAAAATCAAAGTCATCTACATAGCAAACTTAGGCTGAAAACGTATGAATTCTAGTATCCAGACAGTGAGTCAAATGCATAGATCAATTCGACATGTATGAAACAACATCATAAATCACACCCCAAACAGTTGATCCACTGCGCGCACTGCTAGAGCCATAACATTCTATTTTCTCTGGCAAATGCAATAGGATGGTTTCTTCTTATTGTTGAATCTGCATCCTCCACACTACAAGAACACTTTTTGTTGATTCTTTTTTGGTTTCAACATGAGATATTCATCTTTGGAAAAAAGAACCTAAACAATCAGAAGCCCTGGGGTGAATCAATCTCGTCAATGCCTGCAGTGGCCTAAAACGTAGGCGAAGATCTAGAAGATGACTTGAGTAGCAATATCGCTACTCAACAAGACAACAAAACAGTAAATAGGGGGGGTGGGGGGGCTGGCTTTTTGGTCTATATTGAGATTTAAGGAACTTTTTGGTCATCACCCACTTTAAGGGAGTTTTTCTGGTAAAATTCCCTTATATTTATTTATGCAAGTATAACTATCAGTGACCGATATTTATATTTATTTTAAAGTGGAGGGACGTGCCTTAGCTAGTTTCATCCTTGCAAATATCTAAACTTGTAATACAATTATCCTACCAGTTATTATCATTAAAGCCTTGTCTCAAATATGTTGGGATTGTCTACATAAATTTCTTCTTGAATCCAATCATCTTCAACCAAATCTTTAAATACGTTGCACTTCTTCAAGTTCATTTTTACCAATATATCAATAATAATAAAATTTAGGTCTCAATAGGATTGCACCTTTCTAACATAATGGTAAGTTAGACGAGTTGTATCTCTCTTCGATTTTCATAACCAACTTGTTTGCTCTGCAACTAATGACATGTATCTCTAGATAAGGACCCATGTATCTGCATCTTGGCTCCTCATTTTTCAATGAATGCATCTTTAGATACAGATCCGGCATCATCTGAAAGCCAAAGATACAGTTCTAGATCCAGATCTGAGACAAAAAGTTTGTTGTGTCAGAATGTGTACTATGAGCCATAATAGTCGCATGGCTGTGCTGTGGGCCTGTGGCTAATAAATGTGGGATTGGATGTTTTGATGTGCAGAATCTCATAACAGGAGTAAAGGACTACACAAAGGGGGGATTGGGGCCTTATTTCGACTTTACCGTCTAAAATAAAGCTCTTGTTTTCACAAGCCTAAAATAGAGGATTTGAATTTTATTTTCCAAAAGTGAGTAGAGAATAGAATTATGTGCCAAATTCTCTTATTTTTCAAACCTCTATATGCTTTAAGACATTTAGACAAATAGAGATTGAAAATAGAGATGAGAAATATGTGTCAATTAATTCTAAGTCGAACCATTTAGCTTGCATTGTGGCCATCCTCTGCCTTCACAATAAATACATGTAGGGGGGTATTGCAATCAAGCTCATAAAAATTGGCTTGGATCATTGATAAAAAGATTGGTCAAGAAGATTATAGTTCTCTCCCAAGAGGAAATGATTTAAGCTTATAAGACTTCCAAACTAAAATATGATTCACGTTTATTAGACTATTAAAGCATGCCTTTCCTAATAAAAGGCAGTAGGTAGTCATAAATCCAAATCCTCTGGTCAAAACACATTATTAATTAGGATTGCAATTTGGATTCAAATTTTCCTTCCTTAAATCTGCGATTAGAGACGTCAAACGTTCGGATAATTGAAGACCCATTTACATCCCAAGATACACACTATTCATTTGGAAACAAATCTCATCTGCAACTATACTTGTGAAGAGAGCTCAACACTAGCCACCTTGGGCCTTAGCTGAACGGGCTTCAAAGTGTAGAAACTTGCACATACCAAATAGTAACCCAGATTCAAGATCTGTAACAAGGTAATAAGCCAGTAGAAATAATCCAACTTCCCCCTGTTGAAATCGTTATCTGGTAACCAGTCTGAAACATGGTGTATTATGGTCACCAAGAAAGTACTAACATAGCTCCCAGCAGAGATGGCTGCCCAAAACAGTGCAGTTGCAGTGCTCCTCATGCTCTCGGGGGACTGATCATAGAAGAATTCAAGGTGACCAATGGACGTAAATGCCTCTGCAATGCCGTGGAGCGCATACTGCGGCGCAAGCCAGAAGACGGAGATGGGGATGGTGTCGTGCTGGCTGTCGAGGAGCCCGTGAACAGCTGCGGCGTGCTTCCTCCTCCCCTCGACGAAGCCAGCAGCTAGGGTGGCGAAGACGGAGATGGCCAGGCCCACGCCAATGCGTTGGAGGAAGGTGATGCCCCGGTCCAGGCCCGTGAAGCGGCGGGCTACAGGGATGAGAATTCGATCGTAGAGGGAGATGGTGGTGAGCATGGAGATATAAGCGAAGACAGACATGGACCCTGGGGGGATTTGGAAGGAATGGGTCAGGTGCCTGTTCATGGTGCGGGCTTGTTGCTGTGAAAAGGTGTTTTGTTGGGCCGCAGCGGTCATGAGGAGGATAGCTGAGGCCCATATTGGGCCCATCCTTATCACAGACTTCAGCTCTTCCACACGGTGGACAGTGCAGAGGTTCCATAGGTTAGGAGGCTTTTCTGATGATGTCGATGGCCGCCTCACTCCATCTTCCTCGGTCACGATCGCCGCCTTGTCGAAGAATCTGCAGGTTTGTGATTTGCATTGTTAATAGGCCCTTATCATTTTTTTTAGAACCATCAGATTATTGATTGATTGTTGAATGGCTTGGATAAAGGAATGGGCCCAAACTGTCATACACCTATGAAGCCTGCTTAGTTATTGGGCCTCATATTTAGGGCATGGAGCCTTTTCGAGTTTGGGCATATGTAGAACCTGGCCAGTTTAAAGCCCAGCCCTAAGCTAGAAAGGGGTAAGCAAAACATAGTTCAAAAACTCTATAGCATGGTTGGGCTCCGAAAGCTAACTGGGCTGAGGCGATTCGGAGATTCAGTGGACTCTTGGCTGGGTCAGTTTCCGACTTATTTATGAGCATGGTTGGGTCTTTTAAGGTCATAAAAGTGAAAACCAAAAGCAAAAGAGCAAGATACCCTGAGGCCAGCCCTATAACTGCTGCAGAGTGGCCCAACTCATAAATCTAAATCACTCAAAATCAAAATGGTCGGTGGTCCAACTTTGATTAAGTGAAACTTGGTCTAAAACCATATAAGAGAGATCGGGATTGAAGACGTGGGGCCACTAACAAATTTGTGGAGTTTCTTCAGATGAGTTGAATATGAATTAAGAGACTAAAATTCAAGAAAAGAATATGAGTGTGGATCTGTTTTGGCATGGAATTGAACAAGAGGAAAGTCATGCTAATTGTGTTCCTGACTTTAATTTACTGAGGTGATGGCCGGCCGGAGGAAGTTATTTGATGGAAATTTATAGATTTTTATTTTATTTCTTTAATTTTAGCTAGGAGAATATATTGCTTAAAAATCGCATGATTTCAGTTACAACTTACATGCAAACAAGTGGGCCCTACTCTTTTAAATCAGTAGAATTGAGAAAGGGGATTGTCGGAGTTAGAAAACCCAAATGGAGTGAAAGTCCAAAAAAAATATAGATATATAATCTATTTCTTGATCGTTTTGGGTTATGGATTTTGCGTGAAGGTATTGAGAATTGAGGGGCTTATAATTAAGTTATAACCTAGCTATGATACCAAGATACATGTACAAGCCTAATGCATTCGTATGAGATTGATACGACACTTGTATTGGTACCTGATACTGCACCGATATTTTTAGGGAATAAATTTAACATATCTTACGTACTTATAAAGTCCTTTATTTTATATAGTTCTTCTAATATTTTTACTTGTCACTGTTAAAAATTCTAGAGAGAGATGAAAAAAATTATAATTTTATTGATTCAAAAGTTATCTAAAGAAAAATTTAGGACATCCGTATCCATATCCATGTCCTAAATTTTTAACAATGAGAAGTTGTATCGCATATCCTCGTATCAGTGTCCATGTCCGTGTCTGTATCTAAGCATCATAGCTTATAACATAAACCAAATTTTATTGAGAAGGTTAAGTAAGTTCAAGCTAGGCATACCGCATATGCACCTTTTCTTCACATCACATGCCAACTCAAAGATATGCACTTGCCGAAATTCCATTATAATGGGATCGATTTATACACACCATTAGATTAACCATTGTTGAGAAGAGCAAAATTCAACATCTAATTTTGATACCATCAATCCATTGGTGTATGTTACTCTAATTGAAGTATAATTTGGGTTACTATCTATTCAATACAAGTTGTATGATGTAAATGTATCCTAGATCCAGTAACAGTAGGTGTCCTAGGTCCTAACACTACGACTGATGCTCATTATGAAATTCTTCGGGGTACTCCAATAAAGCCCATTAGATTAAGAGTCAGGTGCAGACCCTTTGTTGCACACTAAGCCCAAGGATGAGTCATTTTGAAGACTAACACCCAACCTCCTCTCGTAGGAGACATTTTGAAGTGTTTGTAGTATTTTGGGTCTTTTGAGATAGTTTTTATTCCAAGAGATTTAAATATGGTAGCCCACTATCTTGCTAAATGCGGGCAATCTGGGATAAATTTTATATGGCCTCATTGTGAATAGGCCTATGTTTGTTTTCTTGTTTGTGCCCGCTTCTTTTTTTAATGAAATCACCCGTTTTTATCCCCAAAAAAAAAAAAAAAAAAGGCCCAAGGATGAGTCAAAAGAGGTGGAGAAATTGGTGTAGAACAGTTGGCAGTGAAAAATTGAACTATAAATATTTTCTCTTACTTTCTCTCCTCATCCTGGTGGTGCCCGTTATCTAAAACCATGCATTAGAGCTAAAACTAGTGCTGATAAACTAAGCCCAAGGGCCAAATGAAAATAAAGAACTTACTTCATCTGGGTAGTGTGAAGAAGCATCCCATTAGCAGAGATAGGTGCATCAAGCTCCTCATTCTCATACAGCAATCTGGGGTCTGAAACCATGGAAAGATTCCTCTTCCTATAGGCGGCGACGACCACCTGCGCGAGCCTGGTAAACGGGCTCCCACAAGGTGGAAAGTTTCTATACAGAGGAAAGCCCAGAACAAATGTGACGATGGAAATCGCCATGGCGATCGCCGGGATGCCGAGGCCCCACCCCCATCCTATATTCTCTTGAATATAGACCACCACCGTAACTGCGACGAGGATGGCCACGCCCATACAGAAGTAGTACCAGTTGAAGAAGTTGTATATCCGGGTCTTCTCTTTTGGGTCGGTCTCATCGAACTGGTCGGCCCCAAATGCCACCACGCAGGGGCGGATGCCGCCGGACCCGATCGCCGTTAGGAGGAGCGAGGCGTAGAGGATGGCGAGCTGCCACTCCGCCGCCTCCTCACACACCTCACTGTCCTTGCAAGGTGGTGGTCTTAGCTTTGGCAGCACTGCTGACAATATTAAGCTTATCATCCCCTGCATGGTAGAAATTGAGGTAAAACTTAGCAAAGTGGTTGTTTTAGTCTAGTCATTTGAAAAAAAAATTCAACTCAACTCATGAATCATGATGAGAGATAAGATTTTAAAGATTTCACCATTTGGCCATTTTGTTTTATTCCTGAAGGAGTGTTGTGTTGTGTGCAATTATTGTTGAGTTTAAGCATGGGGAGTGGGGGGGTTCACTGAAGTCTGGACCTGTAGTCCAGCTGTGTGCCTGTGTGATTGTGTCCTATGGTTGGGAGATCCATATTGATGGGCACATTTTGTCTTGCAGTCCAAGCACATTTGAGTGGACTTAATTGAATCTATCTCGAGTTCTGGACATGCTGTTGAGTCAAATGAGTCAAGTGAGTCTAACAGAGTTAATCAAGGAGGCACTTGACTCGAGAGGGTCTCGAGTGGAGTCTTGATTTTCAGATATTCTAAAAACATCCCAACATTTTCGAATAAATAATATTCACACATTTTGTGGCAAAGATTCTAAGGCAACCAGCCGCAATAATTCTAAGATAAAGATTAAATCTAGGGCAATAACACAAAAGGACCATTATACAAACATCCTACAATTAATCAAAATCAAGTAAGATCAAAATGTGTTTTCTCACTTTGATCAAAGCAGTCGAAGAAAATTTGACCTTTGACTGTCGATTAAGGTGTTGGTTGATCGATATTTCAGATTAACGTGGTGGCTAACTGCAGAATTATTTATTTATTTATTTTTTTGGAATGATTTTGACCGTTCCTGGTTGTGATTTTTGGAGGGGCATGGGGTTTACTCATAATTGTACAAAAGCATAGTGGTTGAATTTAAAAACCCCTCCTTTTTTTTGTCTGCATGCAATAATGATAGTTCCAAAACAAAACAGGATAAAGATAAATGGGATTGGTGGTGTGATGTCAACCATCTGATAGATGAGGGAGGCTACAGTGATGGTCCAGAAGCGGCCAGCATAGGCATCGGCGATGAAGGCTCCAAGCAGAGGCGTCAAAGCAGCAGTCCCATTAAAGTTAGTGAGTGTGTTTGCTGCTTTTGTCAAGGGCAGGTGCAGCTCTCTGGTCAGGTAGCTAAGCATGTTTGTTCCAAACCCAACAACAGCCAGCTTCTCACAAATTTCATTTGCTGCACAAAATCAACAATATCAATATGATTTGTTCCAAGAACAACCCCCAAGATGCATAGAAGAAACAAAGAAAGAAAAACAGAATATGCATATACTAACACAAATTAAAGAAGAAGTAGAAGTAGAAGTACAGCAACAAAGGTAAAACTCATTTGTCTGCAATACACATGAATATTCTAAGAACAGTGGCTAATAAAAAGGAATAGATATGTAGTTAAAAAGACACCAACATAGTCTCACAAATTAGCTAGTGAAGAAGAAGATGCAGTTTAAAAATAGAAACATAGTAAGAAAAGCTACTGAAATTTATTAAAAGAAGGAGAAAAGGTTACCAAATATAGGAGGCATTGTTCTAAGCCCTCCCTTCTTTGTTTGGCTTTGGCCATTCTCTTTCTTTTCCTCCAAATTCTCTCCGTTGGGTGTTTGGGTGTGGCCATGTTCTTTCATTTCCTCCATTTTCTCTCCCTTCAATACCAATGCTTGGATTTCTTCCCACCCCACAAACTCTCTATATATACACTGTTTTTTTTTTTGCAGGTAGCATTACATGATATCCGTTTATATGGTGCCTGGAGGAGCAACACTGCTGCTTTCTGGTCCACATAGCTATCATGATCATGTGGATGTCGGTGGGCCGGGCTAACGTTTTTTGGGCTTTCAGACAAATCCATCCCAGTGGGAGAATTGGTGATGGGCTTCTGGGCACCATATATGCACCATCCAGGGCATAGGCCAAGCCCATAGTTCGAAACATGTGGCATGGGTCTTGGTCAAGTAGAGTCAAAATTTGCTTTAGATATATAAAAGCACAATTTAATTTTTTATTTTTTAAAATTTTGCCTGAGTCAACCAATTTCTTGCTGAGTCTCGGCCGAGTTGAATGACTCTTGACTGAGTTAATTAACCTGATTATGACCAAAACTAATTAAGACCAAACTTCTCACTGAGGTTTCAGATCTTTTGCTAAGCGAATAACTGCAGTGGGCTGTATAGATTCTGACCAGATTTTTGTCCTATGGTGGGTTTGGGCTTGGTTTTAGTTACTATTCAATAAAGATCTTGGCCAGAATGTTAGGTTGTTCTGTACATGGTAGGTCGAGTGGTCGACCAAACTGGTCTCACTGTTCCCCTACCCACTGGAAAGGCACTAATGATTAAAGGGCCCCTTGAATGGACACTCATATAATTCTGTTAAAAGATGGCATATTTTCGAGAGGAATGATCAAGTCTTAAGTCCCAAAAACTTGCAGTCAAGATAACAAGAAAACATCAAAACACGAAGCAGATCAGGACCAACCCGGGCTACTCCTTGCTTGGCTAAAGAGTCCAGTAGCCTTCGCCCACAAACATAGTTGATCGAAGTACAACACAACGCAGGCATCATTTGGGAAAAAAGAGAGCCTTGATTCGTCTTAAAATGCTACTAAGTTGAGTCAATTCAGGATTCAACTGAGCCTTGACCAAGTTAATCAATAAGATCAATTTGTAATAATTCTTTTTTTTTTTTAATTAGTAGAGTCCCAACTAAGCATGGGTCTGACTAGAACTTGTTTAAAGATAAAGTTTCTCAGCGAGTCCTTAATTTTCCCTTCAATTCAGGATCTAAATAACCCATTTTGATGTAGAGACAATAATACCCAAACCGAAATCTCCCCACTAAGTGAACAAATGATAAAATAAAATAAAAAAATTTAGGTGTGGCAAATCCTTGTATGAAGAATTACAACTCTTTTTTAGTAGTAATTTGTGTTAAGCCACGTGGGGTTTGGGTGAGTGGCATAAGGGGTGGGTTTTCTCTCCCATGTCTTATGTTCAAATCCCGCTCTTATTCTCGTCATAAAAAGAAGTAGTAATTTGGGTTTGGATTCCAAGGAATAAACAATGAAAGTAAAAAAAAAAAAAAAAGAAATCATTTTTAAAAGCGTTATATAAATGAAAAGATTATTTATTAAATATTTTCTCCTCTACTTAAGAAAAGTTAGTCACAACTAAAACTAGTATTCCCCTGAAAAATCTTCTGAGTCTCACTGAGTCCAAAGTAGGCCACAGTATATATCCTTTCTCCATAAATGCAGGGGTGCTATTGTAATCTCATGTTAATAGACATGAAAATTATTTTCGAGTCGGTGCAAATTTGGCAGCACTTCTTGTTCTGATGAGTTGTGGCTGTGAAACTCTGACCCCCTGTTTCCTTCTAATCACAAATGCATTGCATTGCATTGCATGTGATAAAAACAAGAAGAGATATTTGCAAAAGGTTGATTCTATGTCTCTATCCAATCGTCGGATTCCTGAGACTGGATTGAATTGGATATGGAATCTAAACATGTAGTGAGTAATGATAAAAGACAGGAGAAGGGGTGATAGATGTGGTCAGGATAGAGAAACAACAAAATCCTCTTTCAGTGTCTCCAACTAGCTAGTGCCACAAATCAGTGCTCCCTGGCCATCCCCACAAACTTCAGTTTTACCCTTCTTTCATCTCAAAATTGCAATCATGTAAATAATAATAATAATAATAATAAAATGGGCCGACATTATTGTTTGTGCATTCCCTTTGGTGGAAATGGAAGTCATAGTTGTATAGAAAAATAGGTTTTTCATAGAGATTCCACGTAGGGGTGGGCCCAAGTGTTAGCACGTGGGTGCAGTTGCACTCACGGATTTGAAAAATTCCTTATATAAGGTCTTAAAAAAATCTTATTTTATAATTTAACTTTTCCACTTGATCATTGAGTCCAAGTGTACTAACATTAAAAAAAAAGGATGCAAAAAACCGAGTGCTTATCTTAATCTGATACTTTTTACACGGATTTAGTTGTATAATGCCATTGGGATTCAAACTAGCTTATGATATACATGTAATAGAAATATCTAGATGAGAATAGTTCATATAGTTCTCAAGTGTGGTTCACCTTAATTTCTAGACCATCCCGCCCACCTATAATCAGGTTACCACATTCCCTTCCTATGAACTTCATAGGCTCAAATTTGATACTCATCACCTCTTCAATAATCTTGTGTTAGAGTCCATTTAACCATGAATGGTTATGCATATTCAAGTCCCCTGCGAACAAAGGGGCCTAGTCACGTGTTAGCATCTCTTTATGGAATAAAGGAAAAATAAACTTAACATCAATAAACAAAATATAATTATATATCAATGTGGTCCCAAAAGTGGATATATATGATCTATTGTTTCAAACATTGGCTGCCGATAATTGTATTGCGAATACAGCTGATTTTAGGCCCCAAGAGGCATGAAAAGCATCTGGGATTTTTTTAGCTCAGCAAAGACAAAATATTGAAACAAGAGATGGCGTGGGTTACTTGCCAACTGATAACCCGAAACATAAACTAAATCTCTTTCTACTTTCAATCATTTAGGAGTTTTTTTTATTTACCCCCAAAAGTTTATAGAATTTGTAAATAGGCCCCTATGATTTCAATATTTATAAATACCCCCTGCCCTCTCATTTTAATACCTTTCATGTCCCAAACTTAGTAGCCTTACAATCACCAAAAGTTATTTAGAGTAAAATGACATTTTTGCCCTTCTATTTATTCATATATGCATATTTTCAAAAGCTTGAATTTGTTTTTCTTTAAATCTTTTAATATTCACAATTACTATAGTACATTCAATGAGAAAGATCATCCCTACATAAATCCATTTTTATCAATATGGGGCCCATTTCATCAAATCTAAATCAATCACAAAGAAAATCTACACTTGTACTTATAATTGGTTAGAATTGACCCAATCCGTGCACAACCCCCAATTAGATTAATGAAAGTCTCAAATACATGATTAGGTGTCATGTGCATGGGAGAATTTGAGAGAGATTATTGGAACTTGGGATAAAATAATGACATTTTTATAAATAATGACATACTTATATTTTTTTAATTTAACATAAGCGCAAAGTTGTCACTTTTATAAAAATTCAACATAAATATTTTGATGGTCACTATGACTAGTAAATTTGGGGATATGGAAGGTATTAAATTGAAAAGGTAGGGGGTATATGCAAATACTAAAATCAGAGGGGCCTATTTACAAATTCTATAAAGCCTAGGGGGTATATATATATATATATATATATATATATATATATATATATATATATGTGTGTGTGTGTGTGTATGTAAACTCATAATTTAATCTTGTAGTCAATTGGTAGGTCGACTCAGGAAAGGATAGATATAAGCTAGATTCTCAAAATCGATCCTCACTGTTATCATACCATTCATCCAGTGGGCCCACCAGGTGGCTATGGCTAGCCGTTCATCGATAAGAAGAAACCACCTTTTCAATGACAGCAGAATTCCCAGTGGATGTTAAGTTATTAATTTCTTTAAACCTGTAGATCCGACGGTTAAGAGATCATCCATCACATCAACTTGTCAAGGTGAGTGCCGTTCGTAGCTAGGATAGTTGCTATTTTGACAGTGAAGTGAACATTATTTTTGTTTTTCACTATCCAAGGGGGCTGGACCCTTGAGAGAACGACTAATTGTCATGAACATTATTTTTATTTTTATTTTTATTTATTTTCATCAGCTAAGGTAGTTGGACAACGACTAATAGTGGGAGTATACATTTATTCAGGAACATTATTTTTATTAGTTTTTATATATATTTGTTTTCACCGGCCAAGGCGGCTGGACTCTTGAGAGAACGATTTACGTGGGAGATGAATTCCCACATACACTAGGGAGAAGGCCACCTGCATATTCAAGAAGAAGGGTTGGAAAACTAGGGAAATATGGAACTCACCACAAGGCTATCCATATATTCTCAAACATTAATTTCATTAGTAGCTCCATAGTCCATTCCAAGTTTCCAACCAACATTTTTACCAAAAAAAAGTTACCAAACCTGCACAAAGGAGCAGTTCTTGATGGTGTCCTGTAAAGGGTTCCAGGTCAGGGTTTGGTCTGGTTTGCTATCCTTCTTAAAAGTGAGCATGGTTGGCCTAATTGTCTCTATCTTGCTCTTGGGAGTGGTATATGTAAATCTGTACCACGGAGCCCACCTGTTAAAACCCGAACCCTTAAAAATGAATGTCATTGGCTTCAGCAGAACTTGCTCAAGATTTTACTGCAAAAAACATGTTGGTCCCACTATAAGATTCGCACATGACGACTAAAAATTATAATTAGCACAATCGTGTACATAATTAATAATTAACATGTGTTAAGTCTCTCTATTGGCCATGTGCTCAATCTTAGCATGAGATCCACTCCTCTTGAAGTTCACTGAAGAAGATGACATACATTTTGAAAGATATGGTCACACAACTGCCCAAGACATCAATTCCTTGGCAGGTATGTTCTCACTTCTCAAGGGAGAACTGTACCGTACCATTGACCCATCTATTATCAATAGGTGAGACGTAATTAGGTGCACTTCCACACATCCCAACTCAAGAAATGCATGAGACACCCGGAGAATCTGAACTACAGCACTGTAGCTAACACAATCAGATAGTATTATGAAGATTTACAGCAGCCTGTACGTGGATGGAAGTGCTGGAGGTGATGCATGTATTCCGTCGGAACTCACATGACCACAAACAGCCACCTGTTCACCACTACTTAATGTCTGTATTAAAGTGGAAAATGATATCACACTAGCACACTAAATGATGCATGCAATGAGACATTTCATTGTTAGAATAGTCTAGAGGAGTTTATTCCTAACAAGATTTCAAAACTTCCGGTGATATACTTGCCATGAAACATCTTCCGGTTAGAAAAGTTTAATTTGGACCATTAATTATCTATAAAAGAATATCCCAAACTTTACATATTATAATGAGGGAGAATGTTCTCCTAAGAGCAGAATACATATAGTTTATATGCAGTGAAGCTCATATAGGCCATTTAAATGCAAATTTATCGATAGGAGGGATGAAAAGGTCTTCCGAGGGACAAGGGGATCTAAAAGAATAGCCCCACCTAATTATCATAGCACTTGATTTAACGGCCCTAAAGTTGAATGACATCTTAAATATATATTTTCTTAAGATTCAATCCAACCATAAATGAAGGTTAAGCGAGTGTAACATTGGGCTTATGCCAGACCATGGGATGAAAAGAATATCAACGGGTGGGCCCATGTGGGCCCACAATGTTGACTGTACTTGCATTTATATTCATTTTTTTTTTTTTTTTTATGGAGTCCTCTAATGAGGAAAGTAGACCTTGGGTGAGATGACAAAGCCCTTAAGCGAGAAATGGTAGCATGCACATGCGCAATGATTGAATTTTGAATAGCTGGGTGAGAAACGTGGCCTCTCATCACTGAGGTAAGAGGTCCATCTCTACTTGCATTTATATCTACCTGCGATTATGATAGCTGTTGTGCTGTAGTACAAATTCCGGGTGTATCTCATGCATTCCTTCGTTAGTGGGATGTGTGGAAGTGAACGTCACGGCTCACATATTGATGGAATGTGTGGAAGTGCACCTTACGGCTCACCTATTGATATATTTTCTTGAATAGATGTAACGGTGGTCCAGGGTTTTCATTTGGGTGGTACTTGCAATGGTCAATTTAAAAGGTTCAATAAAAAAAATTAGAGTGTCACCTAAAAAATTTCTTGAACCTCACGGGTGCGACTTGCCAAGGAATAGATGCATGGGCAATTGAATGAAATATGGGTGTCTCGTGTTTGCCCACAATCCTTTAAAATGTATGTCATCTTCTTTAGTGATATGTCTTTAAGTTTTAGTGGAACAGGAGTTGACCTCAAGCTGTACTTGCACTTATACTCGTAGTAGAACATTTTCCTACAATGAGATTTGTGTTAGCACATCAAAAAGAGCAATGGAACACGAAAACAAATTAGTCATTTTAAAAGTCTTTTTTAAGGCTTGGTTGTTTTATATAATTAAAGTTTTAGAAAAATCTCCTATTACTAAAAGTTGTTAAAAATGAAAAAAGAAGTAAAAATTAAAAAATGACTATCAAATAATCTTCAATTAATAGAAAATGAGTCAAGAGCAGATGGAAAATGAATTGGGAGCCTTATTCTCCCTTGTAATTTGAGTCCTATGGAAGTTAACGCTCATCTATATTTACCTTATATCCTACACCCTTGTACTTTAATAATCCCCTTTTCTATCCCATTTGAATATAATTTAATTTCTGTGTTTAATTTCCATACAAACAAACAAGCCCTTTATAAATTTGGCGACAAACTATAGTCCTACGGGCTAAGATGATTCATAAGACCCATTCATAAATATTGGTTATAAGGTAAAGTGGGTGTTATGATCAATGGAAATTCCCAATAAAAACGAGAAATTAAATCGTGAGTTTTCATATTTAACTTAATTGATTCTCCAGTAGTTTAGGCTTTAAAAAATTATAAAATAAAATTAATGTTTATTGTTGGTATAAAAAATGAAGTTCCATGAGCCCTTGACGAAATGGAACTATGTCAATGATAATAATAAAATAGAGACGGCAAGAATGATAGAGTTCCATTTTCATTTGTAATTATGCTAACAGTCCTCTATTATCACCATTTTTGCTCACAATAATGCTTAAGAGCCATTTTGGTCCTTGTTGACAAGAAGACGCAAGTGGCATGGAGATAAGGTCCATTGACCTCATCCAATATATAAGAGCCGTGGATTGCTCAAAACTTGCATCAATAATGATTTTTTACCATTCTGTGGATTAGGTGGGGGTCCTCCCTACTCGGCAGGGACAGCAGTGAGCTAGACCAAAGCCCAAGTCCAGCTGAATTGCATGTGGGAAGCCTAAGCCCATTCCTATTTGATAGTTATCATCTATCTCTATATCGTTCCAATTTTATCAGGTATCTCTGAAGAGACAAGTAAAGTAAGAAACCACATAATCAATCCAAAAGCTTAAGCTCATAGGTAGAAGGTCTAGACAGGAATATTATGAAGGACAGTCAAACTCATTATTTGGACAATGTGGGATGTAGAACGGAACCATCTCTAATACCAACTTAAAAGCTTAAGCTCATAGATGGAAGGCCCAAATAGGTATTATAAAGGACTGTCAGACTCATTAGTCGACGGTGTTGGATGTAGGACTTTCCCAACATTATCTATCTAACTACTTTTTAATAAAAAAGTTTTGAAATTAGCGGGGAGAAATATAAGATATTAGTCTCATCAAATGATTATAACTCCCAGTTTTAAGTCCTTAAAATTTGACGTAGATATATCTTGTATAAATATTTTTCTTTTATGAAAAGTATCCATAAATAATGCACTTTGTAGAACTACACACACAAATGTACTTCCGGTACCTAAGGTTCGAGCCCCATGATTCCAAGCCCAAATTGAGTTTTCAGGCTTGGGCTTGACCTGGCAAGCTGAACCCATTTTAGCACCTCCTAGCCTTCTTTAGCTGTAGAATTTCTATTTTTCACTTTAGGATCAGATTCCTGGCCTGCATTCTTAACTCAAGATCAGTCTTCTTTCATTTTTCACATCCCTTTATCTGGTGGGCCACATGTTAGTAAATTGGCCCACTAGACAATCAATTCTATTACCAACATGCCTCTCTTTGTGAGGAGTGGATGGTGAAGATAAAGGGAGAGTAGTCACCTACATTAAACCGACTGCATAATGTGCTGATATGGTCCAGCTTGTGGGGTCCATTTGGATATGAATGTATAGTTGGGAATAGGATTGATGGAAAGGTCTCTCTACAAATAAAGTTCATGCAAAAAATCAGCCCATCAGATTTGCTAGCCTTTGAATTAACTGCCGTAAAGTTTAATGATTTTTTTTAGGGGGGGGGGGGAATATTTCTGTGCATCCTTCCCTCACCATATGGTGAGGAACAAACTTAATAAAGCTCACCTAGGGACCCACTAATTACAAGACTTGTGGGGGATGAGAAGAAACACTTGGATGAGACCATATATCGAATTTAGGGTCAATCCCATGCCTCTAACCGCTTCATCCGTGGCCTACAAATTTAATGACTTTATATTAAAGAAAAAAAATTGACCCTCGATCCTACGGGCCAATCCATTTAGATAGGTAAAAATTCAATGAGTCTAGTGTACTTAAGGGGGTTTCATGTGTCTGGATGGTTCAGATGTGTTATAAAGTCAGCTCTACTGTGTTGTCCTTCACCATGTTATGGTAAGGGATAGATGCGCATGAATATTTTTTTTAAAACTATATTGTTTTTACGATTTCACACACTCACTCTATGGTTCTCTTTAGGTAGGGACAAAGCAAGTATGCCTTCTTCTCTTCTTCCTACATGCAGACAGAAAGGCAGGCCTAATTTTAGATGTGAAAAGGGAGAGGAAAAAGAGGTGGTTGGCAAGAAAGATAAAGCAAGAGAAGCCCACCTTTTGGGCTGTTATTTTCCATGTTGCTTTCAAAAGCATGCCATATCAACCACTTCATGTTTCTTCACTTTTTAAATATTGCATTAGTAAAGAGACAAACCATGCTCCTTTATTTAATTTTCACGTCTTATTCTTGATTATGAGTGCTGTTTTGGAGGTCCTTCTTTTAGGCATTATCCCTTTCTCTTTGAAATATTGGAAATTTGTTGAAATCAGCTGGCAATGCTGAAAACTAAATGATGGAAACATGTGGGCCCACTCTAATTGTGGATAGCCTTTAGAATGACGACATCTGTCGTCTACTGGACATTTGTATCGTAAAGATGTTTAGTTACTTTCACATTTAAGAATTTTGTTTTAAAATGTTACAGTAGTAAGAGAAATGCTGCTATAAGAGTAACTCTCGTACTACAATGAGAGTAAGTGAGGACCCACTGCATCAATATCTAATGCTTACAACCTAAATGTAATAAGTCCCTATACTCTCATGGTAGTGTAAGAGTTATTCACATAGGACCATTTTTCATTAAGGAAGTACATTAAAAAATTATTTTTGTAATATTTTTGCTGAATTTTATTTTATTTTATTTTTATACTATAAAGATCTTAAACTCTGGGTACATTTGGAAGATGAGAAAATCATCAAAAGGTGAATCGAATCTTTTATTTTAAGAAAATTTTCAAATAAGGTTGTAAGTTTTTGCCTTAATAAAAAAAGAAGAAGACATGAGTTCCAAAACTTTTCAATTTAGGGCCTAAGTTATCCGGTAAATTTTCAACTAAGGACAACCGGTCATTTAAAGATATTTTTCCAGCGACTTTCTTCCTTTTTTTTTTAAATACTTAAATTACCCTTCATTGAAACAAAATTCTCATTTGCTTCATCCATTTTCTCCTCATTTCCTTTATCTGTGTCCTCACGGTAATTGATGGCAACCAATGTCTCCACAGCGATTGGCTGCATATAGTGAGGCCACCAGTGGGCCCTCTATCATGTCATTTCGCCGACTTTTATCACGGCCATGAGGTCGAAGTCTCCTCTATGTCTTTTTTACACAGCAGAAATGGACCAATTCGCTGGGCTTGAATGCTTGCTTGTCTCGTCTACATGTGGTGATGTAGACTAATCATGCAAGTAATCCACACATGAAAAGCAATTCACTTGAACCTCCCATTCTATCCATGCACTGGGGTATCCGTTTGTAGCAAATGTGTCTAGAAGATTGATTGTATTTCTTCTTCTGGGGCCCTCTGGAACAGTGGCCAAGCAAGGCTAAGGCAATGTTCCTGATAATTAATCTCAGGCCCACACTGAGGAGTTTGACTGGAAAGTTTGATGCTTCACTCTTTCAATGTAAATGTAAACTCAAGGGGTAACTCAGTTGGTCTAGGACCACGGTTTGTACCCGGAGGCTGTAGGTTTGAAAGTGCACTACCACACTGGAGCTACAGGGGAGTTTATCCGACTTCCCCCTCTGGGCTCGGAGGGATTAGTTCATCCCAAAGTAGCCAAAAAAATAAAAACAGATGTAAACGTAAGGGTTTTTTCCCAGAGAAAAGGATAATTCTTTTTCTTCTTTTTTTCCGCAAACAAACTCAAAATGCATATACATCAATAAATTTTAAAAATTGGTTGTTTTGATTAGTTTGTCTTTGAAAATAATTCGTATGTGACACTGCATCTTAATGGTTTTCTATTGGTAAAAACATGAAAGTATGACTTATTTTGAGACCGAGGAACGCGGGATAGCCCAGTGGTAAGGGTGTCTCATTTTACATGCCCGCGATGGATCATCCTTGGCCAAGTAGATAGTCTCACATGTCTTGTATCACTCACCCATACTAAGGTTAAAAAATAATATTTTGCTACCATAATTACTAAACACCCATTTTTGTTACAGCAGATCCTTCCAGGGAAAATTCTCTCCTTTCCCATTTGCCAATGTGGAAACTTTCAAGTAACAAGAAACGACCATCGGAATCTCTAAGAGCATTTCCTCCGAATATGTCATTTCGGAGATATCAAATTCCATTTGAAAACTTGCGTAGCAACTTGAATGTTTAAAATTTGGCATTTTGAAAGTAGGAACTTGCAAATTTATTATTTTATTTTATTTCTGTATTTTACAGTTTACCTCTTTTGTCCTCTTTGTATTTTTCAAAAGATTTTGCAATCTAGTGGGATCCATATAATAAAATAGTAAAAAATAATAAATGTCATGTTGCTTTTTCTTATAAAAAATTTGGCAGCACAACATCCCATGCCAAATGCCCCTTCGGGTGAAGTGTCCTTTTATGCCTATTTTGACCGCTGCCATGTTACGTGACATTTGACATATTTCTAATGCCATGAAAAAAGGAGGGCATTATCATGGGCCGTGTTTTTGAAGTCCAAATGAATCTAGTCAGGCTTGGGATCACAAGATAACACCCATACCCAAGTCTTAAAATTCGAGAGCTTCTAGATACACAGCAATTTTAACCTTTCACACACAAGTTCTATCCATATACAAAAAAAAAAAATTTTAAATTATAACTTTACTTTCCACACACAAAAAACATACCTAAATTGCCTTGACCCCTTTCTCTCTACACTCACATCATTTGGAGACTCTCTGCCATTGTTGAAAGACATTTGGAGCTGCCATTGTTGAAAGACGTTTGGAGCCCTTCTCCTTCTTCCTCCTCCCAATCGGTAATATCCCTTCTCCTCCATTTCTTCTTCCTCCTCTACTATATCTGTGTTGGAGTTTCTAAAATAGTGATTTCGTAGGATGGTTATTTGAGCTGTCAAAGGCATCTGTGATTTCGTGGGATGCTTCCTTGAGTAGGACCACACATAGTTCAAGGAGGTCCTGCTTCATTTCAAACCATGTGAGGTCCTGTAATCTCTCAATCCTACTCAAGAAGGATTCAAGGAGTTCCAACGGAACAACGCTGTTCAGCCTCTCGGAGCTTAACGGAATAACTACGTTCAGCCTATCGAGGCTGAACGGAATCACTATGTTCAGTCCTAAGATACTGAACAAACCTAGTACATTTAGCCTCTTGGGGCTGAATAAATCCACTTGTTCAGCACTAAGGGACTGAACAAACCCAGTCTATTCAGCCTCTCAGGGACGAACATAGTGGATCTGTTACAAAGTGGTTTTGTTTTTGTATTCAATGTTTATTTTATTGTTCTTAATGGTTGACGCTCTAATTTATTTTCCTTTCACATGTCTAAATGCAGCGGAATGAGAACGCTCTAACTATCGCGGATTCAATCATTCAAAAGGGTTATGAAGAGTGCATTCAGGACCCGAACATGCTCTACAATTTTATTGATCAGATTCGCAGATTGTTGCGGGGAGCTTCTACAGAAGAAGTCCAACGTACCTTTCGAAGCCCCCGTTTGACATTGGTTACTTCACGCAGAACCAATAGGAGTAGAAATAGAAATTGAAGGGTAGAAGTATTTTGAAAGGTGGATGTATTTTGTAGGGTGGATGTATTTTGAAAGGTGGATGTATTTCTTAGGGTGGATCTACTTTGATAGGTGGATTCTATTTTGTAAGTAATTAGATGGTGAATACCAATTAATTTAATGCATTTTTAATCCTATTGAAATTTCCATGGATGTTGTATATTTTGATGCTAGTATATCAATCACCATAACAGTTATGACCATCAATGTCAAGAAAAGTAAGACTTTTATTAAAAATAGATGAGTTTAATACAACATTTCATCACCATACAGGTGGCTACATCATTAACAACAATAATAAGATCGCCCTACAAGTGGCTACATCAGTTTATGAGCTAATAAAGTGATCGCCTCATTCCAACTCTATCGTCTCACATGTGGCTACATCAGAAGTGACAATTTCTTTGAAACGTTGTATCCTGTAATGGTACGTGGTTTGCCATCCTTGTGCACAGGTATGATGAAACGGATGCCACTTGTTTGCAATCGGCAGAGTAGGATGACCTGGGACCAAGAATAACTAAAAAAAAAAAATTTGTTAGTAAATAACATAATCGTATGAGCTAATAATGTATAATGGAAAAAATTTAAGGGCAATACCTCAACAAAATGATTGTCATTAATAAAATCTATCACAATCTCCCTGCAAGAGGCATATGGCAGACATTATAACTTTCCCAACAGTTGTTGCATCTGACTTCTCCCACCCCACTCGACGATTTTGTGCTTATAACGTGCATTGTAAATCATTTTCATTGTGCTGACATTTAAATTATTTCTTTGCTTCAATGTAACCAAAATCTCCTTTGGTCGAACCATGCTCTTAGATATATCAACCAACAACTTTGTTTCGTCCTCTGACAATCTCCCTGCAAATGAGTGTCCCTCTAGATATTCTGTAGCCGGATGATTATGCACACCACATATAACTTCCAACATCCAATCATCATTTGTGCCCAACTTCTTGCCCTTTAATGAAAATGGGCATCCACATTTCTTTGAACATGTCTGCTTGATTTTCTTTTTAGTATGACTCTCTTTCTTGGCCATCGAATCTCTATAGTGTCCACTTCTTTCACATGCAAGAACAACTCTGGGTTGTTTTCCAATCCCACCCGCATTTGATACCTTAATGACAATAACAAATCCGTTTCTCCTTCCAACGTCACGAGCCCACGAGATTAATGCTTCCAGACTGTTGAATATCTGCGCATAATAGAATTAAATAAGATGATCATAACTCATAACGTTCATTTTAAATATAATTCAACTATATTTCTTACCTCTTCATTGTTAAATTCATGACTATAGTCTACTACGCATTCGGAGCGAACTTGACTACATTGTGTAGACACAACATCCTATATTAAAGCATTGATTGATTAGAGAGGAGGGAGGAACATCATTTATATAAATTGAGAATAAATTGCCGCTGTTTAGTAGTATCTTGCTGAATTTTTTTTTTTCAGTCATATATGGCTGAACAAAATCGTTTCGTTCAGCCCTATTCGGCTGAATATAAATTTTTTGTTCAGCCAGATACGGCTGAGCAAAATTAATATGTTCAGCTATACAAGGCTGAAAGTTGGCATTTTGTTTTGCACTGAAAGCCTGAACGTTTCGCGACAATAGAAAATAAAAAACGCTTTATAAGCTTCAAAAAATGCCGGAAATATAAAAAACACACACAAAAACTCACCTTCTCACTGCTATTATGTTCGGTAACTACATTGTGCTTCTTAGTTTGCTCATCCATTAGACAAAAAAATGATATTAAGAGTGAGGTTTCACTAAGAAGAAATGTCTGACAATGGTGGGATATGATGAGTAAGTAGAATGTGATAAATGGAGAAATGATGGTGTGAAGGGAAGAATGAGATTGGAGGAAGAAGGGAATGGGAGTGAAGGGATGAATGAGACGGTGGAATGGGAGGAACAAAATGATGGCAGTGAACTCTGGGCCGGTGTGCAGAGAGATATGAACAGTATCATGTGAAATGTGGTTGTCATTTTTGGTCTTTTCATATAGGGATATAAATGGTATTAAAAAAGTTTAAAAAAAATAAAAAAACTGTGTGTGAAAGGTTAAAATCGCTGTGTATTTAGAAGCTCCCTAAAATTCATTTTAAAAGGGAAGTTTCTATTCATTTCGGTTAGGTCAAGTTTGAAACGGTCATTGCATTCTCACGGTTATTCGTGAAAAATCCGGATCAGACCTCCCCTAGTGGAGTCCAAAAACATGTGTCACTGTGTGGTCACATTTGACAGCATGATTTTTCATGGATCATGAGAAAAATGGCCACAATGCCTTGACCCTAGTTTTGCCACATTTTTCTTCTGGTCCATTTTTCTTTTCAGTTCTTTTTTGTCCCTGTGGCCTAAATTATATTTGCAAAAAACGCCCAAACCCTTAAATGTTAATTTTTTAATTCTTGTGGGCCCCTTTTGCAAGATCTAAGCCGTTCTAATTATCCAAGATGCCCAAAAAACAGCGGGGTGAATGGTCAGGCCTCGATTTTTCATGGATTTTGAGAAAATTGCAAAAAGCCTGTAATCGATGGATCACACCCAATAGATGGTAGAAATCCTCTCTTTACCGAACAATTGAACTCTCTTAAGAAATCTTTCTTTGAAGATACGTATGAATCCTGCTGAAAAAAGGAATCCTGCAAATCTCTGTTAGCCAAAGGTGCCCTTAGTCACTGCCATCAGCAATTCCGAGTATCGGGGCACAGCAACAAAAGCTTGCCGTAGTATCTAGAAGGCAGGCCACACACCAGGGATTAAGCGACGCCAAAGTTCACCTATTTGCCTCATCCAAACCCTTTTAAGTTTCAAAAACACTGTTTTTTTGGGGGGAATGTTTATAGTAAAATTTCAAAAGCCAACCACAAATTGATGGGGTAATCTTGGGATAAACCCCACCCCCACCCCAGAACCATAATTTTATTTCTTTCTCCCAACGATTTTTCATTTTCCACGAGAAGAATCCTGCATTTTTGACCCATCAAATACATAAAGAGTACATGTTATATTCCTTTTCTGCAAGAAAAATATATTACACAAAACGACTGAAAAAGATGCCAATTTTCCTCTCCGCCAAAGATTCCTCTCGTAGCACAAACAAGCTTAAAAAAAAACCTAAAGAAACTATGGTCCGCCTCCAAATTCCAAGCAACCAGCCCCAGAAAACACAGTTTTAAGGTTTCCAAATAACAATTTCAATTCTCAATTCAGGGGGCGCCTCCAACTTACTATTCAAGGATAAACAGATCTTTGCATGGGCTGGAAAAAAGAAAGCCCAGGGCAGTTCTCACTTCTGCCTTGACTGAATAGTAACTTGCGGCCCATTATTTCAGAGACACAGGAGAACCTCGACACCAAATGAGAGTCAAAAGTTAATGAAATGGTATTGAACACACTCCATCACTAGTAA
Source organism: Umbellularia californica (assembly GCA_028538565.1). Lineage (NCBI taxonomy): Eukaryota > Viridiplantae > Streptophyta > Magnoliopsida > Laurales > Lauraceae > Umbellularia > Umbellularia californica. The sequence continues at coordinate 89,669,221 of JAPQWN010000001.1, forward strand.
AGAGACCCATTGGAAAACATTATACACAATTATCAATTCAAATCCATGTTATTCATCATAATATATAATATCCTGAATAAACTAGGAAGAAAACAATAAATAAAAAGAAAAATCTGTTTCACATACAGTATATTATCCACATCGGAGACATCTATGAACTGGAGGGTGTAATCCTAGAATCATTTGGGCTAACACCCATCTCTAATCACTCCTCAAACTCATGCATATGGTCCAGAAGATAGTTTGCTGCAAGCTCCTCATTCTTGTTGCAGGCAAAGAAGACCTCTAGTACAATCGCTCTATCAAACCCCATCGCCTCAAGCTGCAAAAGTAAAATCTCAGCAATTCTAATAAATGTAAAAACATCATTTGACAATGAATGGGAAAGTTAATTTTCAGACATGTCCAGACCCACAAAATAACGTGAAAAAAAAAAAAATAGAAGAGTAATTAGTCCAGATACTAAAGGGCAATGCCCGCTATTGACACCAACAAAAACTACTGGTGACCTAATAGCATCATCTCATAAGACCAGCCCCATTTGATCAGAAATCATCCTACAAGCTTGAGGCGAAGGCATCCAGCATCCGATCACCACAAAGCGCTAAAATATATTGAAATGGCACCAAAAATATATTGAATACTATTCCACGAAGGAAAGTATGCAACAGACTGGGAGCAGAGACTTACACGCTCAATGGCTTCACGCTCCTCTGGAGTAACTGCAACCGACTGTGGCATTGCAGAAGCCAGCTGTTGCAAAAGATTCCTGATTCACAGTGATCACTAAAATTTAGCAAAATAAATATGCAGTAGATAGCAAATGGCAGCATATTCTGCATAAAAATGCCTCACCCTTCTGCCCCTTCGGCAGGTTCATTGATCAGACGAAGAAAGTCAGCTTGATGGTCTTGAATAAGTCGTACAAGATGAGGGTTTTGTTTTCCGAGTTCTTGAAGCATTGGCTGTAGTAAACAGGTTATATGATCAGGCCACGTACAAAATGGAAAAAAAACAACCAACAAAAACAAAAAGCAAGACAGAAAAAGGATGAGTGTATTAGAGAAAAAAAAAAAAACTGCGAGAAATAAGAAAAGACCTGCAGGATTTGGGGATTTGCCTGCACCATAGCTCTCAAAGCTTGGAACTGCACAAAAAGGAAAGTGATGTCCTAAATTGTACCACAAGAAACTCATTTTAAATACAAACATTTGTACCTGTGGACTGTTGCGTAGAAAGTCCAAGTTGCCAGCACCCGCATTAGAACCCACATTAGGAAGGCCCTGTCAATAGAGCAATAGTGCTTATTAATGCCACTATATACTACCGTTTTCAAAGTTAAAAGGAATATTTGGAGCATAGCACCATACCCACCTGAGGGAAGAGGTCCAAAGGATTTGCATTGGGTCCGCTGGAAGGAACAGCGGGTTGTGCTGGCCGCTGAGCCTGGGCAGGAGGGTTAACACCTTGCCCACTTGAAGGTACTTGGGCTACAGGTGGTACTTCAGCTTGCTCGGGAATACCCTGATAACATGATAACATAAATGATAAATTCAACAAAGAATATTTGACATGGATAAACATTTAGTACAAATATCCAAGTAAGTCATGTACAAAGGTACAAACGAGTCACATTGTTTCCACTATTTGACATGAATTACCCAAAATAAAAAATAAAAAATTATACGTATGAATGCACATTACAACATTATACATCCGGATTGCAGGAGTTGGTGTCTAGCCTGGTGCGAAGGGGCTAAAGAAAGTAAAATTACTATTTAAAGAACTGTCAACAATGAATGTTGATTGTGCTGGCAGACAGCTTTCCCCTATGAAGTTGCATCCTCTTCATTTTTGGAATATAATTTCCCAAACGAGATAATTTAATGCATCAAACAACAAGGGGTTGCTCAGTTGGTTGGCAACCCCACATGTCACCCAACTGCCAAGGGATCAAAACCCTGAGTATGCCACTCTTCCCACGTGTGTGGGCTATCCTTCCCACTTGTGTGGGCTCTCTTGGGTCCCAGCCCCCTAGGCTGGGTTACCCAAAAAGAAGCATCACCAATCCTCTTAGCTGCAATAAACTGCACTTACATTTCCGCACTTCCCCAACCCCAAAATACCTCCTGGCCCTGGATTATCCCTCGCTCCATGAACATTAAATTTAACAAACCACACCAAGAAGATCCTGTCATTCTTCTCTTTCCACACCAACCACATAATGGAAAAGGGAATAATCTGCCACAGAATTGCACTACTAAGATATTCCTGCAGGATACCATACATGGGGCGGACCACTCAAGTCCAATACACCGCCATATGTATCTTTATCCTTTAGAATCAATTAGATAGGAATCAGTTCCAATTACCCCAATTGGTAATAGGTACACCAAAAAGATATAAAAAAGGATCGCTCTATCTAATTGAGATACTCCAAAATATTTCTCATCCTTAACTCAATTGTCATGGACCACTCATATTTCATAGCTTGAGGTCCACAAATCCAATAGAGGACTATTTATTAATCAGCACAAATACAGTCAAGACCTTATTGCCACGACTCATGATTCTACTCTCGTTGACTCTCCCTTGGAGCTCACTCTGAAATATCAAAACGATGAGGATAATCTTTTTACAGATACCATAGTGTATAGAAAGCTTGTTAGCAGTCTTGTTTACTTGACTATCAATTGGCTTGACATCTCACAAGTTGTTAACACCACAAGTGTTCATCACAAAGCCCCAACATCTTCACTGGATAGTCATCAAAAAGATCATTCGGTATTTCCTTAGGACATCCAAACCTGGTAATCTCTCATTCTTTTCAAGGTAATTATCATTGATGGATCATTCACATATTTCCAAAGTATTATTGAGGTCCACGAATCCGATAAAAATACTCATTAAACAACTCAAGTACACTCAAGAACTTATTACCACAACTCTTGTTACAAGATACTACTCCTGTTGACACTCCCTTAGAGCTCAATGTGATACATCCAAAAGATGAGGACAATCTTCTTATAGATAACAATGTATAGGAAGCTTGTTGGCAGCCTAGTTTATTAGACTATCAATCAGCTTGGCATCTCAAATGTTGTTAACATTGTAGGTCATTCATGACAAAGCCTCACATCTTCACTTGGCAGTCCTCAAACAGTTCATTCATTATCTCCTTAGGACATCCAAACCTGGTATCGATGGGTCCAACCTTGATCTCACTGCGGCACTGCCAATTATGATGCAGACTGAACAAGATGTCCTGACATTCACTGTTCTACAACTAAGTTGGTAATGCCTTGATTTCATAGAAATGTAAGAAGCAAGACCGAGTTTCCAAATCCCCCACAAAAGTTGGATATCGCACCTTGGCCTCTACTTGTTCTGAGATTGTTTGACTATGAGGACTACGGGCATGTTTGGATAATGTCCTCCAAGAGGAATCGTCTCTGAGGAAAACCCATGTTTGGATGAAGAGGGGAAAAGTGTGAGAGGATTTTTCAAATCCTCCAAACCCATAAAAAAATTATCTTTTCCACTGATTCCTCAATCTCCACCTCCCCCCATCGGATTTTGCAAATCGACAAAGGCAAAGAAGTGCCTAAGTTATACAGAGTGACACCTCCTTGGTGTTTCCGAAACCTGTAATGCAATGATTCCTCCCATTAAGCATCCTCAGAGAGGACAGCATGGTTCCAGGGGAATGAAGGAATCCTCTGGATGGAGGATTCCTCTCTGTTTACCAAACGTGCACTACATGAACTTGGTCTTCCACAGCATTGTGCCACTCCTCTCCATGCTGACAACACCAATGCCATTCAAATAAGTTCTTCTACCTTCCCAAGTTGCTGGTATCCATCAAGGCTCTGTCATGAACTAAGCATTAGTTGTTCCTCATTCACAAATTGCTGATACAACACTGCTACACCATATGTATCTTCATTCGTAATATGCCTGTGATAGATACACAGCAAGATTCACTCTCTCTCAAATACCCAATTCATTCCAAAATCTTTTCCATTCTTCCAAAGTTCATTATGAAGCACAACCAATGAAAGGAACCATCCCCCATGGCTTGATCAAACCAACTAAAGACCCAAGAAAGCTTCCTAAGATGCTGCATCTATAGAGGAAGTGACACTGCTAGCCAACAAAACATCTCCACTCTTGGAGAAGACAAAAAAACCACAAGTGAGCGAGGAGACTTGGCCTCCAGAGTTCCTCCGAAGATCTAAAGAAAGATCTATAAGAAAAACACCCAAAGGACACAGCATCTTTGTGCAGGCATCTGCCCTCGTCCCTGTTAATAAACACATTGAAAGAAGACTTGGCAGAGACTCAAACATAGACACTTCTGACTAACAAGGGGCTCTCCAAAAAGACACATCCCAATAAACAAAGCCCCCTAACCCAGACTCTAATTCCCTCCCCCACTTTAAAACTCCCCCCTCTTCTGTGAAGACCGCCCCCACAAACATGACTCATCTTCGAACCTAAAAGGTTACCCCATAACCCCGACGCTTATACCTAGGGACTCCAGCTGAATACCAACCCCACTCATTCTCACCACATTATATATATATATATATAGGGGTCTTCATATGCATCTATCCCTCACCATTTTTGGTGAGGGACACCCCTTTTGGAGGTGTTTCAAGTACAAAAGGGAGGTACAAAGTACCCCTCTTGTACCCCTTTTGTACTTGAAACACCCCCAAAAGGAATGTCCCTCACCAAAAATGGTGAGGGATAGATGCATATGACTATTCCCCATATATATATATATATATATATTATACATTATATATATATTTGAATGGTGAATTGTATTGATCAAAGCTTAGCAGTACAGAAGGGATATACTGAAAAGCAAAGAAAAACACAAAGAAATCACTAACACCATCCAAAGAAGGAAAAAGGAGCCATATTTCCCCCAAAAGGCCTAAAGCCCAAGAACCACAAAAGAAGAAGCAAGGAGAAGGCCACTTCCCTCCACTTCAACAAAATGACATCCATCAATACACCCCAATATTCGGCAAAACAAAAACCCAAGAAGCAACGAGGAATCTAGAGTTTGTGACAACAATTGAAGTTGAAGATGATAAGCATTCAAAGCACCGATGATTTCTCTCCTTCCATAAGGCCCAAATGATATCAATGAAAGAATATCGTCGGATGATTTTTCCTCTCTTAGGCCCAAACCCAAATTTCCAAGCTTCAAATAGCTCAAAAATGGATTGAGGAAGAACCCAACTGCAACTAAAATTGCTAAGGGTCGAAAACCAAAGAGCTTGTGCAAAGATGATCTACCAATTCCTCAGCTGAAAGAAATTAAGGTCAAGCACTCACAAGGATCACTTTGTGACTACGTAAATTATCCACTGTGAGAATGCTGCCTCAGAAAGCTAACCACCCAAAAGCAAGCATCCTAGGGGGTGCATTTATCTTCCAAAGGTAGTCTAGCTTACTCTGAGAACTAGAACCATCAGTGAGAGTGAGGAAGAACTAAGTAACCAAAAAAAAAAAAAAAAACCCGTCCTTGGATGGAGCCCAGACTCTAGTATCTCTTCCATCATCTGGAATGTAGGTGTCACCAAGAATATCCAAAAGGTGAAATGATTACCTTTCTTTAGCTTCCAAAAGATTTCTCCTGAATATCGAACTCCAGAGAACTCGGTTGGAGACCCTTTCCATGTAGTCCTTAACCTTTGCCTGACTATTCATGGCGCACCTGTATAATTTAGGGAATTGGATAGCTAATGGCTTACCCCACCCAAATGTCGTGCCAAAAGAAGATATCTTCTCTGGATCCAATCCGAAATCTAATCTGAGATGCAAAGGCATCATTAATAGCAAAAATACCATTCCACATGGAAGAATACCTGTAAGAGGGGCCAGAAACATCCCAACCGTTTCCCCCCACCCCATACATAAGGATTTCTTTCCATAAGCTGTCTGACTGATGATCTCCAATTCTCCACAACCATTTACCCAAGAGAGTTTGATTCAAAAGCTTTGACGGTCTAAACCCCAGCCTGCCCGCCCTTTTTGGTCCACAAACAGAACTCCAATCGACCAAATGTAACTTTTTCTTGAAACGCTTTCCTTACCACAAAAAGTCTCATTGCTACTTCTCTATGCGCTAAATTATCGACGCCAGACATTTAAAAATGGACAGAAAAAGGTGGGAAGGTTTGCAAGTGCCAACTGAATCAAAGTTATTCTACCCCCAAAAGATAGATTTTTCGCTTTTCAAGTGGCCAACTTCTATTTAACTCTCCACACCACCAGGATTCCAAACTGCTTTGGAAGCACTACCTATGCAAAGAGGCAGCCCTGGGTACATGGTCGGAAGTGACCCCACCCTACACCTCATAATCGAACCTAATTTCCTCTAGGATCTTCTACTCCTCCACCGAAACCCCTATTAGAACACTTTTAGAGAAATTCACTTTAAGACCCAAAACAACTTCAAATCACCTAAGGATGGCAATTGTGTTCTTAATTTGACCTTCCTTAGCTGTGCAAAGATTAGAGTATCATCTATGAATTGCAGATGAGTTACCATGGGTGCACTCTCCGCCGGTCTGAAGCCACTAACCAAGTTAGCCTCACCTGGCACTGTGCGCATTAGGTTGAGAGCCTCTCCAGCCATAGCAAAGAGAAATGGAGAGAGAGGATCTCCCTAGCGAAGGCCTCTATGAGAGCTGAAAAGAAACCTTCCGAAGATACATTTATTTAAGTAAAGAACCTTGCAGAAGATATGCAATTCAAAACCCAGCCCCTCCACTTGGTTCCAAAACCCATTCTACACATCACGTATGAAAGGAAGCTCCAGTCAACTCTATCATAAGATTTTTCCAGGTCTAACTTGCATAGAACACGCAGCTCCCTATCCTTATGTCTTGAATGCAAGCATTTTTTGGCAATAAGGACCCCATCCAGGATCTGCCTACCATGCACGAAAGCTCCTTGGGATTGAGAGATAAGGGAAGGCATAACCTTAGTTAGCCTCTCCGCCAAAACCTTAGCAAAGATTTATATACACTACCGATTCACCAATTAGACTAATCGATCTAAAATCTTTCAAACACTCAGCTCCATGTTTCTTAGGAATGAGAGTAATGAAGGAAGCTCCAATGTTTCTCGGGAGCTTGCCTCTCGAGTGGAACTCATGGAGAAAGGCCAAAATATCCTCCTTTATGATGTCCCAGAAGTGCTGGAAGTACCCGGAACTCTATTCCCACCAAAAGTAAACACAGCAAATTTCACTTCTTCCTCATACTCTCTCTCCAACCAAGAGGCATTAACATCTCCAATCTTGTGAAAATGAAGATTATCCAGAGATGGTCTATCCCAATCTTATTTAGCGTACAAGGTAACAAAAAAATCCTTGATATGGTTGATGATGTCTTCTCATTCAATCAATCTAGAGTTTCCATCCAACAAAGAGTTAATCATGTTCCTTCTCAATCTTGCCGACGCCATCCCATGAAAGAATTTGGTATTCTTGTCCCCCTCCTTGACCCACCGGCATTGTGATCGTTGTCTCCATCTTGCAGACCTTCCCAAGCTTGACCTTCACCCTACCATGAGTAAGGACTTCCTTCAAAATCGTGACTCGGTTGACCTCCAGCGTACAACCCAGACAGTCTCCTAGGAGACGAGAAATTCCCTCCTTCCACACTCGTAAAGGGACTCCAAAAAACTTAATCCATCATATCTGAGAACCAGGTGTCAACAGCTTCGACTGACCTGGAATGTTTTGTGAGTTTAATTGTGTTCTTCCAGCTGAGGCTGCAGGGACGGGCAAAGTTTGCAACAATTCTTCTACCTCCCCAGGATCTGCCGTGGACTAACTCGATAGCTTTAAGAGCCTCTGTTTCAGTTTTGAATCTAACAAAAGCCTATGCCCCATTTTTAGCCCTACAATTGATTGATTGGGATGAAGGCATCTCTGATCCTTCCTGCCCTGCAAAACATTGCTTCCAACTCTAGGGAGGAGATCATCTCTGGAAGGTTTGATACGAACAATGAAAAGGCTTCATTTCTAAGGACTGTGATGTGATCTGGGTCTCTCCTTAGAGACACTTCCATGATGGAATGATTAGTGGTTATGTCTAACCTTTCTTCTCACCATATATTTAAAAACAACTGTTCTCCACACCACTCTCCTCCCCCCAACCTCCACCATTTAGCCAATAACACCCAATTTTTAGCTTCCAAACTCACGTTATCCAGCGCCCCAACAGATGTAGGCTTTAACACATCGAGCCATCTCATCAAATGCAGCCTCCTTTTGTCACCATAACTTCTAATTCAGTCCAACCTCTCCCTAACTGCCAACAACATCTTAAAAGGCGACATGTCATAAATTGGCAAATTTGAGAACATAGCCTAAATTAGAGTAATCCTTCCTCCCATGAACAGTTAATTTCATTTCCAAGAAGACAGTACTGTCACAACTTTTTCCACAACAGTACCACAAAAGCCTTTAATCTCAAATAAAACCCTAAGAGGCAAACCAAGGTAAATGACGGGCAGATCTTCCACTTTGCCAAGGGTTAAACCACCTCTTTCGGGCATCTAACACCCACTAATATCCTCCAAGGTAAATTTATTGTAGCCTTGATGAAAAGTCAAAGCATCTTAGTGTTCTCTTCAGCACCACCACCTCCACCTAGACGATCTAAAGATAACGACATTGTCAGCGAAGGTTAGTGATAGCCAACACATCCCAACCAACAAAAAAACCATCTATCAAGCCCATATCCTTCGTCTTCCTCCAGAGAGAACGCAAAGCCTTTGTAACAGCCCCCAGCAAAAGACTTACAATGCAAGAAAGGATCCTCCTCAAATTGTTAGCCGCAATCTCCGATGGGAACTTGTATACACAACCCACCAGACTAATGTGCCTAAATCCTTAAAACTCCACGGGATTAGCGTAATATATGTGGCATTTATTTTCTTACCCAAATGACCCCTCTGATGAAACATAGTCAGCATGACACATAAATTATCTTTAACAAAATCCCAACCCACATGAAAGGAAAAGTTGAATCTGTTAGAACCCAGGGCCTTATCGCCTGCACATTCTACCATAGTTGTCAATTCAGTTCCGGATGCCATTTCGGTTTGGCCCTATAGTAATATTTCAGCATTACGATCAATTCTGGCATTCAGTTCCGAAAAAACGCGTGATTGAAAAATGAAAAAAATATATAAAAACATATCTAAAATTGAGAAAAATATTAAAACTCACGGCAAAATATGAAAAAGTATAAGGTTAAAAGAATATTTAAATAAAAATAACTTAAAATTTGAAACACATGGACACCCTGAATAAAAATAAAAGTAAAAGGGAAAAAAGGTTGGAAACACTGTTGATGCTTGAAGTTCTCATAGAGAGACAGAGGACAGCAGAAAAAAAGAAAGAAAAAAGTTGCTATTTAGATAAAGACAGAAAATAGGTGGAGCCAGAGAAAAAAGTAAAAGGGAAAAAGTTGCTGACATATATATATATATATATATATATATAGAGAGAGAGAGAGAGAGAGGCAAAGAGAAAGAAAAAAAGCTACTGTAGACAGCCGAAGAGAGAGACGTTAAAAAAAGTTCTTTGACTATTGTTCTCTCGACTGCTTGAATGGGAAGCTAAATAAAGATGGTACCTGTTACTGCTTCGGCTTCGATTGACCGCTGCTGCTTCTTCACTCGACAGCTACCGTACGTAGGGCACTGCTTTTTTCTTCTTCTCCTCCTTTCTTTCTTTTCTTCCCTTCCTACTTCACCAGTCGAGTGGCTATGGAGATGGATGTACAATCTCTGGTCGGAATAAGCCTTCCTCTGCCATTCCAACAGGAACTAGCCGAAACCAGCCAGAGTTTTGACTGTAATTTTTTTATGAGGTATTCCATTCCTCCCGAAGCCAAATCCAGCACGTTCCGGCCAAGATTGGCCGGAACGGAACGGAATTGACAACTATGCATTATACCAAAGTTGCACTAATTTCCTCTTCCTCAAAATCTCGTTCAAGCCTAACTTTTTAATCAAAAGAGATAGCAAGAAACGATAAATCATCTAATATTCTCAACTTCCACCCAGATTTCAATAAAGCTGTGATTTCATCGAATCTTGACACGAAATTTCTTCTATTTCCCATACCTGCCATCCAGTGGAAAAACTTTGTATTCTAGTCGCCCTCTTTAACCCATAAAGCTCTGGATTTTTGCCTCCACAAAACCTCATCCCTACGACTAATATCCCACAACTTCCGTTCCACCGACCATCTAGCCTCTTCTTCCAGTTTAAGCCCCCTCCTTTCTTCCACGAATCCCACTCCTCTAATTCCTTCAACAAAGGAATCCTAAAATGATCTCACTCTCAATTGGGAAGTTTGTATGACTTGTGGCATTAGCAAGAGAAGGAAATCAGTTTCTTGGACACACTAGCGCCTGAAGTTATAAAATTTAATGTTGATGGAGCCTCTAGAGGTAAGTGGGGGCCGGTTGGTGTTGGAGGTGTCCCGCGTAATAGCAATGGCAAAGTTCCACTTATGTTCTCTAAACATGTGAGGATTGGGAAGGTTTTGGCCATTTTGGAAGCCCCTCGGCTATTTTTTTAGTCTTTCCAAGGTTTGCTAGTGGTGGAGAGTAGTTCTTCTAATGCAATTGGTAGGACGCTGATGGGCAACGTTAGGCTTTGGAAGTTTTAGTTTCATTTCAGATAATCAATTTGGTTTCATGCCTGGGAGATCAACCATGGAGGCTATCTTTCTCCTGAGGAGGTTAATGGAACAGTATAGAGAAGGCCAGAGAGATTTACATATGGTGTTCATTGACTTGGAGAAGGCCTATGACCGGGTTCCTAGGGAGATTCTATGGGGAGTACTGGAAAAGAAAAGAGTGTGTGTCGCATATATTGAGGCGATAAAGGATATGTATGATAGAGCCGTGACATCTATAAGGACGACTGGCGGAGAGACTAAGGAGTTTCCTATCACGATTGGTCTACACCAAGGCTTAGCGTTAAGCCCGTACTTGTTTGCCCTAGTTATCGATGAGATTACAAGACATTCAGGATGAGGTGCCGTGGTGTATGCTATTTGCAGATGACATTGTTTTAGTAGATGAGACGAGAGAAGGAGTGAATGCTAAGCTAGAAGTATGGCGGAAAACGTTAGAGACAAAAGGATTTAGGCTAAGTCGATGCAAGACGGAATATATGGAGTGCAAGTTTAGCTAAAGTAGGACACTTGGTAACATAGAAATAAGTTTAGGCACACAAAAGATTGTAGAGAAAGAAAACTTTAGGTACCTTGGAGCGATGGTGCAACAGGATGGAGGGATTGATACTGATGTAAGTCACAGGATTCAGGCCAGGTGGACCAAATGGAGGAGTGCTTCGGGGGTCTTGTATGATCGGAAAGTCCCCCTCAGAGTTAAAGGAAAGTATTATAAGGTGGCGGTAAGACCAGCATTGTTATATGGATCAGAGTGTTGGGCAGTAAAGCATAATCATGTTAAGAAGATGGAAGTTGCGGAGATGAGAATGCTAAGATGGATGTGCGGGATCACAAGGAGAGATAGGATTAGGAATGAGGAGATTAGGGGCAAAGTAGGAATAGCACCAATTGGAGATAAAATGAGAGAATCGACTAAGATGGTTTGGCCATGTTAGAAGGCGTCCAATGGAAGCACCTGTTAAAAGGTGTGAAGGCATAGAGATTGCCAGGAGTAGGAGAGGGAGAGGGAGACCCAAGAGAAGTTGGAAAGAAACTATTAAACATGACCTTGCCTACATGGATCTAACGGAGGACATGGCCCTAAACAGATTTGATTGGCGTCGTCAAATCCATATAGCCGACCCCACCTAGTGGGAAAAGGCTTGGTTTGGTTTGGTTTGGTAAGGAGCCATCAACTAGATTGATTGTAAGTTGTGTATCATAATGTTAATTAGATTGACAAACAACTACGTGGATTCTCTAGCAAAACAGGTGGTTGATAGAATTTATCCTTTTGGGTGGGCTTCATTTTGTAATTGTAGAGAGGTAGTGATGGCCGTGGGGTAAAATGCTCTTATGCCCATGCGGCGCCCCTCTTCCCTTTTGTCTTTGCTTTGTAAAAGATTTATTTATTAATAAATTGTTTTGTTACCAACATAAAAAAAGTAATCCTAAATTGCTACCCTGAAGAAAATGAAAAGCATCAGTGACTATCTTGTTGGCTACAATAAATTGAACTTACCTGATGAATGCATCCACTATTGGCAATTTTTCCGTTTCATTGCTTATTTCTTTTCCAAAATAAATGGAAACTTAAACTGAGATAAAGAAGCTTACTTGGTTCTAAAAATTAAAAAGAAAAAACTCTTCTTGTTTTTTTGCTCATTTTACTTGGTTCTGTAAAACAATTAATTTTTAATTACAAGTAAATGTGAGGCAAGCTTTCCTAGTAAAGTTAAGGTAATGACACAAACTCATGAATCTTAAAGTGGTTTTCAAAATACAAAATTAAAAGCATTACAAAAACCAATATGAAAAGGATATGTAAAATTCCAATCGCTAGTTTAAGGGTTCAGATAGCTTGATGGGGAAACAACTTTTCTGAGGATTCAAAACTCTAGATGTGAAAGGATGGAAAAAACACAGAGTTCAACTTTTTGAGGGGCCATCACAGATCCAAGTCAAACCAATGCCACCGGTCACCATTTTTTCACCTCTCACGGCTGATGCATAACCGCTGCATGAGAATCATAGGGTAAGGTTACTGATAGGCGTGGCAAACCTTGTCCGGCAGGCCAGAATTTTAACCAAATCACATCAGACCTATTCAAAATGTAGGTTCCACCATGCCCACAACTGCCAATTGACAGCCCTACGCAGTGTGTCAAAGGTGTGGATGACAGCAGGAATGTTCTACACCAGTAAGGCTCTAAAGTGTACAGTTTGCTCAGGTTTACTCTGGTCGTTTTGGTCCTTTTCAATTCATTTTAACTATTCAAGTGGGCATTCCTCAGCTTGTTAGTGCTGGTCAAGTGACATTAAGATACCATATAAACAATGCTATCATTAATAAGAAACAATTGGCAAGCCATTTTGCTAGAGGAAGAAACTGAACAAGAAATCAACCAGAGGCAAACTTACAGAATATAAGTATTCAATGGCCCTTTCTGGATTGTTATAAGCAGCACGTAGAGCACGGACAATGGTGTCCCTGTCCCAACTTCCTCCACCAATGTCAAGTATCTGCTGAATGGCTTCCTCAAAGTTGTTGCCTGCAACAAGAGTTGAAGCTGCCTGGCCATAGACATCTGGTTCTGTGCTGCTACCATAAAATATTCAGAAGAGAACAAAAATAAGTCATCCAACCAACATTATGGCTGTTTCCAATTGAGAATATTGAAGCATTCATATGGAACAAAAAGAGTCAGAAACAGATACTATCACTGAAGAATAAGGGAGATTGTGAGGCACTAGGGTAACTCGGTCCCCCTGAGGGTGATGGATTCGCCACCCAAGTCCCAAGTTATAAAACCTTGCCCACTCTTCTGTTTTATTAGCGGTATAATAATTTTGATATATCTATATGGGAAGCCTTTTTCCTCAACATCTGCCAAATTAACTGCTTCAATATCACTAGCATTCTCCAATTCAATAAAAACAATATATAAAGTTTTCCTCTTTGCTATAAACTTTCCTGAGTTGTCTCAATATAGCTTTTGTAGTAGAACTTCCTTACATAAACCCAAAGGGTTTCTCTGAAATATTTTATTCCTGAGAAAGGTGTTGCTTGTAACTCTCCCAAAATTTTTCGTATAGCTCAGAAGTTGTATAGTTCAATGCTTTGCACAGTAATGAATATCTTAGTTCTTCTTATAGAAAGGGACCATAGTTGAGCACTTTCTCCATTCATCATCCTTATCTAGTAATCAAGATCGTGTTAAACAATCAGGTGAAGCAGATCATTCCAATTTCACTCAATAATATCTACAACCTATGACTAATCTGTTGAGTCCTAATGATCTATTTAAATTCCTCCTGTCCAATGCAGTCTTTATTTCCATTATAGAAACTTGGGTGAGAATCTGTGATTTTGTATGGTTTTTTATTTTTTATTTTTATCTATGTTCCAGTCTTTCTATTCCTTTTCTAGGGCGCTTGAATTTCATCCTTAATGCACCTTATATGATCCAAGGTCTCAACTTTCCCTCTCAAATCTTGGAAAGCTTGTAAATTTCCTTTCCCCACCTCAGTTCACAGCTGCATATACGAGTTATTATAGGCATTCTACTTAGGAGCATTCTTGGCTCCCTTTTACCTTTCTAAGTCCCCTGTACTTCATATTTTTGTCATCCGAATGGTTTTAACCTTTGGACTTTCTGGATCCCAAGAAGACACCTAATGCATAATTCCTTTTTTTTCGAATTTTCATAATGCATAATTATCTTCCCCTTTCCCTCGGACTCCTCAAGAACCTCTTTGCTTACCCAACTCCATTGCTTCAACAATAACTTGATCCCCCTCCCCCTCCCCCTCTTTAAATTACTACAGCCTTGTTCTTGGGCACTTCCTCAAATTCTTGTTGGTCATTCTACTGTTGACTGACATCAAAATTAGTCTACCTTGTCCTTAAATTCCTTCTTGGAGACAACCCATCTATAACTAGCATTCCCAAAGACAATGACGTTGACAAAATCCACAGGTGATGAAAACTCATGCTTAAATACCCCACTGTTCCTTTCCTTCCAAACAGTTTGGAGAATTCTAATGGGAACATTGGCCCATGATAGCTTGCCTCGATCACAAAGACTCCAAAGCCCAAGATTGAACGAACCCCAGAAGATTTCTGCCCATAACCATCATCATTTTAACTAGTTGGGAAAGATGCCCACATGCTTCCATGAACACAGTGAATGAAGAGATGACTGATACCTTTATATTTAATGCCACGCAATCAGAGGCAGCTCTCTGGCAGAGACAAACACCTCTTTTGGAGATGTTGTTCTTAGTCAAGATCTTCCACAGTGCCCTTCCCCATCTTTATTTCTCCAGTACATCTCTGATAATGCAGTATTGATCTTTTCTTCTTCTTCCCACAACCTTGTGGTTGCAATATTGAGCACCTTTTAACTGAGCTACAGGTTCTAGTCAGTATCTCTCTATTCCTTCTAATGAAATTTTCATTTCCGATTTAAAAGACAATATTTATAATACTTTCTCAAAAGGAATATCTTGAAAACTAGCCCATCCAACAGGTTCCAAAAAAAAAAAAAATCCTTGTTCACTTCATCTCAATTAAGATCTTTCTATCAAATACAATCTTAACCATTATCATTAATTTTCTAAACCTCTACAATATTCTCCTATAGGTCACCAACAACCACAATACCTGAAAGGCTGAAACCCTTTCCAGGGGTCTATAGCCTTCCCCCACTTTCAGTTAGTCTCCCGTACACAGACTAACTTACATTCCTCTTTTTCACAATATCGACCAGTTCCAGACTTTCCTGTCAAAGTGCCCACATTACAGTAGGCCGATCTTAATTTAATTATCTATTTATCGGCCACAAATTGAAGAAGTTAAGCATACCTGACAGGTGACGAGTGCCCTGAACTTCATATGCATTTTATTTGTGGTCCTTGATTGCTTACCAATATTTTTTTTTTTTTAATGGTAAATACTAAATTGTATTGAACAAAAAGTCCAGCACAAAAGGAATGTACAAGGAAAAAAAAAATCAAAAGGCAACAACAAAAAGGGAAAAAATAGACCCCCAACAGCCCCAAAAGGGAAGAAGAAACCGCCCCAACAACTAAGAGAAGACCTTTCAAATTAAAATTCAAAAGCTGAGAAAATATGGCCACCCCAACACCACTTCATCTACTGCCCAATAAAAAGGTTAAAAGAATTTTTAACTCACAACGACATAACAATCTACCAGTCCAAGGATTCTCATTATTCAATCATGCAAGTAGTGCTAACAAACCTCCAGTGTCAAACAACTCCATCTAAAATTGCAGTGATGTACACTCAGAAACCTAACTGGGTCTACACAGATCTTTCGACTTGCATCTATTCAAGGTTTCAGAAATCAGATGCGAGGAATCACTAGGTCACCCTTGAGGCTGGTCAATTTGCACCTTAGAGCTCAAAACTATTCAACAATTGAAATATATGATAAAAATCTAAAAATTGAAAAATAAGGTCCTACAAGTATAGAATCTTAAGACTCGTCATGTTTTAGTTAGAATAAACGAATTTAAGTATATAAATAGGTGTTTTCACTTGCTTTCACTCAATCAAATGAACAATGCATCAATGCATCTTTGAATGCTTAGGTCTTCCATAAAATGTAGTTCTAATCATCTAAAATTGGTGTAAAAGATCAATAAAAGCCTCACAAAGCTTCTTCTAACAAGAAAATAGGGAAAAAGATATGTTGAAATCCTTTTCTTCTTTAATAAGAACTAGTAGAAGGGAGACTCAAATAGGGAAGAGAACACCGAGGGGAGGGGGGCCTCTACTTGGACTCATGCATCTATAGCTTAGCAAATATTCCATGCCAGTCTATGTAGTATTTACTGTCAAACGGAGACAGAATCAAAGCGTCGGCAATGTTTAAATATTAAAAATAATCTTAAGCACTAAATTAAATTGGGGACAATCACTAAATAATACAAGAAAATCTAAGGCTGAGAAAGAATAATGTAAAAAAGTAGCACTAAACATAGTTGTTAAAATCCTACAAGTCAAATCCTAAATCCTACGATTCGTATCGAACCCAAGAAAAAAGATTCACATTTATGCATGGAATCCAATTTACAAATGAATCTTAGGACTCAGGTGTATGATTTTGTACTTATACTATTGAATCTTATGATTTAGGTAATTCATCTAGGCGGAATAACCACAACTGAATGGCTAGCATTAATAATGTTTAAATTTCTTTTCTTTTCTGTAAGTGTTTCTATCTGTGGGATTTTAAGAAGGTTTTGGAGATAAATAAGGAACAGGCATGTGATTGGAGCATTTGACTATATGTATAAGCTTCGTCCTACATTCTTTCTTTATTTTCTCGGTTTCTTCATAAGCACTTCTTTAACTTTAAGAAAATCGTACCACGTAGTATTGATGATTAAGATTTTCTTTTCATATTATGATTTAAAGAGAAAAAAAATTGCAACTTCTTTTATTTTCCCTAGTAACATTGATATCTTAAATATATCCAACTATTCACACATATATCACTAATGTTCTTCATATGATCTATGGATGGATTATGAATCGCAACAAGTTTTTTTCATTTTAGACTAAAAACAAAAAATGCAACGATTCACGATGCGACCTAATTCAACCTGTTGAACAATTTGCGATAAGATGTCAGCTTTCAAAACAATGGTACTAAAGATGATTTGATGCATGGATCAAAATTGAATAAAATCTAAGGTACTAAAAGCAAGGATGTATCTTGTTGTTCTTGAGTCAACAGGCATTTGACATGATTTTGTCATTCAAACACAATGCGCAACTGCTAAATCTGATACTAATACTCCGATCAAAAATATATATCTAATACTAATTTCACCAAGGGGTCTGCACATGGATCCACAAAAATTAAGCTGAAATTGCCACTTAAGATTAAGGACAGCAGAAGAAACAGTTAAAACTTCAGGTGTCCATATAACAAGTGTACATTCCCCTTGGATATTTAAAATCATGAAACCAATGCACTATGTTGAGCATTGAGAACTTCTTACGATGCAGGAACAGTAGTAGAAGCTGGTGCAGCTATGGAAGCTGGAGGTGGTGCAGCTGTGGAAGCTGGAGGCGGTGCATCTGTGGAAGCTGGAGGCGGTGCAGCTGTGGAAGCTGGAGGCGGTGCGACTGCAGAAGACCTGCTCAACAGAAAAGTATAACCAAACAATATACCTCACTTCAAATACAACAATAGCAAACAAAAAAATTTGGAAAAGATTATGGCACAGCCACAAGTAGGTGAAGTATTTCCAAAAATTGGTCTAAAAGTATTCCAAAAAAAAGAAAAAACTCACAGAGCAACAGTTGCTGCAGGAGCTCGAGGTGCTATTGCTGGAGTTGTAGTAGGAGGTGAAGATACTTTTGGTGGGGCCTACATACAGAAACAGAGGCCTTACATAAATTTCAATTGATGACTGATATGAATAGGGCTACAGCATGGGTAGGGCTCAACCCGAATCCGACTGACCCAACCCAAGTTGTTGTCAGGTTGGTTACAGACCTAAATAGGTTCAACCAAAACGAATTCAGGCGGCGCAAGAGCCCATGGCACAACGGAAAGTGCTCACTATTGCAACCTTGAGGTTGTAGGTTCAAGTCACATTACCAATAAAAATAAAAATGAATTCATATTGAGATTGGCTTGAAGCATGTTGGGCAATACATAAATTCAGAAAGTGGTTCCAAGCAAGCCCAACATGAATTCAATTATGAAAGAACCCCAATTATGAAATCCAGAGCAACAAATAAGAGAAATGTGAAGAATTACCTGAAAGAGATAAAAGAGGGTTTTGACAGATAAAGGAGTGGAAGGAATAAAAGAAAATGAAACCTGATGTTTAAAAGAGGAAAACTAGGGCTTTCTGTTTCAATTTTGAAGAGCAGCAAAAAGGTAATGTAATATGTAATACTTAGGGCCCGTTTGGATATTTAAAATTTTAAATATTACAAGAATAAACCTTTACAGAATAGGATAGAGTAATATTTAAATATTGTAATATTTTTGTTGTTTGGGAATTTTTGAAGAATATTACAGATTTTAAATTTAGTTGTTCGGAAGGTACTATGATTTTAACATATATTAAAAATATCCAAAATAACAAGAAGTTAATGTTATCGATTGTAGTAAAGTTCATTATTAGAATTTTTTTTATTAAATACTTAATTTATATTTAATTTTGGATGAAAAAGTAGTGTGGTAAAGTAAAGTTCAACTACCAATTTTTTTATCATCAGCCAATTTTCTTTATCAAATAAAACTATGGTAGTTTTGCTTTTCCACTCAACCATGTTAGAGAACATGAGTGGGTCTGTGTGTTTTTCTTTTTCTATTTTTTCTTAGCGCCAACCCCACCCCTGGCGCAACCCCGGAACCTCAATCGAAATTGTAGACCAATCTCCAGGAGATTGACTGAATCGAAAGGATTCTAGCCCTAGGGCACAGAAAACACCATAACAGGAGAGAACTCACGATAGCTTGAATTAATTGAATAAAGCAAAACCTTACAATGAGGGGCTTCTCTATATATAGCGTAGCATTGTTCTCAATAAACAAGACATTCTAAAATAATAATATATCTAATCTTAATCGAAATAGGATTTAGGAAGCAAATATATTAAGCAACTCTACTAATTTAGAGACTAACTAAACTAATGTAGGGATTTCAAAATCAGAGATCATGTGGACCCAATCAAGCGGGTCCATCAGGGCCTACGGGTCCTAGTCTTGGATCGGCCTGCATCAACTCTCCCCAACTTGAAAGAACTCGACTCCTGCGAGTTGACAACTTGATAATGCTGGAAAGAATTCGACCACAAGTTCGGGAAATTTCCTCCAGGGTCGAAAATCAAGCGTACAAACTTCCGTCTTTTCTTTTGATCTGCATTCGCATGACATGGCTTGGAAGCTTGATCCGATCTTTTCCTCCATGTAGAAGTACCTTGGAGGTGTCTTTGTTGCTGATGTATGAAGTGAATTCGGATGTGTGATCTGACTATTAGATGCTTCAGGTGTTGCCTTTGTACCAACAGATCATGATCATTGAATATCCATTGTGGCTTCCCGAAAATGAAGTCAATTTGAGTAACTTTAATAACTTGATCCTCTGGTGAAACCACTGGGACAATTGATTTGATTTCCGAATATGCAATTGGATTTTCTGGAAGTGGCATGACAATGAGATCTACCACTAACCTGGTCAGAGTCTTCCATATTTGCTTGACCTTGTACTTCCTCAACCCTTTGAGGCTCTTGAGTGGCACTACCTTGATCAATATTGTTTGTACCCACAAAATCAGCATTGCTATAAACTTGCACTTCGATGTTATCCTTGATGTCTTTTGTCTTCGCTTGTGGGTCAACCATAATTTCTATTTCAATGCTTTGCTCATTCTGTGGATTGTCTGTCAAAGGTGATGATGTAGATGAAGACGGGGCTATTGAATTCATTGGGATGAGTCTAATCCTTTTTCCATTCAATGAAAGGGTATAGTATTCACCTCTTTATCATTGTGCACTTTTCGATAAAAAAGCCATGGACATCCAAAAAGAATATGAGCGATATTCATATGGATAACATCACACCAAATTTTGTCCTCATAATGGCCAATCTTAAATGATACCAAACATCTATGAGTCACGGGATGCCATGACCATTAGACCATATGACTTGATAGGGCTCAGGCAACTTCTCGGTTGGCAAATTAAGGTTGTCAATAAACTCTTGTCCGACAAAATTCATTGCACTACCATTGTCAATAATAACATTAACCGACCAATCTTTGACTCTTATCCGTGTGTGAAATTTTTGAGCCTCTCTCCATTCTTCTTCCTTCTTTTCATTTGTATTGAGGAGTCTGCAAATCACAAGAGTGGGATTAATTGCTCCTTCAAAAAGTCTCTCCAAAACATGAGCTCTTAGTCGACATTGTTGTACGCGAGACTGTCAAAGCATACGGCTCAACACGAAAGGCTTCTAAGTACACATCTTGACTGGTTTTGCAATTATTCATAATTTCCACGATGTTTGGTCTCAAGCCTTTGATATAACGAGCTAAATCATGTGACTCACCTTCCTCTAGTTTGCATGTCTTGCAACTCCCGAAATTGGCAGGTATATTCATCAACCGCTAGATGTTCTTGCTTCAAAGTAAGAAATTGCTCAATGTAAAACTCATTCTTGAAATACCAATCACCATATGTAAAATTCGTTGAATTTCAATTGAGTCTGCAAAAATTCTCATGATGATTTGGTTTCAAAAGGACTTACTTTATATGTGGATCTTGTTGATTGGAGAAAGCTGGCAAAGATGGATTGTTGATCAGACCGCGGATGACCCAAATATCACTGATCAAAGATTGACGGCTGAAAGTTGGTGGGAGTGTAGAATGGGTTGGGCTGATTATACCCTAAAAGGGTCGGATTGGAATCGGGCCCACCTTCCTCAGGGTCCAAAATTCTGCACTTTTTTTTCTTAATTCGCTCTAGGTCGGGTTGGGCCCGGACTCAGATAAGGCCCAGACTGGAAGGCCCACTTTAGTTTCTGCCTGATGAAGCCACGTGTGAAGAAAGAATACCCAGCTACAGTGCAGGTTCTGCATTGAACTTCATGCAAAGAAAGAATTAAAAGAGGCAAGGCTCGCTCTTGGTATATTCAACTGCAATGAAAACAGTGGGTTGAAGGAGTTAACAATGATGATGTGGGGAAGACAAGGATGTTATTGAGTTCCGAGAGGAATTCGGCTACTTCCCTTCTACGGAATTGGTCCTCACTGTTCGGCTAATACCCTTATGCGGAATTGGTCCTCACTGGAATCCGTCTAGGATTCGGCAAACTCTCTCGCAGGGCTTGTCTACACTCGTTTCATCACTGCTTGCGGATCCAGGCGGCTTCAATTGGTATCAGAGCCAAGGTCCATACCGGATTGCCGGCGAGATCGCCGATTCGAGGTAACCTGTGAATCCCATTCGTTTCCATCCATTTGCATCATCATCCTATTCTTTCATCATCATCCTCTGTAGTCCCAAACTCATCTTCGTTCCACCATCTCTCACAAACCAGCCCCGACAGACCTTTCCTCCATCCAAACTCCTCACCGATACCGACCCTATCGTCCCTAACCCGTCACCTTTTGACAACCCCCCAAACTCCAAATAGTTCAAAACCTTTCCCACACCTCTAACGAGATCACCATCCCGATCTCCTATTAGAGGTAAAGTGTACCCTCCAATCCCTTCCGTCCACCCATTATCATCACCGCCCTTCATCATCTGTCATCCTCATCCTTCCTTCCTCAACATGAACCTCACTGCCGAACCCTAAACCCCTCCACACCCAGTCGATGCCCACTACCTGCCCATCCAGCCCTATATCCCTAATACCCCAAATCCAATCCCCACAGCAGCCACTCACGAACGAAATCCCAGCCCAAACCAGACCCCTCTCCAGCCCCAATCAGTCCACCGAAACCCTTCATCAAACACCCTAAACCCATCTCACATCCCTGCCATATCCGACCACCAACCAAACCCATCTCCCAGTCTTAACTGAACTCCCAATCCCCACGAAACCCAAATCATAAAACCCAAATCTGCCCATACCCCAACCTCCTAGAAACCCCCCTTGCTGTAAAATTTCCTACAGCGAATCCAAGACCCACTTTCCATTCAAGAACCCAAAAATGAAAAAAAAACTGTCCTCAACCTCACGGCCAATCCAGACCCTCAAATTCCTACTCTGAAACCAACTCACCCAAACCCAAAACCTTGCCCACCGAACCCATCCAGATCAAAAAGAAAAAAAAGGAAACCCATCTACAACGCAACCTTTCCAAACTATCCCCAGCATTCCAAACTCAATTCTAATGCTAAAACCCCAACAACCATCAATCACCCAATCCACTGTCCGAAGCTAGCCCACCCCAAATCGAGCCACAAACCCATCGATCTTCACCCAAACAGCCATCTCTGACTCAAGCCAACCCCAACACCTAGAAACCACTTCCAAAATCCCATTCCCAGGAAGAACAAAAAAAAATAGAAAAGAGAGAGAGAGAGAGAGAGAGAGAGAGGGAGAGCAGCAAAAAAGAAGCATACCGGGCACCTTCAATCGCAAGCATCCCCATCTCCAGCAGACCCACGGTCGGCGCCTTCATCGCTGTCAGCACCTTCGAACTCACCAACGTGAACTGCCTCTAAAAGCATACTCTTCATCACTCGTCGCTCAGCTCTCCTTCAACTCTCCAATTCGAATAAGGCGTGTGAAAGTTCCATTGCCCTTTTGTTCGCTGTACAAGACCCAAGGCAGAACCACTTACACATGTGCCAGACTACAGGCACAACTAAGCCCAACTTCTGATTTTGGGCCT
Organism: Umbellularia californica; assembly: GCA_028538565.1. Lineage (NCBI taxonomy): Eukaryota > Viridiplantae > Streptophyta > Magnoliopsida > Laurales > Lauraceae > Umbellularia > Umbellularia californica. Next base: position 89,692,348 of record JAPQWN010000001.1, read on the forward strand.
GGCCTACAGTTTGGGCCTAATTTGAGTCCAAACTCGACCCAGCTCACTAGCAGCAGAAGGAAAAAAAAATTTTGCAGCCTGAAGTGCAGAAATTTGCGGCCTCACTCAAGTGAGCCCATTTCCAATCCAACCCATTCAGAGCTTCCAAAGCCCAGCCCAAATTACTGCCAAGGTCCTGACATTAGAAGAGCTCAATTTCAGCCATTGATATGTGAACAACGATATCGGGGACATTTGGAATCTGATCCACAATCTATTTCAACCTGTATACTTCTGAAAATAAAATCAATACAGCAGGTCAGCCTATTCTTTCAAGCATTAAAGTTTTAAGTTCATCTTGCATCAAAATCAGTATGAGAAACATTGGTCCCTCGGATGAAGTTCAAAGTTATTTATATCAATACAAATATGGAAATTGTTATTTTGAGAATGAGGTCTACTTTCATGTATTCCTCAATTTGAAGCAAAAGGAGTTGTCAGTTGATGAATATACTCTCCGATTTCGAAAACTGCAACATCTATGTGCATTGAATGAAAGTGAGTCACATGAAGTCACTCGTTTTATGAGAGGTTTAAACCCAGATATAGATGAGAAAATGAAGTTTTGTCAAACTGTTCAAGAAGCATACAAAGAAGCTATCCATGTTGAGCATATGCTTCGCCCATCTCACATGCAAAAATATAAATCTCAAGAAATAAGGTCTCAGGAAAGAAGAAGAGCTCATGTTGTTGAAACACATTTTTCAGGAGAAGATAATCCCAAGCTTGCCATACATCGACTTCTCACCACAAATAGGATGGAAGAAGAAGAATGGAAACAACATACAAAATTCCAAACACGTGTAAGGTGTGAAGGCAAGCTAGCTAATCTGGTTTTTAATCTCAGCAGCGCAATAAACTTTGTTGCGCAAGAAGTGATTGACAAGCTTCACTGGCCAACCGAGAAACTCCTAAAGCCATATAGAGTCACATGGGCCAATGATGTAATCATTCCAGTAACTCATCGATGTTTGGTATCTTTCAAGATTGGCAATTATGAAAATAATATTTGGTGTGATGTTATCAATATGAATGTCACTCATATTCTTTTTGGAAAACCATGGCTTTTGGATATGAATATGCATATTGACAAAGAGAAGAACATACAGTCTTTTCTTTAGAAAGGACAACAGATCGAGCTCATTCTATTGCCATCGACAATGCCTTCTCCGTCTACATCATCACTTCCAATCAAAGAATTTAAAGGTGAGCAAAAAGAAGAAACAGAAGTCGCGATTATACCACAAGAGTTACAAACCATGATAAAAAGACATCAAGGATGACATTGAACAACGAGATCAAGAAACTAATGATGTCACGACACAGTCTGATGAAATAGCATGCAAAATTTTTGCTATGGAGCATATTTCAGAAGAGCCAGAAAACACAGGGACAAAAATTATTGCTATGGATAGTGCCGATCAAAAGAGACAAGAGGCAAATGAAGAAGGTCAAGCGCATCTTGAAGACGTAGATCTAATAAACAACAAGCCTGATCATTCAATAGATCTAATGGTTGTTCAGGAGACATCAATAGCAAAACAAATCGTTGAAGTCCCACACATTGACTACATCTTCGGGAATCAACGATGGATATTCAAAGATCAAGATTTGTTGGTACACATGCAACAATTGAAGCATCTAATGGTTCGCTCACGGATCCAAGAAAAATGCAAACATCAAAAGAATCAATACCTCCAATCTGCTTCAAACTGGAGGAAGAAATCAATTCAAGTTCCCAAGCTATGCGAAGAATACGAAGATCAAGAACTTCGGAAGTTTGTACGCTTGATTTTTGACCCAAGTGGACATTTCCAAAACTCGAGGTCGAGTTCTCTCCAAAGCGAGGAGAAACTGATGCAGGCCAGACCCATAGTCTGCCAACTAATTAGGCCGAGCCCATAAGCCCAATATGACATCCATTTAGTTAGAGTTTTAATTAGTTAAGAGTCTTATTTAGAGAGTTATTATTTATTTAGAAGTTAATGAAATTAGGAGTTTTATTTTATTTGGATTGTAACCAAGTTTAGTTTCCTTTATTGTTTAGGAAAGCAGAATCCTATTAGGAAAGGGGATGTCCAACCCTTCCTATAAATATGTAATCCCTCTATTAGGAGAGTAGTTCAAGATTATTCAATAATAAAGATTGGTCTTGTTTGGTTTGTTCTTTCTCTTCAATGGAAGAATGTTATTGAGTTCCGAGAGGAATTCGGCTAATTCCCTTCTGCGGAATTGGTCCTCACTGTTCTGCTAATTCCCTTATGCGGAATTGGTCCTCACTGGAATCCGACCAAGATTCGGCAAACTCTCTCGCAGGGCTTGTCTACACTCGTTTCATCACTGCTTGCGGATCCAGGCTGCTTCCCTTTGATACCAATTTGGTGCATCCCCGGAACCTCGATCGAAATTGTAGACCAATCTCCAAGAGATTGACCAAATCCAAAGGATTCTAGCCCTTGGGCATTAAACACACCGTAACAAGAGAGAACTCACAATAGCTTGAATTAATTGAATAAAGCATAACCTTACAATGAGGGGCTTCACTATTTATAGAGTAGCATTGTTCTAAATAAACAAGACATTCTAAAATAAGAATATACCTAATCTTAATCAAAATAGGATTTAGGAAGCAAATATATTAAGCAACTCTACTAATTTAGAGACTAACTAAACTAATGATAGTGATCTCAAAATCAGAGATCATGTGGACCCCATCAAGCGGGTCCATCAGGGCAAGCGGATCCTAGTCTTGGATCGGCCTGCATCAACCCCACACCACCACCACCCCGTTGCGCTCCTCTTAGTTCCTTGAAAATCATTCTTCTATGCACATGCCTAAACCATCTCAAATGGCATTCCTTGATCTTGTTTTAGACTATTGACACTACCCAGAGGTTTCCTGTTATGTATTTATTATTTCTAATTCTACCCTTTTTAAAATTATAGTAACTCCACACATCCAAGTAAGTGCTTCCCAGAGCAGATGCATTTAGTAATCCCAAAGACTCACCTCCATCATAAAAAATAAAATAAAAAAGAGGCTAAAAGACTCTTATCCTCTTGTTCAAGCCTTAAAAAGGAAGGTAAAAACGTGAAAACAAAGAAAAAAGAAACGAAAATTAATAGCTACTGTTCAAACAAAAACTACAAAACACGCTAAAATGGACCAGAATAGACCAAACTCAAGCAGAAATCTCAAGGGGGTTTTTCCAATTTAATTCTACATACATCAAAACAGAACATGACAACCATGGATGGAGCACTCCAGGGTCAACATGGAAGGCCCATCCAACGAATGGTCAAACAATACACCATCCCTCGTGTCAAGTATGTGGTAAAATGGAGCAGTGCTGGACTAATCAGTGCCAGTTACAGCGGTTAAGAATTTTGATTGATAAACATGCATACAGATCTAGGCCAACAATTAATCTCCTCCATGAAGTCCAAAACAGGAACAAAGGACAAAATTTCTATAATTGGGTTGGAGAGGTCAGAGACAGATAACTATTGAAAAAAAGGTAAAAAAAGACTAGAGACATTTGGTTGTTTAAATAGACAACCAAATTCAAGAGTATTGTTAAAAGAAAAACGGCAAACAAGTATATGTTTATGAAAGTAAATAAACAAATTCAATGGATCAATAAATTCAATGAACCAACCAAGTACCTGACTAGGAGTAGATGTGGTTGAAGATTCACTTGAAGAGCCTTTAGCCTAAAGATATTAGCATGACAAAGAAAGAAATCAATACAAGAAAAACTAAATGGTATTATGTAAATATATTGTTTCAATTTACTGAATAGGAAAAGAGAATGTTACAAACATAGAGAAACCAAAAAATGATGTTAAAATAAATTGCCAAAAGCAAAATACAAAGCAAGAACGAAATCTTCGTTTTTCTCAACAAAAAAAAAAAAATCCTATTCATCTATATCTCAGACTCACAAGCTCGTGAGGCTCCTCGGAGGGGGACATCTAACAAAAATCTACTGCTAAAAGTAAATAGTCCCACCTCGAATGGCCCAGAGGCCTGGACAAATTTTACCCCAATAGAATTTGGATAGAATTTGGCCAGGCTCAAGCAAGATAAGCATGTACATTGAGTGGTTTAGTGAGGAAATTTCCTTTGAACGATTTAGAATTTTAACAGATGGACCCCACCAAGGCATAGAGCCTCACGAAATTCTCCTATCTGAGCCTTGGAGGATCCAAACTCATTTTATGGATCCCAATCCACCTCAAAATCCCTACCTACTTGTCTAATAGGACATGTGGCAGCAATTGTAGGGCCCATTGATCTGAAGGAATTGAAACAGTCAATTATCACTATTAGCCCCCTGCACTTTCTCTAAAAGGAACCATCTCCCGCCTGCACTTCCTTGAACCGCACAACTCTGCAATGACTTCCACATCTACCTTTGTAGCTTTTAGGAATAGTTATGGAAATTACCATTTCAGCTAAATATTATAAGGAGACTTCAGGATTGGCAAGTTCAGATTGAGTGAATGGCTCTTACTTGGGCAAGATAAGGGTTTTTTTTTCTTTTCTTTTTTTTTTTTTTTTTTTTGAAAATGTAGACAAGGGGTTTCTCAGTGTCTTGTCAGAATGTGCTTACATAGGACAAAGACATGTAGTTAACTATGAGCTTTTTCTAATAATAAAACATCTTTTTTAATGCTATTTTTTTCATATTCAAACTGGACTCTTTTTTTTATCAGTAGCTTTCAGGACTACATGGTTCAAACAGTTACGTCAGCATAGGGTAAAAATGAACATGAACGACATGCTCTTGTTGTGCCATAAACACAAAATATAAATACTTTTATGGCAAAATAAGTAAGCAGTGAAGTGCATCAAAATACAAAATGATGCAGCTTGAAAAAAAAAAAAAAAACACAGAATAATCGCACAAGTTGTTTGTCTACCTGTACGTCAACAAAGAAATAACAAAGGCACTTAACAAGTACTTTCTGCAATAGAGAGTCTCTCACCTTGGTCAACATAATAACAAGAAAACTATTTTCTGTAACATTGTTTTCTTCCAAAGTCATGGAATCTTTGAGAACTTTTCCCTGATGTATAAGCATCTGTTGTGCACTTGGGTAAACATCTTGGCCCTGGGATTTTTCTATCTGCAATTTTACATCAGCAATCTGCAAAGAACACATAAAAAAGTTTAAATAGCATAGCTCATTAAAGTAAATATAAAATAAAACAAAGATAAATTGGAATTGCAAACACCAACCACCCCCCCCCCCCCCCCCCGCCCCCCCAGTGCATATTGGTGTGTCATATTATTAATTAAAAAAGAAAATAAAATCAGACACCTCGTAGAACTACGAATATTCACCACAAACTTTAGTATTTATAGGCACTAAAAAGAGAAGCAAAAATACGATTTACCACAAGCCTCGGTGCTATATGACATAGAAATGGAAATTTGACAAATACAATAAGCAGTCATAGACTAATAACTAATAAGAGAGCACTGAACAGATAAATTTTGCACCATTAAAGTCGAACATAATGCAACATTCAGAAGGCATGCCACATCCAATCCAATAAAAAAAAAGGTCCCGCTACATATCAAAATTATATTTTATTGCGAAAAGGGATAAAATTCCATATTCACATATATATATATATAGAGAGAGAGTGATTCTCTAAAATGCCCTTCTTCCGCCCCTCTTTTTCTCTGTCATGGGACCCACTTTAGTCAATCTAATCTAATCTTTTCGCACACAGTCCCCCCCCCCCACCCGTGCGAGAGAATCATCAGTCACATTCCAAATTTGACACTCATCCAACTTTTTCACACCATTGGATTGAAACATTAAGAAAATAGGGTCATGGATCAAAGGGTTAGGATGATCTTATGGAGTCAAAATTTTGCACAAGTAGTTCTCATATAGATCTTTTCATCCAATGGACTTCCATGCTCATGCATCCCAGTGGGTCAAACTAGGAGGGGCATTTTTATTCTAAAAAGCGCCCGGGCGTTTTCTAGTGCTGCCCATATATATATAAATATATATATGAGGCACGCTAGAAAACGCCCCATTCCACTAACCAATGAGGATATGAGTTATTCTTTTTATTCGGTGTCAAGTTTATCTCCTTTGCTAAACTTTAAGAAGAGAAGTCCAAAGTAAATTTAAATCTCCAAAAAATTCTTGAGACTACAACGATATATTTATCTCGTAAAAAGGCAATGACACATTTCCCCGCTTTTTCTCTTTTATCATTATGATAGCAACGATATTTACTACTTTGAATCTCTACACCCCTTTCTTCTTCCAATCAATTCAATCTTACCTGCATGTAGCCCACTACATGCAGAATCTAAACCACTTTTGATCGGTCCTAATTGAATTCCAATCTAGTAGGACCTACCCACCAATAGATTATGAGAAACTACTCAATCTTAGAATAATGAGTATTAGACACGTGACAATTTTTTATCTCATTGTGGGCCCACCTATTGGAGTAAAATCAGATATAGATAGGGTAATTTGAAATCTGATGAAGATTGATTAATATGAGTCTTTTATTTTATAGGTGAGTCCCTCAAAAGGAGGACCATGTTCCTTATAAAATGAACTTGATATTCTCACTATTTCATAGTGTGCCCCACTTTAATGTAGAGTCAAGACACTAAAAAAGGAATGTCTATAAAAAGAATCTCCAAAGGACCCAGTTCCATTACATCTCTTGGTTTCTCTTTTTAACACCGTTTTTATTTTCTCTCCCATCTCCTCAAAAATTGGTTTATTATATACTTTCAATTGGTTTATTATATACTTTCAACAACTACAATGTGAACTGGCATCATTTAATTGGACAAGTAAAAAGGGGCATAAACTCCCCCTCTAAAATGGGGGAGTTTTGGAGAATTCCTCTACACACACACACACACACACACATATATATAGAGAGAGAGAGAGTACCACAAGGGAAAGGCAATAGCTTGTAAAACATGACCATGACAAGGACTATCAATTAATGACTTGAGTTTAAGGACTTGATCAGTCACTGGGTCAGGTCAATCAAACTAACTGGGGTGTTGTCAGCCAATGTTTCTTAGCACCGTATATGATGGTCTTGACCGGGAGCACTGTAAATACTACGTTTTCTAAAGTTTCACAAGAAGGGAACCAGGTCTGTCTAGGAAAAAAAAAATTGATCCAGGAAACCTATGTTTGAACCATGCCTAAACTTAGTAATTAGCTTCAACATGAACTAAGCCTAACCAATAGACCTAGTGAGGCAGCTACCAACTGAATCAGTATATTTGTTGTGAGAATATCCCTAGTAAATCAGCTAGATTTCCAAATATTGAGAAGCACCAAACGAAGAAGAATAAATGACACATATTACAGTCAGAAAGGGGAACTAATCAATTACCCTAAGAGCACATATGGCATACTTGACAAGATTGTTTCTTACTTGCTTTACACTTTAAAATTGTAAGTTTATCATATTTCACCAAAAGAACCACCAATAAGGGAAGACGTAAGGGTCCATCTCCAAATATTATATTAAATAATATTTGGTTGATTTAGTTAATTCAATGTGTAGAATTCAGCCACTTTGAAGTAGTGCACAATTAAGACTGGATTTGGGCGTTATTAATAAGCAGTTAAATTAAGTAATTAATTGAATTAGGCCAATGTGGAAATAATTAATTAATTAAGAAAGCTTGGGAGGTAAATTCGAATTAAATAAATAATTAAATAGGATATGATGGGGCCCACTTGGTAGTGACTGGGTGCTATCAGTTGATGGTAGCCATAATTAGTTGGTGGCATGCCGTTTATGGAAGATCTGGTAGAGATGCAAATCAAATTGTAGCCAATGGTAATGGGCAACACAAGTTGTGGCTAATGGCATGATGTCAGGAGGAATCTAGGGCTCTCAATTGTAATAGGATTAATTGAGCCTTAACCTGATCAGAGAAGGCTCCTGAAGTTCCAACATAAGTAGATATAGAAGAGAGATATCAGCTCAACTAAGAATTCTAAGCCAACACAAAGTGGGAGCCCACAAATCAATAAAAGGAGATGTGTGCCCCTTGTATTCGCACAATCCCATGCCAAAATCCCTCTCGCTCTCTCAGTCATTCTCTCTATCCTCATATCTACCCTCTCTCTCTCTCATCCCACGCCCAACCTCTCTATCTCTCTCAATTAGGGTTGCAACTAGAAACCCTAGATAGCGATCTGGAATTGGGGCAAAACAAAAAGAAAGAAGGGACCATCATAGGGATTCAATCAAATGCAAAGAAACATGACAAATTCGACTCATGGGCAAGTAAACGGACCTAAAATTTATTGCACATGGATTTTTTTTTCCTTTGATTCTAGTTACTCTAATCTAGAAACCCCAACTAAAGCCTTAATTCTAGTATAGGAAATGGGGTATTGAGTATGGTTGATTTCATTGTACCATTCGAGTTGATAAATGCCTTTTGGGCTTCTGTCAAGTCGAATGGGTATTAGATTTATTGTTTAGTTTTCTCCCAACTCATCTCAAAAGGTGCCAATAGGGCTCAATAGCTCATCTTAGAACATGTGGCTTAGAGGAAGAATGCATTTTAGGGTCCCTATAAAAAGAAAAAATATATTTTTTTTTATGTTACTTTCATTCAAAAAGAAGCAAGCAGTACAAGTTGAGATTTAACTTAAAAAGAAAAAATATATATCAAATTTATTCTTTTAGTTTTCTAACCTAGTTGAGATTTAAGGCATAAGGGATGAACCCAAAAATGTGGGAACCGAAAAACCCAAATATGCAAAGAAAGAATGGGCTAGGACTTGGCCGAGAATGATGTTGGCTGAACCCTAAGGGGGTGTGATCTGGGGTCTTAGAAACCCTAGGGCATCATGGTTAGTGTGAATTTAGGTGTTTCTCACATATAGGCTTGCTAGGGTTTGATGATTTGGCTTTGTAATTTAGGGATTTGGACTTGAATTCTGGATTTGTAACTTGATTAATTATGAATATGAATGGACCAGCAATAGGTGTTCGTTTGGCTTGACATCCACCTATAGATTTCCAAGTGGCATGTGTAAGACGATGCTAAACCTAAAGCTATGACGCCATGTGACTTGTAGTCACTTGACCTGAACCTAATTTGGAGGTCTTTGTGATCATCAAATGTGGTTTGAGGCAATTTAGCGGTGTCTAAAGTTGTATAGTATCATAGGGTTGCATTGGCATATTTATATATATATATATAGAGAGAGAGAGAGAGTGGGGGGGAATTTTCATGTGCATCCATCCTTCACCATAGAGTGAAGGACACTTAGTCACTTACATAAATTTTTTTTTTAAAAGGTGACTGTATTAATAGGAGAAAACTATACAGTATAGGAGGGGGACACTTACGTAATTGCAAATATTCGTCTGCAAAAGTGGAAAAGCCATATATGGTCATATGCAGAAGAGGAATGTTCATATGCAAAGAGAGAAACCCACGTAAGTGTCCCTCACCCTATGGTGAGGGATGGATGCACATGAAATATATATATGGGGCAAGGCTCTCCCAAGCTCAAGCTTAGGAGAAAATTCCGTAAGCTTACGCTTATGAAGCCCACCCTTGGTCCATCCAAATGGACCAAACCAAACCACCCCCCCCCCCCCCCGAAGTGCACATGTCCACCAATTTTCGGTCAAATCTAGATTTATTGGACCGTTGGATCGACCGTGTACCGATCCGAATAGACTTTTGACCATTAAAATTTTTGAGCCTAGATAGAGATGATAGAAATCACGGTTGGGGCTGATTTTTTGCAGAGAGGAGGGTCCCCCGAAGTCCTTGAAATCCCCCCATCCCCATGCGGGTCCCCAAGTGGGCCCCACCAAATACTTGAGCTTAGGAGAGACTTTCCCCAGGTGGGCCCCACCATATATATATATATATATATATATACATATAGTAGGGCCAACTTTATGATACATCCGAACCATCTATGCTCATGGGACCCCCTAAATTACATTGGATCCATTGAGTTTTCACCTATCCGAATGGATTGGATCATTGGATCCAGGGTCAAATTTTTTCTTTAATATAGTGTTAAATTTGTGGGCCACGGATGAAGGGGTTAAGAGGCATGGGATTGACGCCGAACTTGATACATGGGCTCATCCAAAATGTCTCTTTCCATCCCCCACAAGTCCCATGATCAGTGGGGCCTAAGGTGGGCCCCATTAAGTTTGTCCCACACTATATAGTGAGGAATGGATGCGCATGAATGTCCTATATATATACATATATATATGGTGCGATGAAAATAATTAGATGCGATGACGAATCCCGTCACTCTTAAGGAAGCCCGTCGGTTGAGATTGGAAGTTAATTCAAATCCCTCTGAAAAAATCTAAAAGAGGCTGCCTGTGAAGTATCCCGAAACTGACGGACCTTAGCTTTAATCTTTCTCGACCCATATTTCTGTCTCTCTCTCTCTCACTCTCACTAGGAAACCGCCCAACTCTCTCAATTTATCTCTCTCTTCTTCATATGTAATGCTCTCTCCTCCATGCAACCTTTCATTCAAAAACCTGATCCAGACATGGCTCCCTTCTCTATCAGCATTCCAACACTTCTGATCCATTCTACTCAGATGTATGTTTCACATATTTAAAAAAAAAAAAAAAATTTAAGCAACAACCCAGCATATGAGCAGGGTTCTTTCAGTAAAAGATTAACTTTTGGGTTTTTATAGTGTTAAGAATTCATGTTATCTATGGCTGTATACAACTATGAAAAACTAACTATATATTTATAAATCACAGTTCCATGACCCATTAATGGGATGCAAAAATTATTACAGAGCAAGTCAACTTAGAGCAATGGGTTCATCTTTGTGAACATCCAGTCATGTAACGTTTAAGTATTATTAGAACCTTGATTTTAATCGACATTATTTTCTTTTGGAATGTTCGAATAAAATAGTCTTGTTAAATAAAAATAGCAGTATGGCAGAGATTCCCGAGCATTAAGGTGTCTCCTCATATTTTTTCCAATTTCATCCATATATATGCTCACCACCTTCATTGTAGAAATCGTGTAGAGTTATAGGAAGATAGTGACAGAGAAAGGGATGTGTTTAACGAGAAGACAGATGAGAGATGGATGGCTGGCTCTAGGAGATGAGGGATCGATTTAGAGAAATTAGCAAAAAAGGAGAGAAGAAGAAATGAAGTGTTTTTTTTTAATGGAAAGGTAAGAAAGAAGTGTGAAGAAAACTGTCAGTTTCGGGATACTTCAACCTCTTTTAGATTTTTTCGGAGGGATTTGAATTAATTTCCCATCTCAACCGTCGGGCTTCCTCAAGAGTTATGAGATTCGTCATCGCATCTAATTATTATCATTGCACCATCGTGAGAGAAGGTGACTCTATGTGTATATATTACATATAACAATAAACTTTTATTTCACCAAAAAGGAAGAAGACAAATCCAAAAAAAGAAAAACTGGAAAACAACAGACAGACAACTAATTAAAAGAAAAAACAACAAACAAACAACATTAGACATCAAAAAGGATATTATCTCGAAAAAGCCCTTCCTTCGCAAAACCATCAACTATCACGTTGGCCTCTCTAAGGATGTGATGAAACAAAACATGAAGCTGCTTGAAAATATCCTGCACCTCTTCCACCCAATCAGCCATACATGTGAAAAGTAATCCTAAACCTAGGATTTGGGATTTTTGGTAATTCGATGTGACTCTCAATTCAATTTGACATTGTTTTAGTGTATTTAATTTGATCTCTTGTTTCACAATTGTTTTACATGTATTCAACCATGTCTAGTATGTTAAATTTGAATTTATGCAATTCAGGTGGAAACTTGTTTAAACCTTAGAGATGATCTAGGAAACCTAGTTTTTGGTAAAATTGTAATTCCATACGTGATTAGGGACTAATTAGGATAGATAGATGTCTAAGGATGGTAAAACTGTAATTTCAAAAAAAAAAAAAAAAGCAGGAAGCATTCGGCCCACTTTTCAAGGGTCAAATGATGTCAAAATTCAAATATCTCTGATCATATGGCTATCTCATCGAGTAGTACGAGATCCATATGTGGATCATCGAATTCAGACATTGTATGCAAAAGTTAGAAGCAACGTAAGGTCGCCATTAAGTTCTGCCTAGTTCGGTAAATTTACATTTTAGTCCTTAATTATTGCGTAGGAGATGTAAGCGGACAGATTTGATGTAATCTGAATTTGTGAATGGAACCTAGTATCCCTAATAAATTCTAACATGCGAATGGAGCCGTAATAGATCAAATCTAGGCACCCTAGTATTAGTCTTGTTTAGATATTTGTGAGATGTTTGAGATTTGTAATGGATACTCAAAATGAGAAATGATGGAACTTGTTTGTAATTGGACTAGTTTCCTCAAGGGTTTCGCTTGTTTATTTCTGTGTCTTGTCCATCACGTTTGATTGATTGATGAGTCGGCACTACTGAGCCATTTTCGAGCCTCACATCTACCACAAACTTCCAACTAGAATAACTAAATGAACAAATAACAACAATCGCTACCATTGCACAATCCCCCTGCGCACAGGCGAACAAACACACACACACACACACACACACACACACACACACACACAGAGTTTGTAGTAAAAACACAATACATAATCAGAGTTTCAAGAAAACCCAAGAAAGATGCTAATGACTGCTAGCACAGCACATTTTCTCTTATGTGCTCCAAAGAGAGACAATGACAAACAAAAACCCTAATTCACACATGCGCATAAGAAACCAAGAAAACAACAATTGGCACGAAAACCCACTAAAGACCCTAACTTTGGAGACCAAAGCACGCAATTAGCCTTCACAATCCAAGAAGAAGAAGAAAAAAACAACAGAGAACGACAATCAAAACCCCTACTCCAAACCCGCACAAAACATACATAAACAACAACAACTACAACTAGCCAAGAAAAAGTCTCAAAAAATACCACCCAAGAACGCAATTAGCCTTCGAAATTCAAGAAAAATCAAAAAGAACATAAATGACAAACATAAACCCTAATTCTCCACACTAGAAACGTAGATGAATTGATTGAAGGAGAAAGAAAGAAAAGAGAGAGAGAGGGAGAGAGAGTTACGGTGTGTTTGGGCTCCACATCGATTTCGAAGTGGGTGCCCTTGAGCGTCTTCACGAAGATCTTCATTCCCGATCGATCTAAAACTGATCTAGAGGAATCTCGATCTATTGCTTGTGAGCAGAGGCAAAGGAAAGAAGAAGAAGACGAAGAAGAAGACGAAGAAAGCAATGAAAAGCAGAAACGGTGCGGAAGCTGTGTGTAGTTCTTGTGCAGCCCAACTCCCCCGATCAGATTTTATAGTGTGGGGTATATTTTAGAGAAAGAGACATGGAGAGATTGGACTTTTGGAGGGTAGATAAGGCGAATTGCTTTAAAATGCCTGCTGTGCGGCACGAGCTGATTAGTGCACACGTGTGCACATGCAGAGAAGAGTGGGGCCCTGTAAGATGAGATTTGGTTGGGAGATCAGATGGTCTAGTAATAGTAATCAAGTGGGTGGGGCCCCATCAACCATGTGTATTGGGTAGTGTGGCAAAAAGTACAATAGCAAACTAGGAGTCCGATGGGTTTAGAATAAGCAACTTTCCTTCCTTCCCACGTAAAGGCTGCAATTCCTAGTTCAAGTGGGTTTTGGGTTGAGCAGGTCTTGATAATTGACCCGCAGGCCTATACTAAATACAAGAGTACATGATAGGTGCCCAAGTCATCAAGTTAAACTAGTACAATAGGCCTGGGTTGGACCATTAAAGTTTTTAATTAAAAATAGCCATTTGTGGATAGAATCTTTCCCAACCAAATCTTTCCCTAAATATTTGTGCACTATACTTGATCTTTCCCTAAATATTTGTGCACTATCCTGTTTTTGCAATAGGTAGCTGAAAATATTTAGAAAAAGATCATGTAAATATTTCTGTAAATATTTGTGGATTTTGAAATTAACTGGTACTACAATGGTCCCTAGGGATTAACCATACTAAATACTGAAGAAAAAATAGAGAAAAAAAAAAAAAACAAAAGAAGAAGCAAAATACTATGTACGAAAGTGCCCAGAATTTCTACAAGTGAGAGTCCCACAAATTGATATGCAACAACATTTAATACATGGGGCCCTTTGAAGGTAACTAAAGAGATGATATGTTTTAGGAAAATGATAAGTATCTTAAGATCTTATTTTGTAGGAAAATTAGAGAATAGTGATTTGTTGAGATTATATGAAAAGGGCAATTCCGGAATGTGGCATTGCAAAAAGCTTGAGAATGAGCCACGTGTCGCTCCCCACGAATTCACAAGTGTGAGGATGCGCCACGTGTTGCTCCCTACGAATTCACCTGCTACTTTAATATATATATAAAGTATCATTTCTATATAGTAGTCCAACTATAGGAAGAAAACCAGTGATAGCACTATATATGATTTGCCTCGGATTAATTTGTTTAGCAAGTGTTAAAGATATAGTTAACTCAAATATAGGAATTTCAGGGCTACCTTTGTGAATAGAGCGCACCCACTCCCATAGCTCCACTAGGGATCAATCCCATAGCTCCCATAGCTCCACTTCGTGAAGACGCTCAAGGGCACCCACTATTTCGTATGTCTGTGGAGCCAACTGATGATTAATAATCAGCTACATGTTCATCAAAAATGTGAGGAATACCAAGTGGTAGGTGCAAAGTAGAAAGGAAAGTTTGCATTTTTGTGATGAATTGTATATTAGAAATAGGCAACTAACTGCAAGGCCACCTAAAAGTTAAAAGTTCAGTGTGAAAGATAGACGAGTTCAAGCTACAGTTTTATTCCTTCTTATTAAAATGTGTAAGAGATGAATAGATTTTGAATTTGGATTGTATCCATGTCCTATTTCAATCCCAATCAAATGATCATAGCCTTTAATCTCATGACTCAAAATTCAATGTTTATATATAAGTAGATTTGTTGTGAAAAAAGCACAATGAGTAATGTTCAGATGATTGTCCATGAACTCAGATAAATTTGCCAAGAATTCAGACAAATTACACAGAAACTCTGATAAACTGGACAAAAACTTTTTTATCTAAGTTTTTGGCAAATTTATTTGAGTTTTGGGCAAATTTATCTTTATTTGAGTTTTGGCAAATTTATCTTTATCTGAGTTTCTGAAAAATTAATCTAAGTTTATGACAAATTTATCTCCGTTTTGAAAATTTTAATTGAGTTTTTTAATAAATCTGTATGAGTTGTTTGACAAATTTCTTTGCGTTTTATAAAATCTATTTGTATTTTTTTATTTATTTGTGTATTTTGAAATTTATTTGTGTTTATTCAAATTTATTTGCGTTTTTTGAAATAAATTTAACTGAATTATTTGCGGATTGAATGACGCTCTATATGTTTTGAATCGGTTTTGAGTGTATCGCTTTTGCCAACGTATAGAAGGGCATTTTTGTTTTTTTGTCTGTTTCGGTTTTAAATGAGGACTGCCATCACTATGAGAAAGTATGATGGACCGTAGGCTATAAAACGAAATGTCAAGAGACTTGTCGCCAAATGCCCTTTTTTTTATTTGGGCTTTCAACACCCACTATAATCAAGTCAATCCTTAATGAAACATAAAAGCACCTACTCCCCTGACACCATTGACATTGGTTTGGACATCAGGCTCAATTAGGTTTTTTCAATGGAAGCCGAAGAAGATGTCGAGGCTATACAGATGGGAGTAATTTTTTTAATTCAGGGTATGTTGGTTATAAAGTTTTCCAAGGGACACGATGGAAGCTGACAAACGCAAGTGTCTCTTAGATCGAGAAGAGATGTATGTCCATATCAATGTCGGAATGAATTGGAAGTCCATGAGCTGCTATTGGTGACTTATATTTGGTGATAGGACGATTATTGAGAAAACTGTCATCTCTGCCTCGAACTTCCCTTTCTCCACTTGGATCATGCACCTCTTTATCATCATCAAATCTTTCAAGCAATCTGATGCAATATCCCCTACTCTTTTATTCCCTCTATCGCGAATGCAACCCTCTGCCATCAATATTTGGGTCAAATTTCTATGCTCAAACCTATACGTTCTCGGATTTTTGAACTGCAACTTCAATGTGGAAAGCAGGTCTAGCTGGGAATTTCCTTTTTTTTTTTTTTTTTTTTTTTTTTTTCCGGTTGGTATCCTAGCTTAGGAAGGGGTTGGGCCCCCTAGCCCTATGGAGAGGAGGCCCTTAGGTGAGGGGAGTAAAACCTCGTGTGAGGTGGGACCCCCTCTAACGAGGAAAGTAGATGTCTGGTGAGATATCAAGACCTTGGATGAAAAAAGGTGTCAGCGGGCGCGTTCGAACTTAGGAGAGGCAGGTAAAAATTGGCACCTCTTACCACTAGTATTAGGGTTACAAATGGAAGGATTCTGGATCGAAACCATAGTAGACCTGGATCCATTTATAAATAACGGTTCATGTTCTGAATCCAGTTTTGACTCAGAACCTATTTTGTTGGTTCTAGACCCGGGTTCGATAGGAAAACCCATATTCGGTTTTGGATCCGGGTCCACCTAGAGGACTGGAATCTAGTTCCTAAATCGATTCTAATTTCACTTTATTCTTCATTCTTCTTAAAATAAGCATATCATTCAGCTTATAACAGTGCATCAAATCTACGACTTCTAATATTATACATAAAAATGTAAAAATAAAGGAGTTGATCATGATGTACAATTTGCAATATCAAAGGCTCATATGCTGGGTCCCGAGTCCACGGGTCGAAACCTATATAGATCCGGATCCGGACCGCGGACCCGTTTATCAATCGAAACCTAAATTAGGTTTCGGACCCGGACCCGTTTATCAATCGGAACCTAAAATAAGTTCCAGACCCGGTTTTTAACGGGTCGGAATTTCCGGATAATCGGATACCCGTTTGCAACCCTAACCATGATAAGAGGCTGTCTTTGTCCAGCTGGGTTTTTAAAACTTGGGATTTCCATTTGTGGGCAAAAAAGTAAAAATAAAAATAAAAAGTGGTGGGTAGGCATTTCATGCATGTCAATATCAAAAGCTTGGGCCGCCCACTATAACTTCGAAGTTCAAGCTGTTTTTTCCCTGTAAAAAAACCCTATTTACATTTATTCAAACCAAAAGGCAATTATTTATAGAAGTGCATATGAACTTAAGTAGGTGAAAAATACCTGTCAGGTCTTTTTAACGGTTTAAAACTCGAGGAAAACAGCCACACAGTTTTTATTAAACCTTACTTGACCTTATAATAAGGCCAACCTTTCTTAATCAATAAAACCCAAAATAATATTGATACCATATTTAGTATATAGAGAGAAAAGACAAAACATGTATGATCATTTCTTATTTACATGATTAAGCATTCTATAGTTTAGAACACAAACACCCATTTCTCTTGCTTGAACTTTGACGTATCAGTAGCTTAAAACTACTGAAATGATTTATTTATTGGCACGAAATGAAGGAGATAATGTAGAGTCACCAGCTTTGACAATGGATTCCTCATGACATTTGTGGTTCTGCACAACAATCGCAATTCAAAAGTGGCTTTAATCACAAAGAAAGTAAATAAAAATATATAGCAAATACATTACAACCTGAATTGATGAGTGAGTGTTGCTCAATTAATGCTTTGCTTGATAAATCATCAAGTCTCAATTGAAAGGAGTGGGTCTTACCGTCTGATCGATCAAATAACGAAAACATAATTGGGCTCTAATGTGCCGTAATTGTTCTATTTTATTTATTTATTCTGTAAAAGGTGGCATTAGTGTTGTTGCCATGTTGTTAATCACGGTTTCCATCATGTGATCAATTATATGGTGAGACCTGCATCTATTAAACGGAAAACTCAGGATATATGTGCAGGGGATGACATTAGCTTTGGATGGTCTGAATTATCTCTCATGCATGGATCTGTATTTTTTGCAGGATTTTTTTACAAGAGTTTAAGGTGTTGGTTTTCTTTCTTTTTTTTTTTTTTTTTTTTTTTGACGTAATTTGATGTCCGTTGGTTTTTTTTTTTTTTTTGACATAATTTGATGTCCTATGATCTTCTGACATTAGCAAATGCCTTATTTGTTCATATGAGTTTCAAAATCCCAACCATCTAAAATTTGAAATTCTAGTCCCTGTGCCTTTTGGTCGAATTTCTAGATGCTCCCTTATAAGGTAGGGATGTAAATGGGTCCCTGATTCTCTGATTACCTAGAGGTTTCGACCTGTTAAAAACCGGGTATGGGTCCTTATTTAGGCCTTGATAAGTAAATGGGCCTGGGTCAGGTTCCACCTTGGTTTAGACCCGTGGACCCAAGACGCTACATATTACCTCCATTTTCGAAACTCTCTCCTAAAAATCGTGTTTTTGTTTTAATACCATTCTCTACCTAGACCCAGACCTAGATCCAGATCCAGACCCGGATCCAAATCCAGACATGTCCCGTATATGGTTGTAGTTCTGGTTCCGGAGCCAAGAAACCGGTTCCAACCTGAACCGGAACCGTAACCGTTAAGGAGAAGGTGGAACCAGATCCAGACTCGGAATCGTTTCGGAACCGGTTTCTTGGCTCCGGAACCGGAACCACAACCATATATGGGATGAGTCTGGATCCGGGTCCGGGTCTAGGTAGAGAACGGAACCGGAATCGACCCATTTTCAACCCTATTACAAGGGAACATTAAGCAATTCCACCATGAATCTAAGTTACAATAATAATAATAAAGAACAGCTCACATGTGTTTTACGATTGGTAGTGTAATAGGTGCGACGGAGGATGTATGTAAGACCCCGACCCGAGTGACTCGATTAGTGCTAATTAAGTTGTGTGTTAGTGCTAAGCTTGATTAGTGGTTTTGACTAAACTTGGATTAGTATAGTTCTTGATAGCTTTGGGAAATTATTTTTAATGTCTTGTGTTTAGTGGGACCCTTTGGGGGTTTCCTTTTGATAGTCTTGCTAGCTTTTGGAGGTTACTTGCTTTTCCCCTAATTCTTGGCTTGATCCCGTTTTACTTATTTTGTCGATCCTTACAACTTTCATGTTGAGCTCGTGACCATCCGGAACCCTGAAAACCGATCTTCTTGCTTTGAGGGCAAAACAGTCTTTTTACATGAAATCTGTACCCAACACTCGATATCCTCGAAACCCGCGAAACATGTACTTTTTAGAAACTAGATATTTCGACGATCACTTTTCTCTTCTTCGTCGATTTCGTCCGAGGTCCCGATAATAGTGATTTCAGCCCAAAGAGTTTCTAGATGGTGGAACCCACTCCAAATGGCTTTAAATATAGAACCCTTCTCCCCATTTACCCTTTTTCCAGCACAAGCACAAATCTAGGGTTTCCTTGCTTCTTTCCCTTCTTCTTCTTGCTTCTCCACCATCAAGCACCACCCCACCTTACTCAAATCAAGAAATGGAGATCTCAACCTTCTTCCCCTCCTTGCAAGCTTCTCCTTGATACCATTTGAGGAAGGAAACCACCCATTTTAGACCCACATTGAGCTCACCTTATTCATTTGAAGAACCTACAAGTAAGCTTCCTCCCTAATCTCTTAGATTCTTGTTCTTCTAGTCTTAGGAGAGCTCTATCTTCTTTATTGTGAGTTCTTCTTCTTGTTTCTTGGTTTGACCCATTTTAGGGTTTTTTTTTTGCGGTTTTTGGTGTAGCTTGGTATTTGGCTTGGAAGAGTGGATTAGAGCTTGGATTTCTTGATTAGAGACCTTGAGGCAAGTGGATGTTTAGTTTTAAAGTGATTTCCATGATCAAATGTTTGGGTTTATTGTATCATTTATGATGAGTTTTTACTTGCATTCAATGTGGTTTTAATGTTTTAAAAAGGGGTTGTTGAGCCCATTTATTGTCTTGAGATATGATTGATAGCCTTTGTTTATCTTGTGCTTAAAGACTTGAATGAATCTATGTAATTGTGGTTATGTCTTTCTCTTTTGATTGAATGAGAAAATGTACGAATGAATGAATCATTGTGGAGGTTGTGAGAAGCTTTGATGGAGTTTGAAGAGGATGTTGAGGTGCTTACATGCCCTCTTTGATGTATGTTAGGATCTCAAGAAGTGTGGGTTTGTAAGAAGAGAAGAATGGAGAAAAGAGCTGTCCACGAAACCCAGTTCTGGACAGTTCGCTCGAGCGAACTTGACACATCGCTCGAGCGAACTGCCCAGGAAGGGTTCGTGTCATTCCAGAGAGTTGTTCGCTCGTGCGAACCCCATGTCCGCTCGAGCGAACTCCTCGAACAGCCATCCAGAGAATGGTCGGCTCGAGCGCACAAATCATTCGCTCGTGCCGTCCTGAACTGAGCAGGTCCGCTCGAGCGAACTCCATGTCCGCTCGAGCGAACCCTCCTAGAAAGCCATTCCAGAGAGCACATCGCTCGAGCGAACTAAATGTCCGCTCAAGCGACGTGTACTGTTCATCTGGGGCCACTTTGGAGCAGACAATGAAATATCCTAGATATGGAGGGAGGTTGGTTAACGTCCATATCGTGATGAGAAGACTCATAACTGTTGTTTGAAACTCAAACGAGAAAGAAACCATAATCACAAGGATCCATTGAAGTTTTGGAAATCTCCAAGTGCCTAAGGAGCCCGGAATGCCTCCAAATTCAAAGAGTATCAAGCAATTGTAAGATAAGCGTACGGAATCCCTATTCACTTGGATTAGTTCTAACCCGACTCTGTCTTAGCTTTTCAAAAGGGTACCTTACCTTGTTATTCTCGAAATTGATGTTTTGGAATCTATCATCCCGAAAGCTTTGAAAGGATACTTGTACTATTTTGCTAGCTTTGATATACATGCCAGACCTGATATGATAGCTGTGCCTTGAGCACCCATGTCTTGCCCGAATATAGCCTTGTACTTGATTTATGTTACACATGTCCTGATTTCCATGTTTTGACCTATGAGTCGGCACCACTAAGCTTGGATACCTTGTTAGTCTGATCTACTGACTAGGTGATCCCCCTCTTGTCCCGCCAACTGCAGTTTGGATCTTGCTACCCGGTTATTTAACCGTGGTCTTGTCCTGATACCGCAGATTGCTACTGTGGTTCCTGATGCCCGGCTCGCTACCGTGGTCATGTCTTGTATATAGTATATATATGTATATGTATCTCGTTGTACCTCCTCACTTAGGTGACTGAGGTCAACGCCTTGACTTGCTTGCTCTATCACTCCGGTGATAGAGGATTTAGCTTTGTGTGGTTGCCATCTTGCTCGTTTCCTGATTTCCTTGGTTACCTTACATGTTTTATTACTGCATGTGTGTTTTCAATGAAATGATACATTTACCTTTGAAAGCCATTGTTTAAACATGTTTACACGTTTTCCAAGGTAAAGGTTTTTATGATTAAATGTTTATATCTTTTCATCTACCTGCCAGACCGTCGTGTCTGACCCCTTTGCTTTGGTACTCAGGTCCCGTTGTTGGTTTCCCCGAGGAGGAGCCAGAGGAGGCGGTTGGAAAACCGCAGCCGCTAGTTGAGTGGCGTGCTGACGATGTTATGTAAACATCGGGCTGCCGAGTTGCGAAACATTTTGGGGGATTGTTTGGATAGTTTTCTGGTGGTTATTATTTTGTTTATATTGGCCTTTATTGGCCCCTATTTTTGGGAACTGTAATTAACTGATCTTCTGATTAAACTTGAATATGTACTTTTGGGTTATGCTTTAGGACATTGCTCATTCTGATACTCATATTCAAATGTAATCAGCCTTGATATTTTGGGAAATGAAATACATGCATGATTTACTGCACGCTTCCGCAATTATACTAAATGGTTATGTGTGTTGGAATATCCTCACCGCGGACACCTGTGGGAAATCACGTGCACGGGTAATGAGTGATCTTTTGTTAACCCGAGTACGCTTGATCATAAACATACCTTCAATTATTGTCATCACTCCATGTGATCACATCATTGGCTTCTTCATCTCAATCAGTCCCGATCCCGGATTTGGTTCCCGAACCCGGTCCGGGGTCGCGACAATGTAGACTAAAAAAATGAAGGTTATCTTTTGTCATTTCGTGCACGACTTTCCTCCTATAAACATTGTTTCCTTTCATTTATTACTGTTATCTTGTTATTATTACAAAAAGGGATTCTATACCGATAAGTCCACAAAATTGGGTAAAAAAGGTATCATTTCATTTGCATTTGTGGACTTAATTGGGACAAATTGCATCATAATTACACGATTTCATGCATATGGGCATAGATTTGGAATTTCAATCAAAATCAGTCAAAAACCATTATTCTTGCATGAATTTTTGAAGTTGATAGTTTGCATCACCCGTGCATCCCACCAATTAGACTCTAAGCATTGTAGCCCCGTTGCATTAATTCATCAAGCATAAATTGCATTAGGTAGGGCCCATGCATAGCATGCATGGCATTTTTATTTAATTCATTGCTAGTGATTTAGTTGTTTCACTGAGTGGGGATTGTCATAGCAACGGGGGCCCACATGGAGAGAAATTTGAAGAAGAATAAAAAAGAAGGAAAAATAAAGAAAAGAAAAAAAGGGGAGCCATGCCTAGCTAGGCGTGCTTCCCTATGCACGCCCAGTAAAGGGTGGGTCCCACTGTTGCTGCACAAAAAGTTGGAAAATTATTTCTCTCTTTCAAAGTTTCTAGCAAATTCATTCCTCTCTTCCTCTCTTATCAAGATTTAAAATTCTAAATAAAAGGAATATTCTAAATGAAATCCTAGATAGAGTTTGAGTTGGAAAGTTTTCCCAAAGAAGATATGATATGAGTTAGCAAAGAGATAGAATTCCAGGAAGACAAGAAGATCAAGTAGTTCTAAAAGGAAAGGAGATAAAAGTTTTGTGAGAAGAAGATCTCTTGCTCAGAGAGCAAGTCAAGTCATGATATAGTTAGGCCTGTCAATGGGCCGGGCCGGGCCTGGCCTAGGCTTGGGTTGTCCAATCTCATCCTAAAAATAAGACAGGCATGCCAGATGTTGTCCAATCCCAGCCCTAAATTGCACGGGCCTACATCTAATCCCATCCTATATGGGCCCGGGCTGTGACAGGTCCGAGCCTGAGCTTAGACCGTTCCTAGACATAAGCAAAACATTTTCTAATTATTCCTATTGTCACTAGACACTCGGTGTGAACCGGACTTTAAACCTTTTTTTCCAGTAAAAGTAGAAAATCAGAAAATCAATAGAAATGAATGAGAATGAGTATCCTATATGAGTCGAGTTAAAGTAATGTAAGATCGGTTAAAAACTTCTTTTTTTTTTTTGCCGTTGAAAGTAGAAAATCAGAAAAGCAATAAAATGAATGAGAATGAGTATCCTATAAGGGTCAAGTAATGTAAAAAAGAAATCAACAAAAATTATTTTTCTTTTAATATGTCTAAAACATTAGTTAGTGCATTCCCATAATTGTCTAAATCACCATCACTAATTGGGTCATGACTAAACCAATCTTGGGCACAAACTAATGCTTCTACCGTATCTAGTTTCAAAGAAGTCCTATGTGGGTCAAGTACCCTCCCTCCTGTGCTAAATGCTGACTCTGAAGCAACGGTAGAAACTGGAATAGCTAAAATATCACGAGACATTTGAGATAAAATATGATACTTAATTGAATTTAATTTCCACCATTGTAATATATCTATCGTGTCATCTTCTTCTGCGGACTTGTTATCAAAATAACGATCTAATTCTGTTTTTTCTTCTATAATTGCCTTATTGGTGATTTCATTTCCATACTTAAAAAAAAAAGAGAACGAGCCTTTTCATGTTCATCATCACCATCCTTTCTTTTAAATTGCCTCCTAGTTGCATCATTTTTATCTACTATCTGATCACTTTTCTTAGCACCAAATCTCACACGATACTCCTCATAAATCTTTTTAAATAGATTACGAGCTTCAATCATACGATTATTTTTATATTCCATTGTTTCATATAATATCTTAAAAACCCATTCAAAACACACCATCTTAGAGGAGGGATCAAGCGATATGGCTATTTCAAACATTTGATTATAATGCTTCCAATAGTTATCAAAATTTTCCATCATCACTTTAACCATTCTTGCAGAAACAAAATCAAAATCACCCAATTTTTGTACCAACTCATTATGTATTGTACAAACTTTAGGTAAAAAGGTATGTATAGTTGGATACTTTCTAGCAGAGAATCTATTTGTAGCTTCATAGAACCTTTCAAAAAAATCATTAAGAGTAGCAACCTTGTCCCATTCCTCATCTGAAGGAATAAAAGTCTTATAGTGTAAGTCATCCATTAGAGATAGATAAGAAAAAACATCTCGAAAATACAATGCTGAAGATACCATAAGATATATAGAGTTCCATCTAGTTTGAACATCAAGAGGCAATCCCCTTGTAGAACTTAGCCCTTTCGCACTTACAATATCACGAAACTGATGTATACGATTCGAGCTATTCTTAATGTATTTAACTACCTCCCTGATGTTCTCAATAATTGGGCCAATATCTTTAAGTCCATCTTTCACTATAAGGTTTAGAATATGTGCAGCAAAACGCATATGAAAAAATTTACCATTTAAGATGAGAGCATTGGTTTTCATAAGTTGATTTCTAAGTGTCCTTACAATACAATCATTTGTAAAACAATTATCTAATGTCAAACATGATAATTTATTCTCAATATTCCAATTAAGTATACTTAGAGTAATATTGTCAGCTAGCATTTGGCTAATGTGGGGAGGGTCAACATTATGAAAGTTAATTATACGTGATCTAAGAACTCAATCAGAGTCAATATAATGTGCAGTAATAGCTATATAACCTAAATGCTGGTTGGATGTCCACATAACTGTTGTGAGAGCAATCTTGCTAGTGAGATCCTTGAATTCTTAAAGATCTCGCTCTTTTTTCCGTTGTACATATCCATACAATCCGCCTTCACAGTGTTACGTGATACAATCTTGAATTCGGGTCGTAGAATTGCACAGATCTCTTTAAAACCCCGTTGTTCGATAACATTAAAAGGATGATCATGTAATAACAACATTTTTGCAAGGGCTTCTCGACTATTTTTTTTGTTCAAATTTAAAAACACCAACACAGGTTTTTGTTTGAGCATTCATCCTTAAAAGTTTTTTTTTTTTTTACTTATCAGTGCTTGGTCTCATAAGACATGATTTCAAGTGTCTATGCAGATGTGAAGTTCCATCCTCAGGTCTACTGACTAGAGATTGCTTGCGATATTTACACACTGCTTTAACTTTAGGGACATCCTTCCCATGAACTTTCACAACCATTTCCATTTTTTCAAAGTGTTCCCAAACCACTGATTTGAGCCTTCTTACATTAGTCTCATTTGAAATTACTTCATCATTGGGAAAGGGGATGGGAGGCACTTGCTCATTACCACCACTACCCATCTCATCATCAATGGAGATGGGGACATGTGGGGGAACGAGAATGCTACCAACACTACTATAAGGTGTACCAGAAGACATATTTAACTATTCAAACAAAAAATAAGCTCCTAAACAAGTAAAGCAGTTATCCACAACTAAACAAGTAAATAAGTAAAGCAGTGTCTATTATCCACAACTAAGCAGTTATCAATAAGCTACAATCCATAACTAAACAAGTAAAGCAGTGTCTACTATCCACAACTAAACAAGTTTCTATTATCCACAACTAAACAAGTAAACAAATTTAAAAGAGGAAGAGTCAAGAGGCGTATTGTAGTATCCCGCAATCCCAAACTTATGGATGCCTGCCACTAGATTGACTCTAAGATTTCCTTAAGAAGAGAAAACCTAACAAAAAAACATATATAATTAAGATGCTGCAGAAATAAAAAAAAAACTAATAGAAAAAATATAAGTCGTACAAATATCAAATGATGTTGCAGGAAATCACTGCTTAACAAATCAAAAATTAACAAAGCAAAATTCACTACTCATATACTCATAATCATGCAATCAGAAAATCACTACTCATATACTCATAATCACTGCCCAACAAATCACAAATGGTGTTGCAGGAAATCACTACTCATATACTCATAATTATGCAATCAGAAAAAATATAAGTCATATAAATATCAAATGATGTTGCAGGAAATCACTGCTCAACAAATCACAAATTAACAAAGCAAAATTCACTAATCATATATCATAATCATGCAATCAGAAAATCACTACTCACATACTCATAATCACTGCTCAATAAATCACAAATGGTGTTGTAGGAAATCACTACTCATATACTCATAATCATGCAATCAGAAAAAATATAAGTCATATAAATCAGAAACTAAATTCACTGCTCAACAAATCACAAATTAACAAAGCAACAGATGTAGAGAATAACTTGATTTACCTCGAGCTGTCGAGCAGTATCTCTAAGCATAGACTAAGAGATAGAGAGGAAGCGGGAGAGGAAGAATGAGATTAGAAATAAAGAGGGATAGAGAAGATGGGAGATGGAGGGAGGGCGAGGGTGAGAGAGGGCAGAGGGCGAGAGAGGAAGAGTGAGAGAGGGCTAGGGCAAGAAAGAAAGAGGGTGAAAGAGGGAGATTGGGCGAGGCGAGGGAGGTAGGGAGAGAGGGCTAGGGAAAAGAGGGAGAAGGGCAGCATCACTGTGTTGCGTGCGTGCCTCGGTGCGATGGTGCGAGAGGCGTGCTGCGTGTGCTGCATGCGTCATGACTATGCGAGAGTAGAGAGCTAAGAGCTAAGCAAAGCGATGGATGATTCAGAGGAAGAGCGCTGAGAGCCTTATTGCGTGTGTTACAAGCGTCATGCGACGGTGCGATGGCTCACCGTGACGGCGAGGACAGAGCAGAGAGCTTAGATCCTGAGATGATTCAGATGAGCGCTGAGAGCCTAGGAGAGTGGGAGCCGTGAGCGAGAGGAGAGCAAATGAGAACGAGAGAAGGCAGAGAGCTGAGAACAAGAAAAGAGAGTTGACAATGAGAAGGAGCTAGGGTTTTTTGGGCGCTGGTTTTATTAGAGAGGGAGGGTGAAGTTACAAAACTGCCCCTCCTAATTAGCCCTGTTTTTGCTATTAGTGAGGGGTAGTTCAGTAATATATAAATAATTTTTATTAAATGACTTTGCAGCAGGCCGAGCCGGGCTTGAACGGGCTGAGTTGTTTATGCCAAGTCTCAGTTCCATTTTGGGTGGGCTTTAAAATGTATTGTCCAAGCCCAGCCCACTGGGCTCAAATTTTTTTTAAAAGCCCTGTATTTTTGGGCTTGGGATGAGCCGGGCCGGGCTTTCTACCCATTTCAACTCGTCCCATTGACAGGCCTAGATATAATTCAATTTTGAAAAGAGTTCTAAGCCAAAGAAGAGAAAAAACAAATTATAAAAGGAGCCCTAGGGTGGGATGTCCAAAGCATACACTTCCTAGGGTTGGACGTCCCCTCCCCTCTGTCCTCTCTCTCTCTCCTTTTAGATCTAGGGTTCTTTTAGTTCTAGGTTCTCTACTTTATTATTTTTTGTAAGAAATGTAGCTTTGGGCATTGTCAAAGCAAAACATAGATCTAGCAAGGAGCAGAGGCTTTGTATTAAAGACGTTAGATCAATAAAAATACTACTTTTCTTTTGTGCAATGGCTGGCTAGATTCGTGATTGAGGCAAAGAAAGAAGTTAAGTATTCCTAATTCTTTCGTTTTTATTATGGTTGTTTGATTGAGTTACTAATGTACTAATTATTCAGTTTAATAGACTGGTATTTGTACGTCTTCCGTATTAATTTCTTAATGCTAGAGCAGGTCTTTGATTATCCATGCTTATATTTTATAGATCATGCTTATGGTTTTATTCTCTTTTATGGTCTATACTTAGATTTGATGGGTAGTGCTTAAGTAACTTTACTAATTTAATGAAGAGAAGGAGGTTTTAGTATTTGATGAATTTTATAGAAAAAAAATAAATCTCTTTTGAGAAATTGGTTTTTAAAGTAGGTGAAAATAGTTGTTACATCTTTTTATCGCTTTAAAACTCCAAGAAGACCCCACGATTTTTTATTAAACCATACTTGATTATATAATAAGACCGACCTTTCTTAATCAACAAAACACCAAATAATCTTGATACCATATTTAGTATATAGAGAGAGAAATGGAAAACATGGATAATGATTTGTTATTTACATGATCAAGCATTCTATAGTTTAGAACACAGACACCCATTTTTCTTACTTGGACCTTGACATATCAGTAGCTTAAAACTACTGGAATGATTTATTTATTGGCACGAAATCAATGAGAAAATGTAATGTTACCGGCTTTGACAATGGATTCCTCATGACCATTTGTGGTTGTTCTGCACAACAAACGCAATTAACATGTGGCTTTAATCACTAAGAAGCTAATAAAAAAAAAATAGCAAATACATTACAAACTGAATTGACGAATGAATATTGCTCAATGAAGGGCTCGATGTGATAGGATAGAATGTTAAAACTATAATCATGTTCATCCAAACAGGCACTTAATATCAAGAACCGATTCAAAAATCTAGATACCTGTGCCCCAAATCACGAATCCCATCGTGGCGTGGATGGCTATGGGGAAGCAGTTTGTAAGGTTGGGCCAAGTTAAGATAAAGGGTGATGAGCATCATAAGCAACATATATATGTAGGTTTAACCAGGGCTCGACCAATTTATCAATCGGGTAAAAGTGAAGTTGGTTAGTTTATTAATTAGATTATAAATGTCAACCCTCACCCTAAATCACGAGATTAGATTCAGGTCAGGTTGGAAGGTCTGGGTATCATGATCCCGATCTACAACTTAATTCAGCTACCCCACCTTTTTTTGGTTCATATCCACCCTCAGATCATCCAAATAGACAAAATCCTGGCCATCAAAAACTTACTTGGGCCCCAGATACACCATGATCCAATCCCGATCCATTTATTTATAGGTAGAGATCTCAAACACTGGCCAGGAAGGCGGCCTATCATGAGTCGTGCCTAGGGATGTCAAGTGGGCCGGCCCGCCCAGCACGGCCCATTCCAATCCGCCAGTCAACTGCCCGTGGCCCGGCCCGGCATGGCCCATTCCAGTCCGCTAGTCAATTGCCCATGGCCCGGCCCTGCCCGACATGGCCCATTCCAGTCCGCCAGTCAATTGCCCGTGGCCCGGCCCGGTCAACGGCAAGGCCCGGCCTGTGACACGGGCCGGGCTGGGCCAAGGTGGCTGGGCCCGTTTGGCCCAGGCCTGCCTGGCACGTGGGCTGGTGCCTCCAGCACGCACGGCCCACCAGGCACGGCCTGCTGGCCCCGCTAGGCACGGCCCACTGGCCTGCCCAAAAATGGCTTTTTTCTTTTTACAAAATTCTTGATTTTAACCTCCCAACAGCCATAAAACGGTCATATAAGGGGTATTTTTGTTATTTTTCAATTTTACAAAGTCTATAAATACTCTAACCCTTCTATTCTTTTTCTTTTAATCAAAGTTTTATTTACCAAAAAATATATATATACAAAGGATGTCAATCATTATATAACACTGTGGGCCCTTTGTAACAAAAATCACTATGGAAATTGGGCCCAAATAGAACACAAACTTCTTTTGTGCATTTTTTATTTTGGCACCTACCAAACATTACTAGATGGTTTGGTTTGGCCAGGTAAGCTTGGAAAATAGGTTGGGAGCTTGGGTCTAATTGAAACCAAACCTAAATTTATTGATCGAAATTACATCCCTTTCTAATATTCTTCTCTAGCATGGTTAATAGTTATAAACTTATAATAGAAATTCAAAAAATATAAATAATGTTACTTTTACTTTTATTATGAATATATTATCTCATTAAAATATAATCAGCTCTAAGTATAGTTTGGTCTCTTCACTTGTGCCTCAGACCATGGATCTCATCTTGGACTCATAGGTATCTCTTTAGAATGTGTCCAATCAGATATTAGGTCCCAACCAAACCATATATATACAACCCTAGCAATAATAAATGTAAATTTAGGTGAGAGAATAAGGTTTTTTAAAAAGATTTTTTGTTGAATTAATATTAATTATTTGAACATGAGTAGGTCGAGTTAGTTGCACATGATAATATATGGAAATTCATGGTCAAATAAGCTCTGTGAAGTATTATTAAAGAAGTGAAGGGTGATGGATATCAAGTGCGAGGTCGAGGATAGAAGATGAAGTGTAGATGAGACCTTAGCTTTTATGAGACTTGAATTATGGTTATTCATTTCCCATCTTTCCTTATTATATTTTCATTGAAGAAAATGTTGTTTGATGGTCATTTTTGGATATTCACATTTTATTTGTCGCATTTAAGAAATACAATGTCTTAGAACTTTCCTAGGAATTCAATTGCATCAAACAAATCAACCCAAAGAATATTTATCAAGCATACAAATAGAGCTTTCGTAATAAGACATGGGAGTATGATCTCAGCTTGGAGTGATATATTATTAGACCATTAGATTTAATTGGGCTCACCCATAGTTTGGAGCGATATATTATTAGACTATTAGATTAAAAATATATATATATATAAACAGGCCCGCCTGGCCCGGCCCGCTCCAGCCTGGCCCATGGCGGGCCGTGCTGTGCCGGCCCGGACAGTGGCACGGGCGGGCCAAGGCTGGAGCGGCCGGCCCAGCCCGTTTGACATCCCTACTCGTGCCTCCGTGCCTATCGTGCCATGTGCTTCATGTGGTTCCTACCTTTTCGGCTTAAAAATAAACTAGCAACAAAGTCCTACGCTAAGCCCGGGCCAAAAATAAAAACATATTATGATTTAAGAGTTTTTTTGAAACATTATTAAGAAAAAATAAATCTAAGATGAAAAAATTTACTAGCTTTGAATATTAAAATTTATTATTTTTGAATAACAAGTACAAATTGCTATTTCAGAGGTGGGCAGCCAACCTATCTCTGCAAAATAAAAATGGAAATCAACTCAGATCTAATATGTATTTTTGCTACATTCAAGAATTACAAGTCCCAACCAAGGAGAAAGAAAAAAAAATGCTGACAAATTCACCTAGCTCGGCCCATGAACACCCCGAGTTTTTGAGAGGCTAGGGGCCCACATAGCCTACTTGCTGACCAAGTTAGGCCTACTAGATTCAAGCCCACCCTTGGTGACCCAATGAGTTGGGTTGATTCATGGGTTTAGCATATCTTTTAGCAAGAAAAAATTATGAACTTCTGGTCCACCAATCAGAATTAGCGGTTTTTTTTTCTCTCGAGTTAAGACTCAGTTCTGGGCTTCGTTTGATGATCCTCTTTAGAATGAATTAAATTTACGTTTCCCGAACATTAGAAAAGAATCATTCTCATTTGAATGGATGTGCCGCATAAGAAAGAGAGGAAGGGCCCATGCGACCCAGTAATCTTTCTCACATCAGTGTGAGGGCCCTCGTACATTTAAATCTTCTAACATTTAACCTAGAGAAAATATCATATCTAAAGATGGGATTTTGATTGGAGTAAAATTGGCCTAGGACCAATAAATGTGTGATTTTAAAAAAAATATAGTTACAATTTTAGAAGCAGGCCTAAAAGATGTCTTTAACTCATGCAATTCTTTTCTAGAGGCCCAAATTAGTTGGCAAGAGAATGGGGATATCATCCACGTGTGGAATGATTTTAGGATGTATTAAGATTAGATATTGATTTTAGGATTAAGATAGGAAGATAAATACAAATTAGAAAGAGAGAGATTTGAGGAGAAGTTAGAAGGATTTTAGAGGGAAAGATTTAGAAAGGATATTTGAAGAGGTGTACCCACTTCTAAGCCAAGGGAAGTTGTATATTTTTTTGTAAGTATTTTTTTGAAAGGAGAAATTTTAAGTGCTGACATGACGCCCTCTATATCCTCCCTTTAGTTTGCTTTAATATATTTAATGTCATATACTAAAAAAAGGAAAAAAATACACATAAAAAAGAGTATGACACACAAATTTAAGTGGTTTAGTCAAATTAAACCTGCTCCATTGAGAAAAGAACAATTTAGATATTTTCTATTTGAAAATTTTTCAATAGGATTACATTCGAAACCTTTATAATTTTCTTGGATGGTAAAAAAATAAAATAATAAAAGACTATATTTTTTATATTTACACAAAATATATCAAATATCTTGTGCCGTGCCACTTGGCAGGCTGTGCCCCAATGGTGCCAGCCGTATTGTACCTTTGGCGAGCCACGCTCAATCATGTCGACCGTGTCTAGCCTAGCGGACCAGCACGGCCCATAACGTTGATCGGGCCATTGACTGCCGTGCTAAGCCAAGTCGTGTCGTGCTGGCCTGCCCATTTGACATCACTATTCTTTCTCTTTAAAGCTGAATAGTGGTTAGAAAGCAGTTACAAAAAAAAAAAAGCCTCAAATCTCTACTTCCTTGAGCCACATCAGCAATTGGGCCCCATTTGTTATATTACTTAAAAAGAGATGCCCAAAGGACATGCTGGCTTTTATCTCTTTTTGAATCAATGGTTGCATCTATTGAAAAAGGGGGAACTCCCCTCTTTAAACCGTTTCTCCCCTAAAACTCTCCATCAGACTACCCACCTTCCTCTGTGTCCCTTTATTCTAGCTCAAAGACGGATAAGATCTAGATGAGGCAAATGCAGTGTAGAATCTATATAAGACACGTGATCATAATATATTTACAAGAAAGACAGCAAAGGTGAGAAAGAGGCAACTTTGTTTTATGTGTTTCATATAAATTGAATTTACACGAAAGAAATATTAATTTTCATATATTATATATAGATAATATTCAAGTGAGAACTAGTTCTCACCTATTATATTAGAACTTTTTTACGGGGCCCAACTAGTAACCCATCCAAGCCTAGCAACCAGTAAGGAACCCCCTGATAGTCACTAATCTCAATGATTGGCACACATCCGAATGAACTATATCATTGAATCGAAGGTTAAATACCTTTTTTAATATAAAGCTATTAAACTTGTGGGCCACGGATGAAAGGGTTAAGGGAATGGGTTTGGGGTCAAACTTGATACTTGGGCTGGTCTTATATAGATCTTTCCATCCTCCCGGCTCCTTCCCCAAATGGGGCTCATAATTGGACCCCATAAAAAAAAATTTATATAATATGTGAGAACTAATACTCACCACAATATTACCCATTATATATTTATGTTACATGAGAATTAACTTGTGCATAACAATGGCGTTCATGCTGGTAATAAAGTATATAGGGTATAAAGGAGGGAGAGAGAGAGAGTCATCCGCAGCAGAAGGCAGCAAAATGGTAGATATATTTGATATTAGGAGAACCAATCAGATGCTATCAAAAAGCCACGTGTCACCTCGTGAAGGATAACGTTATCATACGGAAAATGCAGGTGGATAGGCTGCTGCTTCCATTTCCCCTCTCTCTTCCATCAAACCAGAACAGAAAAAAAAAAAAAAAAAAGAAGAAGAGAAGAAAAGAGAGACACAGATCTGAGGGCGTCTTTGATCAACGGCTAGGATGGCATCTTCTTCTTGGGCATCAACGGCTCTCGTTCGTCTCCCAACCACAGCTCGCTCTCGCTCTCACTCTCACACTTCTTTTCTAGTACCATCTGCACCAACATCTCGCAACCCCACCACGTCCCTTTCAACAACGTATCAGATTTTTCAAGGTATTATGCTTCTATGATTTCATCGCTTCTTTTGGTTCTTGTTGGTTATTTTTGTGATTTGGTTTTCACCGGATTAATGAGATTGATTTCATCCCTTCTTTTCTTGTTGGTTATTTTTGTGATTTGGTTTTCACCAGATTAATGAGATTTTGACCAAATTAGTTAAGGAGACATGGGATTGGAATTCAAATTCAGTTCTATTTTGGGATATTCACCTTTGATTCTTCAATTTTAACCACTTTGGTACTGCTTCTTCCCTCAATTTATGAGAAGATCTTTGAAGAATGAAAAGAAGAAAGAATAGATAATGAGTTTTTAGTAGGAAATTAACCATGGCAACTTGATTTCAGCTGTGACTCACTTTCAAGCTGTTGTTTGTAGTTGCCAAAGCAAACCCATCATTGCTTTTTGACTGATTCCCTAGAATCCAAAAGCATGGGGAGAGTTTTTGCATATTAGGGTTACACTTCAATTGCGAAATCTTCAAAAAAATTGAGAAAGTGGAGACCTAATTCTGTTTTGAGAAAATTAGCTATAACAATATGATTTCAGGGGTAAGCATGGTTATCAATTCTGAACAGGCCCTAAAATGGAATATTCCGGCACTCCTCCATTCAGAAAAGGTGCAATGGAAAAAGGAGTAAAAGGCTAAGACAATAAACTACATTGCAATTAGCTACTTCTAAATGCCAATGTCTTGCATCTATGTCGGAGTTTAAATGAAGGAATCAATTAACAACAAGCGAATGAGCATGCTTTCCAAAATTAAGCAATATATGAATGATTAAAGGACATTTGTACATGTATTACTTCTTTTAAGCCCTCCCTTTCAATTGGGAGGTTAATGAACTCCAATGCCTATTATTTCAGGCTTTAATAGGGGTTGCTTCTGATGGGCATCAACCAATCAGAAGGCCTCATGCAAGATAAGGGTGTAAGCTCTACACATAACCCCATTTACTTTCCTCTCTATAGTCAATGTGGGACTCCAGGGCATCACACTTCTCCTAGTATTACGCTGCGCTCTGTACAGTAAAGGTTGTGAGACAGTGGACGTATTAGCTAATTTGTCTTTCTTCCCACTCTTATCTTTCTTCATGGAGAAACTTATAGAACTGACGTAACTCTTGTTTTAAACTAATGAAAACGTTTCTCTCCTACATATTCTGTCTTGGATGAATTTGCACCTTGTGTTTACTAGAAAATAATGATCCAAAATGTGTAACATTTGTCGCATCTCTCTTGCTATCAGAGTCTCGCAGGTTTTCTTCACTTCGAATTAGAGCTTCCTCTGAAGAGACATCCAGTTCTCTTCAAGTAGAAGAGATCTTCTCAGATTTAAAGGAGAAGGTAGTTATCCTGTTCTCAGTCCAGAAGCGGAATTTTTTTTATGTACACTATTTAATTCTAAAGCTGGTTACTATCTATTTCTATGACAGTGGGATGCAGTTGAAAACAAGACTACTGTTGTCCTCTATGGAGGAGGTGCGATATTTGCAGTTTGGCTGTCATCTATTGTTGTTGGCGCCATCAACTCGGTCCCTCTGGTCAGTAGTCTGATTTGTCTTGCTTTTGCTTATTCAGGGGGGTGTTTGGATGTTATCCATATTGCATTTGGTTAAAATATTTCAGAAGTCTTAGATTCTATCCTGCTGTGCTTCTGGGCATTGGAATGTCCCATCACATTATGTGAGATACCATTTATCGAACAACTTTGTTGCAAATCAACATCTGCACCTGATACTGATATTGATCATGGTACAAGAAGGGGGGAAAGTACCATATGTGCTGTTGTTTTTGTTTTCCACTCTATGAAAATATCCAAACCGTATTGCAATTTGGGACACATCCAAATGCAATTTTTTAAGTTATGATAACTTCACCAAAAATTCTATTTTAGGTCCAGATATAACACCCACATCAATGAATTCTTTTGATTAACTTGCTTGTTTTCCCACCAGCTTCCAAAGCTTATGGAGTTAGTTGGGCTTGGGTACACTGGTTGGTTTGTCTACCGATACCTTCTCTTCAAGGTCATTCATAGTGAAATTCTGTAGCAACTGACAAATTACTATTATCGTTATTGCTGTTGCTAAACAAGAAAACTAATGTTTCTGATGGGGAACTGCTGTTTTCTACAGTCAAGCAGAAAAGAGTTAGCCACTGATATTGAAGCATTGAAGAAAAAGATTGCTGGAACAGGAGAGTAACTGGATGCAGGTGGGCTACGGAACTTTATGTATTAAAGGGACTTGTATCCTGTAATTTAATCATGATTTTTCATTCTTGTTTGTTTTTGTATGATTTGCTCTTTCAAATTGCAGCGATGCATTGACAAAGTTAGCACATTGGTTCTTCAGTTCCTTCTTCCCTTCTTTTTTTTTTCTTTCATC
Organism: Umbellularia californica; assembly: GCA_028538565.1. Lineage (NCBI taxonomy): Eukaryota > Viridiplantae > Streptophyta > Magnoliopsida > Laurales > Lauraceae > Umbellularia > Umbellularia californica. The sequence goes on from JAPQWN010000001.1 coordinate 89,728,449, forward strand.
AAAATATAATTCGCCGCATTGGGTCAAAATGAATTGAATCTACATGCTGAAATTTATTTAATTCTTCCAAAAAAAAAAATAGTGCATTTGGTCAAGGACTCCTGACATGGGATAACTTTAAAACCTTTTGTTGGGCATCAGCAAAAATAGTGCATTGGGATGCCAGTTAAAAAAACCATACAATTATAATTCCAGTCAATAACTGGTGAGAAAAAAGAAAAGAAAAGTCAACAAAAGGTTGGTCTTGAAAAACTATTCTATAGTCCTAGAAAGTATCTCAACGGGGACAAGGTCTATTCTCAACGTTTTAGTTTCAAAATGGTTGGAAGTTGGAACCTAGAAGATTCTTGTGTAACTTAATGTAGGAATGACCGGATCTTTTACCCTCTGTTTGGGAAGGGGGGAAAGAGAAACGTTGCATCTGCTCTCTCAAGCCTGGAAAGGGGTAATCCTCAGTCCTCAAAGGAGCATGACCGGTGCTTTAGAGTATGTTTGGCAATAGGTGAAATCCATATATCTAATGATTCTTCACTACCACTAGAATAAGGATTCTTCGCTGGGAATTTGTATAGTTGAGGATTTTACATTGATATTGGTTTGTATCAATACATATAACTGAGAAAAATAGGATTCGGTGTGCAAATCTACTTAAGTGAGGATTTTCAAATCTTATGAGGGGTGGTTGGATCTGAAAATCCTGACAAACGAAGATTTCAATTTGCCCAAATCCTTAGGAATTTATAATTGCAAACATGGATTTACCACAACTTTAGGAAAACCAAAATATTTTCCCTAAAGATTTGGTTGCCAAACGAGTCTTTAGCTGTGAACAAAAGCAGGTTCTTGAATTCCCTTCTCCATGTCCTCTTGCCAGTTGAGAGATCTGAGTAGTTTCCCATTGTGCAAATGGTGCTGGTTTTCTTCTCATGAGTAGAGATTCCATCCACAATTGGCTATTTTTGCCAACATGCATGGTTGAGTGGTGCTGGCTCCTCCGTATCACTCCTGGTCTTTAGGTTGATAGTATCACTCTTAGTCAGAATGCCAACTTAGCAAATAGATAAACAAATAAAATGGCAGTTTTCCTTTCTTCTCTCACTATTTGGTCTTTTGTTTCTCCATTTGGAGCAGTACATTCTTTTTGATAGGCCAAAAACTCTAATGATTTTCAGCCTATCTACCTCTCAAGTGATTGTTTTTCAGCCTATCTACTTCTCAAGTGTTTGTTTGTATCCTAATAATTGTCATTATTCAGGGTTCATTTGGCTGTATGAAACTCATATCATTTATAAACTTGAAACACTCATCTGGAAACAACTGTTCTTTGTGAGTTTCAATAAAAACAGATTTATATCTCTTTGGTAATCTTTCAGGTTCCCTGAACATAATCTGTTGAATGTAACTATAGGCTACTTCAATTGTTGGAAGCAGGGAAAACTATTTGCAATGAGTGGGAAATGAAAATAAGAAGGTGGATTTCAGGGAAAATAACTTTCCAGCTTCAGTCTTGTATAACTGATAACAATAATGGTCCCTTGAATTTATTTATTTGTTTAGGTTGAGACTTTCATAGTGTGAATAAATCTTTGATTCTCCTCAAGGTAGTTTATCTTCTCTTTGAGATAAATAAATATAAATAGCTTGGAATAACTAATGTGTCAGGAACAAATTCATGAGCTGAAATATAATGGTGTACAATATTTTACCAGTCATTTGGGAACTGGGATGTATCTTATTCTAAAACTTTTACAATGTGTTTGCAATTTAATACAACCTAAAGAAATTTAAAACAAATCATTTCATTTCAATTAACTCACCATAAGTTTTATTAAATGAAATAATTTACATTTATAATAAGGATAATCCACTAACAACTCATAATAACCTAACAAATCTTCCAAGCACTCATATGGTATTAAGACAATCTCTAATATTCCCTATATGGCCTTTTCGTATTAAGGGTATGTGATTGTTAAAAAATAACATGAAGAAATTCATAAACTCTACATGATCACCATTTGTTTGTGGATTCATTACTGTCGCAATTCACTTCGTTTGAGTTTGTTGATTGTGATTATTGTAGAAGCATGAAGGATAGGACCTTATTTTTTAATAAACCCACACAAATTGTACAAGGGCATCTCATCTTTTTGTTCATCTGAACGATTTAATTAATGTAGTCACACATGAACATTGATTGAAGGGAGAATTTTGGAGGATCTCTCCTGTGAAATGGGTACACCTCCAAAGTCAAACATACAACTTGGATTGAGCACAGTGGGGTCTGCACAGTGGTTCGAAGAGATAACATCCAACTTGTCCTTTTCTTAGATCTTTTGAAGTGGGCCCATTTAAGTGAGATTTTTGAACTAGTGGGCCCTTGTACAGAAGGCTCATTCAAAGAATTCTCATACATAGATCCTAAAACAAATAAACCAATTAATGTTTGGCCTATCTTTTTTATTTTTTTTTTCTTTTTGAAAATTGAAAATGTTACCACCAGTTGAGTAAAGATGTTATATGTATGGGCCATCATCGACGGTGTGGGCCCATTTCATCATCGTCTGTTTATCCAAGCCCAGGATCTCACTTGTACATACAGTCTAATCAGTCAACTTTTATAGATTTACAGAAGAAAGGGATAAGGAAAGATATGGATTCTCTTTTCTATGGAGTTGGGAGAGGGCATTGAAAATGGATGAAAAGGCCCAACTTTCTTTCAATGGATAGAGTTGAGATTTTTTTATGATAGATCATGGCTGAGGCCTCAAGGGTATATTTTTGCTGAGCATTTTTCATGGAAAGTAAAAGTGGTTTTCAAGAAAAAGTACTTTTCTTATCAGTGATATTTTCTACTGTTTTTTATTTTTTTGCAATGAAAACATTTTTCATAGTTTATGCATAAAGTAGATTCAGGCCTAGATGTAAAAGCCCTTTTTCTTCAACATCGCAGATGAGATAAAAACATGTCATTGCTGAAAAAGTCTTTAAAGAGATAGACCTAACCTTTGATAATTTTCCATGAACCTACATCATCGCGGATAGACTTTTACCAATGCACCAAAGCAATGACTCCCGCTGAAAAAGTCTTTGCTGCACCAAATAATGGAAACTGAAATCGTTTTGATTTTCTATAAATAAAATTTCACTGTAGAAGTTATTTCCAAAAAAATTTTGACTCAAAACATATGCCACAAGGGGTGCTTAACTTTTTATCTTATTATAGCATAATAAGTCTAGCTATTAGTTTCCAAAGATCATAGTGCAATGTTTTGTTTAGTTCCAAATTCCATAGAATCCAAAAATAGAGAGAGGAGGGCCATTGGCATTTTTAGTCCAATTGCCAATCTCCAGAGGGGGACTGTCAAATTAACTATTGAAGAGAAGAAAATAAACTATCAAACTGGGAAAGGAGAAACAAAAACCCTAATCCTTTCAAATATAATGGTGAATCGGTCCGGATTCTAGGCCCACAGGTTTGAACATTTATCTATTTGGAACTAGACCCATTTAGCAATTGAAACCTTAATTGGAATCCGGGGACACGTTTATGAATAGGAACCTAAAAAAAATTCAAAATCTCATCTTTTACGAGTCGAAACATTCGAATGAATGACCAGATATCCATTTTCATCCCTAAATAGGTGTAAAGAGGTTTCTTTTAAGAATTTTTTGCCTCATTTAGTTGGGCAGCCATATCTTGTTTGGATTAAGAGAAAATGACATGTGAGGAGGAGAAATTAGACATGGAAAATCCTCCTGTGGAGATTCCAAACTTTTCTCTATTATTGTTTTTCAATTGTGTTGGATTTAAATAGAGACGACATGTTTTAGAAAACCATTTTGAACTTTTGTTTAAATACAAAAACAATGATTAAATTGCCAAATGTCAATACTAAATAATAATAATAATAATAATAATAATAGAAATGATTGTAACTAGCGAAAAAAGGGTATTTTTTCTCCTATGAGAAGCCTTTTTTGAATTATTTTTCTCTTCTAAAAGAAATCCAACAAGAGAAAATAGATTTCTCTGGAGGTATATTTTATCCTAGCATACTTTTCTAGCCTACCCATTGCAAGGATGCACACGCTTTAATATAATATCTTGAACAAGCAAACCTTGAATCTAATTAATTAATGTTGGGATATCAAAGATCAAAGATAGGATAGAAGATTACATGTTCCCCTCATTCAAATTAAGCACTTAAAACAATAAACAACATGAGGAGGGTATTCTAAATATTGAAATGGGTGACGTTTGGATGTTCCTGCATTTCAAATTAAAACTCTATCCCTGTCCCTTGCCTTTCGGTTCTACTTCCCTTTGATTTTTGAAATACAGACAAGAAAGGAAGCACAACATCTAATCAAAGGGGAAAAGGCCCTTCCAAGTAAAGAAACAAACGACCTAGCCCAATCCTTATGAGAGTGGATGCATATGTATGACCCAATAAATGGGGTTCCCACGAGTTAGTGTTGTCCACGAGGGTCTTGTGGGGCCCCAACATGCAAATATCCCATCAATCCTGTAGAATTTGGATGATGTCCACAGGCCACAAATCAGTAATGGAAGTGTATTGGCACTTCAGAAAACTCTTAACTTAAATATTGAAAAGCCCATTTATACACATAACTTAATCCTCTGTTTTTTCTTTTTACGGAACTTGAGACCCCACGGAAAGAGTGTCTCATCTCACATATCTGCCCAGAGATTAATTTATTGTCTCACAAGTTTATACTACTTGCCATCCAACATAAAAAAGAAAAGAATAAGGGGCATTGTTTTTACCCTACATCTTGTATATAATTTGAAATCACTCCCTTACCAACTGGGAATCTGGGATACATGCATATAGCTGAGGGACAACTAAAATGTAGGGCACATATAAGGCCATTATTGCAATTTAAATATTCATGAATTAAGAAAACTCATCAATTTTTGAAAGAAAACAAAAGAATAAAAAGGTTACTAGCGTAATAACCCATGCTTAGCACAGGTATTGCCGGCATTGATGCATTAAAAAATATCTATAAATTATAGAAAGAAAAGAAAAGTAAATAATAAAAGGTTATCATGAAAGCACCTGTTTATGTAATTTATGAGCTAATGGGATAAAAAGGAAAGAGAAAAGAGATGAATTAAAGAAGAAAGGGAATGAAGTTTTGAAAAGAAAGGGAGGTATTACAGAGAAAGAGAAGCGGAACTTTCAAAAGTGGATTAGTGGGAGGAGACGTAAGTGGTGGTTTCAAAGTAGTTGGAGATAAGTGTGGAGAAAACTAAAAAAATTTTAAAAAAGAGTAACTTCTTTTCAAAATTGTAACCGATGGTCAAAATCCAATACAAAATCTCTTAGCTTAATATAGTATAATGTGAGTACCTGCTTATATAATCCAAGAGCTAGTGATGGAAAATGGAGAATTTGAACAGAAAGAGAGTGGCAGAGTTTAGTCTTAAATAGATTTTTTACAGTAAAAGCGAAGAGAAGTGGGGGGTGGTTAGTGGTCATGATAATGAAAGATATTTTCTGGATAACGTGGCTGCGACCAAAACAAGTCACTAAAGCCACTGATTACTAATCTAATCAAGTTCTTTGAGACAACCTTTCTTTTCCATTGTATATAAGGATGGGGGCAATGCAATCTATCCAATTGTAAAGTGGTTGGTACAATCACAAGTTTAGTACAAAAAGATGACGTTTGGAATGGACTTGCAAGATGAAAAAACTCGCAAAGGGACTTGGACAATTGATTGATAACAAGAAATTCCTTTTTCCAAATTATTACAGCAAGTTTTTTTTGAAATTTACAAATTATCAGGTGAAGATACCATATCATCACCGGGACTTTTTCATGTAGGACCTTTTTTTTTTTTGGAGAATGTAACAGGAATTTTATTAAAAGGGGAAGAAGACAACACTACAAAGAACAAGAAAAACCATGCCGAAAAACTACTTTTCACGTAGGAATTTCAAAATACTGCCAAAGGAGCCCTATTTCTGAGAATCTGCAGGATTCCTCTGCCACAAAGCCCATCCAATCTGAGAATCTGCAGGATTCCTCTGCCACAAAGCCCATCCAATTTGTTCCTTAAACTGGAGCCAGCCAAAGAAAGTAGATATATGCTAGGAACAAGAAAAGAAAGAACATTGCATTGTCCCTACCAGTCGGGCAGGGTAGTTTCGCGTCATTAGCGAGAATATATACATATTAATGTTGTGGGTATCCCTGTGGTCTTTGACCCCAACCCAACAGAACTATTTCCCCTGGTGGCACCTGGTTAACCCACACAAACCCGCTAAACGCTAAATGCTCGAACACGATGATCATTTGATTATTCAGATGGCTCAAGTCTCCAACATTGGTACAGCAACTAGGTCATGGCAATTGTTGCAATGGAAGGCTGATACTAGCATATCTCAAACCACTGTAAAAACGTAACCATCTAATTCTTTTACATTTTTTTAACTAGATAAAAAGTATGGACGTAACAGCCCAAATCTTCCCACCTGAATACGACAGTAATACTGCATGTGGTTGGCAGGGGAATGACATGGATTAGGGGTTTGGAGAGCTTATCTCTAATATTAAAGACAATCCTAGCCAGTGCTCTTACAGTCTCTCAAGTCTTATCAGTTTCAAGTCCAATTCTTTGTATCGTGATTCAATCTAACATACTCATAACAGCTGAATCCGTGTCAAATAGGATCAAGTGACAATACACTGGCAAGTGTGCAAAGGTTTGTATCGATCATATGCGGTCCAATGTACAGAATATGGGTCGAGTATGATGTAAAGCAGAGACAAATTCAGAAGTTAATCTCTACATGTATGTAACAAGGAGTTCCAAGATGATAGCAAATAAACCACCAAGTTACACAGATCTGGAAGCATTAATTATGACAATAGAGATAATTGAAGATTCTAAAACAAAGGCATCTGGCTCAACTAGCATAACAATCCATCACTAGGTCAAGTACTTTCATTGATAAGCTTAAAAATAAGCAAGTTCACTCCATACACGTCTTGGTGTAGGTATACTGAGTAATACTTTATGAACTTTGGTACAACAAACCTAATAAGATCTCTCTGCCAAGAGATCACAATGGCAGGTGAGAACATTCTCACATGCATGGCAAGCTCAACATTTAAAACCTTTGTCCAGTGACAAATTAGCTATTTCATTACTGTCCATCTCCTTCACGTTTTGGGGCTTCTTTGATCTCATCCCCAGCGTCCTCCTAAAAGCAAGAACCAAGAGAACAGGTCAGCTAACAAAATCTCAAAACACTATCAACTTTGTCATCATTTTGAGAGAGAGAGAGAGAGAGAGAGAGAGAGAGAGATGAGAAATTAGACCGTGATATCCGAGGTCCACAGCGTCAAATTGTCCCGGAGAAGCTGCATGATCAGTGTACTGTCCTTGTAAGATTCCTCACCCAAAGTGTCAAGTTCTGAAATTGCCTCATCAAAAGCCTGCATCACAAGCATCAAGCATGAGAAAGCAATGAAATATTCACCTGCGTATACTTCACTTCGGCTGACCTAGAGGTGCTTCATCATCTTAGTGAGTTATAATAATAGTGATGAGACAGAATTGATGGGGATTCAGCCCCAATGACATTTCCAGGTTCAAACGAGCTTATAAACAACATTAAGGATTCGAATGGCCAAACAATTATCATATACTAAAGATGATGGTTTTTCAATTGGAGCAGCATGATGGAGAGAACGAATAGACCACCCCTAACGGAAGAAACAAAACATGACAGGACAATGAACAGCAAGTGCATCTCATACTGAGCAGTAAGTACTTTAGTGAAGACATGATCAATAAAACAACAAATCACCTTTTTAGTTTTTTGAGGGGAGGATGACATGAGTTGAATGGCATGCTTTAGTCAAAAGTGGGGCCCATAAAGTTAAATAGAGGTTGTTCAGATAGAAACTCCTATGCGGATGTCAGCATATGATCATTTCCCTAAAAACAATTCCAGTAATATGGAAATTGAGAACCAGTTGCCAATCCACAGAACTAGTTCCCAATCCCACTGGTAACTCAGTGGTGAGGCACCTCCCTTCTAGAGAGACAACGAGGGATCAATATGGGGTGAGTGTGGGTATTTACCAAAGCAAAAAAAACAAGAAAAAAAAGTTGAGAGCCGGTTCAAACAGCAACTGGAGAAGAACGATCAATATAGAAACTTATACACTGTTAAATGTACCAAATTTGCAGAATAACCGAAGGTCCGAAGGAAAGTCACCTCGGCTACAACCCAGAGCCAGCAGGAAGCAGGACCAAAATGATTTGTAAATAGTGAACATTTATAGGTTACACATGCAAAAAGAATACCCAAAGGAAAGTCACCGTCATCGTAGGAGGACAAACGTAAGTCATACCTTTAAGAACGAGTAAAGTTTTCATTAATTATATTAGTTTTTGTGAGTAATAATATAAACACAAGTCCATGAATCCAACAATCATCATCGTCATCATTGAACCTTATCCCATCTATATATTGAGAGGGCTTCGTGAGTTTTACTTTTCCACTCAACCATGTTTTCAGTACCGCCACGATCCATAATGTCTTTCTTTGGTACTTCATTTAAAGTGTTTAATGATCTTCCTCTTTTCCTGCTTCCTTGAACATGAAAACCTTCAGTACGTCATGTTACAATGACTGTTTAAGGTATTCTCTGTGCACAATGATGTACAGATACTTCAAAATGGGTAATGTATTGTATCCAATACTTCACTTTTTATGCGTAAAACATGTCCCTGCTGTGTCTATAGAGTGTCCCAGCCATATCCACGCCGTATCTGGGCATCATAGTTGTACGTGTCCATACCATTTCAAACTACATTCTTTTATTTTATCTCCTTTATTGGAGTTACCCACAAGTTTCATCTTTTGTTCTTACAGCTTAGTCCTAACTGAATTCTTGTTTGCAATTCCATACATCAGTTTTAGCGTAAGCATTTTCACAGTTCGTAATTTACCTTTTCACTTTGTTATAGCCAAAACATTCAGATTCATATAAGATAGCAAGTCTTAACTGCCACCCTCTAGAAACACCTATTTAATCAAACTGCACTTGACAATCACATAGGACTTCTAAGACATAAAAGACACGTGCTATATGTATGGAATAATGAACATAGTAAAAGTTAAAAGAAAAGTAGAACTTTGGCTGTAAAACATTAAACTGGGGACTTGAAGTACATTAGAACTTGCCAATCCACTGGTAGCCAGTGGTGAGGCATCTCCCTATCCCACAAATACAACCGGGGATCAATCCATGGGTCTGTTGGATAGGGGCTTGGGTAGTGTGTGTGTATGCACTAGATTTAAAAAAAAAAAAATTTACTTTAGAACTTTTCTATAAAGCGAAAGATTTTGCAAACAGAAATTTAGAAGCGCTAGATTCTGTAAAGGAAATGTTCACATTTAGGAATGTTCACATCTAACAACACAAGATAGTGAAATGGGGTTTGGCATGTATTTGTTTGTGTATGGTTCTTGGAGAGGAGGAAGCACAGAAAATAATACCATCAAGTAGGTGTAAAGGGGTTGGGACCAGGTCAGAACCAGGCAGGACCTAGCCCGAATTCCGACTCCCAGGTCTTGGACCCAACTTTCGACCTGGACCTTGACACGAAAACTCGGGTTTATATGGGAGGACCAGGACCTGACTGCACACTCGGATTTATGCAGCTGGCAATGTTAAAAATAAAAAATTTCTGAACATATATAATATTAATCACAAACCAAACCAAACCAAACCAAACCAAGCCTTTTCCCACTAGGTGGGGTCGGCTATATGGATTTGACGACGCCAATCAAATCTGTTTAGGGCCATGTCCTCCGTTAGATCCATGTAGGCAAGGTCATGTTTAATAGTTTCTTTCCAACTTCTCTTGGGTCTCCCTCTCCCTCTCCTACTCCTGGCAATCTCTATGCCTTCACACCTTTTAACAGGTGCTTCCATTGGACGCCTTCTAACATGGCCAAACCATCTTAGTCGATTTTCTCTCATTTTATCTCCAATCGGTGCTATTCCTACTTTGCCCCTAATCTCCTCATTCCTAATCCTATCTCTCCTTGTGATCCCGCACATCCATCTTAGCATTCTCATCTCCGCAACTTCCATCTTCTTAACATGATTATGCTTTACTGCCCAACACTCTGATCCATATAACAATGCTGGTCTTACCGCCACCTTATAATACTTTCCTTTAACCCTGAGGGGGACTTTCCGATCACACAAGACCCCCGAAGCACTCCTCCATTTGGTCCACCCGGCCTGAATCCTGTGACTTACATCAGTATCAATCCCTCCATCCTGTTGCACCATCGATCCAAGGTACCTAAAGTTTTCTTTCTCTACAATCTTTTGTGTGCCTAAACTTACTTTTATGTTACCAAGTGTCCTACTTTGGCTAAACTTGCACTCCATATATTCCGTCTTGCATCGACTTAGCCTAAACCCTTTTGTCTCTAACGTTTTCCGCCATACTTCTAGCTTAGCATTCACTCCTTCTCTCGTCTCATCTACTAAAACAATGTCATCTGCAAATAGCATACACCACGGCACCTCATCCTGAATATGTCTTGTAATCTCATCGATAACTAGGGCAAACAAGTACGGGCTTAACGCTGAGCCTTGGTGTAGACCAATCGTGATAGGAAACTCCTTAGTCTCTCCGCCAGTCGTCCTTATAGATGTCACGGCTCTATCATACATATCCTTTATCGCCTCAATATATGCGACACACACTCTTTTCTTTCCCAGTACTCCCCATAGAATCTCCCTAGGAACCCGGTCATAGGCCTTCTCCAAGTCAATGAACACCATATGTAAATCTTTCTGGCCTTCTCTATACTGTTCCATTAACCTCCTCAAGAGAAAGATAGCCTCCATGGTTGATCTCCCAGGCATGAAACCAAATTGATTATCTGAAATGTTTGTTGTTCTTCTTAGTCTTCTCTCAATAACTCTCTCCCATAATTTCATCGTATGGCTCATCAATTTAATCCCGCGGTAGTTCGCACAGTTCTGAATATCTCCTTTGTTCTTGTATATGGGTATAAGAATACTTTTCCTCCATGCATCAGGCATCTTCTTGCTCTTTAGCACTACATTAAAAAGTTTTGTCAACCAATTTATGCCATTATCCCCCAAGCACCTCCAGACCTCAATAGGGATACCATCTGGTCCAACCGCTTTCCCATTCTTCATCCTTTTCAATACTTCTTTAACTTCTTCCCTACTGATTCTCCTATAGAACATATGATTCGATTCTTCCCTAGAAATGGTAAGCTGTCCCAATTGTATGTCACTACTACTGCTTTCGTTAAATAACTTGTAGAAGTAGCTCTTCCAACGCTCCTTTATCTCATCGTCCTTTACTAATACCTTTTCATCCTCATCCTTAATGCATTTAACTTGGTTTAAGTCCTTGGTCCGCCTATCTCTGGCTTTAGCAAGCTTGAATATCTCTCTTTCGCCTTCCTTAGTGTCAAGTCGCCTATATAGCTCCTCAAATGCCTTTGCCTTGGCCTCACTAACTGCCTTTTTGGTTTCTCTCACAAACATAACAAAATTAAAAAAATTTAATTCTTTACATATTTCAAAGTAGAAAAATCTATCAAACCTGTTACAGCTCTCAGAAAAAGTAGGAAATAACAGCACAGAAGCCAGAAATCTATCTTCAAGATAAGTGCAAACATTAAGATAAATAAATTGGATATTTATAAAATAAACTCCAAAGAAAATTTTAAAAAATTGGAAAATAGAGCAACATTTTTAACAAAACTGGCAACTACAGTTTCATGGAATTCTAGGGGGAAAAAGGTGAATAAAAAATTTCTTAATTGTATTTTTATGCAAATCTCAAGAAAAATAGAAAATTTTAATAATTAAAAAAGTTCTCCCAAAGCAGTATTGAAATAAAGAAAGAGGTACCTCAAAATTGCTAACATCTATCTTCATGATCTCAAAGGCCCTTCCATCTAATAAAAACAAGTCTGGCACCACTCAGACTCTGGAATAGGAGCCTGACTTGGCGGAAATGCAGACAAAAGGGACAGGATCTTAGCTGAAAGGAGTGCACGCCCACATGGCATGGTGCCAGCTGAAATGAGGGCACGCCCACATGGCATGGTGCATGTGCATGCACACATATTTTAGAGAGAGAGGCTATGTGGTTTACATTGGAAGAGGGGAAGATAGAGCAGAAGAGGGAGGGCGAAGTTGATCCTTTTTTTCTTCTTCTTTGGAAAGGCGGAGAGAAGTTGATTATGGTAAGATGGGGAAAAGAGAGAGAGGAGTCACACAAATTGAGTTAGAATGCTTTGTCTTCTTCTTTTGAAAGGCGGAGAGAAGTTGATTATTTTTTTTGTATAATGGGTAAGTTTATTAGAAAAGAGAGAAAGAGAAAGAAACATACAATCCCTAATTGGTTTATTAGAAAAGAGAGAAAGAGAAAGAAACATACAATCCCTAATTGGGAAAGAGAGAAAGGGAAACAAAAACAGAGAGGGGAGGGGGGGGAAGAAAGAGAAAACCCAAAGAAGAAAAGGGGTAGCAGAGAAAAGGAGAGGAAGAACACAATCCTCTGCAGACTCCGATCTCTGCAGAGCGATGAGCGCCGCTTAGTAGAAAGGGGAAGCTCGAAGGAGAAAACGCCGATCTGCCCAAAGGAGTGGAAAGCGATGCATGAAGCAGCCGATCTCTGCAGATAGAAGATCACCACTCTGCAGGGAAAACGCCGAACTGCTTGAAGATTGGAGAGCGCTTCACAGAGAGGAAGCATCCGATCGGTGGCCATCCTGAGAAAAGGAACGAAGAGAAGAGAGGGACCAGAGAACTAGGACGCAGAGATCATAACTCTGCAGACAAACTGAGGGACTGCTGCCAGAGAAGCCAGAGACTAGAGGTCACGAAGGCCCAGACTGCCGGGGAGAAAGCCTGTGGCTGCTGCAAACGGGAGATGCCATAGACTGATAGTCGGAATGACCCGCTCTGCCAGGGATATCACCTGGGACTGCTGCAATCGGGAACTGAGAGGAGTTGCTGCTATGAGCTGGGTGATCAGCAAGGTTCATGAAGTTAGTGATCGAGCTTAGCTGAGGACTGTAGAGAGGCCGAGAGATCTTTTTGATAGAGAAGCCGATCTCCTCAAGGAGGTGGGCAGTGATCTGGATGAAGGTGAGTAGATGATTTTCAAATGGCTGTGTTCCTAGCTTTCCAAATTGAGTAGATCACTGATAGGAAAATGGATGCCATGAATTTCTTGCCTTTCTTGTCATTCCCTGAAGAAAGAGAGGTCCAAAGATGGGGAGCAGAGAAGGAGAAGGGCTGCTGGGCATTTGAGGCTTGAAGGATCCAAGTCATGGTAAGATGGGGAAAAAAGAGAGAGGAGTCACACAAATTGAGTTAGAAAGAGAGCTAACTTCACACATAAAATGAAAATGCTTTTGTCTCATCTCTTCTTGAAAATAGGATCATGGTTCAAAATATCATTTGATATGATACAACAAATCAGCTGTGCTAATCAAGGCCATCATGATATTATGAAAATATCACCACCTACGTTTTGCAGCCCGTGATGGCTGATTTCTAGTGTATCAGCCAATAGACACCCGTATACTCCTAGGTTAGGACCAGTAGTGGTTCTTGGAGCCAAAAACAGTGTCTTTCACTTTGTTTTCAACTAAGGTGTTAGGACGGGTTCTTCACCTTTCTAGAGAAGAAAAATCCCCACAAACCTCTCCAAACCGATAGATCAAGGCCGTACACAAGGAGATGCTTGAGGAATTTCTCTGATGTATGAGAATATTGTATCTTGAGCTCTTTTTTTTTTCATTCGTAAGTTTTTGTTAGAAATGGTGTTAAAGTCTGTTTCAGCTTATATTAGCCCATCCACACATTATTTGAACTCCTTTTTCTCCCATAAATCTCTTTTTTTTTTTTTTTTTGCGTGTGTGTGTGTGTGTGTGTGTGTGGAAAACAAGGATTTCTTTCAAACTGTTCCCACTTCCCACACATCATTTTGAAAAAATGTGGTCTTAGAGTAGATCTATTTGTTTCATAAATAATTTCCAAAGATTTAAGGCTCTTGGGTTAGTTTTTTTAATGTAATTATGTTCTAGTTTTGGGAATTTCTCAAAACTTTTTTTCCTTTCAGAAAAATGGGCCAACCAGATCACCCATCCCTTGTTTCTAAGTTGTAGATCTATGTGTTTTAAAGGTGAGAGAGATGTTTAAAAAGAAAGGAAGAAAATACAAAGGTGCTTCACAATTTGTTTTTTTGCAAAGTTTTTTTTTTTTAAATGGTTTTTCTGCAAAGCTTATCCCATACACCACAGAAGCGGGGACTTCCAGAGTTCAAACAAAACCAAACTTCACTCAATAAACCATTAAGAAAACATTTTCTAATCATTACTAAATCGTGCCCACATGTAAAGCATGTGCTCTTTTTTCAGGTTTATTCTTATCTATATATTTTAAAGCGTTAATGGCTGATATCTGCAATTCTGCCTGATGCTAGAACCTGGGTACCCAGTCTGCCTGAGGACTTTTGGTGTCCCTTTACCATCTGAGCTACCATGTGGAACAAAAGGTTTAGAAACATGTCTTGCAAATGTGTTCAAATTTATTTAAGCCTCTCTCTCTCTCTCTCTCTCTCTCTCTCTCTCTCTCTCTCTCTCTCTCTCTCTCATATAGTATCAGATAGACAAGGCAGCATAAAACCAATGGTCGTGTTATATGATATTATTGATCATTTGAGAGGTAAAACCGACTGCCATGCACAAACTAGAAGGACCAGCCTAACAGTTACCCAACTATATTGAACCCATAAAGCAATGAATGAATAGATTAACAGAAGTAACCATTACCATTCAAACGACTTTCTCTAGCATGTTACCAAAAACGAAAAAGAAAACAAACCTGCTTTGCAAGACTGCAGGCACGATCCGGTGAGTTGAGGATCTCGTAATAGAAAACTGAAAAGTTAAGTGCAAGTCCCAGCCTTATGGGATGAGTCGGAGCCAGCTCTGCCAGTGCAATGTCCTGCATTGAAAAGGAACACCAAAAAAAAAAAAAAAAAAAAATATTAAGACTTTTTCTTCCCATGGACCGGTTAGCAGCGCATTTGCATGATAAATAACAATTAGGTGGAATCTACGCGAAGCAACTCTCCCTAATTACATGTGCAGAGCCCGGGGACAAAAAGATTTGGAAAAACTCCCCTCTATTATAGGGAATTTTTTTTTTTTTTTTTTTTTTACATATGCCCCAATGGAGATTTCTTGGTTCTGCCCCTGCCTAGTTCCAAGATGATATGACCTGGTAAATACTAGTCAATCAACAACAAATCAAACTGCTGATAATATATAAGAGAAACAAACACAAGAAAAAAACCCCAATTGTGTATTTTTTCACCTAACCCAATTTGGAAGCTAAAAAAGAGAGACAGCAAGAACAAGAATTTTGTTCCCATTACAATGGTATATGATCCAATGCGCATCAGAACTACAACTCCAAATAACCACACATGTTCTGGTCCAGATTCATCAAAACAGCAGCAATTGTCACTAGTTCTGTTGTGATACAGATTGGTGAATCTAACTACATGCACTTTAGATCTAACTGCTGGAAAAAAAAAATTTCTCTCACCTGAGCAGATTTGTAAGCCAACAGAGTGTTCTCAGCAGCCTCCTTCCTCTCAGCTCCCGCCTTAAACTCGGCAAGGTACCTATGGTAATCGCCCTTCATCTTCAAGTAAAACACCTTTGACTCGGCCGAGTTGGACGACGGGATGAGATGCGACTCGAGCAGCTGCAGGATCCCATCGCAGATCTTGCTCAGCTCCGCCTCGATCTTTCCCCTGTACTCCTTGATAATCGCCACATGATCCTCGTTCCCACGGCTCTCCTCCTTCTGCTCGATCGACGAGATGATCCTCCACGAGGCTCGCCTCGCTCCAATCGCGTTCTTGTAGGCCACGGAGAAGAGATTTCGCTCCTCGACCGTGAGCTCTTCTGAATCACCAGTCGTTGCAACTTTCCCCATGTATTCCACCATCTCCTCGTATCGCTCAGCTTGCTCTGCAAGCTTCGCCAGGTATACGTATTCCTCTCGAGAAGATCCGACAGGCGACATGGTTGGTTCGATTGCTTTCGCTTTCTACTCTGCAGAAATTATAAAAGAAGGAAAGGTGAAATCAACAAATATAAACAGGATCTAAACAGATCACGATATGAAACGATTACGAAATCCTCAAAAACAAGAGCGGAGCTGGTAGATCGCGATTCGAAACATCTAAGCAGAAAGCTAAGGAAGCGTACATGATCTAAACAGATCGCGATCTGGAACGATGAGGAAACTCTCAAAAACGAAAACGGTTTTGAACGCGAAAAATCTCAGTAGTTAGTGACGCAGATTGACGATTGAAAACAAAACCGATTCGATTTCTTCGAATTCGCAATAGATCAAGATCAAAAGAAAAGTGGAAAGATGGAGTTGAATGAATGAATGAATGAAAAGAGAGAGCTTACGCCCTTTCTCTCTCTTTCGTTTTGCCCCTTTCTCTCGCTCGCTTGCTTTTCTCGAGGTCGGAGAACGGAACCAACGAAAGACAACACGAAAAGTGAAAGGAGGTGTCGAGACGTTAAAATATGGTAGCCCGATCCAGTCAAGTAGCCAATTACAGAAAGACACGTGTACGCAGATTTCGAGGGAATCATTTCAAGTGACGGTGCCACGTTGGGATGGCGGTTAAAGTAATCAGTAGGTTTCAAAGTCTCACGGTTACACCAACATTAGCATTAGCTTTCTTCTAACTAATGATGTTGATTGGCTTGGCCGGTGGTGGGCCCCCCTTTTTTTTCATCTTCCGAGCATGTTTGGAAGAATCCATGGACCTCGTGAATCTTCACTATCACTTAAATAAAGATTCTTCACGGGGGATTTATATAGTCAATGATTTCACGCTAATATTGATAGGTGTGTATCAATGCATATAACTTTGAGAAAAATAAAATTCACAGTGAAAATCCACTTAAGTGAGAATTCTCAAATCTTACGGGGGTAGTCGGATCTAAAAGTCCTAATAAATGAAGATTTTTGTTCGTCCAAATTCTCAAGGATTTACAACTATCAAATATGGATTTACAACAACTTCAAGAAAACCAAAAATCTTTTCGATTTAGTTGCCAAACGTTTAAAGTTGTTTGTTATCTTTATTAAGTTCTTTGAACCAAAGAGACTAATTCCCTATGGCCCCGCTAAATTAGCCTGAATAAATTTGGAGTGATTTCGAACAAAAGATAAGGGGAGCAAACCTATGTCTTTGTTTATGTCACTCTCCCAACTTGTGGGTGGATAAATTATTTTTACCGTAAAAAAATGATATTATTAAAAAAATTTATAATATTTTATTTAAATAAAGTTTCAAAAATGATTTTTCTTCTCATCTTAGATATATATTTAATAAAGTTTCAAAAATGAAGTGTTTTAGTAATATTTTATTTATAATATTATTAAAGTTGTTTCGTTAGTGGCATCCAAGAATGAATTTCAGCAATCAAGAATCCTGACTTTGAGACTGGAAAGAGATTTTTAAAAAGGAATCCATGGAAAATAGCTTTTTTATTCCCTTACTTCTCCAAATTCCACTGTTTATTTATATATATGAAATATGCAAGTCCTATTGAAGTTGGTTTGCAATTGATCGCAGAATCGGCTCAAATTTCACAATTGATTTTGATTCAATTTTGACTTTGCAGATATATATATATATTTTTTTTTTGGTGGGGACTTTGCAGATATAGATTAGGAGTTTTAAATAAATTCTTATCATCAAATTTGGTAGATAATCCTTCCCCTGAGATGATTTCCTTCTTCTCTCTCTCTTATCCAAGTCATATCAAATGAATTTAAACCTACACAGTTTACTGTTATAACAAGATATTTAGCTCAATACACTGATGGAATTGGATGCGGAGACTCCGACAAAGGGGATGGATTGTGACGGCTACAAAGACTGGCAGCCTACTGCACAGGGACGTGCAGCCTTAAGGGGGGTGGATTGTGACGCCACGTTGGGATGCCTACTGCACAGGGACGTGCACAAAGACTGGCAGCCTACTACAAAACCGTGAGGCCCATGGGCCAAAGCGGACAATATCATGCATGGGTATGGGGTGGGGCATTACAAATGGTATCAAAGCCAACTCTCGACTAGTTCGAGTGTGGGTCCCCTGCCGTGGTCTGGTGCAAGTGGGCGGGTCTCCATGTGGGCGGGCTAAGAGGGCTGACAGGCTACTGCACAGGGACGTGCTGCCATGCATGGGTATGGGGTGGGGCATTACAACCAAGCGGCGGCTATGCCTCTTGTCTCTTCTATTGATAGAATAATGCAAAACCCACATCCACTAATCCTATTGGGAGTCTTATTAGTGGGACCAGATCAAGTCTTACATTGAGTGAAATTGTATTCTCTATTGGCATCAGCTCCGCTTGATCTGACGTGGGACCCGTGGCATGAGGGCTACACTATTTCCTACATACACAGCATCCACTTTTTCAAATCTACATCCCTATGTTTTTTTTTCTCCCTCTCACTCGATTTCATAAAAATAATGTTGTCTGCTTATCAACAACACTCTCTCAATCCTCTGGTGGGACCATTCACTAGCTTTAGTTTAGCTTTCCATGAAAATCTATAGTAACACAAATTCTCAATCAACATAACCTTCATTAGCAATAACAGTCACATCCCACTTTTCTTTTTAGCTTCTCTTACTAATCATCCAACCAATAAGACACTATTGAATGGAGGAGACGGAGAAGAGAAGAATAATAACAACTAAGCAAAAAAACCGGTGCTAATTACTTGTATGCATGAAGAGATATGATTTTGTGTATGCTAGAAAGGGAGAAGACGGGAGTCCATAAATAGGAGAAGTATATTAGTGAAAAGTGGAGGAGATTATATTAGCAGTTGTAGAAACCAAATAACTTGCTTATAGTAGAAACCGAAATAACTCCCTGGTCAAAACTAAAAAGTAAAGTCAAAATTAGATCTAATAGTAGATCTAAGCATCAATCTCATGGTGGAGATTCTACATATGTTGCCAAGAAAAACTCCATCATCCAACGGTGGTAATCTCTGATCAGTGGCCACCCATCCTTTCTCACCGACACCATTAATATTGGAACTACTTGTAGTCATCTTGTTCACTGATACATGCCTCTTGAAAAGAGGCCAAAGGAATGTGTTATGGACGATTATAAGAGAATTCCTTAAATATCCGAGAACATTGAGTTTAGTCTTGGAGTACATAATACACCTCAGGAAGGCCTCATACATTGTATATTTTTTATTTTTGAACAAACACGCAAGACGGTAAATTGATGTAAAGTGAGGTGAAGTATCAAATCAGGAGGGAATAAAATATAATTGGTTATTATGGGCTTTTGTTTTTAGTGGCTTGATAGGGATCTTTTTTTAACTTCTTGTATAAAAAAATGATATTTTTTTTATCATTTAGTAAAGAAAGGAGGTTACGTGTCTTTGTTTTTTTTATTTTAAGAATTAGTGAATTTTGATAACCGTATTTGCCAATACTACTTTTTTTTAGATTTTTGTATCTGCACTGCACTGTCAAAGATTGCCAACAAACAACAACCATGGATTCTCAAAATCACGATTTTATTCCAACAAATCGCATAAACGCAGCAATGCAATAACAGTAGATAACAATGGATGCAATACTTTCAATTCACTACAATTTCAAACCATCCATTTGATGCCCACTATTCTCATGATGCAGATAGTTTTCTCCAATCCACAGGCATACCTCATTTGTAGCACCTCCTCACAAACAATCCATGGCCTCTCTCTCTCTCCCTCTCCCAATAAAAGGAATTCTCATTCCCCCCAAAACCCTCCCTTCTTCCTTACCATCCACATCTCTCTTCATCTTTCTTTTGTTTCTCTTTCTTCCTTACCAACATCACCAACCAAGCCAAGATAGCTAAGCAAAGCAGAGCTAGATGCACACAAGATCCTTTAGAAACAGGGACAATGCAAAGAATGACGGCCGAGACGTGGTCGCATTGCAGCAGCAGCAGCAGCAACAACAGCAACAGCTGCACAAGCAGCAATCTTCTTTGACGAGGAGGGAGGAAGGGACCCCTCTCTCGGTGGTGGCCAATGCCTTCGAGGAGCTAGCAAGGTCGATCGAGTCGGGGTCGAGAGACCTCCAGCTCACGCAATTCTCTGCCGCCTGCTCTCTCGTCTCCGTCCTCTTTGGATGCCTTGGCATGGCCTTCAAGTTCGCCGAAATCGAGTACGTCGCCAAGGTCTGCATTTTCTCTCCTCTCTTTGTTTTTGGATTGGTTTGGATGAGAATTGAGAATTGAGAATTGAGAGATATTGAAGCAATGGCATGGAAATGTTTGTAATATAGCAACTATACAATTATAAGTTGTTCATCTATTAGTTGATGATTAAGTTAACTATGATCATAGTAAGAATAATCTTCTTTTGAAAGAAATATGAATTTTTAGAATGCCTTGTCAGAACATTCTCCTTTCATAAGAAACAAGAATTTGGAAAAAGAAATGCAGGTTCTTTGGTTTTTGACTGACTCATGAATTAATTGTTTCTACTGTTTATGAATTAGTTGTTACTTGTTAGATATAATAAGGCTTAGGTTTAAATTTGGTTTTTAAAAAAGTTTGAATTAGATTAGGTTTCTTTTATCTTATTCACTTCTGTATGAATAAGGGATTTTAATCACTCCTTTGAGTTTCATGAGGACTGATCAATTATTCACTGACTTGGGATAAATGCAAAAAATAATAGAGGGAAAATGATGTTCTTTTCTGGATTTCATTGTATGGTTTTACAAATGAGGAATCAGGAGTAAAATTGTGTTGGGGTTGTTTTGTTACACATTGTGTGATCCCAACTTGGGAAATAGGCAATCCCAAGTTTGCTAAGAATAATTTTTTTTAGTATGTGCAAAAATCTTCATAGACATTTTAGAGTGTTAAAAATAAGAAAAATATTATAAAAGAGAAACATTTGTGAATGGATTTTTAAAGAGGGCTTATTAAGACTTTCCTCTCTTTTTTTATCAGACTTCCCATAACACACAATTAGAGATAAAAACTGGGCCGGGCCATCATTGACAGGGATCTGCGGCCCATGGCACGGTAGGCCCAGGCCCGGCATGGCCCAGTTTTAATATTTACAAACAATTGCCAACATATTACCTATTCCTGGGTGTTGTGAGAATGCATGTAATTCACAACCAGTGCTTGATGGTTGCTAATATCATTCAAATTTGAATTTTAATCTTCCTTATTTAAGTGGAGTTGTGGAAATCAAGGCAATTATTGAATTCCATGTTGAGTTTCATCTTGTGAATTTTAATTTTAGTTCCAATTTAAAAAATGTGATGGACTAGTCTCTCTTTCAGTTTCTCTCTCTCATGTTTATGCATTGCTGTGTCTATTTTTTTAGTCGAATACTGTCACTGGATCTAATGCTGCAACAAATGCAATCAGGTGCAAGATTTATTGGAAGCATCAAAGACATATGACACTTTAGAGAATGTACTTGACCATGATCTAAAAAAGGGCAGTGTCAGAAAACCAGGAAGCCATTCACGTAATCTTAGAAGAGTTAGGCAGGGTCTTGACCTCATCAAAGCACTGTTTGAGCAATTTCTTTCTTCAAAGTATGTTTATCTTCTTCATCAACATATCATTTCTTATGTCTTTCTATCTTTATAACATTCAATAATATACCATTTTGCTAATTTGCTTCTTATGAAAGGTTGGGAACTCTGAAATTTCAATACTTTTGGATGCCAAAATACCAATTGAAGCATCAATCCATTCATTTGCTAAAATGTTGAATTGTCCGGGAATCAAAAAAAACCTGCACTTGTAAAATCATTAAGATTTGGGCTCCTTAAATTTTTAGTGGCACCAATGCATTGGGATGATTTTTGTCCTACCCCTAATCTAAAAGAAGACCTTCATATCATGCAAATCCCCCATCACTCACATGCATTCATTTGGGCCCCATAGATTGTGGTTTAGTTCTTTTCTATCCCAATCTTCAAAGAAAGAAATAAAATAAGGTTGGTAGGGATGGGATACAAGAGTACTTTTATGGTTTCTGATTCCCTTGCTCTTTTTGGTCTATCAGAGTAGTCAAAAAGGAAAAACTAATAAACATTATGCTTCATTCAATCAATGAAAAGGTCCTAAATGTTGTGTGCTTAATTAATTTCAAAGCTGCACCAACCCCACTATCAGATTGAGAAAATCAATTCTACTTTTTCATATTCACTTTGCAGCAGTTAAATACACATACTGGATAACAAACACTTGTTTGAAATATAGAGCAGTTTGAAACTGTTTCCTAACTCTAAGGAACAACTATTTTGAATGAATTCAAAATAGAGAAACTAAGGGGCTGTTACAATCTGTACAACTATTTTGAATGAATTCAAAATAGAGAAACTAAGGGGCTGTTACAATCTGTTACAATCCTGTGATATGCCCCCTCAAGATGGAGGTCGAGATAGAAGTCCAATCTTGGATTTGAGATCTAGAAAACGGACACGGTGAAGAGGCTTGGTGAGTGCATCTGCGAGTTGATCTGCTGAGGATACATGAGCAACACGAAGGACACCATTTTGTACTTGATCCCTGATGAAGTGATAATCGATGGCAACATGTTTCATTCTGGAGTGAAACACGGGATTGGAGCAGAGTTGAGTAGCACCAACATTGTCACAGTATAAGACCGGACAGCAAGGTAGTTGAACACGTAGATCAGTGAGGAGATAGCATAGCCAGTTGAGCTCAGCAGCTGCATTAGCTACTGACCTGTATTCAGCTTCAGTGGAAGATCTTGCAACAGTTTTCTGCTTCTTAGAACTCCATGAGACTGGATTGCGACCAAGATAGATGACATAAGCACTGGTGGATGAAAAAGTATCCTTGTCACCTGCCCAATCTGCGTCTGAATAGGCGTGTAGAGTCAATGGGGATTGGCGATGTATTTGGAGGCCTTCATTAATAGTTCCACACAGATAGCGTAAGAGACGTTTAACAAAGCTCCAATGGTCTGTTGTTGGAGTGTGCATGTACTGAGAGAGCTTGTTAACCGCAAATGCAAGGTCTGGTCTTGTAATCAAGAGATATTGAAGGCTGCCAACAACTGTTCTATACTCAGTGGGATCAGACAAAGCAGAGCCTGATTTTAACAAAGGTGGGCTAGTTGGAATGGGAGTGAGCACAGGTTTGGCATCAGTCATATGAGTTCTAGCCAGAATATCCAAAATGTAACGCCTTTGAGATAGTAAAATACCTTGCTGATTTGGGACTACCTCCACACCCAAAAAATACGATAGCTGTCCAAGATCCTTAATTGAAAACCGATGAGCAAGAACATCAACAAATGAGTTGATCATCTTAGTGTTGTCTCCAGTGATTATTAAGTCATCCACATAAACAAGTATATACATACTATGTCCAGCAGTAGTATGAACAAATAGTGAAGTATCTGCATGAGAATTTTTGAAGCCAGAGTGAAGAAGGAAAGTGCGTAGTTCATGATACCATGCTCTAGGTGCTTGTTTGAGGCCATAGATTGCCTTTCGAAGTTTGCAAACATACGATGGATGATCTTGATCAACAAAACCTGGTGGTTGTTGCATGTAGACATTCTCGGAGAGACGGCCTTGGAGGAAGGCGTTGTTGACATCAAGTTGGCGTAAGGACCAACCCCGAGTTACAGCAAGACTGAGGACAACACGAACTGTTGTTGGTTTGACAACAGGGCTGAAAGTGTCTAGATAATCGACGCCAGGTCTTTGATGAAATCCTTTTGCGACCAAACGTGCTTTGAACCTATCAATAGAGCCATCAGAGTTACGTTTAATTCTGAAAATCCATTTACACCCAACTATATTTTGTGTAGAATCAGGTGGAACAAGTTCCCATGTTCCATTTCTAACTAAAGCATCACACTCATCAGACATTGCTTGACGCCACTTTGGATCTGTAAGGGCTTTAGTCACGGTGGTTGGTTCAAGGTCATTGGATTTTGAGAGTTGGGTATGAAGGTTCATCTTAGTTATGGGTTTATGAATGTGGTTCTTGGCTCGGGTTGTCATTGAGTGAGTTGGAAGGGGATTAGTTTCGGGTGGGTTAGGAGGAGGTGACGTTGGAATATGTAGTGGTGGGGTTGGATTGGTTGAGGATGTCAAGGAAGGTGAGTTTGGGTGGGCGGGCTGGTTTGTGTTGGTGGATGGATCCTGTACAGGACTGTGTGTTGGAGCTGCACTTAGAGTTTGCTGAGAGACGATGACTTCAGATGGCATAGTTAGTGGCGGCTGGGAAGAGGGTGAGAGAACTCTAATTGGTGCAGGAATCCAAGTGGCGATGGGGTTGGAATGAGGACTAGAGGACGGACTAGACAGTGAAGAGTAGGGAAACTGAGATTCAACAAATTTGACATGTCTTGAGACATAGATTCTTGAGGTTGAAGGGTCAAGGCAGTAGTATGCACTTTGAGTGAGAGAGTACCCAAGGAAAACACACGGCTTGGACCGTGGTTCAAGTTTGTGTGAGGTGTAAGGTCTGAGCCAAGGGTAGCATAAGCAACCAAAGACCCTTAATTTCGAGTAGTTTGGGGCTGTCAGAAATATTTTGTGGTAGGGTGAGGAGAGATTTAAAGTGGGAGTGGGCATTCTATTGATGAGGTAGACGGCTGTGGCAAAGGCATAAGTCCAGTAGGAGAGGGGTAAAGAAGCATGAGTGAGGAGGGCAAGACCGGTTTCGACAATATGAAGGTGCCTTCTTTCAGAGTAACCATTGTGTTCAGGTGTGTGAGGGGGAGTGGTGAGATGAGAGATACCATTGGTGGAAAGAAAATTAGCTAGGGAAATGTACTCACCACCATTGTCAGAGTAGAGGGTTTTGATGGTCGAATTGAAGTGTTTTTCGACGATAGCTTTGAATCTTATGAAGACTTCTTTGACATCGGATTTGTTTTTGAGAGGGTAAAACCAAATATATTTAGTGAAATGATCAATGAAGATTACATAATATTTAAAGCCATTATTTGAGAAAATTGGAGAGGTCCAGACATCGGAAAATATGATTTCAAGAGGATTAGTAGAGATAATTGTAGAGTTGGAGAAGGACAATTTGTGGCTTTTATTGCAAAGACAAGCATTACATGAGAAATCAGAAGATAACGAGGAAGATAGGCCTAAATAATTGCTTGAAACAATATGTTTGAGAATTGGAAAAGCAGGATGTCCTAAGCGATGGTGCCAGTCGAAGGTCGTGGTCTTTATTGTGGAGAAGGCAATTAAAGGAGAGGAGGTTGGCCACTCATATACACCATCTTTAGTCTGTCCCTTCAGCAGTGTTGCCCCAGTCTGAAGTTCCTTCACAAGAAAAGTGGATGGTAAGAATTCTATGGAAACATTGTTAGAAGTGCAAAATTGTGAAATAGAGATTAGGTTCTTTTTCATAGATGGAACACAGAGAACATTGTTTAATGGGAAGGTATGGTGAGGAGTTTTGAGAGAGGTGGAACCAGTGTGGGTGATGGGAAGATTGGAGCCATCTCCGATCATGATGTCATCAGTGCCAGTGTAAGGAGCATGCAGGGAGAGGTTGCTGAGATCAGATGTGACATGGTGTGATGCACCACTGTCCAAAAGCCAGGATGGTGTGGTGGAAGGATGGGTGGCAAGGTGAGCTTGTGGTTGCCAAGGTGTTCCTTGCTGGGAAGAGCTGGAGGTGGGGGTAGTATGAACTGGTACTAGGCGAAATGAAGGACACCGTTTGGCTGTGTGACCCTGAAGCCTGCAAATTTGGCAGTGACCAAGGTATGGCCTGGGAGGAGGACGAGGGCCCTGTGATGATTGGGGTCCTGCAGTGGTTGCAGCAGGTGGGCGGTTGGTGTAGTTGAAGGATGGGCGCCAGTTGGTGGTGGTAGTGCCTTGTGGTTGAGAAGGACGCCAATTCTTGGTGTTGGTTCGGTATGTGGGGTTTGCAGTAGCTGGAAACTGGTGTGGCTCAGGTGGGATGCTTTGAAGGGAGGCTTCAAAATTGAGGAGTTTTTCGTGAAGTTCTTCAAAGGTGATAGAGGTATCTCGTGCTTGGACAGCGCGGACTAATTCTTTGTAATCATCACCAAGACCATCAAGGATTTTGTCTGTGATTTCTTCTTCATCAATTGAGGCACCAAGAAGAGCAAGATCATCGGCTCGAGTTTTGATGGTTTGCATAAACTCAGTGACGCCAAGGGAGCCTTTGGTAGTGTTTTTGAGTTGGTTTTTGATTTGTTTGATGCGGCCACGAGAGGGCTTAGCATAGGTGTTGGCTAGAATTGTCCAGGCTTGTTTAGAGGTGGTGGCTTGAGCTATGAAAGGAATAAGGGTGGGTGAAATGGAGCCAATAACAGCGTTGAGGATTAGTTGGTCCTGTCGGATCCATAGAGTGTAAAGAGGATTGGTGCTGGTGGTATTGGCTTGGGTCAAGGTGGCTGGCGGACATGGTTTGGAGCCATCAATATAGCCAAGAAGGTCATAGCCAATGAAGAGGGTTTGGAACTGCAGTTTCCAGGAGAGGTAATTGGTAGAGGTGAGTTTGAGAGGGGTTTGAGCAGCAACGTTGATGCTGATGAGAGTTTGGTGTGTGTCATTGGTGTTGAGGATGGTTGCAGGGTCAGACTCGGTAGCCATGAGTGCTGAAGAACAGGGAAAAAGAGAAATGGATCGGCTTAGACTACTGATACCATATCAGATTGAGAAAATCAATTCTACTTTTTCATATTCACTTTGCAGCAGTTAAATACACATACTGGATAACAAACACTTGTTTGAAATATAGAGCAGTTTGAAACTGTTTCCTAACTCTAAGGAACAACTATTTTGAATGAATTCAAAATAGAGAAACTAAGGGGCTGTTACAATCTGTACAACTATTTTGAATGAATTCAAAATAGAGAAACTAAGGGGCTGTTACAATCTGTTACAATCCTGTGATACCCACTCCTCCCACACACCAACAAACACACAATTGAAACTGATCCTACCCAAACAACTGGGCATGCCACGCACGTAAAATCACTCTGCACAACACCTCTAAACGGTCTTTCACGGGTAATTTAGTAGTGGTGAGCAATTCCTCATATCCTGTTATTTGGATTTCAAAAGGTGAAAGGCCTTGCAGACTGAGCTTTGTGATGAATGAGATCAAAGAGAATAGAAAACTAATGGAGACTGATATCTTGCATATTCTTAGAAGCGCGATTGAGGAGGAAAACTCTTTAGCTAACTAGGGAGTTAGTAGAATTGCTATGTACATGGGTCCTATGTTGTAATCCTTTCATCTATTTTTGGCCACTTTGGTGTGTCACACGTCTCTCGTATCCTCGGAGCATTGTTTCTTGATCTTTCTTTTAGTAATATTTATTGGCGCTGTTAAAAAAAAAAAAACATACAGATTTCTGGTACTTCTCCAAACCATAAGGAAACCAAACAATTGTATGTTACTGGGATGACTATCTCATTCACCCATGCAGCATTTTGCGGACATTGATGCTTCAATTGGAATTTTCACTTTACCAATCATCTCTTCAGACACCAAGCTCTTGCTTGTCTCTCTGTTAGTTACATAGTAGTCACCTTATCTATATAACAGTAGTGTAGATAGCACCTACGCAATATTTTCACTCAAACTATCCTATGTTGTCAGAAAACAGAAATTGTAGATCATTTCTTGTTGCATTCCCCATTTCTAGAGAAGACTTGGGTTGATTTCCTCAATCTTTTGGGGGTTTCTTGGGTAATACCAAGGATGGAGAGAGAAGTGATTTTGGGTTGCAATTCCACTTTTTGACCACTTGCTGGCTGCAGCGATGTCCTTAGGAGCTTTTCTTTGGTAGCGATCTCGTACGCATTATGGCTTGAACAAAACAATCTTATGTATGTTTTTAAGCAAATAAATAAATTAAATTAAATCGTATGCTTTGTACTAACTTTGAACTGGCTGATGGAGTCGAAAATTTGGCAGAAATAAAAGTTATCTCATGGGTCTCAGAGAGAGGTTTCATCATAGGTGGGCCCAAATGGGCCTTATAGAGTCATAGTCCAAACAATAATAGTAGCCTGGCTGCCTTGAAAAGTTATGCATTTTGTGTTTGTTTGACTAGTATAGATGGGGTCAACTTAGTTTTCTTAAGCATTCCATGTGAGTGCCAATCACGGAGAGTTGAAGAGTTCGGTGTGGGTTAATGTGTATAGTTATGTTCCACACATAGCACCAGTAAAATCATCTTAACCCTTGCTTTTATCGTTCAAAGCTCAATGGTTTTACAATAGCAGTATTGTTTGTGAAGCTAATTAAGCCAGGATTTAGTAATTATTATTCATTTTCGCAGTTACAGGTTTAGGTGGGATTCTATCCAAGGCATTATTGTAAAAGGCTATATAGCCGTTCATCTGTTGATTAAAGGAGACATTATTGGAATAAAAAATGTTTTGGTGAGAATTTTTTTCCTCTTTTGGCATCCCCCTGCAGAGGATCTTGCAACCTGAGGTGAAGATCTTGCAGAGGGTGCAATCCTATCATCAATCTTGGCAAATGTTAACAACCAACATTTGGTGATTAGTTCTCTGGCTAGAAGTCTGACATCCTCATTTCTATAATTCAGATCTTGACAAGGGCTAGTCAAAACTAGTTCACAAAGGTTTGGTGGCTTTAAGATTGCTCTAGTGTGGCACAAGAGCAATTTGAGTTTATTGTATATCCACTTTGTTCTTTGTACTGAGTTGGGCTAAGCCTTTTGTGACCCACACCTTGATTGCAATGAAGAGCTCATCTTGGACCCCAAACATGATCACTTTGTAGTGAAAAAAAAAAAAATCTTTTTCACATATGTAGTCTAGTTCTAGGAAGACATTCTGATGCACCTTTCAAAAAATAAAAGTTGATGATCTTTTTCAAAGTGGGTATTGAGTTTATGCAGCAATAACTCAAGTAATATCCTTTGACATTTCACTCTTCAGTAATTGAAGTGCATTTAACTGAATGGATGAAAAGGTAGTCGGTCCGCTACTGCTATTATCTATCTAATTGGTATCATCTTCTATTCTGTGTCCAGTCTCAATGCATCTTACATGTTTCCATCTGTGTCCCTTTCAGTGGATGCTCTTTGAAAGAAGCGGCTTCAACAGCTTATTCGCAAGTTTGTGCACCATATCACACGTGGGCAATCAGGAAAGCAGTCTTTTTTGGGATGTATGCTCTTCCAACAAGAGAACAACTTATAGTAAAGCTAAGTGAAACTGGTGAGCTTTCAATACCTTTTTTTTTATAACAGTAAATTTTATTGCTCTAAAATGAAAAAGAACAAAAGACAACAAGAAGAAACCCCCAACAATCCAAAAGAAAAAATCAACTAAACATAAAAAGAATATTAGTATGAAAGCTCCCTCTTTTGCAAGAGCATCCGTCATGACATTAGCCTCTCAAAAGATATAGTGAAAAGAAGCACCCAATCGGCCAGAGATATCTTGCACTTCCTACACCCAATCCAGCAATCTCCATAAAACTGAAGCTTCCCCATAACCCCATTGAATAGCTGAGTAAGAATCCCCTTCAATAGCAACATTGATGCTTTCCAAAGTTAACAGCTCACGACAACCAATAAGAAGAGCATAAACTTCTACTTTATTAGCACTTAGAGAATCCACAGGCCCCAAGAAGTTTCTTAACACACTACCTTTCCAATCCCTGATAACTCCTCCAATACCACCCCTTCGAGAAGAGTGAAGCTTTCAATACCTTCTACAAAGGACATTTTCCTGTTCACTCAGCTCATCTTAGAGGAGCAATCTAATTATTACTTTCAAGAATTTCTTAGCAGTGTAAAAAGTGAATATTGAGATTTGAGATAAAATGGTTAAATTCTCGGTTTTGACTACGGGTTAAATAAATGAACATCCTAATACAGCAACTGAAGTATACTGAAGTATGCTTCTACACTGATATAACAAAACAAGTACAAAGAACCTCATGAATGACTGCTCCAAGCGGTGAAATAAATGTCTGCACTAAACATATTGTCTTGTAGAAATATGCCTCCTGCAGTCCTACCTGCCTTGCATCTCTGCTGCAATATCAAGCTGTCCACACTAAAAATGTTATAGTAGTATGTAACATGTTTAACAGTATCAGCCATTCTATCTACCTAGTTAACTATTTTGTGAATTCATATGATGTTTCTAACTAAACTCATATCATCATCAAAGCCTTGTCCCAACTACACTCATATAATAATGCTTCTATCTTGTTTGCAATGAAAAATGAATGAAGGGTAGTATAGAGTTGTAAATTTTGAATATCTCCGCAACCCCAGTTTTGACATCCCTAGATCACATTTTAAAGCTCCTGTATGTGGCCAACATGGTGGACCCTACTAAATGGAAGATCATATCATCCCAAGGTGCCATAAGATGAAAGCATTTCTAGCATCTCTTTTTTTCATCTGTGACAATCAAATTGTTTACTCTGCTTTATTTTTTGGGGTTACATAACTGCACTCAAGTAGATTCCAAAAAGGAAAAACGAAAAAAGAGAGAGAACAGGACAATGCTTACGTATTGGATACTGTGACCTCTCCCATGGTGGGAGAATGCCTTAACCATCACACTAGTATGGTTGCCAGTAATTTTCTCTCCTTTGTGGGGTTTCCATTTGGATTCTTCTTATGAAATTACATTCTTGTTTGCAGATGATACAGTACAGAAGGAAATGGAAAGGTACATTGCTGCCTGTAATCCAATTATACGGTACATCGACAACCTTTACACATCAAAGCATATCACCTTGGACTGGTGACTCATTCAATCATTTTCCAATTAGAATCAATATACAGCTTCGTGTTCAGCAGATGCAGACTTCACTAGTTGTGTCATCTGTTGTTTCCTTGCAGTAGGATTAAAGACATACAACAGCTTCCCATGATATTGTTAAAGGCTGGGTGATGCTTAATCTCTTTTTTCACTTTTTGTACTTGCTAGTACTTGCTAGTAAACATTATATACTATTTTTTGTATTTTGGCTGCCATTGGGGTCTGGAGAGGCCCAGCTTTTGCTGTTTTTGTTCCAACCATCTAGTCATGCAGAACATCATTAGTCATTACTCATAGTTGAAATATTCAACTGATTTTTTATATGAACAAAATTCTGTCTGGTAAAGGTGAAAAGATCAGTGGCACTTTCTTTTTCAGAGGATTTATTGGCAATTGAAGAAAGCAGAGCAAAAAGAAGTCTCCAATTATTAACTCGGAAAGGCCATTAAAATATGCAGAACTCTGCTGATAGGTCAAGAACCAACTTTTGACGGCAATCAAGGTGGTTGATTGAGATTGTAAAATTACTGGACGAGGTTATTTATATAAGTTAAAAAGACATAGGAGGGATGAACATGTGTCATACTTTTACTAGCATTAAAGTTTCAACAGCAATCTTCTTCATATGGGTGATACAGATGTGCTGCTGCCTTCTCTTCCATGGTTAGCATTTGTCATATGAGAATTATAAAATTTACATGAAATCTTTTCTATACAGCTTCTTAAGGTAATTAGAGCTGGTGAGATCATATGAGTAATCTCATTGAGACAAGGCAACAAGCTGCTTCTGATCAATGTTACTGAGCTCTTGTATTTCCAATATCTCAACCTGGCGATTGATCTTCTTCCTAAGCTTTATTGCCAGTTCTGCTGGATCAAATGCTCCAGAGACACAAACTCTGCTGTTCTTTTTCTCTATCAAATGGCTCTCAAGTTCTTAAAAAAAGAAGAAGAAAACACATCAATAATTCTATATAATTTCTTTCTTTTCACTTTTTGGCTAAAGAGATATATAATTTCAATTTATAGACATAGCCAATACATCTGTTCACTGTAGTCACTAAAGTCCTCACCTTGCATCTTGATAAGGGTTCTCCTTATTTTCCTGTAACAGCCATTGCAATCGATTCTGATCCTCATTACCATGCAACAAAACTGAAAATGTCTAACAAGAAACAGTAAATACCAATTTGAGTTTGAGATGTCAGAGCTGACTGGATCTAAAACCGATCATCTTGAAAGGTTTAGTAGAATGTATGGTTTTTGTTCCACTCTACATGTAGGGTGGTTCAAACATAAGTTGCTTCTTTTTTTCAATGATTCTTCTACCTCAAAATCAGTATTGTTTATTGTAATGATCTGGGGCCGAAAAGGTAGAAGAAAACACGAATCCAGCCAATTTAAATTTGAATTCTGCATCTCAAAATAAAAAATTAAAAATAAAAGCATTTGTGTTTGCAAAACATTCAAACTGCTTGCTATTTGAAATGCACACAGTGTGCCTTCCATTGCTGGTAAATAGGATTTAGCAGCTGGATTTGTTTTGCATGAACATGAAAAATGAAAAATGGAAAGGCAAAGTCGAGTCAGGAACTTGCCTTTCGCGACATGGATTGACTGCGCAATATTTGTTGGATTGTGTGGCCCGAAAAGCAAATATAAAATAAAAAGGTAGGAATTGGATTTCAGAATAAGAAAGAATCATTAGATATATTTGGATTTCCTTCAGCCATGTTCTTTGTCATGTGGAATCTCATTCTGTTGAAGCTGAGGGAGAAAGTAAAGTGCTGTTTGGCATTATTCTTCAACTTATTCTCTGTTCATATTGACAAAGAGAGAGGCATATCTTTCCATCTCACGATTCTCATCCCATCAAATGCAGCCTTCAATCAGAAATATGGAATAATATTATAGATA
The DNA here is from genome assembly GCA_028538565.1 of Umbellularia californica. NCBI lineage: Eukaryota > Viridiplantae > Streptophyta > Magnoliopsida > Laurales > Lauraceae > Umbellularia > Umbellularia californica. The sequence continues at coordinate 89,761,343 of JAPQWN010000001.1, forward strand.
GATCATAGATGTTGGTTGCCAGCCTATAAAGATAACAACAAACTTTACATTGGCCTTTAAGTCATCTTGTCCCTTTTTTATTTCTCACACACATACTTCGCTCATGTTCTTTAATAAATCTGATGGTATATATTTGTTCTGACGAAAGGATGGGGCATTAAATGTACGGTTCTGATCTTTGAAAGGTGTGCTCAATATATAGGGGTTTAGATTGAGCTCACTTGATATGGCTAGGGTTGGCCACATGTAACCACTTCTCTTTTTGAACTTTTTCAAGTGAAGGATGACCAACCTTTGTACAGGGAAATCGGTTGTTCAACAAAAAATAGTTTTGTTTCTAACCTAACCAATCTATGAACAAACTCAGAATTAACGAAAACTACTAACAAATCCGCAACTAACAGGGGGGTTGGGGCAGTAGCAAAGGAGCCCGGATTGGACTAGCTTGAGCTTGACTGATTTGTAGCTCAAGTTTGAGGAGCCAAAGCATGGTCTTGTAATCAGCTTCCTCGGACTGTGATCCATGCATATTGACCAGCTGAGCTTGGTCTGGGGCTCAATCCCTTAAAACTGAATTGAACTAAATACCCTCAACTTGAGCTTGGTTCAAATAGCTAAATCAAGATCAAGCCCAAGCCCAACCAAGACTAGTCGAGCTGGCTCAACCCACTGACAGCCATCTTTAAGCTGCTGTCATCGAATCACAGCATCCTGAGCTGTTCTGATTTCTTGTTTCTCATCTGTAGAAAATACAATCATCTCATGTTAGTGAGAGTCACACAGAGACATACAGAATTAGATAACCGCTAAACAAGGAGCAACATAGCTGCACCTTGTACTTCAGTAATTTTTTCCATGCAAAGTCCAAATCCAAGCACTTGCTGCAGCCAGGCATCATACCATATAGTATTGATGAGAGCTAATAAAGCTACCAAAACGTTAATGCTAACACTGTCCACAGAAAAAAGACACTTAAAAAACAAGAAAATCAACAGAATCACAAGGGGAACCTGAGCCATTAAATTAATCCAGTTGAACATAGAAAAAATTCTATAAAAAAAACTATACAAAATTTTAATCAGCATTGTCTGCTCGATGATATAATTGCAACCAAAACTGAATGAGAATCTAAGCTTTCATAACTCAAATCCTCCCTTTCCAAACGGAGATCTGAACTCCTGAGGCTTCATTAGAACTTGAAAATACAAAATGTTACAGTCGTCCCTGCATGACAAGACCAGGTTATGCCAAGGCCAAGGGAGGATGAAGCCGGCTCAATTGGTCAAACAAAGGTATGCATGCATAAAGGAGGATCTTGACATGGACTCACAATTTCCACCTCTGAACATTCCTAGGCTTCAGCATTCAGAAACTTGACGACAAGGCACTAACATTGAAGGTCATCGGGACAAGACCAAGATTGAAGGTGAGTTGCATGAGGGGGAATCATGCCATAGTAACAAAATCCTCACCTTCAACATTCCTCGGCTTCAGGTGATCAAAAACTCTGAAAAGAGAGGAGGACATTGCAGGTCATTGGGACATGACCAAGCTTGAAAGGGTAGGTAAGGCTCCCGGAAAGAGGGGATTCCCTCCATACTTGCAGTTTTCATGATCAACTTTCAAGGACTTTGGAATAACGAAACCATTACAGGCAGATGGTTCATCCTCATCTTGACTGCTGCTACTGCTACCATCACACCTCCTTTTACAATCCAAACCACCCTTTACCAATCTCTCTCTTGAACGCCTTCTCTTCCTTGATGAACTCCATTTCAAGTTAGCAAGAGAATTATCTTGAGCGAGATCTGGCACTTCAAGATTCGTCGATCTCCCAACCAAAGGCTCAGAACAAGGCTTGATCACACTAATGGACAAGAACTCATCAGCGAAGGATTCAACCTTGTCCTGCGTGGAGACCCCAACTTGGGACTGAATAGCTCCATCAGCAGATTTCAACCCTTGCTCAGACAATATTGAATTAACAATATCTGGTCTATCTTTTATATGATTCCATCTATTGCACACCCAATCCAGAGAACGCCTCAAGTCACCACTTCCAAACGCAGAAGTCCGCTGGTCTCCTGCAGAAATATTTTATTCAGAAATATTAATGGATGTAGGCTTCCAGAAAAAAAGTGACAAGTGATACCAAAAAAAAAAGAAGGCGGCACAAGCCCAACATCTAGTAAAAATTGTTTCCATTAAGGAAACGCATACATTGTTGCTCTCCTCTATTCTACGATATTAGCACTTGTTTGTGTTTTATAGGGAAAATGATTAGGGAAATCGTACAAGTAAAATATGATTTTCTGGTGATGATAAGAATATCATTCATGTGAAGCGGATTTAAGTCCAATGCCTAATAAAATCTTAAAACAATTAAAAATGTCTGATGTTGCTTTTCTGTCAGTCATACCTGGGAAATAAACTTGGAATTTATCTTCAGATTCCCGACGAACCACAATCCCTTCCCACCAGCCATCATGCCACCATGCATCTACAGCAGTCCCAACATCAAAGACCTTAGCGACTCTGCCTTTGGGTAGTGGATGCGGACGAATAGTTGTCCTTCCACACATCCGTAATCCCAGCTTATCAGATGCCGCAACCCTGGATGCTAGGATCCATTCCTGCAAAAGAACAAAAGTTATAGTCAGTTATCACAAAAACTTACAATATGTCTAAAAAAGGTTTCCTGTAAAAGGCCCATCTGTTTGACTTACTGAACTGCTAGGAATTCAATTTCAAAGCCTCAAACATAAAGGGGCTGAAACTGAAGGATTAGGGGAGGTAATCCACAAGGGATTTAAAATGATCTCCCTTAAAGGATTAGGGGAGGCAACCCACCTACAAACCAAGTAAATTAAATCCTTGGAAATCCAGCATCCCATCCAGATGTCCACATTAAATTACTTCAGTGAAGCCCCATCTACTGCCCAAAACATCATCACATAGGGAAGTCAAAAGGCATGCTCCTTTAATGGGAGAAGTCTAAGGACTAGGCCTGTAAGGCAAATTTACTTTAGCATTCCCCCACCAAAACATGCACATGGACACACACACGTGGGCACGCATCTTTACAGTGAAATCACACCATTCCAATACAAAGCATGCACAGAGGCCCTTAAAGATGATGATAAGGTTTTACCTCGAGATAACCAGTTTCGTCTGCATCCTGAACATCTTGGTAGCGAACCTTCAACTTGTCCCCACGTCTTTTGAGAATCAAACACCGGAACCAACATCCCCTAATTCCACTATCCTGAGACAGCACTTCAACAGAACAGCCTGCAGACAAATACTGCTGAGGTTTCCGCTTTATAACCAACTTTCTTGGCAAACCATTAGTTGTGATGGCACTGCTCCCACCAGCAACAATACTAGAAGGAAGTCCTTCAGCATTGCTGCTGGCACTGGAACCATTAGACTTCCCAACAATTACTGTTGTTTCTTTGCCAAGAGTGTCTTTGTCCACATCTTTCATCGCATGCTTTCTCTTAAGTCTGCTTCTTATGACATCTGCGTGACCGTCTCTTTCTGAATAAAGACCATCAGCTGAACTACACTTCAACTCATTTGTCCTTTCAGACGTGTACATGTATCCAAGTAATTCCTGTTTCCAGTAACCCTGAATTTTACTGACATCAAAAGGCTTGATGTCATCATTATCAAACTGTCTGTGGCACAGATACGGTACCCAGGTAGTATGTGTTGCCTCATTCAGGTACTTCTCAAAATGATGGGCACTGAGGACAGTTGCAATTCCATCTATGCATTCAACGTTGAGATCTTGTAGACAAAGAGAAAAGAAAATCTCTCTGTCATTACAATTAGGAGGCAAAACAATACCAACCTCATCAAGTTTGTGAAACCACCGTACCACAACCATATTGTTGGCTCTAGAATCTTCATACATATCTTCCAAGTAAGCAACAAGTCTCTTATTCTCTTCTGCCATAACATGTACAAAGTCAAAAACCTGCCAGGACATCAGAGGAAAAAAAACTGAAGCTGATGAGAAACAAAAATATAATTAGACAAGAAAAGTACATATGGATATAAACGTTGCAGTTGCAAGAAGTTTGTGAAGAAGCCTCAGGTATAACAGCTCAAACAGGCATTGCAAGCAAAATTCATAAACTAAAAAATAATCTACAACCAGGAAGGAAGACAGTACTTACAGATATTGTAATGCCATTCCGGGAGAAAGACTGATAATGCTTTCTCTTTTTACGGCACATCCATGAAGAACCTATCCATGAAAATTCTTTAGATTGGTGTTTCAATTGCCTTGAAGAGAAATCCTGAACGGCCATTAATAAAAAGAAATTCAATAAATATGCCTCATTAAGTTTACTAGAGAGCTAAAACAGAAAAAATTAAACAAAATAGACAATGCCACATTCTACCATTCAATCATCCTTCCTACCTTGAAAGCTGGATCACCCACGGCAAAGGTATCGTCATCGTCCAAAATTCTATCAACCAACTTAGAAGAATGAGAATCTGAGAAACAAAACAGCATCACAATTCAAAACTATAAATTTCACTTGACAGAAAAGAAGCAATGGAATATTAAAAGCTTATACGAACAAAATAGGATATTAAATTTTATACACCACAGAAAAATCAAGAGAACCACCAGAATAAGCAATACAAATCCAGGTGTAAAAAGATTGACCAAACATCTGTGTATGGAAGGTAGTGAGACTCAAAGATATCATGGTTATTAAAAACTTACACTGGCATTGATGAAGGGTGGAAAACGGATGAAAGCGATCAAGGTAAACATCAAACTAAATGGACAAAAATACATTATGAGACACCAGACTAATGAAAGGACTAGAAACACAAGTTGCAGAAACCAATAATACAGGTTGAATCTGATGGAGATAGAGACAGTGGATCATCTATTCTAGCTATGCGACTTTGCTCATTTTTTATGGTGTAGGTTTCTTGCGGGAAGTGGTGCTCATTGATATTGCACGAAGTGGTGCCCAATGCCATTGATGTTGTTTTGGGGTGGAGAGATTCTTTGGAGGATGATTCCATGTGCAATTTTATGGTTGATATGGAAAGACAGGATTAATACAGTTTTCACAGGGTCATCGACGCCACTGGAAGATATGTTGAGTTTAGTGGAGATGCAGATAGCGAAGTGGATTTCTTCTAGAGATGATTTTGAAAAGAAGGTTTTGTATATACACACCTAAGGTTTCTAGGAATTGTAAATAGGCACCTGCGGTTTTAGTATTTGTAAATAGCCCCCTGCTTTTTCATTTTACTAACTTCCATGTCCCCATAATTAGTATTCCTAACAAGAATTGGCAACCAACATAAGGTTTATGTTGAATTTTTATAAAAATAAAAATTTTGCCACTACATCAATTAAACAAAAATGAGCATGTTATTATTGATTTTAAAAAAATAACATTAAATCTAATAAGGCCAGGGTTTTACCCATCTTAGTAGCACTTCATTCCTTTATTTCTTCTTATTTTCAAGGCAAGTTGGTGGAAAGTGATTCGCTCAATGCAATCTCTTGGGTGTTGTCTTCTGTTGTGGCCCCTTGGAGATTCCAAGTTCTATTTTAATGAATTAAAGGCTCCTTCGCCTTTGATTTAAGAGCTGTTCAGGCATGTTGGGCGTATGGCTAATGGGTTTAGAGAAGCGTTGGCTAAACAAGAAGCGAATAGTCTATTGATTTGGTTGCCTTGTCTTTGTAGTTTTCTTTTTGTTTTTGTTTTGGTCTGACACTCTTTTTCCTTTTGGTATAACATTTTTATACCATTTTGTTCTCCCTTTTGGCTTGTCCGAGGGCGTTCTCTTTGTAATCTCTTCATTTTAATATATTTTATTGTTACCGATCAAAAAAAAAAAGCCTAGTCCTTTCATCTAAAGATTCTCGGCAATAGAAAACACATTTTTCATTCACTTAGCATGATCTGCATATCTGTCAATTCTCCCTGTAATTAGTAATAACACCCAACCCATAAGAAATATCTGTTAACATGTCACTGCAATATGAAGATTGATGAACAACTGACTACCATTTAAACACTGCAAGGAGCTACCTCAAGATTTTCCATAAAAAATTCTAAATATAACTCAGAAAGGGTTAAGAAAGTTGAGACTTGAAAGTTTAAATATTTCTATTTTATTTTATTTTTTATGTGTAGTTTCAATCTTTTTATTCTCTCTATAAAGACTAAGGGCCTGTTTGATTCATGTTAATTGAACATACTGTGAATTCTAAGATATAACTATAAGTGGCTAAAAATGAAGAACAACTCCCCTTCAAAACTGAATCAAGGGAAGATGAGTAATGAATACACGCATAGGCATAGCCTAGTAATTCAAATCCTAGGATACATCTCTACCTTTTATCCTTCACCCCTCACCTCCTTAATAATAATTCAGCGGAGCTCATTTATCGACCTTGCATTCCCATGAATTCTATGCAAAAAAAAAAAAAAAAAAAAAAATACCTATCACATGATACCAAAGCCACTTTGGAAACAAGTGACATAAATGCCCCTTCTATGATCTATAGATGAATATTGATTGACTTTACCAGCAACAAAAATTGAAGCAACGCAATTAACCAGAGAAGTAAAATATTAATAAATAGTTTGCACAGGGTTCTCTGAATCTCATCACCACTGGAAGCAGACCATATACTACTTTTTTAAAAAATCACTGTAAAAGCCAAAAAAAAAGGAACTACAGTTTTAAAATTATTCTTCTTCTACAGTAAGTAAAAATTGCAGGCATGGAAACACAAAAATTAGCAGGGATGGAAACACAATCCACAAAGAAACCAACCGCAACAAAATGTATCGACCAAATCAAAACCTATAATTCCCTGACAATATATTGGTACTATGATTATTTCCTTATCCAATCCGGCCACTCGGCAAAAAACAAATCTAAAAAAATAGTTAGAATTTAAAAAGTTTCTTCAGTTTAGAATTGCTTTTAGGGTGCTTTAAATTAAGTAAAATAACAAATTAGAATATAACTGTGGTGAGAAGGGTGCCCGTGCATTTTATGTTTCAAAACATGGACAAATCAGCATAATAGGAGGCAGACGACCTTAAGGGACCTTCGCATAACATCCACAGAAACTGTTTCCACAAACTTATGTTTTTCATTATCTGCAGAAAAGGAATTCCGAACCTAGGAAATGGTTTTCTGAACAGCAGAAGTTATTCACCGCAGAGAAGCAATTCCTATTCTGTGGCTTTAAAACAAAATAATGTTACACAAACGTCCCGTTAAATCAAGACCCCTAATTAAATTAAAAAACCTGCCACCAATAATATAGTAAAAACTGACCAAAAAATAGATTACATCAATAAACTTATTATGAAGAAAAAATGTAACAAATAGTAAAAATAAATAATAAAATTACCAACAATCTTCAGACACCTCTAATCTGCTATTAGAATATTAGTATATTACCACCAAATGAAGGTTAGAAAACAAAAACAAACCAATCCTAAAGAATGCTCAGCATAACACAAGAACAAGCCAACACAACAAATCAAATGAAGATTTTAAAACCCATTTAGATGTTTTATTAATCAACATCCATGCTAATATTCTGACATGGATATGTTTGTCAAAAGTGATGGCTTCAAGGCATAGTTATTAATTTCGTTTCGTTTCGGCCGAAATGGCCAAAATTTTTCGTTTTGGTCAAGTGGCCGAAACGAAATTTCGACCAAAACTTTTCGGTTTGAATTTCGGTCAATATCGGCCGAAATTCAAGATTTCGACCAATTTCGGCCGAAATTCGGGATTTCGGCCGAAATGTAACTTTTCGGTCAAAATGGAATTTTGCAAAAAAAAAAATTATATTTTTTACACATATATTTTGTATTTCTAATATTTTCACAAAATATAATTCCAAAAAAAATTATTATAATGGATTAAATCTATATTTATTACTTTTTCTATTTTTCTACTTATATATGTATATATATTTTGTTATATTTTCCCCGAAATGTAATTCCGAAAAGTTTCGCCGAAATTCCGAATCGGCCAAAACTTTTCATTTTGCATGCCAGAGCGAAATGAAGTCCGAAACGATATTAACAACTATGCTTCAAGGAGGCTAAAATAGATATATCACACCCAATATTAAACGGATTTCTGCCATTTCTTCCCTAAATCAACAACCACCCTTTCCATGAAAGGGGTTTTGGGATCATTAGCCTTTCCCTTATTACCCTTTCCCTTCCTGACCCAAAATATTAGATGTGTGATTTAGTAACCACTTTGAAAGGAAAACCCAGAAATCCGTATCCATTGTGTTTTCCATGAAAGGGGTTTTCTATTGTCAAAAGTGATTAGAGAAGCACAGAAATTGGGAGCCATCCTATATAGATAACTTTTTTCCTCCTCCTCCAAGCCCAGATCTGATTTTAGATTTCAGATCACAACTGAATAATAATAATAAAAAAAAAAGGCTGTGATTTGAGCTGAAAATAATCCCTTCATCCACAATATGCTTACTTTTCAACATCATAAGCACCCCAAAAACCCTAAACACTGTTCCAATCTCACCAACCCCCATCAAAACTCGCAACCACGCACAAATCTTCATCCCAACATCACGCAAAGCAAACCCTCACCTATCCTTTCCCTCAAAATACAATCGTAACAAGAGAGAAAGCATTAAAAAAAAAGGTCTTTAAGAAAATTCCAGAAACTCTCGAAGATGCAGCCTTCCTCCAAAGATAAAAAAAAAAGAAAAAAAAAAGCATCCAGACATACAAACAAGGCCAGAACAGAGAAAGAAGAAAAGCAGATCCGGTGCCCACTATTAAGAACAACCCAATAAACCAAGTGAAATGGAGAATTTAGGATGCCTTTAGATGTTTTCTAAATCAAAATATGTGCCAATGTTTTGGAACAGATACGTCAAGGTGGGATAAAACACAAAAATCACATCAAAGACGATAACAAAATTCATCCATTTCTTCACTAAATCAAAAACTCATGTATTAGAAGGGTTTTTATAATCATATCCCTTCCATACCCAAAACACAAGAGGTGTGAGTTGGGAAAGGAAGGAAACCCACTTTTTATCCTGTGGAGAAGCACAGATATCCGAACAGTCCCCTGACAAAACAACGTTCTTCCTCCTTCTCCAGCCCTAATATGATAGATTTGGGCTGAAAATCATACCTTCATCCAAAAAGATGCCTACTTTATAATAACAGGAGCACCCCAAAAACCCTAATCTAATCTCCCAAAACCCGTCGAAACTTTTAACCACAAGCAAATCTCCATACCAACATCAAACAAAACAAACACTCATCTCCACGTTCCTTCAAGGTTACGCCATAAATGGCGAAACCCCAATAACCATTTCTTCAGAAAATGAAGAAAAAAAGACGGTTTTGGGCAAAATAGCAGACACACCGAAAGACCCAACCTTTTTTTCCAGGAAAAACGGTATTCAAACATCCAAACACGCCAAGAAGAAAACAGAGAAGGTTTGAGGAGCAAGTCCCAGTACCTGCAACGAGAGAAGAGAGCCAATCTATGACTTCTCTTCTGGTTCTCCATTTCAGGGATGAAGAAGGCCTCAAAGAGCGAAGAAAGAGGTTGGGGACGACATACGCCATGTGCCTTGGGCTCTTCTCCTTTCCAACAACGGCGAGATCGGAACCACCATCCGATCTCCTCAGATAGTAATGAACTTCTCGTTTTGCCTTCTCTTTCGAGATCACAACCTCATCCCACGACACAAACGCCTTCGTTTCCGTCATCTCATTCGCTTCTGCAACGCAGAGAAAACCCTAACCCCAGAAGCAGCAGAAGAAGATAAGAGAGAGAGAGAGTCTAGAGAGAGAGGGATTTGAAATAAGAGGGGAGAGAGGGGGATTTGAGAATTAGGGTTAGTGGAATGGAAAGAGATCGACGGCGAAGATTTCGTAGAGGAAACCGCCACGAAAGTGCGGGGATTCTTGATAGGTGGGACTTGGGAGAGTGACAAACTTTGAAATGCCCCCCAACAATTTGTATAAATTACTGGCTCTGATGACTTAGAATTTTTTTTTTTTTTCTTTTTTACCCACATTTTGGAAAAGTGGGAATGCATGTGAGACTAGCTATCAACTCTTAAATCTATCCCTGGGCGGCTGTGTGAGATGAGCTGAGATGAGATGAGATGCTTCTTTCCACTTTGAGCATCTCTAATTTCTCTGATGGAGTGATACAAGAAAGATGGAGCGTTATTTATATATATACATATATAAAAAAAAAAAAGCGAAAGTTTGCAGTCTTCCATTTTTGTGAAAATTATATTGATTTGCCTGGCATATTTTAGAAACTTTCAAATAGATTGGCAATAATAGCTTGCTTCGATGCCTTGATAATAACAGAATTAAAGTCTATTTTAAGGCGTTTGGATTATACTTGAGCCTAGTTCTTTGATTTGATTGCTACATGGGCTAGTTTGACCTGGGGTATCTTTGAAGGTTTGGCATGATGAACCATGTTTATAACATGAGGGGTGTGTACATTTTGTTAAAGAATTGGGTGAAGACTCAAGTTTCAAGCCCAGCATGATCTATGAAAAATCCTAGTGAATAAGAAGGGAACAAGTTGAAATCATTAGCGAAAAATGTTCGAACAACTTCAGTTCAAACTCTCAACCAAACTTAGCATCCCCCTTAAAAATTCCCTCAAAAAAAATTTTAATCCTGGATTTTGATTTATTTTGGATGAAATTCGAAATTTTTGATCAAAATCCTGGATTTTGGCAGAAATTACTAAAATCTAGGATTTCAACCGAAACATTTTTAATGACAATAAACAATGAGAAAAATGGGGTGGCGGCAAGGAGTCCAAATGCCTTGGGGACAATAAACAATGAGAAAAATGGGGTGGCGGCAAGGAGTCCAAATGCCTTGGGGGCCACCATGGAGAAAAACTCTTGTATGCACCAGAATGAATAAAAAGATGTTAAAATTTATATTAACAACATGGGGGCAATCTTAAGGGGGGGCCATCGCCACCCCCAACTCCCTTCCATGCAGTTTGTAGTGGAAAAATAAATAAAAGATATGCAGATATGTAGGGAGGGGGATGCATGGTGGCAAATATCAATTTCTCATAGCAGTAATTTAGAAAACTTCAAACCCTAATCACTATAGTAGCAATTTACAAACCCTAATCCCTAATAATTGGTTGCATTAAAAAAAAAAAAAAGGAACAAAATGAGATGGGGAGGTCATGCACCTAGCAAACGGTGGTAGAGGCCAACTCCTTTTCTCTCTTTCCTCATCCACTTCTTCCTCTTCTTCTTCATTCATCCTCAACCCGCTCCCTCCTTTCCCCATTTTTGGAAGCCTGGAGTTTCGATAAAAAGTAAAAGGGCAAACAAATACCCTTTGCACTTTTATTTATTGAGTGTGACATGGGCCGTGGCATGCGACCTACCTTTTTGTATCTTTTTTCCTATTTAGGGTTCTAATACAATGCGAGCTAGATCGTTATTTATTTATTATAAGGGTGTGGGCGTGTGTGTGTGTGTGTGTTGGGGGGGGCGGGGGGGGGGGGGGCGGGGGGGCATACAAGGGACAGAACAAGAAAATATACCTTAAGGGCCATCATGGAAAAAAGATTCTTTGATGGGCCAAAATGAAAAATTGTTAAAATTTTATATTAACAATAAGGGTTTTTCTGTATTTTGATTCTTTTTTTTTCTTTTTTTGGTGTGGGGAGTTCGCCACCCCAGCCCCTTAGTTCCACCCTTGATCCATGCAGTTGTAGTGAAAAAATATGCAGAGAGAGGAAATGCACGGTAACATATATCATTTTCTCAAAGCAACAATTGAGAAAACCTAAAACCCTAATCATTAGAATAGCAATTTACAAACCTTAATCCTTAATGATTGGTTACATTAAAAAAAAAAAAAAAACGAAGGGAGATAGGGAGGACATGACCTGGTAAGTCGACTCTTTTTTCTCCCTTCCCTCTTCCTTGGTCCTCGTCTTCCTCTTCTTCTTTCATCCTCCTAGTAAAATAAGAATGAAAAAAGTCAAAATCATACTCGTAAAAAATAGTTTAGTTTAACAAAAAATGCTCGAACAATTTTAGTTCGAACTCTCAACCGAACTGAACAATCCCCTTAAAAAAAGATTAATCCTGGATTTTGATTTATTTTGGATGAGTTCCAAAATTTTTGACCAAATCTTGGATTTCGGCAGAAATTATTAAAATCTAGGATTTCAACCGAAATATTTTTAATGAGAATAAACAAAGAGAAAAATGGGGTGGTGGCGAGGAGTCCAAACATTTGCAGGAGAGAGGGGAGAGGGAGGAAGGGGGTCCATGCCAAGGGCAGAACTAGAAAATTTGCCTTAGGGGCCACCATGGAGAAAAACTCTTGTATGAGCTGGAATGAATAAAAAGATTTAAAAATTTATATTAACAACAAGGGGATTTTACAATCTTAAGGGGGGGCCATTGCCACCCTCAACTCCCTTCCATGCAGTTTGTAGTGGAAAAATAAATAAAAGATATGCAGATATGTAGGGAGGGGGGTGCATGGTAGCAAATATCAATTTCTCATAGCAGTAATTCAGAAAACTTCGAACCCTAATCACTATAGTAGCAATTTACAAACCCTAATCCCTAATAATTGGTTGCATTAAAAAAGAAAAAAAAAGAAGAAAAAAATGAGATGGGGAGGTCATGCACCTAGCAAACGATGGTAGAGGCCAACTCCTTTTCTCTCTTTCCTCTTCCACGTCTTCCTCTTCTTTTTCATTCATCCTCAAACCGCTCCCTCCTCCTTTCCCCATTTTCGGAACCTGGAGTTTCGATAAAAGGTAATAGGGCAAACAAATGCCCTTCGCACTTTTATATATCGAGTATGACGTGGGCCGTGTGGCATGCGACCTACCTTTTTATATCTTTTTTTCTATTTAGGGTTCTAATACAATGCGAGTTAGATCTTTATTTATTTATTTTAAGGGGGGGGGGTTCATGTAGTTGAGTGCGCGCGCGCAAGAGAGAGAGAGAGAGAGAGAGAGAGAGAGAGAGAGGCCCATACTAGGGACAGAACTAGAAAATATACCTGAGGGCCACTGTGGAAAAAAGATTCTTGGATGGGCCAAAATGAAAAATTATTAAAATTTTACATTAAGAATAAGGGCTTTTCTGTATTTTTTTCTCTTTTGTTTGTGTGTGTGGTGTGGGGGTGTACCCTTGGTCCATGCAATTGTAGTGAAAAAATATGCAGAGAGAGGAAATACAAAGTAGCATATATCATTTTCTCAAAGCAACAATTGAGAAAACCTAAAACCCTGATCGCTAGAATAGCAGTTTTCAAACCTTAATCCTTAATGATTGGTTGCATTGAAAAAAATGAAGTGAGATAGGGAGGACAAGACCTGGCAAGAATAAAAAAGAACAAAATGAGATGGGGAGGTCATGCACCTAGTAAACGGTGGTCGAGGCCAACTCCTTTTCTCTCTTTCCTTTTTCTCTTCTTCTTCATTCATCCTCAACCCCCTCCTCCCTCCTTTCCCCATTTTCGGAAGCCTGGAGTTTCTATTATAGGTAAAAAGGGCAAAAAATACCCCTCGCACTTTTATATATCGAGTATCACGTGGGCCGTGTGGCATGCGACCAACCTTTTTATATCTTTTTTTCTATTTAGGGTTCTAATACAATACTAGCTAGATCTTTATTTATTTATTTATTTTAAAGGGGTTCATGTAGTTGAGTGTGGGAGAGAGAAAGAGAGGCCCGTACTAGGGACGGAACTAGAAAATATGCCTTGAGGGCCACCGTGGAAAAAAGATTCTTGGATGGGCCAAAATGAAAAATTGTTAAATTTCTATATTAACATTAAGGTTTTTTTTTTTTTTTTGCAATTATTTTTTTCTATTTCTTTCTCTTTTTTTTTGGGTGGGTGTGTGTGTGTGTGTGTGTGTGTTGGGGGGGGCGGGGTTGGTCCATGCAATTGTAGTGAAAAAAAAAATGTAGAGAGAGGAAATGCATGGTAGCATGTATGATCATTTCTTCAAAGATACAATTGAGAAAACCTAAAACCCTGATTGCTAGAATAGCAATTTACAAACATTAATATTTAATAATTGGTTGCATTAAAAAAACGAAGTGAGATAGGGAGCACATGACATGGCAAACCGTGGTTGATGCCACTCTTTTTCTCCCTTTCCTCTTCCTTGGTCCTCCTCTTCCTCTTTTTCTTTCAACCACCCCTACTTCGTTAGCCTAAAGTCTTGGTAAAAGGTAAAAGAGCAAACAAATGCGCTTCACACTTTCATATATCGAGTATGACATGGCTGTGTGGCATGCGACCAACCTTTTTATATTTTTTTTTTTCCTATTTGGGCTTCCAACACAATGCGACCTAGCTCATTATATATTTATTTATTTTGCCATATTGGGTTGCTGTATAATAAGCACCCCCTAACTTAGGGTTGTTCATGAGTTGGGTTGGGCTGAGTTAAGGCATATCCAGGCTCGGGCGACCTTTAGAAACACTGGCCTAGGCCCGGCCCAAGCTTGATGCGGACCATAAAAGTTAGGCCCGAGCCCATCCATTTAATCAATTGGGCCTGGCTGAATCGAGCTTTTCATCACTTTTGTGGGAATTAGAGTACTAATTAAATTAAATTACATGCATTTCTTACACAACTAGGGCCGGGCCTGCCTATGGGCTTTCTATCACTTAATCCAAGCCCCGGCCAAAAGCGGGCTAGGCCCAGATCGGGATCGGGCTAGCCTAGCCCATGAGCACCCCTACCCTAACTCATGGCAATGTTCTCCGACAAGCAGACTACATGCTTTTTATAAGCAGTATAGCTCGTGGGGTCCATTTAGTTGGGTACTTATTTGTTGGCCTAGGTTGTATGGACAGATGAAAAATAGCCGCGTCAAAACATCTTGGCCCTAATTTAATAATCCTAAAGTTTATTGGTCTTTTAACCTTAAATTTCTTTAAGATCCATTCCAACATGGATAAAAGTTTGGTTAGAGTGAAATTGTGCTTGGTGCCTAATCATGGAGAGATGAGAGTGTAAAAGAGCCTGCACTGAATTTGGGTGAGCTCGACAAAACTGGACTACATATACAATTGCTTATGGGATAGCATTTCTAATTTGCGTGTGTGTTATTTTTACGTTTGTTGGTATTTATTCGTATTTTTCTACACGAATCGACTGACATATTTCAAATTGGCCAAACTGAAACGGATTTGGAACTAAAATTGAGAACAATGATTGAAATGCCCTTTCCATCTTTACAGTTTTACAAATTGAAATATTGTGAAACCAAAGCTTTTGGTTTTCATAATGTCAACTCCAAATGTATCTTAACCATCCATTCTCCATTGCATGGGCTCATTATTAGTGTCGAGGGCTTCTAAATACACTAAGACTTTTACCATCCACACACACACACGTGAAATTTTTTTATATAGAATCCCCAAAATACCCCCACCTACTTCCCACCACCACCCCCTCCGCCTACACCCACCACCTTCGCTCCTCTCCTTTTCTCTGGTCTCTCTCTTTCTCCCCCTCTCCCAATCTCCTCTACCTCATCCTCGCCCTCGAACACCTCGCCTCCCTCTGTGGCTTCCCCGGCGCTTCCCGCATCGCCAAACCCCTCCTTTGATTCGGAACCCTCCGCGATTCGCGTCTCAAATTCCCCGGTCTCGGTGCAAGACGACTTCTCTGTCGACATTGCCGCCGCCTAGTTTTGCTAAATTGGGGAAAGATCCTCCCTTTCCTCACATTCCTGCATGGTTGCCTGCATTTCTCGATTTGATTCGGAGCAAGGATGAGGATGATAGGGTAAGGGCTTGTGATGATGGAGATGGAAGAAGAGGAGAGGAATTGGATGGGGATTTTATTGGCATCATCGTCGTTGAGAAGGGTGAGATGGTTTTGCCTGCGGAGCGGCCGAGGGTGAGGTTTAGGTTTGTCCGTTTGGGTTAGGGTTAGGGTTTGAGGGAATGAGTACCGGGACTAGATTTTGTAGGGGTAGGAGAGGGAGAGAAAGAGAGAGATAAGAGAGAGGGAGAGGGGCAGAGGTGGTGGGTATGGACGGAAGGGGTGGTGGGGGGAAGCAGGTGGGGGTATTTTGGGTTTTTTTTTTTTTTTTTCAAATTTCACCTGTGTGTGGATGGTAAAAATCCTAGTATATTTAGAAGCCCTCTTAGTGTCTAACTCATCATAGCACATTAAAAACTCTTCAGACGTATGGTTTATGACTTTCACAAATCTGACCCTTCTACATTTCAAATCTACCTATCTATTTTTCCATAAAAATTAACCTTCATTAAGTTCACCCCACCTTCATCCCTGTTTAAGATTCCTGCACTCTCACCTCACCTTACTCAAATGCTAATCAATTGATAGCTTAATATTGAGGTATCTCCCTCCCCACATAAATAGCCAAGGATTCCTCTTTGATTGTAGGGTTGCATGCGTGTTTACTGGAGTAAAATAAAAATGATAGAAATTTATAAGGCCAATTAAAAACCCAACGCCATTGCTACTAACTTAAAAGATGAGCAAAGAAGTGAATGTGTTAAAATGTTTGTTCACCCCAACCCAAACACAAAATGTGTAAAACTTATAAGATGGATATGACTAAATTGTATTGTTGATAATGGATGACAAGTTAGATTAAATGGATGACCCACCACGACCCAATCCTATCACGATCAAGTTCGGAAAATGGAAATTTGGATAAGATTGAGTACAAATTTCTAAGTTTAATCCAACTTGATGGGGATGGATTGAAGTATATGGCTGTGTCGTGCATGGGTTCAAGAATTTTTTTTTTTTTTACATGCATTAGAAAATATGCCACATCATTAGTTTTTTGGCTCACATTCGGCAACAAATCTTTGGGGAAAAGATTTTTGGTTTTTATAAAATTGTGGTAAATCCATATTTGGCAATTGTAAATTTTGAAGATTTAGACAAATGAAAATCTTCATTTGTTAGGATTTTCAGATCCGACCACCCCTCATAAGATTTGAAAATCCTGACTCAAATGGATTTGCACACCAAATCTTATTTTTCTCAGTTCGGTATACACCAATATGAATGTGAGATCCTCAATTATAAAATTATCCAACAAAAAATCTTTATTTCAGTAGTAGTGAAGAATCAACTGATCTATGGATTCCTCGTCTTTTACCAAACATTCTCTCAAAGCTGCATGAATAACAAAAACACATTTTGATGTTGTTGGATTGTTTAACCTTCTTTTGACATTATTCAAACGTCCTCGAACATAACGTGCATGCCTCAACGTTTAGAAGCAGAGACGTTTGTTGTAACTGAAAGTGCCTTACAACGCGAACCTGTAAAAAGAAGAAAAACAAAAAAAGGAGAACATGAAATAATCACTGGTGGCCGGTGGGCCATGGATGTGACGGTCAAACAAGTCACTGGGCTTGATATTCGAGCCTAGATCTATCTTATAGAACAAGGAGCCAAGCTTAGGTTCAACCCTTATGCAAAATATACATAACCCATTTTGCTAGGCATGTTGAATTTGATCAGAGCAGGCCTTAAAAGAAATATAGACCCACTATTGGCCTTCCTCACAGTCGGGCAGAAAACTATGAGTCAGGGCTAATCACAGGCGAAATCCAGCCCAATGCCGAGTGGGTTCAACTCGGACTTAATCCAATGGCGGACTCAGGATTTTCATTTGAGGGGTGCGAACGGTAGTTTGGTTTTAGGGGCAAATCATGGATTTTGAGGGTGGGCCTATAATTTTAATTGAACTTTTTGAAGCGTGCCGTAGTTTAACGGGTGCGACCGCACCCACATAGTTGTGTATGGGTTTGCCCCTGACTTGATCTATAGCCCATGAGCCACTGATTTAAAAAAAAAAAAAAAAGACTTGAATATATTTGGTTTTCAATTAAGATTAACATGAAAAATATAAACCTGCATTGTATTCAACAAATAGATGGTGCCTAAAATATATGCATTTGGTTTAATAAACAACTCACTTCCAATCAATATAAATCAATGAGGTCACCATGTTAGATTTTTTGCCATTGTAGAAATATTTGTTTTTATCTTATTATGATAGCAGAAATTGTGGAGGAAAAGTTTTAAAAACTAAATAGATCCTGATTTTGTGTCATTCTCATTTCTTACAATGTACTTCCAAATTCTACTATAAAAATGGGCTACCATTATTTCAAGAATAAGGCACATTATTACTGAAAAATATCTATAGTGTTTGTGATGGTAGAGTAGAACTTGACTCAGCTTGAAAGGAATGCTAGTGGTGTTCATTGGCCAACTAAAGTCATCCTGAAGCTTGTCCAAGCCTGGTCCATTGACCTTCCAAGCCTAAGATTTAAGCCTGGATCCATCCCATGGGCCTTAAAGTGAGGCCCAGGCCCAACCTATTTACAAAATGTATATGCTTCCTTGAGTCCTTGTGCTAAATATGTAGGGTCAAGCTGGGCTGAAGCAGCAAGCTCATAACTCCTTGGATGTGTTGCTAAGCTGGAGGATCTATTTTGGATGGACTGGGTGGCAAAGGAGTGGAACCAAGGAGTGGGGGGACTATCAATTCAAAATCAAATCGCTCAAATGATTGTTCCCTCAGTTGTTGGAATGTCCCCGAATTTTTATTTATCTATTTATTTATTACTACAATGGAGATTTGGACTCATGCTCTCCACTCACACACCCGTGTTTTTGACCAACTGAACTAAAGTTGAAGGATGGAATGTCCCCAAATTTTACTCCAATGGAAGTTTGTACACTTATAAGATTGATTGTTTGATAAAAAAAAACGTAATTTACACAATTTTATACATACTATAAATCATATATTTTATTTTTATTAAATGGTCAATCTTGATGGTGAGATTTAGGATACACTATACACTAGCAGGGTGTTATTTTGGTATCAAGTTTTCAATAGCTGCACCCCACCATTGAGTTGCTCCTTTTTACCCCTACAATGAGGATATGAACACACAAAAACGGATGCACTCACCCTAACCATTTAAGCCCACTCCAACTCCTTTGACCATGATTTCTCTAAGTTAAAGCATTGTAGGTTTGGGACTCATTTAGGCAAAGTATACTACTTGGTATATGATAGGATACTGCATGACAAAAAATTAGAGTCCGGATCTTTTAAAAGAAGTTAAATAATGGACATGGCCTCCTTGTGTGTGGTATCTGCATAATAAATTAGAATGAGAAACACTTTTTTTTTTACCCCAACCTAGGAGGCTGACACTGAAGAGAGCCCATAGCACCAAAAGAGAAAGCCTACCAAATTGGAAAGAGAAGCCCACACCTGCTGGCATGCCTATCTATGGTTCGATACTTGAGCAACAAGGTTACATCCAAGTTTGCCAACAAATTGAGTGTTGGTAAAGTAAATCCCAACATTCTTGCATAGCCCACGTGACAAGTCCATCCATGAAACGTGTTGGGCATTTACGTGAGAGGAAGTGGAATGCCCAAACAGGCACGTGGGGCTTTACTTTACCAGCTCCGAGCAGCCCTTATTGCCCTTATTGTCTAAAAAGAAAACCTTAATAGGGTTGTTGAAGACTTATCCCAAATAATAAAAATGAGGAAAACTTCCAGCCATGTTTCCATTGTCTCTCGTCCCTATCCAAGAAAAGTGGAAGGTTATTCCATTTGCACCATGGTCATGGGACCATTATGTCAAGTCAGGATTTTTAATACAAAGTGCTTCTTGCAATGTTTACTTTCAATCCACTTGCCACGTCCCTCTTATGTGTCCAATTCATTTCCACCATATACTTCTGGAAATATTGAGTATATCAATTATCAACATATTACGCTTATATATATATATATAACGGGAGATCCTCCTATATGAGATATCTCTCACCTTATATGAGAGATAGGAGTGGGGCCCTCACATTTAAGTTGTTGGCATTGGATATGGATGTGAGGGCCCCCACCTTATCTCTCATAGTTAGGTGAGAGCATATCTCGTACGAGCATCTCCCATATATATTATATATAGGGGAACATTCATGTGCATCCATCTCTCACCATAGGGTGAAGGACACTTACATGGCTTTCCTTCTTTGCATATGAGCATTCTTTTTCTGCATATAACCATATATTGCTTTTCCTCTTTTGCACATGAATATTTCCAATTATGTAAGTGTCTTTCACCCAATGGTGTATATATATGGGAGATGCTTCTATGAGAGTATCTCACCTTACTATAAGAGATTGGGTGTGGCACTCACATCTATATCCAATGCCAACAATTTAAATGTGAGCCCCTACCCCTATCTTTCACATAAGATGAGAGATATTTCTCGTAAAAGCATCACCCTATATATATAGGGAGATACTCCTATAAGAGATCTCTCACCTTAAATAAGAGATTGGGTGGGGCCCTCATATCTATTTCCAATGCCAACAACTTAAATATGATAACCCTCACTCTTATCTCTCATATAAGGCGAGAGATATCTCTCATAAGAGCATCTCCCTATATATATATTTCCAATTATATAAGTGTCTCTCACCTTACTATAAGAGATTGGGTGGAGCCCTCACATCCATATCTAATGCCAACAACTTAAATGTGAGCCCTCACCTCTATCTCTCATAGCTCTCATAAAAGCAGATATCTCTCACCTTAAATGAGAGATTAGGTGGGGCCCTCATATCTATTTTCAATGCCAACAACTTAAATGTGATAGCCCTCACTCGTATCTCTCATATAAGGCGAGAGATATCTCTCATAGGAGTATCTCCCTATATATGTAGATTTCCAATTATGTAAGTGTCTCTCACCCAATGGTGTATATATATGGGAGATGCTTTTATGAGAGTATCTCTCACCTTATTATAAGAGATTGGGTGGGGCCCTTACATCCATATCTAATGCCAACAACTTAAATGTGAGCCCCCACCCCTATCTCTCATAGCTCTCATAAAAGCAGATATCTCTCACCTTAAATGAGAGATTGTGTGGGGTCCTCATATCTATATCCAATGCCAACAACTTAAATGTGAGAGCCCTCACTCCTATCTCTCATATAAGGTGAGAGATATCACCCAATGGTGTATATATATATGGGAGATGCTTTTATGAGAGTATCTCTCACCTTACTATAAGAGATTGGGTGGGGGCCTCACATCCATATCTAATGCCAACAACTTAAATGTGAGCCTCCACCCCTATTTCTCATAGCTCTCATAAAAGCAGATATCTCTCACCTTAATTGAGAGATTGTGTGTGGCCCTCATATCTATATCCAATGCCAACAACTTAAATGTCAGAGCCTTTACTCCTATCTCTCATATAAGGCGAGAGATATCTCTCATAGGAGCATCTCCCTATATATTTCCAATTATGTAAGTGTCTCTCACCCAATGGTGTATATATATGAGAGATGCTCATATGAGAGTATCTCTCACCTTACTATAAGAGATTGGGTGGGGGCCCTCACATCCATATCTAATGCCAACAACTTAAATGTGAGCCCCCACCCTTATCTCTCATATCTCTCATAAAAGCAGATATCTCTTACCTTAAATGAGAGATTGTGTGGGGCCCTCATATCAATATCCAATGGGAACAATTTAAATGTGAGAGTCCTTACTCATATCTCTCATATAAGGCGAGAGATATCTCTCATAAAAGCATCTCCATATATATATATATATTTCCAATTATGTAAGTGTCTCTCACCCAATGGTGTATATATATGGGAGATGCTTTTATGAAAGTATCTCTCACCTTACTATAAGAGATTGGGTGGAGCCCTCACATCCATATTTAATACCAACAACTTAAATGTGAGCCCCCACCCCTATCTCTCATAGCTCTCATAAAAGCAGATATCTCTCACCTTAAATGAGAGATTAGGTGGGGCCCTCATATCTATTTCAAATGCCAACAACTTAAATGTGATAGCCCTCACTCGTATCTTTCATATAAGGCGAGAGATATCTCTCATAGGAGCATCTCCCTATATATATATATATATATATATATAATTTCCAATTATGTAAGTGTCTCTCACCCAATGATGTATATATATGGGAGATGCTTTTATGAGAGTATCTCTCACCTTACTATAAGAGATTGGGTGGGGCCCTTACATCCATATCCAATGCCATCAACTTAAGTGTGAGCCCCCACCCCTATCTCTCATAGCTCTCATAAAGCAGATATCTCTCACCTTAAATGAGAGATTGTGTGGGGCCCTCATATCAATATCTAATGCGAACAATTTAAATGTGAGAGGCCTTACTCATATCTCTCATATAAGGCGAGAGATATCTCTCATAGAAGCATCTTCATATATATTTTTCCAATTATGTAAGTGTCTTTCACCCAATGGTGTATATATATAGGAGATGCTCCTATGAGAGTATCTCTCACTTTACTATAAGAGATTGGGTAGGGGCCCTCACATCCATATCTAATGCCAATAACTTAAATGTGAGCCCCCACCCTTATCTCTCATAGCTCTCATAAAAGCAGATATCTCTCACCTTAAATGAGAGATTGTGTGTGGCCATCATATCTATATCCAATGCCAACAATTTAAATGTCAGAGCCCTCACTCTTATCTCTCATATAAGGCGAGAGATATCTCTCATAGGAGCATCTCCCTATATATATATTTCTAATTATGTAAGTGTCTCTCACCCAATGGTGTATATATGTGGGAGATGCTCCTATTAGAGTATCTTTCACTTTACTATAAGAGATTGGGTAGGGGCCCTCACATCCATATCTAATGCCAACAACTTAAATGTCAGCCCCCACCCCTATCTCTTATGTCTCTCTTAAAAGCAAATATCTCATACCTTAAATGAGAGATTGTGTGGGGCTCTCATATCAATATCCAATACCAACAACTTAAATGTGAGAGTCCTCACTCCTATATTTCATATGAGCATCTCCTTATATATATGAATATATATACACACACACATTACCAATGACGAGTGATACACACACACACACACACATGACTGATGATAAGTGGCAATCACTGTCCATGCATATTTCTTCTTAGAGTGCACTTTTGCGGTGAGAGGATTTCACTGTATGTGAATTTCCATTTCTGACAATGAGAAAGAGCAATTCTACAGTTTTGAAAAAAAAAAAAAAAAACCTTTTATAACCCCCACATCACATAGGAAATAAATTAGAAATCCATTCTATCGAGAAAAATCAGTTTATTTTTTTCGTTATTTGCCAATATAATATTTCTTCTTAGCATGATTTCTACGGTGGGAGGATTTCATTATATGTGGATTTCCATTTCCAACCACAAGAAAGAGGAATTCAACAGTCCTACACCCCACCCCTCTCACATAGAAAATAGAAATCCTTTCTATTGGAAAAAATTAATCAGTTTTTCCTTTCATCTGTCAAGAAAATGTCACACCAAACTAATGAAAAAAGAATTGCACGAAAAAACAAGATAATTCTCCTCTCTACTGTAGATTCTTCTCACCACACAAATGAGCCTAGCCTTCTGCCCTTCATAATTTATATGCATGCTTTTACTAAAACAAAGATTTATATGCATTATTCATCAGAGTCTAATATATATATATATATATATATATCATAATTTATATGCATGCTTTTACTAAAACAAAGATTTATATGCATTATTCATCAGAGTCTAATATATATATATATATATATATATTCATTTGTGGAACAGAGGCACTCATTGTATATCATAATCCACCTATAATTAGTGTTTGACACGACTATGAGTCCGGCCGAATTAGGAATTTGGACTTTTATGTAGGTTTGGGCCCACCTGTTGTGT
Source organism: Umbellularia californica (assembly GCA_028538565.1). Classification (NCBI taxonomy): domain Eukaryota; kingdom Viridiplantae; phylum Streptophyta; class Magnoliopsida; order Laurales; family Lauraceae; genus Umbellularia; species Umbellularia californica. The sequence goes on from JAPQWN010000001.1 coordinate 89,785,198, forward strand.
CTATTTGGATTGTTAATGTTGGTTTGGGCCTGCTCTGTTGGGTCCATTGGGCCCTTGAAAAAAAACATGCTCCAGGGTGAGAATATAAAATGCAAGAAGTCAAGGCCCACAATTTTTTAGTTTTTAAAAAGGATTTTGTCGTCTAGCAGTGATGACGTAAGAACTAATAAAAAGACATAGAAAATATTGAAATGGTTGGAGACAGCTAAGAAAGGAATATTCGCATCTGATTCTTCTTCAAAAGAGATCCTAATCGTCCACTTGGCCTGGAAAGTCACCCGCAATTCACGTGACCCTGGGCCTCCAATCAAATAAAGCTTGGACCTCAGTCCAACCCGCTTTAGTACTAGCAAGTAAGATTTCGAGACGAGAGGCGTTTGAAGGCCTCCAAATGGTGGTGGAGAAAAGCAGAAGGAATGCTTCTATTTCTCAAAGCACCATTTTTATTTATTTACTAGTGGAGCCCTGCACATGCAATGCATGTGCAAGGAACATACTCTTTCAGTATGATAATCTGAAAAAATAAAGTCGTTAAAAAACTCAATATTAACTATCCCAATGGAGAATGACCAGTTTACATATAACTCATTTTTTTGGCAAATTAAGTAATTTACAATCACTCATTGTTCTTATGAAATTTAGTAAAAACTTCAATAGAAAAAAGTAAAAAAAAGATGGGATAACAAAATATATGGAAGGAAACTAATTTAAAAAAAAAAGTTGAAAACCAACCTTTTCTGGCCATACGTGATTAGGCAAAACACTCACCAATTTCAATATAGATTGATAGTCAGGCCCATTTTCCATTAAAATTTGTCTAAAACCTAGCTCCAAATACATACCAAGTTCAATGAAACAAAATACTAACAAACAAAAACAGTACACAACTCATAACTTTAAACGAATCAACAACAAATCACAAAAATTCCAAGCAAATTGTGTCTTTACCGGCATTGGGATTGAAGTTGAAATTTTCTATATATGAAAATCTCAACTGAAAGTTCTCATTTGAATTGTAGTGAATGAACAAATTCTTCAAACATAACCCTTTTCATGATCATTTGAGCTAAGCATTTCATCGAAATATAATAATACTAAGTGGGCCCACAGATGTGTAGTTCTCTTTGATTATATATAAAAGGGGATCTTCAAGTGCATCCATCCCTCACCATTTGTGGTAGGGACACCCTTTTTGGGGAAGTTTCAAGTACAAAAGAGAGGTACAAAAGAGAAGTACACCTCTCTTTTGTACTTGAAATTTCCCCAAAAGGGGTGTCCCTCACCACAAATGGTGAGGGATGGATGCACTTGAATATTCTCCATATATAAAATATAATATAATAATACTAAGTGGGGCCCACAGATTTGTAAAGAAAAAGCATGCAAGTTCTTCTGCTAAGTGGGTCCCACAAATGTGTAGTTCTCTTTTATTTTATATATAACATAAGAATACTAAGTGGGGCCTATAAATGTGTAGATGTAGAGTAAAAGCATGATAAGTTCTTCTATTAAGTGAGGCCCATAGATGTGTAGTTCTCATTTTATCATATATATATCTAATATAATAATACTAAGTTAAGCATACAGATATTATAATAATACTAAGTGGGCCCCACAGATGTGTAGAGAAAAAGCATAACAAGTTCTTCTACTAAGTGGTATAATATAATAATACCAAGTAGGGCCCATAGATGTGTAGTTTTCTTTTATTTTATACATATATAATATAATAATGCGAAGTGCGGCCCACAGATGTCTAGATGTAGAGAAAAAGCATGACAAGTTCTTCTACTAAGTGGGGTCCACAGACATGTAGTTCGCTTTTATTTTATATATACATAATATAATATAATAATACTAAGTGAGGCCCACAGATGTGTAGAGAAAAAGCATGACAAGTTCTTCTCTTTTATTGGGGCCCACATATGTGTAGTTCTCTTTTATTATATATATATAATATTATAATACTAAGTGGGGCCCACAGTTGTGTAGAGAAAAAGCATAACACTTTTTTCTTTTTTATAATAAGGGCATAGATATTATATGATTATTATTATTATAATATAATAAGAATATATTATTATATTATCTTATATTATAATATTTGGAGGGGCCCACAAAGGTGTAGTGAAAAAGTATACAAGTTCTCTTCTCTTTTATAATAAGGGTATAGATATAGAATTTATATTATTATTATTATAATATAATAATATATGATTATATTATATTATAATATAATATTTGGGGGTGGGCCCTACAAAGGTGTTGTGAAAAAGTTTATAATTTCTCATAATAATATATTAGTATATTATATAATACTATTTGGGGGTGGGCCCCACAATGGTGTAGTGAAAAAGTTTGCATTATAATATTTGGGTTGGCCGCACAAAGGTGTCGTGAAAAAGTTTATAATTTCTCATAATAATATATTATTATATTATATTATAATATTTGGGGGTGGGCCCCACAATGGTGTAGTGAAAAACAGTTTGCAACTTTCTCTCTTTTATAATAGTAGTAGATAATAGATAGTAAATATTTGGAGGTGGGCCTCACAATGGTATAGTGAAAAAGTTTACATTATAATATTTTGGGGTGGGCCCCACAAAGGTATAGTGAAAAAGTTTGCAATTTTTCAACATAATATATTATTATATTATATTATAATATTTGAGGTGGGCCCTATAATGGTGTAGTGAAAAAGTTTGCAATTTCTCATAATAATATATTATTATATTATATTATACTATTTGGGGGATGGGCCCCTCAATGGTGTAGTGCAAAAGTTTGCATTATAATATTTGGGGTTGGGCACACAAAGGTATAGTGAAAAAGTTTGTAATTTCTCATAATAATATATTATTATATTATATTATAATATTTGGGGGTGGGCCCCACAATGGTGTAGTGAAAAAAGTTTGCAATTTCTTAAAATAATATATTATTATATGATATTATAATATTTGGGGGTGAGCCCCACAATGGTGTAGTGAAAAAGTTTGTATGAGATAAATAGATAATAAGGGTATAGATATTATATTATTATTATTATTATTATATAATATATTATTATATATTATTATAAATTTTTTGGTGGGCCCCACAGTGGTTGTAATAAAGAAACCATGTAACATTGCCTCTTTTATAAGAGTAGAAGATAGATAGTAGATAGTGAATATTTGGAGGTGGGCCCCACAATTGTGTAGTGAAAAAGTTTGCATTATAATATTTTGAGATGGACCCCATTAAGTTGTAGTGAAAATGTTTGCAATTTCTCAAAATAATATATTATTATATTATATTATAATATTTGGGGTGGGCCCCACAATGGTGTAGTAAAAAAGTTTGCAATTTCTCATAATAATATATTATTATATTATATTATACTTTTTGGGGGATGGGCCCCACAATGGTGTAATGCAAAAGTTTGCATTATAATATTTGGGGTTGGGCCACACAAAGGTAACGTGAAAAAGTTTGCAATTTCTCATAATAATATATTATTAAATTATATTATAATATTTGGGGGTGGGCCCCACAATGGTGTAATGAAAAAAGTTTGCAACTTTCCCTCTTTTATGATGGTATAGTAGTAGATAACAGATAGTAAATATTTGGGGGTGGGCCCCACAATGGTGTAGTGAAAAATGTTGTATTATAATATTTTGGGGTGGGCCCCACAAAGGTGTAGTGAAAAAGTTTGTAATTTTTCAAAATAATATATTATTATAATATTTGGGGGTGAGCCCCACAATGGTATAGTGAAAAATGTTGCATTATAATATTTTGGGGTGGGCCCCACAAAGGTGTAGTGAAAAAGTTTGCAATTTCTCAAAATAATATATTATTATATGGTATTATAATATTTGGGGGTGGGCCCCACAATGGTGTAGTGAAAAAGTTTGTATGAGATAAATAGATAATAAGGGTATAGATATTATATAATATATTATTATATAATATATTATTATATAGATATTATTATTATATATATTATTATAATTTTTTTGGTGGGCCCCACAGTGGTTGTACTAAAGCACCATGTAATCTTGCCTCTTTTATAAGGGTAGATAGATTATATATATAGATATTAGGTATATATTATATTATATATTATATTATATATATATTATTATTTATATAATATATTATTATATAGATATTATTATTATATATATTATTATAATTTTTTTGGTGGGCCCCACAGTGGTTGTACTAAAGCACCATGTAATCTTGCCTCTTTTATAAGGGTAGATAGATTATATATATAGATATTAGGTATATATTATATTATATATATTATTATAATTTTTTGGTGGGCCCCACAGTGGGTGTACTAAAGCAAGTGCATTCTTGCCTCTTTTATAAGGATAGATATATGGTATTATAATATTTGGGGGTGGGCCCCACAATGGTGTAGTGAAAAAGTTTGTATGAGATAAATAGATAATAAGGGTATAGATATTATATAATATATTATTATATAATATATTATTATATAGATATTATTATTATATATATTATTATAATTTTTTTGGTGGGCCCCACAGTGGTTGTACTAAAGCACCATGTAATCTTGCCTCTTTTATAAGGGTAGATAGATTATATATATAGATATTAGGTATATATTATATTATATATTATATTATATATATATATTATTATTTATATAATATATTATTATATAGATATTATTATTATATATATTATTATAATTTTTTTGGTGGGCCCCACAGTGGTTGTACTAAAGCACCATGTAATCTTGCCTCTTTTATAAGGGTAGATAGATTATATATATAGATATTAGGTATATATTATATTATATATTATATTATATATATATTATTATTTATATAATATATTATTATATAGATATTATTATTATATATATTATTATAATTTTTTTGGTGGGCCCCACAGTGGTTGTACTAAAGCACCATGTAATCTTGCCTCTTTTATAAGGGTAGATAGATTATATATATAGATATTAGGTATATATTATATTATATATATATTATTATAATTTTTTGGTGGGCCCCACAGTGGGTGTACTAAAGCAAGTGCATTCTTGCCTCTTTTATAAGGATAGATAGATTTATTTAAAATGTAAGAGTGTAAATTTTAAGGTTGAAATCGTTGAAAATGTTTACGAGATCAAACACGATCATGAGACAAAATTTCAACCGACGGATCATCACCAAAATCGAGATATTTGCAAAAAATTGTCAATGGGTGTAATTTTTTTGTAATATGTGAGCCTCAAACGCAAGATCCAAATCGTTAGATCTCTTTATAAGGCTGAAAAATGACCATGTCATCAATGTTTAGGGCTTGGATCTCGAGATATTTGCAAAAAAATATCAGCCATTAATGCATTTTGCTCAATATTAAATTTGTCTATAGGCAGTAGCGTTTTTCTATTTATTATTATTATTTATAGGAGTGTAAATCAAGATCCAAACCGTTGAAAATGTTCACAAGGTCAAGCACGACTATGAGACCAAATTTCATCCGTTGGATCATCACCAATCTCGAGATGCGTAAAAAACGTGAGCTATTATATCAATTTTTGGATTATGTGGGCCCCAAACACAAGATCTAAACTGTTGGATCTCTTTGGAAGGCTACACATAATCATATGGTTAATTCTCAAAAGGCTTGATACTTTGTGGATCTCGAGAAATTTATAAAAAAAACTTTCATCCATTGATATAAAAAAGTTTATTTACCATAGATATTTGCATTACCAAATACTTTTTTCAATTATAGCCTCTCTTTTCTATAACTCTTTTTTTAATGGCTCTATTTTGACGGATCTATCAAAAAAAGAGTAGAGATACCAAACAAGACCCAAGAGAAATTGGAATTTGGCGTTTCCATCTTCTTTCTTTTTGTCTATTTCTTAGACATATAAAAAGAATAGGGCCCACTTAAATGTGGATTAGAGATATTAGACAGGTCTAAGTGATCATAACCCTTAATCTCATGTCCTCCAACTTAAACGATGTATGTCATAAAATATTGTGAGTTTGAAACTGCACTACCACACTGGGGCTACAGGGGAATTTTACCCGGCTTTCTCTCCTGGGCCTGTAGGGATTATTCTAGCCCAAAGGGCTAGGAACCCTACGTTATAAAAAAAAAAAGTAATAAAATATATATATATATATATATTTGATAAAATTTAAGGGTGGATGATATCTTGACTCTTGAGGTGTCAAATAACGGGAAAGAGGATTAGAGGTGTACGTGTAGGGGAATTGGATTGGTCATAATAACAAGAAAAAGGGTCCAATGAGATAGTTTGGTGAATGAACTATCTTTACAGGGCCCACATGAATTTGTGCTAACCGTGAGGGGTAAGAAGGATTGGGATCAAGGTATATACAAAAAAACTAATCTCATCTAATGTTGTTTATATGTGAAATGAGGTAACCTATTTCGGTTGTTGCAACTGTGGACCGTTAAGATAAATGGGGGCTTAGCCGGTTGCTTCGTGTTGATTTTTGTGCATACCTACTTCTCATAAAGACCTTTTAATAAATCCCTCATGCATTTCATGGTTACAAAAAAATCCATATGGGTTTTATAAAGTTAGCTCATACACTACACCATCTTAGTAGACCATTTCTCATAATAGCTAAGTCGAACTATACAAAAGCATTGATAGGACACCAGGAAAGGCGGGGGCTGATGAGATATGACAATAAGTGTTTTGATTTACTTATGTGGGGCTATCTTAATCTGACCAAATCTCATTATATCATTAAGACCCTCTCCTGATGAGAAATTGGTCAAGTTCACTTTGCTGGTGCCGGATGGGATAGATACATGTTTAACCACTGTCCATTTTGGTGCAAGGTAGATCATACAAACTCATTGTGAATACTCTGTAACCCCCGCTTTAATCCAGCCCAAAGGGTTTGGAACCCTCCGATACCCAAAGAAAAAAAAGAAACCTATCCCTTGTATAAATATAAGTTATCCCAAGTAGTGACAACTATTTTGGAGGTCTATTGTTCCTAGAATCTTTCATTGGCTAATGGGGAGATAAGCAGGGGTGGACTTACATTAATTTGACCTGGGGCAACTTAAAAAATCAATAAAGAGTTGAATGGGCCTTGGCCCATGCCCCATGTAAATTAAAAAAATCACCCCACGTCATTGACTCTTTTATTCTCTTCCTTGATGGAAAGGAACCAAAAAAAAAAAAAAAAACTTTTCCTTCAATCTCTGCAGGGGAGTAAGATCACACAACTCATCTCCATTCTATGACTGGAGGAAGATGAAAGACTCTTGTTTGCTCTTTTATGTCTTTTATGTGATATTGGACTTGTTTTCTTAGATGTTGTCTATCTTTCTATTGGTTTTATTATCTGGGTCGTCTCCAAATCTACCATTGTAGAAGGTATTGAGGGAAGCTATGGTGGAGCTTAGAGTCGGTGGCAGTGGCGCAAAAGAAGGAGTTGAAAGAACAACATGTGTGGTTTTTCTCTCTTACTTTATATGAGTGATGAGTTTCTTTGTAGAGATGAGAGATATAACAAACCTTCATTTGCTTGAGACAAAGGCAAGGAAAAAAAGGTGTCTTATAAGGCTTAGCTTCTTTTTCTCTCCAAAGAATATTAATGGAACTCTAGATTTGGATCAATGGAATTTAAAAAATTAGGGCTAAATATGAACTCTTAATCTCTAAATTATAATTCCAAACCAAACTCCCCAAATCCTAAATGAAATCCTAAGCCCTAAATCGCCAAATCTTATATGCAAACCTTAATCCCTAATTCCCTAAATTCCCTTTATTCATAAGCCCTAATCCCGCCCAGAATCCCCTAACTCATAATCCCGAATTCCCTAGTTTCTCATTTTTGAAAATTTTCTTGGGCCATAATATGATTTTATGATTATTCTAATAATGTTCATTTGCAAATATAGGTGGGTTTCATGTGATACATGAACTTTTAGGAGCTTAAGGAAAGGATAAAGACTAAGAAGATACTAATTTTCACAATATAATGATTATTACTTTTTTAGGGTACTCTGAAGTTTTTTTTTTTTTTTGTATTGTTGTAATATGGTTGCTAATTGCTGCGCTAATTTCTTGAGTAGTAAGAAAGGCTTATCTATGAATTTGGTGTTGTAGTAGGATTCCTCACAAAAGAAAAACTAGTTGAAAATCATGTCTTTAACCTATTATATAAAGGGAATTGATCGGGTGAGAACAGTTCTCACCCGATCTGTGCGAAGTGTAATCTGGGCCGTTGGATTTCAAACACCATCCAACGGCCCCGTTTAATGATATAAAGGGAGCCTTTTGCGGCAAACAGGGCATACAACTCGTTCTAGGGCTTGGAATCGATGAGTGGCTGAGACCTGCAACGTCCCTCTTCCTTGGGAACGACGATTCAACATCAGGTCCAACATCCTCTTCTCCTCCTCCTCCTCCTCTTCCCCACTCTCCTCCGGTCCACAGAAAACGCCTCAGAATCTGCCCCGCTCAAATCTGCTCCATTTTCTCTTCCCCACCTCACATCTTCTCAAATGGACGCAGAAAGGGGAAATCATTTGGACGCAGAAGACCCAGCTCGAACCCAGTGTGAAAGGATCCTCCCTGTCGTCCAACCATTCTGTCCCCAAATGGATGCAGAAGACCCAGCTCTCCAGCTGCGCCTCCAGGTCTGGACCCCCTCGCAGCAGCCATCCCCATCTCAATTTCACGGCACATGGGCATCAGGGACGTCCATCCCCGTCGATGTCACAACCCTCTCGCAGCAACCATTTCCATGTGAGGCGTCCATCACAAGTGAGCTTTTGCAGGTTTTCCCTCTCTCCCTGTTCATGCGATTTGGTGCTTTTTTTTCATGTCATGTGAATTTTTCCTATGATGGGTGAGGAGTTCATTGCTTCTGATTCCATTAATGGGCCTACGGTATCTTCCCTTTCTCGATTCTCTATCTGGGTTTTAGTCTCTATTCTGTCTGGAATGTGCTTTTTTCTGCTCATATCTTGTATGGTGTTTTATGGGTTGTGACTTTTGTAGTGATTTCTGATGTGGGTGTTTGTTATATTGGGTTTTACTTCCATTTTGCCATCTGGGTATCTGTTTTTTTGTGCATTTCATTTGTGTTAAGCCTGGAATGTGATGGGTTCTGACTTTTGTTCAGATTTCTGATGCGGGTTCTTAATTCTTTTTGGTGATCTTGGTTGTTGATGATTTAGATGGGGTTTTAAGAAATTGATGGTTTTAGTATGCTCTTTTGTGGATTTCTGTTTTGGGTACTCATTTAGGTTTTTATGTTCTGTGTTTTTTATTTTATTTTTCTTTCTAGTTTTTTGTTGTTGTTTTGATTTTGGATTTTGCTGTGATTGAAATGGGTCTTTAGTTCATTCATTTTTTTTTGTTTCAAGAAAGCTATTACTTTATTTAATTATATATGCATATCTTTTATTGGTGATGGTATCAGTCTTTGATTAGGATTGTTAGTTTTCTTGTTATTTGTGATTCTGTTTTGTTGGAAGATTGATTAGTCTGTGTACTTATTTCTTTTCATTATGGGGAGAATCTGAGTCCTAACCTAACAGTTGAATTGCAAAAGTGTGGATTTTGAATGAGTTTGATGATGCAAACACACAGTCCCAATGCACAACCATAGCTTGCTGTGGATTTGTGCCCTTTCTCAAGTTCTAATGTATGTTTCTAGTCTACTTCTGTAGACTATTAAATGATTTCACCCAGTTAGATTAGACGACACTGTTATTGGCAATGTTTGGAACATAATTGTTGATTTAAAAAGTGGCCAAAGCATCGTTCTTATTACTTTTATTTTGTTTTGTTTTGCATGTATTTTCATGGCGTGGTTCTATTGTTGTCCTTAAACCGTCCAAAAGAACAAAGCAGGTCCATCATTACCAATTAATACATTTATACCACAGGTTGAGGAGGAGAAAAAACCCAAAGTTGGGTTTATTTTTGATAACATAGAGGAGGCTTACGATGCTTATAACATTTATGCTAAATTGGCGGGTTTTAGTATCAGATGAAGCTCTGAGACAAGGGTGAATAATAATGTTCCAGGAAAGAAAAATTAGGCGGTGACTCTATACAGCAGAGACGGAACTCATATACGCGGGAAAATTGTGGGGCACACCTTCAAATTAAAAAAACAAAGGAGGGGCAATGGGTGGTGTTTAAAATTATTGTGGAACATACTCATTTATTAAGTACCCCTAGAAAGACTCATTTATTGAGATGGCCTGGAAGGATATGTTGACAGATTTCGATCTTGTAGACAATGAATGGCTGCAGTCGATGTACAGTATTCGTGATATGTGGGTGCCAACGTACTTCAGAGACATATTTTTTGGAGAGATGTCTACAACTTCAAGAAGTGAGAGTATCAATGCTTTCCTTAAGCAATATGTGACACAGAAGAATTGTTTGTATGATTTTATGTTGCGATATGAGCAAGGCATCGCGACTCAAAAGTATCGTCAGTTGAAGGCTGATCATGACACTATAAATGGAAGACCAAAATTGATGACAGATTTGCCCATGGAGAAGAGGATGTCCGAAATATATACAAAAAAGATGTTCTACAAGTTTCAAGAACAGTTCTGTTACATAACATGCGGCATTGTTGAGCTTATATCTATATAATAAGGGAGAGCAGTATTTGAATCCCTGGACATTTTGGACCCTTGGATTTATGTACATATTTTTGTACATAAATCCTAGGGCTGAGAAGGGATTCAAGAGTTTGGTAATTTTGTAATTATTTGAAAACAAAGGGGCAATAACTTTTTACTAAGGACAAGAGGATACGGGAGTGCCATTGCTTTTCTGTGAAATTACGAAACCTGCCATTATTTTTTCCCAGAGGATATGGGAGTGTCCTTGGTTTTCTGTGAAATTACGAAACGTGCCATTATCTTTTCAAAACTTCTTTGCAAGTAAAGATATGATTAAATACACGGCTATGATTGCAATTGAGTGATTGAACGGTGTGGAATTTGGGCCCACAACTTACCAGTTTGTCCCTTCGCATATATATGCTGTTTTTCACGGATTGTGGAATCTGGGCTAACTTGGATTGTTTTGGTAGCAGATGCAAACGTGGCTTGCATGCAATTAAACTAGACTGCTTATAGTAGTGGGGCACTTCTGGTATTCAATGGTGGTTAAACAAGAGTCCAATTGGCTGGGCTGTTTTACCTAAAAAAATAAAATCCGGCTGGGCTTGATTTGAAGCTGATTGATCCAATGGGCCACATAGAGAATTTGAGTTAAATTTGTTAAATTATGGGGGGTGTTAGTTGTTAGGTGGTCAAAAGAAGAGTAATTAGATTTAATTGTTCTCAGAGCGTGGTGCGCTGTGCCTTCAGGCACGGGCAATGACTAGTATGATAAAATCGAGCAACGTATTTATAATGTTTCTTCATTCAAAAATATTCAAGAAATTGAACGAACCGTGCTCTTCAAAAATGATGATAAAGAAGCAAAATGTTCATGTCAATTATTTGAGATTCGAGGAATTCCATGTGGACATATTATTTGTGTGTTCAAACAAGAGAAAATTTATGAATTGCCTCAACAGTATATTTTAAAAAGATGGACAAGGTTCGCAAGAGTAGACGATGAATCTAACAGCAAAACACAGTTTTCATGTGATGGTTCATTGCTTGAACGACATGGAGATTTATCATATGATACTGCAGTAGTCGTTGATGAGGAATCCATGTGTAGAACAGCATACCAACATGCGAAGAAGGTTTTACAAGAGTTAAAGAAGAGTATTCGTGAAATAAATAAAAATGAAGTAACGGCAAAAGATGATAGTAAGAGAAAAGACAAGGGGACTTGCCATGAAGAGAGATATCTTGCGCCAAAGAATGCAAAGACAAAGGGTCGTCCAAAGAGAATGAAGTCTTCTAAGGAAAAAGCAATGAAAAAACCCCGGCTTTGTCGTGGACGTGGCATGCGTGACGTTGCACATGACATGCGCAATTGTCCTATGCTCGTCAAGAGGTATAATTTATTTTTTTTACATTAGAATGTTTTATATTTGATTTTTAATTTTATTATCATATAGATTGTGCTTTCTATTCTTCTTCAGTCCTATAGTTCATGTTTCTGAAAACGATGAGAGTATTTTAGAAGACGAGGACGATTATTGAATGTGAGGGCTTGGAAATAACTAATGATGATGATGGTACTTTGACACAGATTTAGATATGCAGTTATGTTGCTGAATGCTAATGACTTTTATAATGGTTTATTGACACATATTTCAATTTATATGAATGCTAATGACTTTTATAATTTTATTTTGTAGGCTTCAAATGAAGATGTGCACCACAAGTTTATGTTGTCGCAACTGGCAATGGTTCAATTGGTGGCATCAGATTTCAGTTTGTGATGGTTGTTGGTTTATTTTGATATGTGGTGTTCCATACGTTGTTTTGATGTAGTTAATGTTTGACTTTTGTTGTTTCATATGAATGGTAATGTTGCTTTGACGTTGGACTTTGTAATGTATTATTCTCATTTTGTTTCGAATGAAAGAGGTGAGTTTGAATGGGTGGATATGTTTATGTTGTTGCAGCTAGGTCCCTACGTATGATTAACACAAGGGCTTGTATAATTTCTTTCTAACGGTTAAAAGATATGTTCGGTTCAACACATTGTATAGTATCATTTCTTATCGATTTTGCATGCTGGGACTGTTCATAGGTTGATGTCTGAAACTGACAGGTTGTTAATGTTCAGCACATTGTATAGAAACTCACAGGTTGTTAATGTTCAGCACATTGACGCTGTGTAACTCTCTCCTTTGTGTGAGAGAGAAAATCTTCATCTTGAGACGATTGTTGAGATTTTTACATGGTCTCTTATCATTTATGTTCATCTAGATTTTTACATGGTCTCTTATCATTGATGTTCATCCATTGATGTTGAGATTTTTACTTGTAGAACTGTTGAGATTGTTGAGATTTTTAATGTTCATCTAGATGCCATTTTGAAGAAAGCTCCAGATGCACAAACCCATGGATCATGAAAGGTAGTTAAGTACATTTTATTGCCAACAAGATAGCAAACTTCTACAGAAAATACATGATACAGGGTAGAGTTTCTAATTCTCATTTTTAAGGGTTAGTCTACTACTATCATTACCCCTTCTCCTGGCCATCACCACCTCCATACGAACCACCACCACAGCAACCACTGACACGTTAACCCGCAAAAGCACTAATCACTGCAGATGGTTAATTTCTATTAGACTTGTATTTCGATGAACCATCTGTACATTTCCTGATCTGGGACAGGGATAGCAAGAGTCACCAGTCTGGTGGCAGTGTCATAATTGAATTCCATGTCCATCGAATCAATGGTTCATTTCAGGGGGCGCCGGGATGAGTAGGCACCAAACCGCCCACACCCACGGACTGTGAGGGTGATTGTTGCTAATGGAGAGCAATTGTCACTGAGGGCATTTGACAGCTCTGAAGCCACGTTGCCATCAAACTGCTCTGAATTTTCGGCAGCCAATGTGATGTCAAATTTCTCCACAGCCCCACTGGAGTTGAACATGTCCAGCAGTCCAATTGGTGCAAAGGAGATGTTGTGGATAGTTTCCTGTTGAATAAGATCCAACAATTGAAATGATTGAGTAAATTCTAGCTTATGTTGCAGGTGATGGGCCTGTGTTTGTTCCTTATATAATTAGATGTTGCAACTGTTACTTAGTCAACATTGCATGATTTATCACCAGCACTTTCATATTCGTAAAGATATGCTTTCATTAGCCATTTGGATGAATGTTGAAACAAAGAACCCACACAAAGTACCAATTCGATAGAGAGATGGGAGATATGAGCTTTGTAAGAAAATGACAGTTACGAATCAGTACCATGTCCTGTAAAAACATCTATTATTGAGAGAAAATGGGTCCTAATGAAGTTCAAATCTCATGGTGGATGGTTGAGTGGGAGAGGGAGCTGGGAGGCACCTGAGCACCTAAATTTGAAACACCTATGATGGATGCACGGAGAGATTCACTTAAACCGTTCTGAACAAACAAATTTTCAACTACCACCATTCTGAAACTACAGTGTCACCCAACAAAAAAATAACATTGGAGATAATTTCATTCTACTCATTCAAAATAGATTACATCATTCAAAAAACCCCTTCCAATTGTTCTTCAACACATTTTCTAACATACCATTTTGAACACGCAAATCACACTTATAAGACAACACAAAAACATCACTATACAACTTAATTTATTTGTTTTTTTTCCTTTCTTCAGATGCATGTTTCATCTCTTCAACTGCTGCCCATAATATCTCGTTCTGCCTATCCATCAGCTCATCCAATGTCTTTTTCATATTTTCGATTAGTGATGCTAAATTCTTTTCATTGCCAATTTCATCTTTCCAAATGAACATACCGCACCCATTTTCATTCTGTAAAAATAACAAATTGTCATATGTAAAACAACAAAAAATAAAAAAATCAATACATCATAGCATATAAATAAGCGTATAAATAAGCATATAAAATGCTTACTTTCCAATTAGCACACCTCCAAAATTTTCTATTTGGATTAGTCTTTGTATGTGAGGTTAGACAAATCATCTCTCCACATGAGCATTTTGGCACAAATTCATTGGAAATAGAATTGGACGACGACATGCTTGCAAAAAATTTACTTGCAACTTCATTCATCAACCATTAATCCGAAATAGAGCCACATTACTAGGAAAAATGCTAAACATTAATGAAGCATTAAAATTAAAAATGTTAAAAAAGGTGATTCAATCAAGAACAATGTGTATAAATCAAGCAGTAAAAGACACTTCTACCAAACTTCAAACACCCAACAGCAAATGCAGGCTGTTCTTCCCTCTACTACAGAACCATTGTATAGATCAAATCAAATCCATACCTCAACTACAGATCTAGGTTTTTTTTTTTTTTTTTTTTTTTTTGCTTAATGGCAAATTGAATTAAAGAAGAGGGAAAGGCCTAAGGCCCCTAGAATACAGAGAGAACCAAAACCAAACCAAACAAACAATAGCCAAAGGAGAAAAACAGAAAGAAAGAGGGAAAAGAGGGAGAGGGAAAGGAGAAAAAAGGAAAGAGGAGCCTGAGACAGGGAGGCCAAAGGCTTAAAACTGGAAGGCAGAACATCACAACCAGAAACCGCCCCCTGACTAACCATCACCTGGGCAGAGAACAAACCCTCCATAGCAGAGCTTCACAGCAGCACTACCCAACTCTCAGAGGGAGAGAAACAAACTGAGAGCAAAGAGGAAAGCCAAAGCTGGACCAAACAAAAGCTGAATTCGGCCAAGGAAAGGAGCAGACGCCGCCCTCTCCCACCACCAGAGCAGCGAGCAGAACCACAGCAACTCCAACCAGCTAAAAAAAATTCAGAACTCCTGCTGCCTCAACCTCCCTGCAGACACTGCTAACCAACACACCCACCACCAGGGCAGCGAGCAAAAACACAGCAACTCCTACCTACTACAGATCTAGGTCAAATCAGATTTTTGTGGGGGAAGAAGCTTACTGTCGAAGACTATCGTAGGATGGGGGGAAGAGCGATTCAAGCAAGATGGTGAAAGATTTTCCCTTTTTTTGTCGAATAAGAGATGTTTCCCCCTCTTCGTTGAAGATAAAAGTTTTTCTGTTGATTGGGGGAGGAGGAGGAGGAGAAGAAGAGGAAGATATGAGGTGGGGAGGATGATGGAGGGGAAGAGAAAATGGAGCGGATTGGAGCGGGACAGATTCCGAGGCGTTTTCTGTGGATCGGAGGAGAGTGGGGAAGAGGAGGAGGAGGAGGAGGAGAAGAAGAGGATGTTGGATCTGATGTTGAATCGTCGTTCGCAGATAAGGAAGAAGGGCGTTGCAGGTCTCAGCTACTCATCGATTCCAAGCCCTAGAACGAGTTGTATGCCTTGTTTGCCTCAAAAGGCTCCCTTTATATCATTAAACAGGGCCGTTGGATGGTGTTTGAAATCCAACAGCCCAGATTACACTTCGCACAGATGGGGTGAGAACTGTTCTCACCCGATCAATTCCCTTATATAAATGGAGATTGTTGGTAGTTGGCAATGATTTTTACGCAATTAACTTTATTTTTAGATTAGATATGGAAAGATATATATTAGAAAGATCAAAACTGCTAATCTATTTAAATGCAATACTTTTTCTCCTTTTCTATTGTTAATGTAAAAAAAAATCTAGTAAAACAAATATTAATATTTTCAAATGACCATTATCTACTCCACCCAAACTAAAATCCTAGGTCCGCCACTGGAGATAAGCCATAATGAGTTAGATGCAAATGGGCCTAGCTGCCACGCCCACTCACAAACAGGTTTGGGTCGGCCCACGGGCGACTTGATGAGAATGAATTGTTTCTGGAATGCACATAGATCTTCGAAGTTGGTCACACGTCAAAACCTACCTTGCATGGCCCAACAGAGTCAAGTCATCCCAAAGACTCCAGTCAATTGAATCTGCTTGTTTCTAAAAAAGCACTCAATTTAAAGTCAGCTGGGTTAGTGACTCGATGCCCTCGGTCTCTTGGGCTAAGTAAGTTTTAGAACTAGGGCAAGTGCACTAAGAGGTCAAGAATACATGAGAAATCCGTAGATTTGAAAATTTCTCACTGTGATCTATTACAAGATTACTCACTGAAAATTTATATAGTTGAGGGTTTCACATCAATATTAGTGGGTATCGTTCCATTTAGCTGAGAAAAATTAGTATTGGTGTGTAATTTTGCAAAAGTAAGTTTTTTAAAATTGATTTTCAATTCCTATGGGGTGTGGTTGGAGTACATGAAAATCCTCGAAAAGACAAAATTTCCACTGGACGAAATCTTCCAAGATTACAATTGTCGAGCGCTGATAGATTAGAGCAGTTTACCATTCTCTCCCATGTCTTGGTGAAAAATAGAAAAAAATAGGGAAAAAGGGCTTTTCCATATGGACCGGGCCTCTAGAATTTGGGTTTTCGGCTGGCTCAACTTGGACCGAACTGATTCAAACCCGGCCCATTATCAGTTGCATTTCTTGTGAACCTGCTTTTTGGCAAATCCTATCGTCCCACCAGTTCTCTCGTGGATTCACGAAATGCATGGACATTTTCCACGAGAAAGCCCCAAAAGCAAAACGCTTTCTAACCAAAGCCATGAAAGAGTAACCAAGGTAAAAGATAACCCCCCTCTCCACTTCTCTATCTCTCTCTCTCAACATGATTCCTCTACTTTTGCTGATTTTTCAGGTGTTCTTCTTCCTTGGGCCTCTTCTTCTGGCTGTAGCAGCTCTAGTTCTTGCTACATGCAACATGAAGTTGCATGTGTACCAGCAACAGGCCAATGAGCAGGCTGCACTCATGGCCCACCTGCTGTTCGAGACCTACCCAACTGAATCTGAGGCTTGGAAACGTCCTCCTTCACTTCAATATGATGATCATGGCTGACAGAAGTCTTTTCTCCTGTGCAAATTGGGGCCCACTGTGGATGGGTCATGTGCACTGGGAACGTACCTTTGCTAGTATAATATATAATATCATCTTGTTTGACTACTTTGAATTGCTTGTAATTTCATGCAAAGAGAATAATGTCAACCTCAAAGGGGTTTGTAGGATTGCTGTAAAAATATGAAGGATGATTGTCGATGGTGCTTATGGATACATAAGAATATGATGGATTGTAATTACTCTGCTTCGCCTTCAGCTGAGTTTTTTTTTTTTTTTAATTATAAATCTCCATCTTATTCTTCTTTCTTGAAATTAGTAGTGCAGTTTGATGTTTAAGCCATCTGCTGGCTCTCAAATTCTGTGGTGCAACTTGATTTAGGCCATGCTTGAATGCCAACTCTGGACTCGGGCAATGTGGGATGTGTGACTTGAAGTTCGAGCTCTAACTCGGGTTTGGATTTTGGAATCTGCATGAGATTCAAGTCATGCATGGATCAGATCTCTGGAACCCAAATCGGACTTGCACATTCACATGCATTGGCGGACCTAGCTTGTTGCAAACGGGGCTGTCGCCCCAGGTTGGAATTGAAACTCTCTTGGGATTTAATGGGACCTTGGATCAAGGGTGGGCATATATTGGAGCGATCTGGCGCAATGGACCTAGATAGGATTTAAAATGCTCGTAAAATTGAATTGGGCCTTGGAGCATGCACCACATGTCTGAACTTGTCACTCCGTATATATCTAAAGACAGCCCCACATATGTAAAGCTTCGTTGGTAGAAAAAGAAATTAAAAGAAAACATTGTGGCAGTACGGGGCTCCCTCTTTTCCCACCTCTTCTTTCGAGCCCATTATTCTACCAAATCCGAACATATCTACAAATCCAAAGAGGACCAAATCCATTCGTATTTTCATGCCTTCTTACCCTACTATAATTCAAAGATGGAATTCCACTCCCAATATCCAAAAGTTGAAGACTTTGAGAAAGTGAAAAGGAAAAGTATGGGTGTCATCAAAATGTTGTTGTATTCGATCTTTTCTCACACACTCACTCACGTTGAATCTACAGCGATCTCCATTGGGCATTGACTCATCTAATGCTTTTTGGTACTTCTCACTAACATCCTGACCTCTTAATTGCCCAATCTTCAATAACGGTCATACATTTAGTTGAGTTTCATGAGTTGGACATTTTCTAAAGAAAAACGTTTAGGTGCTATTTGGTAATGTGAAAAAAGTCTAACAATTTTTTTTTTCAAATGTTATGTCTATCAAAACTTTAGCCCCACCTAAATAAAATTCTTGGTCCGCCACTGTCCACATGTGTAAGATTTTTTGTGAACTTTTTCTGAAGTGGTCATGGTGTCTGTGATTTCTGAGATTGGTAAGAACTCCCCCGAAATTGGCAATAATCCAAATCTTATGCTCATCCAAATTGTGTGGACTGTGTACCCTTAATTGATGATGCAAATTTTGGCGCTCATCATAGTTTCAAATTATTGGGGTTTAGACATCTTTGAAGCCTAGGAAAATACCCCACCCAAAACATTGATAAGGTGGTTCTCAGTTTTAACAGGATGGTTATAGGGTGTTACAAAGGACGATTCCGGGTCAGAACCATTCCACATCCGGACCTAGACTCATTTCTAAATAAAGAAAACTTTTCTGTTATGGGTATGCGAGGGTCTTTTTCGTGTATTGGATATCTAGGGTTTTTCTTTTCCCATAAAATCCTCAAGAAACAATAATAAACGACTTATAGTATTGAACTTTACCTTGCTGGTCGTCATGGAATGACCGGTAGTCTTGAAGAAATGGGCCCCACATAAAGTTATTTGGAGCAGATTAAATATCAGACATGGGCCCTATTATTGGGTTTTTGAGGATGGGTCCAAAGGACTAGCCTAAACAGATATGAATTTTGATGTTAATCCTCCTCTACCAAGCCCATCTATTCTGAAATTTAAAAGAATAAAAACAACTTCATCATTTTGAATGTTGAGGATTTTATATATGAAAAAAACACTTTAGGTGGCCATTGCACCAAAAAGGCCATTTTAGCTAAACCCACACCAAACCACCCTTCCCATCCAAAAATCTCTTTTTTTTTTTTACCATTTTTTTCGAGAGTCGATGTCGACCCTGGTGCATTCTTGGAATTCACATTCTACTAAAGCAGAATGTCAATAGCTGCGTCACTATCAACTCTTACATTGTCAAGAAGATTTAGAAATACTTTGAATCTAAAATTAAGAATTAGGGTTTGATTGAGGTACCCCTTTCAGTCCTACAATAACAGATTTAGGACATTTAATTTGCGATTAACCCATGTAAGCTAGCTTGGGGACACATTATAGGATACTAAATTCATATGACATTGACGCTAAATAAAAACAAAAGGTTAAAAAAGAAGGGGCTTTTGGGCGAGGATTTAGATAAAGTGACCTTCTTTGGTAAAATGGACACCTAAAGTTTTTTTTTTTTTTGGGTAAAATCCTCTTGAATGTTTAATCTTCCTTTTATTTTGTAGCTGATTTTAATATTTTTTCCCTTTAGCAAAAATTTTGATTCAAAGAGACTTTTTTTAATCTTAAACAATCAAACTCACATTTCAGGTGCTTTGATTTTTATTTATCTTTTAAAAATCTCAAATCAACGACAAAACTAAATCTATTATATAAGATGCTTTTCAGCAGTACGGGATGCTTTTGAAGGCATAGGGATATCTCAAAAAAATCCCAAAATTAAATGACACTGGTTCCCCGACATTGGAAATTCATCCATACAAACATGCTCTCAAAGTGCATGTGACTACTGTCAAAATGAACATCTTTTAGGGCACGTTCGTGTAGCCCATTTTCGTGGAAAATGATGTGGTTTTCTGCAGAAAACTCATTTTTCATGTATTCTGTGTGGTAGTTTTTCACGGAACTGCTTTTTCCTTCTTAGGCATGGAAATAGACTTTCGGGGGGATAGGACGGGAATGGAAATAAACTTCTTGGGGTGGGGGGATGGTAAATCCATTTTTTGGGGGGGAGGGGATGGGAAATCCATTTCCACATAAAACTCCATTTCCTCACTCCCACACGCCCACTCCACCAAGCCACCCTCTTTCTTCTCCCTCCCCTCCCAACCCCACCCACTCAGTCGCTCACCCATCCCACGCAACCCATCTAGCGAGTAGTTTTCACTATGGGAAGTCCATTTCCACATAAAACTGAATCTAAATTTTCTCACTCCCACCCCCATTCCACCAAGCCACCTTTTTTTCTCCCTCACCTCCCAACCCACCCACTCAGTCACTCACCCACCCCACGCACCCCACCCATTTAGTTGTTTTCACTAAAGAAATCTACAGCTGTGCTAAACAACATTAGCACTAATTCATCGAGAAAAAACTTTTTACACCAACCATGAATTTCTAACTCTCTCGTAAAACCTTTTCTGAGTTATTTAAAAATCATAAAATTTACTTGCGAGCAACAATTTCATCTTTCCATGGAAATTATCTCCATGCAACAAATGTGCCCAGCGGGACCCCTATTTGGAAAGTTCAATTAAACCAGGTCCATGCATCAGGCCACGTGTACAGTTAATATTTCCGTTCATACAAAGCCCTTAGTCTTTCCTACTCGTCTTTAGCTGAGCCCCGCAGTCACTGGCCATTTAGATTTGAGGGCTTTCGTTTCCGACGAGGAACTGCTGCGTATTTGATATTGAATGGGATACATACAAGAGGCCAGAGAGAATCATGTCAAGAAGAAGGTCGAAGAAGGTAATCAAAATCCAAAACCAACAAAACCCCTCTAAATCCCTAAAGACCTGTTCCCTTACTCTCTCATTTTTCATCTGGAAACTCCAGCGATCATAGAAATCCTCTGGAAATCGTTTTCCTTTGAAACCCACATTCTCTGGAAACTGTAATCACCACCCAACTCAGATTGGGCAAGGGGTCACTGAGATTAGTTTGTAAATCTAATTGCCTGTAACACTGTTTACATGTGGTGACTTAGATGTAGCTCAAGTTATATAAATGCATGGAATCTCATTTACGCGTAAACAGAATTCCCTGCATTTGGATTGCATATTTGCATGGCCTGTTTGTTTCATCGTGGAATTGAATTCCCAGCAACTCTGAGAAATGTATTGATGGAATGAAGGTGGATCTCCTTAAATGGCTATGAAATAATCTCCCCTTCAGTGGAAAATGAATTAAGAGGAGATGGAAATGGTTTACAGGGGTGATGGCTGGGTAACCATTCTCCATTAAAAGAGATTATTTGATAGCCATTTATGGAGATTCACCTTTATTTCTTCGATTTTAGCCGCTTTTCTGAAATGCATTTCTTATAACTTTTAGGAAATCAGGTTCAAACAAACAGGCCCATAAAGATGGAACATGCCGTACCATTCCTTACATTTTATTTTGTGTTTGTTAAGGCCCTGTTTGCATCATTGGAACTTGATTGCCTGGCACTCAGTATACCTGTAAGTCTGTAACAGTGTTTCCCTGTAATTAGTTAGTGCAAAGAACAAATCAACTATCACCTAGAGGTAATTCAGCTTATCCATTTTCTCACTATTTTTACAAGGCCTCATTTTGGGACACATTGGAACCGCATTGTAATAGCCAAGGCCAGCGCCTTTATGTAATGGTGTTTTTTTTTTTCAATGTAATTATAAGAATATGAAATTAATCAATCCTTTTGGTTCCTAAGGTATTTTGGTGTAAAACCTTGGAACATGATGTACCTGTGGACAATGGAGCTTTGCTGTATGATGCCTATATATATGGATATGGACACAGATACAAGGATTGGGGCATGGCTTTGCACTTTTGGAAATCCAGGACATTGTTAAAAAATACCTTTCCCATATATAGCATGAATTTCATATTTATATATTATAGTAAAATTCATCATCATCATCGAAGCCTCATCTGTTAGAAAACTAATATAACTATTATGATGATCATTGTTCAATTCCTTTCTATCATTCTTTTATGCTGAAGAAGGTAAGAAGACTTATATAACTATATGAAATAGTGGACTCACTGGAGTAGGATATGCCAAACTTATACCCTATAAGTATTGGTGCAGCATCATGTTGGTACGAGTATCATATTAGTACGACATGAGTACACTAGGGATATAACTTTTTTTTCTTTTTGACTCTCTTCATAAGCTTGGTGTAATGGTGTCCATTGTCCTCTATGGAGATGCCCAGTGCATGTTGCCAATAGAAGTAATTACTGGCTTGCTTGTATTCATTTTCCCATTTTAAATAAAATTCTCTCTCTCTCTCTCTCTCTCTCTCTCTCTCTCTATATATATATATATATATTATCATTAGTGCATGCTGTCATATGAAAAACAGCAGATGTATTAATTGACATCTATTAAGTTCAAACTTCAAAGAGCATATCATATTTTTGTGTTGCATTCCTTTTACAAGTTCATTTCCTTTCTGTGTATCAACCATGAATTTCTGATAGAAAATATTGGTATTTATCTTTATAGTGTATATGTATAGTGTATCTTCATTTATTTATTTCTTGATCGGCCAGCTTTACGCAGCAAAATGAAGCAGAAAGCACTTAAAGAATGTGATCACTACACATCAAAGTATGCCGAGTGTGCTACGGGGAGGACTCTATCTGTTGTTTGGTGTTGCAGGAAAGAAGCGAAGGAGTTAAATCAATGCCTTAAGCAATAGTAAGTTCAACACCATTGTTCATTGTTTATTTTGTTCTTGAACTTTTATGAAGTCTAATCAAATTGAAATTTGGAGTGCATATGCTATGAGTTTATTATATGTCTCAACATTGGTAAAACCCTCAATATACCTTGGCTTACATTTCAACTTCTACTGATCTTGCTGATCACACGTTGGAAAACACATGTTTTGCAACTAATCAGTGTGAATTAACTGAACATATATATTCATAGACATATCGGGAATGAAGAAAAAAGACACCGGCATTACTGTAATTTTTTGTGGTTGACAAAAATATAAAGGCCTATCATGTTTTTCTCATGATATTACTAATGAATGTGTATGGGCACATGATAACCCAATCATATGAGAAGAACCTTCAGTTGGGTGCAGCCCACACTTCAGAGGCTATCATCGATCATCATCATTAAAGCCTTATCACAACTATGTTGGGGTTGGCTACATGAATTCTGTTTCTCCATTCCAATTCATCCTGACTCAAATCCTCAGATAGGTTATAATTCTTCAGATCTTTCCTTGGTACTTTAATCCATGTCCTCTTCGGCCTACCCCTTTTCCTTCGTGGGCCATCAATCTACATAGAAAAACTTTACGTCAATGCCACTATTGTTGGCCTATATTGGACATATCCAAACCATCTTTAAAGAGTCTCTCTTATTTTCCTCCTGTTGATGCTATCCCTAAAGTGCTCAGTATTGATTTGGTCTTTTCTGGTTTTACGACATTTCCAGGTCAACATTCTTATATTTGGTACTCTCATTTTGTGCATATGTTGCTTCTTAATTGGCTGACATTTTGCGCCATAGGTTATAGTTAACTAATCTCTATCCTGCAAAAATTTTCCTTCTCTTGTTGGTATGCGCCAATTCCAACAACTCCATAAGCTAGTCTCTACATCAGCCATCCCGCTTTTATCACATGTTTAACATCTTTCTCCATATCTTATTTGCACTAATTATCGAGCCAAATTATTAGAATGAATCTCTCTATAGTATCCCTTGAGCTTTATAGGAGTTTCAAAGTTTCAAGTCTTTGTACATCCTTAATAAAGTTGCAGTTTATGTATCGAGTTTTTGTTCGACTTATTTTGAAGCTTTTGGATTCTAAAGCTTCTTGCCATCTCTGAACTTTCTCATTCATGGCACTCTTGATCCATCCACAACATAATATCATTTACTAACAATATACACCAAGGTATGTCTTCTTGAATAGGACCAATTAACTCGCCCATAATAAGTGCAAAGAGATAAGCAATTAAAGTTGACCCCTTGATCCAAACCTATGGTCATTAGAAACTCACCTGTGTCCATAGGCAATTCTCGTATTTGTTGTTGCTCCCTCATACATATCTTTTATGATGTCAATATAACCTCTTAGGACCACTCCTTTTATTTACACCCACCAAATTAGATCTCTTAGCAACATGTTGTAGGCTTTCTCTGGATCGATGATAAAGATCATATGATATTTTTTTTCTTTTCTTTCGGTATTTTTTTTATATCAATTGCCTAAGTGAGGAGATAGCTTCCATAGTTGTCCTTCCTGGCATGAAGCCAAATTGATTTGCAGATACCTTGGTCTTTTGTCTAAATTTTCGCTCCATTACTCTCTCCAATAGTTTCATGTTGATATAACTTTATATATCTCCTTTTTTCTTGTATATAGGTGCTGCAACAATTCTTCTTCATTCACCCGTCATTTTTTATCCTTAAAATATCTTATTGGTGAGCGTAGTGTTTTTATTTTATTTTATTTTTTAAAGGTGACTGTAATAATAAAAACTATACAGTATTGGAGAGCTTAGTTAACCAGATGTATCCAATTTCTCCTAAGCTTTTCCTAGCGTCTATTGAAATGTCATCTGGTCCCATAGCCTTTTTTTGTTTTCGTTCTTGTCAATGCTTTTTTTTTTTCAGGTATGCTACCCTGATTTTGTGGTAAAAGGTGTGTACTACTAACGAAGTAACCTCTCTTGGTCATGAGCCTCCTATACAAACTTCATATAAAAGTTTATTAAAATATTTTCTCCACGTTTCTTTAAGTCGTTGTCCTTCACTAAAACCTTTTGATAATTGCTCTTTATACATTGGGCATGATCTAAGTCTCTACCTTTCCTTTCCATCATTTTTGCAAGCTTGAATATATCTCTATCTGTTTCCTTTGTTCCCAACTTATTAATATAGATTGTCATCTGCTTTGGATTGTGCATCACTCACTTCTTTTTTAACTTCATTATTTCCCTTTTTATATATTTTATAATTTTTCGTATTTCTATTCCCGTGCTAAACTTTGTAGTAACATCTTTTCTCTCGAACAATTTTCTGAACCCATACACTTCACTACCAAGTTTCTTTATCAATGTGTCCTTTTCCCTTTCAACTTTTCAATTATCTCTTTTGTTATTATTCAAATATAGTCATCCATTTGGTTCCAAGTCATTGTAATTTCTCCCTCCAATATGCTTAAATGTTGTTGCCCTTTCCCCTTTTAAATCCCCCCTCCTTATTTTAGGACTCTTTATATTTACTGCCCCTCTCCTTTTACTTCTGATGCAAACATTTAAAACTGCTATCCTATGTTATGCAGTCAAACTCTCTTCTGGAATAACCTTACAGTCTTTACAAGTTAATAGGTCATGTTTTCTAAGTAGGTCTATTTGGATCCTAATTCCACTCTTTTCAGATAATTAAATGCTTGTCTCTTTTTATAGTATTTGTTTGTTGTTATAAGGTCAAATGCCAACGCAAATTCCAAGATAATGCATCCTAACTCATTTCTTTCCTCACTCCTTATTCTTTGTGCACTCTCTCATACCCTTTATTATCATTTCCTGCATGCCCATTTAAGTCCCCTCCAAACCAAACCAAACCAAACCAAACCAAGCCTTTTCCCACTAGGTGGGGTCGGCTATATGGATTTGACGACGCCAATCAAGTCTGTTTAGGGCCATGTCCTCCGTTAGATCCATGTAGGCAAGGTCATGTTTAATAGTTTCTTTCCAACTTCTCTTGGGTCTCCCTCTCCCTCTCCTACTCCTGGCAATCTCTATGCCTTCACACCTTTTAACAGGTGCTTCCATTGGACGCCTTCTAACATGGCCAAACCATCTTAGTCGATTTTCTCTCATTTTATCTCCAATCGGTGCTATTCCTACTTTGCCCCTAATCTCCTCATTCCTAATCCTATCTCTCCTTGTGATCCCACACATCCATCTTAGCATTCTCATCTCCGCAACTTCCATCTTTTTAACATGATTATGCTTTACTGCCCAACACTCTAATCCATATAACAATGCTGGTCTTACCGCCACCTTATAATACTTTCCTTTAACCCTGAGGGGGACTTTCCGATCACACAAGACCCCCGAAGCACTCCTCCATTTGGTCCACCCGGCCTGAATCCTGTGACTTACATCAGTATCAATCCCATTTAAGTCCCCTCGCTGGAATTTTTTTTTCACTAGTTGAAATTTCTCCTATTAAACCAACTATCTCTTCTCAGAATTTTCTCTTAACACTTTCATCTGATCCTGCTTGGGGTCCATAGGCACTAGTGATATGTATTATAACTTCCTCTAACACTAGTTTAATTGCTGTAAGTCTACCACCCTATGTATTATATCTTCCTCTAATACTAGTTTAATTGCTATAATCTACCACCCAGCCCTTTACCCTCACAATCTTTTCTTTCAAATCCTTATCTACTGCTATACCTATTCTAAGCTTTATCCCCTTTCCACTTTGTTTCCTATAAATGGGCTACATTAAATTTTCTTCTTTTCATTGTATCTACTAACTCCATGCTCTTGCTTGTCATGATTCTTATATTCCAAATAGTAAGTCAAATCCTCCTATTCCTTTGGACTAACTTTTTTATCCTCCACTTGTCCATGGTGTAGGAATCCTTCCCTACTTTCCACTATAAATGAGCATTGTTGCAGTATGCTGCTTATAGTGTGGGACGCCATAGCGTGATCACGGAACCCTTATCTACTTTTCATTGCAACAGAGTGTTGCCACAGTGCGTCGCTCATAGCAGGGAACGCCCTAGCATGATTGTGGAATGTTGTTTCCTTAGAATGTATATTTGGGTTGCGACAAAGGTTTTACGTTGGTTGTCACCCCAATGCAACCCTCCTTTATTCAGGCCTGAGACCGGCAGTAAAAACTGGGGAAGCTTCACAGGTGGCCAACAAAAAAAGAGGCATGCAATGAATTCTAACCATCTGATCAATAGCTCTCAGAATAGGCCTGTCAATCTGGCCCTTTGACAATGGGGGTGGGGCTTGGCTCAGCCCTTAAAATGAGGGCTTTATTTTTCTTAAAAATCCGTAGAGACGGGCTTGGACAGAATTTTGTAGGCCCACAAATTTTGAGGGATATATAGTTAGTTAGCCTAAAATACCCCTCCCTGTGAACACTCGAATAACAGTAAGAAAATGATCTATAGTGATGATATGCATCAATAATTGTGAAAGACTCAAAATAAAAACAATAAGTTTGTTAGCCTAAAATACCCCTCACTGTGAACAGTCGAATAACAGTAAGAAAATGATCTCTAGTGATGATATGCATCAATAGTTGTGAAAGACTCAAAAAAAATAAAATAATAAGAAACAACCAATAATATATGATTGGTGTTAATTTCTATTGTTTTTATTTTCTAACTATCTAACATCTATGGTGTTAATAAACATTGATCTTTATTTTATTTTATTCAACTATAGTTGCCAAAAGGCTTTGATATTTTTAATATTCCTTTGGATATCTAAATGTGCTATTAGGACTATTTTTTTAAATTATATATATATATTAATCTATTTGCATTTTTTGAAAGTCTAAGAACATGTCTTTGTGGTTAGGTGTACATTTTTGTGTTCTTTGTTTTCTAAATTTTGTGCAGTATCAACTACAATTGTATGAACAATCTATTGATGCTCAATTGTAGAAAAAAAGAAATAAAAAAATGTTTCTCTTGTTTTTAGGCCTTGGGCCCTGCATTGGCCATCGAGGGCCTAAGTAGAGCAAACCCTTCGAGAGCTTTGGCCTGTCAGGCTTTTCCCTTTACCAGGCCTATCTCATAGTGGATGCTTGAGATCATGTATTGAAAGATAAGTCCAATCATTAAGTTTGCTTGGATGATTGGATCTATTTCTTTGGAAACCTTTTTATTTAATTCATTTTTGTAGTTAGTAGAGAATATGTGTACTAGTTTTTGTTTTATATATAGTATATATACACACACTATCTTCTAGCCTTTTAAATGGATCTTGACGCACAATGGGGCTCTTTTGGACTTGGGAAACCAATTGATATCTAGTTAACCCCATCCAGGAAAGTACAATTAGGGACAAATGCTGACACATAGTTGGAAGATGCTCCTTGCTGCAATCACGAGGTTGTGGGTTTGAGTCATGTTACCAGTCAGAAAAAGTAAAATTAGGCAAAAAAAAAAAAAAAAAAAAAAACCACGAACATTTCCCCCAAAAGTGAACCCTGGTCTTTCATGAGATGCCTGCAAATTCAAGCCAATATAAATAATTAAGAAGAAATAACCAACAGTCTTGATTCAGTGGATAGCTGTGTCCCCTGACCATCAGATGAAAGACGCATATATCATATATTTACCATTTTTTCATGTCAGTTGATTTGATCAGGTGTCTCAGTTACCCCTTTTTTTTTTGCAGCACTAATGATTCTGTCTTGGAGGAAATGAAGAAAAGTTACATGCTAGAACAGGATAACAAAGGGGCTGGTAAGCTGTAATGTAATGTTCATTGAGCTTATTTAAAGGTCTATAATAGTGGTGTGGCGTCTGATGAAGTTTTTTCTTCCCTGTTAGCAGCCATCCCTGAATACAAACAGCTCTATGCTTGCGATTAATTTTCCTTTTTAGTCAAACTATGATAGTGAAACAACTATTATTTTCATTTTCACAATCTGGATGTGCATGCATTATGGATTATGGCTTTTGATTTAAGATCTCGTCTTTGCTCGAAAGAGGTAAAACCGTAAAAGCCATGATAACCAAACATACGTGTCTCAAAGGTGAATAACAGTGAGTAAATGGGAGGGAGGGCCATGTAGTGGATAGCATTAGGAATTATCCTCCGCAGCCAAAGAATTCTGAGAATTTGGAGGGGCAATGCAGATGCCTTTTTGGAATTCTTCTTGTTGGGTCAAGATGGTTGTAACCTAACTAACTGGCCTTGCCTTTGCATCACTGACTGGCTGGTAAGGTCACTTCAACCTTATATACTTCTCAATAATGTCACAAATGCGGCCCCTATTTTGAAATAGCAGAACACGTTTGTTTTAGAGGCAAATAGTATTGCAAGAACACATAATGTCATTGACTGGCTGGTAAGGTCACTTCAACCTTATATACTTCTCAATAATGTCACAAATGCGGCCCTATTCTGAAATAGAAGAACACATTTGTTTTAGAGGCAAATAGTATTGCAAGAAAACCAGTGCAGATGGAAGGAAACAAAATAGAAAAAAAGAGGCCCAATAGCTGCCAGTTCATTCTACTATTCCCTCATGATCAGGAGATGTTGAGTGCTTATATCTGGAGTTCTTGACAGAAGTCATTGCTTGCACCGAAGGAAGATTGTTAGTATGGGCGAGATCTTCGGATAGTATCAGTTCGATTGGGGTGGGGGAGGGAGGTTCCTGTGCTGTTAGTGACCCTTCAAGTTGTGAGCAATTGAAACTATTGTGATAATGACAACAGTAATAGTGGTATTAACATATTGTTATTGTGATATTTTCACAATATTTTCCTAAAATCTCTATAGTTTATAAATGACAAACTTTTAGCATCATGACTCATGTATAATTGTTTTTCTAGTAGTTTGATTTTCCATGGTGCTTTCCCATTTGAAACTTGGGACAAACCCAAAATCTAAAAAAACCGCTTGTTAATAACTATGCCTTTATTAACCTGTTCAATATTATTTGTGATAGCTTCCCATATGCCTACTCCATTTTCCAGGGTATCATCTCCCAATCTCTTTTCTTCTCTTTGGACTTCTTCGAATATTTCTTCTCCGACCTGTTATTCCATTTCAATCAATTTCATGCACATGTCCATTGCAAGTATCTCTGACACCTGTACTTTCTAGAGAAATGATGCCACAGGTAAAGATATTGAAGATAAGATTCAAAGAAGGTAAAGATTCAAACAAACGTACAAAGAACATAGATCTCATATCCTGATCAGCGGTATCCAAATATACCCTCAATATACCCTTTTCTGCAGTTTTCCAACTAAAAGGAGAGATGGTCAAAAAGGAATTAATCCTGCATAGCCTATTGACAAGTTTGCACAAGTGGGGTGGAAGATCTTCCAGATTTTGAGATAAAAACAATCCACTTTCCCATGGATTTTTTGCCCCGTCTTTTCCATCTTATCCATGGAATTTTGACACTCAATGAATTTTCTTTTTTCAGATCTATTTTCAGTTTACCATTGAAAGAACCATGAAGAACACTAAAAAAAAGAGAACATGTTAAGGAAACCCATTTATAGACTTTTTGATGGGGCTAACCTGTTATCAATCCGAACCCTTCCCCACAAGCTTACCGCAGTGATTGGTGCACACCCTAGTTTCAAATGGTCTGATGATTGTTAGCTATTGGATTGAGTTGCCATAAAATGAACTTTTAAAACCCTTAATTTTGAGGCCTTAAAATCAGGTTTTAAGATTGTCTTTTTAACATTGTCTCATTAGATTGATATTTGGTCAACCCGTATTCTATACCATAACATTCTTATCTCTTTACCCTTATGATTGTCATGCATCTACGCAGGCTCCTTATAGACATGAGTGTGCTTTTATAAAGAAACCTGCACACTCCCGGGTCACAATTCTCTCATCAGGGCCAGGGTACTACTGCCTTGAATAAAGTCTCCATGGCACGGTCTGGAACTTGGTTTCTGCCATGGCCCTTATAATGAAGGCTGATTCATATAACACTTGTGCGATGTTATTTGTTATGCTCAAGTCTTTTTGGACTATCTAATGTATCATAGTGGTAGAGCTGTCCTATACTTCATCTAATTCTTCCATGTTAATGGTTTTTAAGCTGTAACAGGCTGAAACCATAAAAACAAATGCTTAGAAATCAATATAACAAGATGAAAAAAATTGGTTTTTGTAGAATCTACTCAAAATTAATGGGTGAAACCAAAACTTGATGGTGGTATTTTAAACCGTTTTACATGGTAGGACCTATCACATAAGTGGCTTGGATGTCTGGGATGTGGGCCCACTGTAAAACTGGAAACCTGGGGCAAACAATATTTCTCTGAAGGCCAAGCATTGTTTCCTTTTCTTGGTCAAAAGGAAGAGAGGAATAAAAGGAGGGAATGTTTGGAGGAATAATAGAAAGATGGTTCTACCCATGTGTACCTGGGATCTTTATATGGGCCTGGTAAAGAAGACGTGTATTGGTATTTTTGTCTTGCCCCTTGTTTCACCGTAAAGGGGAAACAGAAAACAATATTTTAAAGGGATGATGAATAGTGATTTGATATGAATGGAGTCCCAAGGATTCCCATGGACTGTAAAGGTGGGCCTCACCAAAAGAAATGAACAGATCCATCCTTGATATTCCTTGGGCCCCATCACTTTGGGCGGTGTGAGGTTCATGGTTACCTACCAGTTCTATCAGCAGCCATTTCATTCTAAAAGGTGGTGGCGTGGGCAAGTGGGCTTCCACCTTTTTATGTGCAAGTGTAGGCTGAGATTGTCTTCAGTTAAATGTTAGATATCAACAACATGGTGTCTGAGATTGTATTCACATGATTCTCCTTCTTACTTATCTCATTTTCAAGAAGCTTCTTTTCTTGGTAAACTGCTTTTAATTTTTTCTTCTCTCATTTTTTTTTTTTTGGTGATTTTTTTTTTCAACTCAGATGACAAAATCCCCTAGATCTGTGTAGCTAAAATTAAGATCAACTTGGCTATATATGGGTGAGCCCATAGCACAGTTGCTAGCTGCGAGGTGCTCATTGTCACAACTAGGGGCTTCAGAGTTTGAGTTTGTTGTCTTACCATTAAAAAGGAACTTAAATTTATACAATTTTTATGCTCCCCAATTTTATTTCGTGCACCAAGTACAACTGATCAACCCAACCTTTTAATCCTTTCCTGTCTTCCCCTCCCTAATCTGACATTCATCTAACAAATGCTCAATGTTGGACTAACTTAAAAAAAACCCGTATGGTAGTACCATTAATTATCTTGGTTAGTCCCATTAAATGTTGAAGCCCTAACATTTGACTGGAATCAACCAGGAATGATTCCAATCGTCTCTTATCAATATTTTATTAGTGCATATGATGTTTGAATCATGTTTTTAATGACTAGTCATATGCATCAGAACCGTTGGGTCTTACATGGATAGGCCATGTTCAAGTCATCTCTTATCACAGATCATTTGAGAACTGTACTTGAATCTAATCTCTGGCCATTTTAATTGTTTGATAGTACCTTGGAGATGGTTGGGATAATTTGTAGGGAGTTGGCTATCTTTTTAACCATTGGAAGGCTATCTTTCAATAAACAACTGAACCACCAAAAGTGGCATCCACAGTATGTTGAAAAGAATACATAAACTATTCAGAATTGCTTAGAATACAAACATGTCAGCCACTTAATTTTTTGGAATGCTATCAGTCAGCCTACTTTTCCTCTAGGCATGTTTCAGGTGCTTCCATTTTTAAACACAAACTGGTAATGCATTTAAGTCAGCTAGGGTCAGGTGCAGCTAATTTGGAAAGGGAAAGCAACACCACATCCACCCACCCACATATGACAGATGACAAAGATAACACTTACAAGGAAGGGAGTAGAAACTGATGGGACCCACCACTGTAGCATCCTTGTGGGACATGTGGCTTCAATCCTCTTGCCCACTTGTCAAGGAATGAGAGGGGACTCCTCACTTGAACTTTCGGCTTGACTTTATGCCCTTCTGTACGCATATATATATAGAGGTGCATGGGAAGATTAGTTTGTGTCTAAGCTATCAGTATCAGTAGTTGTAAGCAAAAGAGTCCTCTTTTTACTATCAAGAAAATAAGAGAGGAAGGAAAGGAGGGCCCTCTTTTGTGTTTGATTACCATTGCATGAGAAGGAGAAGGATGGGTGCCATTCCCTTGAGTAATTCAAGGTTCAACCTCCACCATGTTGGCAAGGACCATACCCAAAATGGAGATGTGGTGGAAGAGGTTGAAGGACTCATCAGACTCTACAAGGATGGCCATGTAGAGCGGTTTCCGATAGCCCCACATGTCACATGCACATTCGCCCCAGAGGCTGATGTGGCTTCCAGGGATGTGACAATTGATGGCTTGACCGGAACATGGATGCGCTTGTATCTTCCCAAGCGCCAGGCTAAGCTCCTCCCTCTAGTCATTTACTTCCATGGAGGGGGATTCTGCGTTGGCTCTGTGGCATGGAAATGTTACCATGAGTTCCTGTCTACTTTGGCCTCTAGAGCAGACTGCATGATCATGTCAGTGAACTATCGCCTTGCGCCGGAAGATCGCCTGCCTGCTGCCTATGAAGATGGATTTAATGCTGTAAAGTGGGTGAGGCAACAGGCCTTGAGTGGCTCAGATGAGCATAGCTGGTGGTGGAACCGGTGCAACTTCTCTAGGGTGTTCCTTGCTGGAGACAGTGCTGGTGCATGCCTCGCCCACAACGTAGCGGTGCGACTTGGATCACCTGGTGTATCTGAGTCCACCATTCTAAAGCCACTGTGCCTCAAAGGTGTCATTCTCATACAACCTTTCTTTGGCGGTGAGACTCGAACATCATCGGAGAAAAATGCGGTGCAGCCGCCTTACTCGGCCCTTAGTTTAACGGCGTCAGATGCTCACTGGAGGCTTGCCTTGCCATTTGGTGCAACCCGTGACCATCCATGGTGCAACCCATTGGCTAAGGGTGCCCCCAAGTTGGAGGACCTGAGGCTTCCCCCTGCTCTAGTTTGCATTTCAGAGTTGGATATACTGAAGGATAGGAACTTGGAGTTCTGCAATGCCATGAAAAAGGCAGGGAAGATTGTGCAATATGTGGTGTACGTGGGTGTGGGGCATGCTTTCCAAATTCTGCATAACTATCCACAGTCGCAACTAAGAACCCATGAACTAGTATCACATGTGAAGGCCTTCATCAACCACTAAAAATACATTAAAATGAATGCTTGATTTTCTAGGCATACAATGTGCATACATCTAGTGTCAAACATGTGGGGTCAGATGTAGTATAACTTCATTGTTAACTCTTCATTAGCTGAAAAGGTGAAATTGATGTACTGTACTAAACAAAATACTAGTTTGTTTATTGTATTATATTTTGTTTGTGTACTTTTTTTTTTCCTTTTTTGGTTGCATCTTCTTTTTTTTTTTGGGCATACGTGAGTCTCAAGCTTAGGTAAAGGAGGGTAAGAACAGTAGTTAGCTATAAAAATTTGCTGCTCTTTGTTCGAGTTTTAATGCTTTAAGCCAACACAAATCAGCTGGAGAATGACAGAGGAAAAAAAGGAATACACCTTTAGATCACTCATCCAAGAACCACTCGTGACTAGGGTGGCAAAACCTGACCCAATGTGCTAACCCGACCAACGTTCGACTCGACTCGACCCGACCCACTGAAGCCAACCCCCTATACATATGGGCTGGTCACGGGTCTAGAAAACCTGACCTGCATCTAAACAAGTCAGGTTAGGGTAGATCCATATGATCGGTTTATACTAGTTGACATTGACAAGCATTGCATCTGGCTGATGCTGGTCAAGTTGGGGTTGTCTGCCAAGTTTTGAAAACAGGTTGAATTTGAGTTGGGCTTCAACTTGTATCAATCTGACCATTTGCCATACCTATCCAATAAAAATAATCAAATTCGAGTTTAGAGGTGGGTAGCTGAGTGCTTGATCCTATCTGTGACACTAATAAAAGCTCAATGTGAATTGATGGTTGGGATCATTGTATTAAACTCAACCCATCTTTCAGCCATCTAATTTCTGTTGTTAATGGATACTAATTTGTGATAATAAAGATTGATTATCCATGATGCCAATGTAAAGCAACTTGAAATCATGAATTCTTTGGACAATATAATCTCTCAAGAAAGTAGAGATTTCATTCAAGAGAGAGATCTGAAAAGTAAATTGAAATGGGGACAAAGTGGGTTGATACTTTTGTTTCTAAATTTAATTGCACAAACATAGAATATATGTGAATTGAATACATAGTAACTCATGTCATAAGTGGTTAAAGATGAACACCAAAGGTGAATATGCAAAAGTAACCATTAAATAGTCTCCCTTTTAATGTAAAGTGAATTGGAAAATTAATATCCAGATAATTCAATACCTAGGAAAGTCAAAGTCCCATCTCTATCACCTTAATCCTTTATATCCTATTATTTACCCCTCACTTCTTCAATAATTCTGCCATGAGCTTATTCGATTGAGTTTCTGTGTACATCTTGGAATGAAATTCAAAGCAGAAAAACACCTCCTAAATGATCATGGTGATGTAGAAAGTAGATTATGGGGTGTTTCGATGTGCATTGTAATGTGGATAACTTTCTAATTGTGACAGCGTTTGACGGTGGTGGTGGTGGTTTTTTTTTTTTTTTTTTTTTTCCATCATTCATTCATTCATTTCAAGTCACTTAATAAAACTCAGTGCATTATGGAACAAGTTTTTAAAGGTTTTTTCTTTTTTCGTGTAAAAGCCCAAGGAGCCTTTTTACAAAAGAAGAATCCTATGCTACATGCTAAGTGCACCTTATGGTGTTTTCAACTCCTACGGGACCATCTTATGATACATTCTAGTGCACCATAAAACAGAGACTCCACAATAGGCACAAATTTCAAATTAGATACCCATCTAAATGAATTGGACCGTTGGATCAACTCTGCACCTGTTTTACACAGTAAAAATTTGTTGGCCGTTGATAAGTGGTTAGGATGTTGTGGGGGGGGGGGGGGGGAGATCTTCCATTCCCTTAGCCCTATCCCTAGGTGGGGCCTCGGGAGGGCCCACAATTTTAAAAACGATGATTGGAAAGCCTGTGACATCCCGAACCGAAGTGGGGATGCCTATTACGTCCCAAATATTCATCTGCCACGTGGAACTACGTTGCCCGACAGCCAATTACTGTTCTCCACGTGGAATTACCGTTGCAAAACTGTAAGTTTCCTCTCATATCTCGCCAAGAAGGTCAGGAAAGCACCCACTGCGTCTCTTTACAAAACAACACGACCCTTTCTTCATTTTCTTCTTCTTATAATCTCTCTCTCTCTCCTCTCTCTCTCTCTCTCTCTGTCTCTCTCTAACCATGTGTGACTCTAAGTATAGTGAGAATCAGAAGCAGTTAACACCTTCAATGACAACCACTAAATCACCCCCAGTCCCTGTAACAATGGTGGCTCCACTGCCATCTGCACCACCTGAACCAGACCAGTTTGGTCCCTCTATAGCAACAGGCATTCCCATTAACTCTATAAGTCAATTCTGCTCACCAAATGCACCCACCCCACTTCCAATACAGGTACAACCACAGGCCCCAGTGCCATGGTCCACGGGCCTCTGCGACTGCTGCGACGATGTCTACAGTTGTAAGCATTTCACTTTCATCACTTTCATAACTTAAAGTTCAAGGCCCTTATGGTTGAAATGGTTGGTTTCAGATGTTCTTTCCCCACATCTAATCTTTAATGAGATCTTTTAATCGAACCATCTCCATGATTGTCATGCATCAAAGTGGGTCCAATGAGATACCACTTTGGTAAAAAACAACTGGCCTCTATTAACATTTTTAAGAGTTATGTAACAACTGTCTATATTTTATACCATGATTGTAAGTAGTCTCCTCATGATTTGTACTCAGGTTGCATAACATGTTGGTGCCCTTGCATTACTTTCGGTCAAATTGCGGAGATAGTGGACAGAGGATCGAGTTGTAAGTCTCCAAATGAAGAATCTGTTCATTCTTATGATTGAAATATAGTAGTAACAGGAAAAGATGGAAGTAGTAGAGGATTAACAAGAGGTTGATGTTGATCTGTGATATTGATATATATTGAATGCAGCATGCGCTGTGAGTGGAGCACTCTACATGCTTTTACTATGTGTGACGGGTTGTTCTTGCTTGTATTCCTGCTTCTACCGCTCCAAACTGAGAGGACAATACTTCTTGGAGGAGACCCCATGCGCAGATTGCCTTGTTCATTGCTGTTGCGAACCATGCGCAATGTGTCAAGAATACAGAGAGCTAAAGAGCCGTGGGTTCGACTTGTCCATTGGTCTCTCTCTCTCTCTCTCTCTCTCTCTCTCTCTCTCGGTCTTGACGATTGTTTTTTTATTTTTGAAGGTTGGAAGGGCAATTTGGAAAAACAGAATCGTGGGTTGACCTTACCTCCGGCCATTGAAGGAGGCATGAGACGTTGAAGGAGTCGAAAACTAGGCTTTGGGCCTTTGGCCCAATGTGTGTAGGCAAGGGGTGTGCTGATATTTGTACTTGTAGAATGTGTAGAATTTGTTGTTGTTTTCAGCATGTAAGAGATGTGTTCTATGAATTTGTTAATGTCCTTACCGTGAGGAATAGTGCACTTTGTTCAGTTGTTCTTAGGATTCATTTAGTGAATTTTAGAAGATTGAATTATTTTCCTACTCATCGAGGTCAACGTGTACCCTTGCTCCTGAGCGGTCATAATTGTGGTCGAGCCCTCGCCCTCACCATAAAACTATTGTTGTGCCGTTTTCTATCACCAATTGGTTTTGGGATAAGTGGTAGTTCAATGGGGGCATAAGATCCTACAAACAATACTTAAGGCTTTTTTTTTTCCTTTTTACTATCTCGCACATGGGGAGAGTCCACACATCTGGGAAGAGAACTTGCACGTTCAAAAAGATTGGGGAAGGGTAAAAGAGTTGGGTGGGAGATGGGGTTGCTAATCAATTAAGCGAGGGTGGTCAAGTAGATTTCAGCAAAATATTCATTTAAGAAAGTGAAAGGTGAATTTATTAGTGTGCTGTGAATGGATATTTATTTCCTGTCTCCCATTCATTTTCTCATTTGGGTAATTCACCGATAAAGTGAATTCAAGTGAAATGTTACTTTTTAAGAGGTAATCTCTTTTTTAATAGATAGTCAAAAGATTAATCTTTCATTTCAGTAAAAGATAAAAGGGCCACTTCTTGTTATCTAAGAAAGTTAAAACAAATCTCTTCACATGCTACAAATTAACAAAAAGGTCCAGACGGTCCAAGAGGAAATACTTAATACTATTAGGGCGTGTTTGGATGTGTGGTGAAGTGAGGTGAGATGAGGTAAAGTCTCCATTATTCAGACAAGAAAAGACAATGGGTCATATCAAAAGTACATAATTTCAAAATTTCCTTCATCTTTTTCAAAAAAGTTAAAAAAACAACCTCATTTCTCAACTAAAAGATAAAAAATCCACACTTTTCTATACAAAAAGTCAAAAAGATTCCATACCAAACAACTGAAAACAAAACACCATCATAACACATTATATTTTATTCTCTTTTGATTTAATGCTTCACCTCACCACACTTCAATTCACCATACATCCAAACAGGCCCTTAGAGTCCACAACTCTTTCCAGTTTGGAGGAGTTGGAGGAACGTATGAAACTTTAGGAAAAGAGAGATGTGTATTGGGGACCAATAATCCTGCGCAGATCAACAACCATGGGATTAAGTTTTGACTTTGGTTTCTGTTTTGCCTTTTTATTGATTGGTGAAAGTTGTGTTCAAACATCATTGGAATGTCAACCAGAGCTTGAAAGTTGTGTATTTGGCAAACATCATTGGAATGTCATCCAGAGCTGGAAAGTTGTGTGTCTGGCAAACATCATTGGAGTGTCAACCAGAGCATGGAATGACAACCACTGAAGCAAGACACTCGATCATGTGAAAGTAACGCATTTGGCAGGCATCATTGGAATTCTTTGAAGGCTAGTTCATGAAGAGAAGGTCAACCACTACAGCTAGTGCATGCCTACACATGTGGTCCAGTGGAAATGTTGTCTCTCAACAAAACTCATGCCTCCATATGTGGTCCAATGGAAATGTGGTCTCTAGACAAAACTCATGCCTACATATGTGGTCCAATAGAAATAAATGCCTTCTCTCAACAAAAGTTGCTCTCTTTGTTGATGATTTAAATTGTTTCGGGGGTTGTGGGGGTATATTTTCTTAAAAAGAAAGATATGAGGAAAAGAGAGAGGTGTATTCCTATATATTTTTTTGGAAAAGCCAACTCATTTGGTCATCAGGCATAATATTTAAGCCTAACCCTGCCTTATTGAACTATCATTACAGTTGGACCCAAGTATCCAACCCACAAAGTGTCTAATTTGGGTAGTTCCAACATAGACAACCCTACATATATATATATATATATATATCTCTCTCTCTCTTAACGCATAATAAGAAAAAATTATCCGCAGCCCTAAGGTGCGAACGCCACTCAATGATGAAGGGTATTTTCTAATTAATCCGACGTGCAGTTGAAGGGCAAAAAAGAAAAGAAAAGAAAAGGATATGCTGCCTTATTTAAAGTAAATATTGAATATAAAATATTGACTAGGTAAGCTAGTGATTGACTTTCGTATGATTTAAATTATTGGGTGATGGTTTAATAGTCGGCCTTGTAAATATTGAATATAAAGTAGTGATCAAGTAAGCTAGCAATTGACTTTCCAATGATTTAAATTATTGAGTGATCGTTCGATAGTTGACCTTGCATCTACCCTTGATTCAATTTTAAAGAAGAAGTAATTATTTGATGGCCATTTTTGAAAATTCTCTTTAATTCTGTATTTTTAAACAATTCACTTCAAATGTACTAAATTTAGTATTGAAAAATAGAAAATATTAAATAATACAAATATATAAAGAACTGTTGAAAACCATTAGATATTCCCCCAAAATCTCCAATATCACCCCAGTTTTCTACCAAAATGCATCATGGCCACTCATCAGGCTGTCGAAAGCTTTACACGTGCGTACTGATTGCACGTGTACATTTCAACCCCCTCTGTTTTCGCGCGAATATCTCCACTACCGCGTCTATTCGTTACGAAGCGAGTGCGTATTTTGTTTTTATGAAAGTTGGAAACACGCCTCGCCCAATCTCTGTTTCCATTTCCACCCAAACAAACAGAAGAATTCAAATTCTACTTTTTTTTTTCTCTTCCTTCTCTCTCTTTGATCTTAATGCATTTCTCCTCTTCTCCTCTTCTTCATGACCAATTTCTAGGGTTGCAGAACCTATGGCCTTCAAAGGGAGATTCTTCTCCTTCACCCCCTCCAGCTCCAAGAAATCATCAGACCCCTTAACCCCAGAAACCTCCATAAGCCCCAAAACCCCAATTCCAAATCCCCCTTCAAACAAGAAAAACCCCACCAAATCCCCCAAAGAAGAACCCCAGATCGAATTCCCACTCCACGCCATTCTCAAACATCAGAAGAAGAAGAAGAACAGTAAGAATAAGAAGAATGATGGTGATGAGAATGGAAGTGAATCTCAGTTGCATTCCTTTTCTGCCCATGTGAAGAAAACCCAGAAGGGCTCTGCGGATTTGCCGCTTGGGTTGAGGCGGATTAAGACGAGGTCGGGGCCATTGCCACAGGAGTGCTTCTTTGATTTTTATGATGATTATAATGGGCGGGTGTCGAAGGCGGGTGGGTGTTCGACGTCGTATGGGGGAAATTCGGGCAAGAAGAATGCTGCACAGAGTCTCAGTAAGAGTGTTTTGCCTGGCAATGCTGACGATGATGGCAATTCTGAAATGGGGTGCAGCCGGTCCATCAATCAGAGTGTAGATTTGCTGAATTTTGGTGAATTGGGTATGCTTGTTTATCTGCTTGCGTTGTTTTATCTACACAGTTCATTTTTCCTTGGCAATTGTTTGGGTGGCGTCAATTTTTAGTTCGAGAATATTAATTTTATCTGCGGCGAGCGCTAATGAATTGTGTTGATGACAGTAGCAATTGTGACATGGGGGTGCAGCCGGTCGAGCGACCGGAGTGCAATGTGCAGGATTTTGGTGAATTGGATATGTTTGTGGTTTTTGCTTCTGTTCTTTTTGTCTACGCAATTCATTTCTGCCTGATAATAGTTTTGGTGCCTTCGATGTTTAGTTAGGAAATGTTAGTTTAATTTTTTTCAAGTGAAAATGTAATTTTTAGAATCCCCTTTTACAGGGGATAGTAATTTACAGGGCCATTCAGAAGGTCGAAGAAGTTTTGGTGCATTTACACCAGAAGCACAGGTACTCCATTTTACTTTTCTACTGAGTTGTTTCTCTTTGTTGTTTTAATTCGGAATGAAGCAAGTGATGCTTTGGATGTTTGCTTCTTGCGTAATACATACGATGCATGTGATGCTCTAAAGGATTTTGAATCTCCCCGTTTTCGAGCTCTGCTGCGGGCTACAAGTGCTCCTAGAAAGATGTTTCCTGGTGACAAAAAGAGTTTCTCTCATGAGTTGAACTCCAAAGGAGTGAAGCCTTTTCCATTTTGGAAGCGTCGAGACTTATTTAACTTGGAGGTAACTATATATCCATGTTTTAATTTCCAATGGGGAACTATGATCTTGGTTTCTATTTGCAATAGGATTTGGTTGCTTGGATATTTTCATATAGCACTTGTGGGAATATCAGATACTTATATTAGCCTTGGAGAGTTATATTTCTGTGCTAACAGTCTTCTTTTATGCAGGAGGTTTTGGTTGTAATTCAGGAAAAATTCGACAATGCTAAGGAAGAAGTGAACTCTGAGTTGGCTGTTTTTGCAGCAGATCTGATCGTTATCTTGGAAAAAAATGCAGAAGCCCATCCAGAATGGAAGGAAACAATTGAGGACTTATTAGTTCTAGCACAGCGCTGTTCGGATTTGAAACCTAGTGAGTTTTGGGTCCTGTGTGAAGGAATAGTTCAAGACCTGGATGACCGGCGTCAGGAGCTTCCTGTGGGCACACTGAAACAACTTCATACCCGAATGCTTTTCACTCTTACCAGATGCACCCGGTTATTGCAGTTTCATAAGGAAAGTGGGTTGGCTGAGGATGAACATCTTATTGGTCTTCATCACTCTAGAATCTTGTATTCTGCTGACAAACAAGTTCCACTGGGAACGAGAAGGCATGGAGAAAACTTTTACTTTGAAATGAGCTCAAAGATAAGTTCTGAAAATAAATCTTGTAATCAGGAGCAACATGGCTTGAGTTGGAAAAGCAGCCAAGTTATACAAACCACTGGTGTCTCACAACTGTCCGCTGATGTTGAAACTGCAAAAAGGTTTGGGTTGTCTGTGAGCAGGAATAGAAAAGCTTCTTGGAAGAGCCCCTCATCTCCCGCAGAAAAAAATCTTAAAGAGGTAAGGCAAGGGAAAGATGAAATATATAATAAAGGGGACTCTTTGAAGACATTATACAGCAGAAGAGAAAGCTCTGAAGCAGACCAGCTTGCTATTAAGTGTCCCGTATACCCTCCTGCCAAAGAATTGCTTCAGCAATCTTCTTTGCTTCCTAAGCTTCAGAACAAAGTCTCTTGGGGTTGTTGGGGAGAGCGACAGAATACTTATGTTGAGAATTCAATAATTTGTCGCATTTGTGAGGAAGAAATTCCAACATCTTATGTTGAAGACCACTCTAGAATCTGCACGATTGCATATAGATGCGATGACAACGGATTAAGCGTAAATGAGCGTCTTATCAGGATTGCTGAAATTCTTGAGAAGATTGTTGAATCATATTCAACGAAGGAATTACTGAATGCAATGGAAAGCCCTAATGCTGTGAAAATTTCAAAACCAAATGCTGGTGGAGAGGATGTCTTCTCCCCCAGGGGTAGTGATTGGTCACGCAGGGGATCAGAGGACATGCTTGATTGCCTTCCAGATGCTGATAGCTCTGTTTTTGTGGATGACTTAAAGGGCCTGCCATCCATATTCTGTAAGACCAGTTCTAGTCAGAAGTCTGATCAGGATATGGAAACATCATTAGCAGGCAGCATGACTCCTCGATCTCCACTATTGACGCCAAGTATGACCCAAATGGACTTGCTTTTGGCAGGAAGGGGTGCCTTTTTTGAACACGAAGATCTTCAACAGGTATTTGTGTTACTAGATTTAACAATCACGTAACTTTTTTTTTTGAAAGGTGACAA
Organism: Umbellularia californica; assembly: GCA_028538565.1. Classification (NCBI taxonomy): domain Eukaryota; kingdom Viridiplantae; phylum Streptophyta; class Magnoliopsida; order Laurales; family Lauraceae; genus Umbellularia; species Umbellularia californica. Next base: position 89,828,653 of record JAPQWN010000001.1, read on the forward strand.
TCAACTAACTTGTACAGTGGTTTTGTCATCTTTCTAAATAATCATTAATTTACTTTAGCCCAAAAGAAAACAGCTGGAACTTGTACCGGACTTGGAAGTTGGAACTTGCTCAAAGATTCAGATGAATCAACATGGCAATCAGGTGATATGGAATCTCGAAGGTGCCATTTGCTTCTATCCACGTAGAATTGGCAAAAAAAAACTGCTGGAAACAACCTCCCTACTTTCACTTGTAGATGTGGAATTTAAAATAATGTTTTAAGCTTTTGAGAGCTCAGTGAACTGTTGGCACAGGCTTGTTTCCAACGGAGCTTCTAGTTGACTCACTATAGTACTGTCCCTTTGGAATCTTGCTCCACCTTTGAAATTTCACTATTTCTCACACTTGCTGCTCATGTGTTCATTTCTACCGACATATTCAGATAGACATGCTTCTCTTTGTGAAAGTAAGGTTATTCATGTGCATGGTGATCAGTTGTTCTGTGGTTGGATATGCACTTACTTAGATTGATCATAGGATGGTCATTACCTACAGCAGTGTTAGAGGAGAAAAAAAAAAAAACTATGTCAATGACAGCTCATCAAGTTTACACAAATTAATGCTTCTTCCAAGCTAAGATCCTAGTTGATTTGTCAAACCTTCAACTACTCAAGGAGGACCTTTTGATAAAAGCCCTTAGTGTAATGAACAAAACATAGCAAAAAGGTGGTGGTTTAACATTTTACTTGATGACATTAAAAAAAAAAAGGTCAACATCATCACCTAGTGTGGTCCCACCGAAGTAGGGTTCTAGGAGGGTCTAGACTGGAGACAGACCTAACCTTTGGCAATTTTGCACGAAGTGGCTCCTTGTAGGTTTTGAATCTGCGTTATCACGCATGGCACTCGAGACTTTTACCATTGCTAGGAGACCATGGCACTCGAACCTGTGTAAACAAGATAATTTTTAAATGTCACACATGTGATTGCTAGGAGCTACACACACATATATGGTGCCTGCTGGTCAGTTATGCTTGTCTATGAAACTATGCAGACTTCCGTTTTTTACTGATAGCTAAATTCTTTACTTGTCTTTTTTTTAATGTTCAGCTTGATCATTTGGCTTAGCTTGTAGAACACCATCTATCTGGATAAGCGTCATAGTTAGCAATATCTGTATGGGCTTTTCTGTGAAAATACCCCAATGTATGTACCTAAATGCTTCAGCGTGATCTAAGTTTCCAAATAATGTAGTTAGAGCTACATTTAAATTATGTGCCACTGTAAATATTTTAGAAACTAAGAGAGTAGTTGTCGCTTTAATAGGCATCTAAACCCTTCTGAAATGGATGGATAGCTCTGATTGTCTAAGTATTGGCTGTCATTTTTTATTTATTATTATTTTTGAATGGTATTAGCTGATATTATTTAACACTGAGGAAATCATTTTTGTGGAACTTGCAGCTCTCAGGATTATTTCATAGTATCCAAGCTTAAACACATGCACACATGTGTAATAATAGAGAATTTTGAGAAGATAGAGTATTGGCAAAAAGAAACAAAACAGAGCGGGAAAAAAACATATGATCTGCCCAAAACATGCTTTACAAAAACCTCGTGCTACATTCACACATTACATGAGTCTGGCCATTAATTAGTATAATCTTTGATTTGGTACATACTATAATCTGTGCAATTATTTTCAAGAAGATTGCTGTAATTGGCATGAAAGAAATGAAAGGAACTTGCTAAAGCTTGAAATGCCCCTGCTCATGCAAGACCCTACTCGGAATCCTAATTGCACTAAAATTATTAAAGTCGCTCAACTTACATGCAGGAATTGTAAATTTAGAAACCTATGGCTAAAAGAAACCAAGGATTAATTGAAAATATTCTGAAGATACTCCACTATTTAACTTATCGTACCAAGAAAAATCCCTGAATGTTTGAATATAAAGTACGTTTGGGCCTCCTTGGCTATTATATGCCTGCAAAAAACTTGGAGCTGCTGAAAAATTATGGGTTCTGCTCTACTTCTCTCTGCATTAATCATGGGCCTGGTGGGACTGCATCATTTTTTTTTGTCTATTTACAGTGGTTTTAATTGATGCAGATAAATGACCTTGCTGTTATAGCTCGATGCATGGTTAATTGCATGGATCAAGAGCCTTTTCCTTATTTGATCACCTGTCTAGAGAATCTACAAGTTATTATTCACCGAAGGAAATTAGATACACTCACTGTTCAGACATTTGGAGCACGCATTGAAAAATTACTTCGGTGAGACCCTTAGCTGAATAATTATCTGATAGCATGATATATAAACAGAATGTTGTAAACCTGTAATGTTTCTTATCAATTTTCTTCTCAAAAAATTCCATGCATGTCTGTTCGCAGGTAACAGATTTTTTTCAAATATTTTTTTCTTGAGGAATAAATAACTCCACAAGGATGTGGATTCAAGTCATCTTTACTTATCACAAAAAGGAAAATCACAAGAGCCCATAGCACAGTTGAACACAATCATGAGATTGTGGGCACACCCATTACCCATTCAAATAAAAAAACAATACAATTTAAGTTGTCATTTGGGAAAATACTTGCTATTTATATGGATTTTTGTTCATAATATATGGAAACGAGTTTCTCCACAGATTAATCCTTCATAAATTTTCACAGTATCTTTTTCCCCCTTCTATTGACAATTTATTTTGTTGGGACAAGGCTTTGATGATAATGCTAGTGACAATTTATTTTTGATCGGTAACCAGAAATTTATATTAAAATAAGGAAAACCCCAATGACAATGAAGATCTAATTAATCATCATCATCATCATCATCATCATCATCATCGCCTCTCCCAACTATGTTGGGGTCGGCTACATGAATTTGTTTTTCCATTCTGGTCTATCTTGGGCCAAAAGAAGATTTAATAAATAAGAAAGATAAATTTGCACAAAGTGGAATGGAAAGATACTAATTTAGATCTGTTTTCATAATCCAATTTCTAATTTTTTCCTTCAATCCTTTATGGTTTGGATTTTATAGAGAGAAATATGTGCAGCTTTGTGGGCTAGTTGACGATGACAATTTTGATACAAGAAGTAGCGTATTTGATGAAGATGGCCCATCAGAAGATGATATTGTTCACAGTTTATTCACAAGTCCCATTCACTCTCCTAAGGACCGGACTTCCATTGATGACTTTGAGATTATAAAACCAATTAGTCGTGGGGCGTTTGGTCGAGTATTTTTGGCAAAGAAAAGAAAAACTGGTGATCTGTTTGCCATAAAGGTACCTTTTTGTTTGAAGTCGGAAATGTTGCGCTAGTGGAATTTTTTTATTTTAAATTTTGATTATTAATTTCCAATAAATTGCTCTACTTTTAGTTTCATTCATGTACTTCTTTTGATTTGTTTCCCTCATTGGTATTCATTCCACAGTCTCTGGGTGATTTGTCACTGATACCTGTGCCAACATTTCCAGTTTTGACATGCTCCTGTTACATATCTGCACCCAACCCAGTAGTCACAGTGAATGAATAGGTTGATGATTTGTCACATCATTTTTGGTGACTGCTAGCATGACCTCTACATTTTGGCAGGACACCTGGTCGGCAGAGTTATTAGGACAAGTAATGTAGGTTTAGAGTCCCTTCTGACTGCTTTACACATGTAAAGTTTGTGCCATGGTAATACAGGAATTTTTTTTGGCTTTTGATCTATTGCTTTAGAAGTAGAATGGCAGTCATACAAATTTATGTAGAGTCTATTGCTTATCTACAATGCGCACATCACATTTTGGTTGTAAAATTTTTTAGAATAACTTGGTCGCATTGAGTTAACAATGTCTAGTAAGCTAGAGATCAGCTTTTAAGAACGATTAATTTTGATCTGATTCATAAGTCCAGCGAAGCAAGCATTGAGATTTTGCACATCTGTATGATTGATGACTCCAGCAGAGTAAGCGTTGATTCTTTTCACATGCATGTGCCATCAAATTTAACTTTCTGATAAGTTTTGAATTGATCTGGACTCAAGACTATGAGAATAATGTTGCATTTCCATTAGGGTGAAAATGCATCCCATTACCATCTACTTTTTCTCTCTCTTCTGAGCTCTGGTTTGTGACTAGAAGCAAAATTTTGGTTTCACCTCCTTGACCAGGAGAGAAATCCAGTACCCAGATGCTCAATGCAGTATAAGATATGATATGACACTAATACTGGTATTTGAAAGTGATGAGATACCTCTTTAATATGCATTAACTAAATCCTGTTGTCTTGGGCTTGTAAGTTTTAAATTAATGATTATTATTTTTTCTTTTCTCACCTAAGAAAGATATAAAAGGAATCCTAGACCTTAATATTCCCTCTTTTGAAATTGGTACTCATTAACTACATTAAATTCAAGAAAATAAAGCCGTGAAACATGCCATGAGGCTAACATACATAAAAGACTATAAAATGAACCCTCCAAAAATCAGAAGTAGGAACATCGAAGAAATCCTTAAGAAGTCACCAAGATACTATTGCGCTAGCCTTAATTGCAGAACTGATGGGAGTAGCAGATTTATTGTTGAATATCTGGTATTCCTTTGTCCTTTCTAGCCATAATGTCCAAAGAACAGCCTCCAAAGATTCATTTTAATAAGGTTCAGAAGCACACAGAGGAAGAACATGAAGAGATGAAGAGATGAAGAGGAGTAATTTTGGATAAATCTGTCGTCTCCCTCTTTGAGGATCAACTATGGTATATATAATATTCAAGATGCCAAATAAGGTTACAATGGCTACAATTCCTGTTAATTACAATCAATCTGCTACTCTAGAAATAGAAATGTATACTAATTGAGATCCTCTATGAATAGCAATATAGCCGTGCTATACTATGAATGGTAACAAATAATGCTAATTAATTCCAATGCGGGGATGATGCTAATGTACAAGTGGACTTGGCTTTCCAACTAGGCTCACTAAACAGGCTTTGGGCCTTGAACTAAATGGGGCCTATCTTTACACATGTTACATTTAGCTTGCTTGGAAGATTTCATTTACTATGAGTTATGGAAAAAACATAGCATATGTGCTTCAAGTAAATCATCAAACTAAACATAAACAGTTTGTTATGAACGGCTACCCATTATCTATGTGCTTGTCCTAGAATTTGGAAAATGAGATCTTGTACCCTGTTTCCTGCGTCTTTATTGTGGTATCTATATCTGTGAATCATAGTTAAATACTCATCCACCATTCCACTTCTCACATTTTCCTTTTCTCACTTCCAACTGCTTCATTTTATATGCATTCATGAGTTATCATTTTATCGTGTTGGAGTATCATTCGTACACATCTCTCACTATATTCTTTGACCTAACAGTTTGTTACATGGGAGTATCAATCATTGCTCATCTGTAACATACATTACAGGTTCTTAAAAAGGCAGACATGATCCGCAAAAATGCCGTGAAGAGTGTCTTGGCTGAACGTGACATCTTAATTTCTGTTTGCAATCCTTTTGTGGTGAGCAGGTCTATTGGGCAAAACACCTTTTTTCTCCGAACATAGGAGCTTAAACTATTCCATTCTAACTGTAATATCAATCGTATTAGGTACGCTTTTTCTATTCATTCACATGTGAAGAGAATTTGTATCTTGTAATGGAATACTTGAATGGAGGAGATCTATTTTCAATGCTAAGAAGCTTAAATTGCTTGGATGAAGATGTTGCTTGTACCTATATAGCAGAAATTGTAAGCTCAATATTATTGTTTGAGGATTACGGTTGTTTATTGCTTTTGTTCTTCTTTTAACTTTCGAAAGTAAATGACATGCAGGTTCTTGCACTGGAATACTTGCATTCCCTGCATGTAGTCCATCGCGATTTGAAACCAGATAATTTGTTGATTGCACATGATGGTCATATCAAGGTGAGCTATTATCTTGTCTTATTTTCCCTTGTGATCTAGTGTTAGATTTTTAGTGCATTTCTTTTTTGCTTTTAGGCATAATACTACTTGAATGCAAGTATCCAAATCCAAAGAAACTTCTCTATTCATTAAGGCAGCTCTCACAGCTTCAAACTCAAGACTTAGATTCATTAAAAATTGGCCAATATAAGATTCATCCTGAAGAGTTCTTTTAGTGATTCTTCCTTAAATTAAAGTGCATAATTATAAAAAAAATTTGGGGTAAAAGCAAGCACCACAGAATCCTTTTCAGTACATGGAGTGAAAAAACCATTATAATAGGTTGAACAGATATATTCTGATTATATTTGGCCAATTCAGTATCTAAATTGAATGTGAGAGTCTTGTTGGTCGGATGATGATACAATTTTTTCCAAGACCCAAGTAAGAGATTGTTAGATTGTATGGACTCAATCCATCAGATGATGTAATAAATTGATTAATTTCTTTATTTATCAATAAAATCATGTTTTCATTTAATGAGATGAATGATGTTTTATTACTTTATGCACATAACCAATACATATGACATAATGGTTCATGAGATGAATTGGGTTCCATTAGTATATTAGATGTGATATATATGTATGGATGAGATCTACATACGGGAGATATGTATCACAAATTTTATACTTCAATATCTTCACAACCAGTGATGAGACTGGGCATCTCATCTGATAAGGTTGTAGCACTTTGATTACTGTGAGATAGTATGATTTGTCTCGATCATCAGAACGTAAGATTCTGGATCATGGAGCTGGTACATTGGATGTATTGAAGGTCCATGAGAAGCACCTTATGAAACATTGTCTACACCTTAAGGTCTACTTTCATAATTCCCTAGCAATAGGCTCTCAATCTTGAGACATTGATGAACTCAAGTTTTTGTCTATTCATTTGCTTTGAGTCACCAATGAGTGAGGCCAACTGTAGGTCAACACCTCGGTGTCTTGGGTACGTGGTAGTAGGACTGTGGGAACATTCAATGGTCAAGATGAAATCTATCTATATTATCCCCTTGTGCCAATTAATGGATTTATCATTAATAAGTGCGCACCCATCTTGATTAAGAGTTAATTGGATGGTACTGATGATCACTGTGATTAATTGGGTCTCAAGGATAATAAGATGTGGATCTAAGATTGGAATGGATAGGTTTAATCCAATTGATCCATGGATATTGATAGAGGGGCCTACTTGTGGTCATTGGGAAGTTTAGGGTCTTCTTTGTAATTTATCCTAAGACTGGAGTGCAATTGCATTTATATAGTGGAGTTATTTGCAATTAATTGTGGGCCCAGATTGCACATGAGATGTGGGGTTGCGGTGTCTCAGTTGGAGCCAGCTTTCTATGGAATCCCTAGTGGTCCCCACGCTAGCCCAAATTATTAGAAAGTTACTCATCCTACTTGAACTCTAAAAGGAAGGAATTAGAAAGTTACTATTTCTATTTGAAGTAAGACTTCTAATAGTGGTAATAGTAGGTTACTAATTGTTGTAGAAGTGAGACTTCTATAATAATTAGAAAGGAGATAGTTATTAATTCTTAAATGGAAGTAGGACTTCTATTTCAATTAGTAAGAGAAGAGGTTGCCAAGCTATAAAAGGGGAGGAATAGGGGCTGGACGTCCCATGCTAATTCACACATAGGGATTCACGCCCAGCCCCTCCTAAGTGCAAGTGTTGCACATCTCTTCTCCTTGTCTCTTCAAGTCCTTAAGAGCTTTTAGTTGGTTTTCTCTTGGAGATCCCACCCATCTTCTTGAGAAAAGAGATTTGAAAGCGGGTCATAGCGTGGAAGACAACAAGGTCTTAGAGATCCTAATTTGCTACAAGAAGAGTTTTTGTTTAAGCTTATTGTCTTCTTCTCCATTAGAGCACTACCGGGCTCCAAAGGTATAATCTATTTCCTTGTATGTTATAGATTTTTGGTTGCTTGTTTGTTTCTGGTTTCTATCTTCTAGATAGAATTTATTGCTGTACATGATTGATGAGATTGAGTGATTGGATCCTGGATGTGGTTTATGGCCTTATGGGTACTTGATTCTTGAGTCAAGTGGGTCAAAAGTTTTGAAAACCTATCAACGAGGCCCACCTACTTCCAACAGTAAGCACTTTGGAATATTAATTCCATGTGGATCTTATTTTTCTCATTTGAGGGTTAGGATTGGTCCCATCAAGATGTTTATCTAAACCTTTGTTTTCCACAAAAATTCTTTAGGTGGAAAGTCCAGCCCATGTAGTTCTTTCCATTGAGTTTAACTGGGATGACATCATGTTTTTTCATGAAGAATGACTGTTTCAGAAAATCAGAGATACATGAAAAGTCACACACAGCAATTTAGAAGGGCTTGGGCATCCTGTACTATTGGACTCGAAAGGGAAACTTTGATCAGCTTCTAGATTTGAGTAGTATACCAGTCACATACCTTTCTACAAATGTTTAGAGAATGTCAAAAAATCTGAAGAAATTGGACGGTCAAGATAAAAACAGATCCAGAAATTCTGCTGATTAGAAAATACTCTAGAACTGCTGTCAAACAATGTACAATTATTTGGAAGAATTTCTGAGTTCTTCCAGATGATTTTGCCGCCAGATGGGTTCCCAAATTGTTGGTCCAGACTCCAGATCTACACAAATGGGCCTTACTAGCAGAAGAAAGATCCTGTCATAACATGATTTCAATTTGGGCAACCACCTTAGAAGAAATAGACTTAAAACAAACTAGAACCACTGTCAAACAATGTACAATTATTTGGAAGAATTTCTGAGTTCTTCTAGATGATTTTGCTACCAGATGGGTGCCCAAATTGTTGGTCTAGACTTGCGCCCCTAATTCATAAAATGGAAGCTTTCTCCCTGCTACTAAAGAAAAGAAGCCACTTTCCTGGTTGGTTGGTCATAAATAAGGGAATGTCGGCTCAATCAACCTGACCCATTTCAGAATAGGGCCAGCAGGAGGGATAGAACACGAGTGCAAGTTGTCTCACTGCCCGCTCCTTCCAAATCCAATGTCGGATAGAAAGTGAATTAGAGATTCGATTTGAATTCGATTTCGGTCTTAGTCCTAGCGTGGCTGATCATGCTCGGTAGACCAGCGTCCCATAATTCATGGTGGGCGAAGATCTATAGTACTTTCCTTACTACCATGGTAGCATGAGGGTTCGCCTTTAGACCAAGTTAAGGAATAGCCTATTCACTATATAGTATAGTGATGGGTGTTTGCCTTTAGTAAGGAATAGCATCAGATCAAGGTAGCGCTATCTTATAGCATAAGATAACCAACCTTTGTTTACCATTCAATCCATTTCCCCCCCTAATTCCTTAGAGTGAGATAGAATGGTGAGCCCTTATAACTGAAGATCTATAACTGAGTATAGTGAGCCCTTGGAACCTTTATATCATAGCCTTTTATAGAGGAGCTGCTCGCCTGGTCGCTGAAAGCCCTCGTCGGTAGATCTACAGCCCGGTTCCATAGAACTCTCGAGACTAAGATTCCTTACTCAATCAGAGGCTTAGACTATGGATGTAGGCTACTCGAGATATGGAGAGCCAGATGGGGATAGCAATAGTTGATATGTTCGGCCATATCTATACCGCAACACTATATAATATAGGTGGCAGTTTGCCTTTAGATTGTCGGTAGCCATGGTTAAGCAAAGGCTTCTATGGCTCTTGAAATGATATGAAATAAGGAGACGAGAGTTGGAGAAAAACTGATGCTCCAAAGGGAGGATCGTTTGTCAATTTATATTATCATTATACCCTAATCAAGGGCTCTAAACATGCTAATTAATACAATCAGAATAAATAATGAATCAATCTCCTAATCTATGTAAGGAAGTAATACAGAGAAATTAGCAACATAATCTTTATATACAATTGAGTTGGCTGGGCCTAAGCCACACTATCTTCTACACTCCCCCTCAAATTGATGTGGTAATGCAGAAAACAGCAATTTGCGAGTGAGTTCATGATGGCGCGGCTTGGGAAGTGCTTTGGTGAAGATATCCGCCAACTGGTCATGAGTAGAGACATGAGGCAAGGTTATCTTCTCAGTGACAACATGCTGACGGATGAAGTGACAATCAATCTCAATGTGTTTCGTCCGTTCATGAAAGACTGGATTATTTGCAATTCTGGTAGCACTGGTATTGTCCCCATGAAGAGGTGTAGAATGACCAACAGTGTTACCGAATTCACAGAGAAGACGGCGGAGCCAGATGATTTCAGTGCTTGCGGATGACATTGCCCGATATTCGGCCTCAGCGGAAGACTTGGACACAGTGGTTTGCTTCTTGCACTTCCACGAGATCAGAGAGTCGCCAAGAAACATACACCAGCCAGTGGTAGATCGCCGAGAATCAGGGCAACCAGCCCAGTCGGCATCGGCATACGCTGATAAGTGCAGAGAAGTAGCAGAAGGATAGAAGAGACCATGAGTAAGAGTGCCTCTAACATAGCGGAGTATGCGCAAAGCAGCAGCAAGGTGGGGTTTGTGAGGATTGCTCACAAATTGGCTAACCGTATGAATTGCATGAGAAATATCAGGTCGAGTCATTGTTAAGTAGAGCAAACTACCAACTATCCGCCGGAAAATAGAGGGATCATCCCGGGGAAGGCCATCCTCTGCACTGAGTTTGCTGTTTAATTCCATCGGCGTATCAAAAGTGTGAGCATCATTAAGTCTTGCTGAGGTGATCAAATCGGTAGCATATTTACGCTGATGGACCCGAATGTTTGATTTGGTACGCGAAATCTCCAGCCCCAGAAAGTATGTGAGAGGACCAAGATCCTTCATCTTGAAGTGGCAAGTAAGGTGGTGTTTGAGATCTGTAATGCCTGCAGTATCATTGCCACTGATAATCATATCATCAACATAGACTAAGAGAAATGTGTAGCCCTTCGGTGTCCATCGCAGGAAGAGAGAATTATCAGAATGACTTTGACGAAATCCGGCTTGAAGGATTGCGGCACGGAATTTATCAAACCAAGTTCTGGGAGCTTGTTTAAGCTCATAAAGAGCTTTCCGCAATTTGCAAATATGCTGAGGAGGACAAGCATAGCCCGGAGGAGGTTTTAAGTAGACAGTCTCTTTTAAGTCACCATGAAGAAAAGCATTTTCGACATCCATTTGCCATAGAGGTCAGTTGCGGGCTGTAGCGACACAAAGAAGAGTGCGAACGGTGGTCATTTTAGCCACTGGTGCAAATGTCTCCTTATAGTCAATGCCATACTCCTGCTTGTAACCCTGCGCAACCAATCGGGCTTTGTAGCGATCAAGACTCCCATCAGAGTTAACCTTTACAGAGTAGATCCATTTACTGCTAATCACAGAGGCGTGTTCAGGAGTCGGTACCAAGTCCCATGTGTTGTTTGCTTCAAGAGCAAGCAATTCCTCAGTCATAGCATCCTGCCAGTATACAATCTTCGAGGCCTGTGAATAAGAGGTGGGTATAGGAGCACTATCCAAAGAAGTGAAAAGAGCAGGAAAGCCATATCTATCAGGAGCAACAGAAGGATGACTAGAGCGTCGCAGAGGTATGACACTATCAGTAGAGGAAGCATTAATACCTGAGGGTGCAGTAGGTGACACTAGGAGAGGATCAGGAGAAGGAGTCCCCACAGGAGAAACCGTGTTCCGCCGGACATAGACATTGGTAATAGGTGGTGGAGAAGTCGCAGGGAAGTGCGGCATATAAGACACAGCAACAGGGTGATTATCCAAACGCAAAGAAAAGAAAGGAATGTGTTCCAAGAAGATCACATTACGAGATATTCGCATGCGTTTCTCGGATTGATCATAACACAGAAATCCCTTGTGTTCAGTACTGTAGCCTAAAAAGATACATTTGGCAGCCTGAGGAGACAACTTCGTGCGCTTTGTAGGTGGAAGATGAACAAAGCACAGGCAGCCAAAAACTCGTAAGTGAGAATACGAAGGGGCATGACCAAAGAGAGTTTCATTAGGAGTAGTCTTTCCTAGAACGGAGCTAGGATGACGATTGAGGAGATAAACAGCAGTTTGTGCAGCATCACACCAAAAGGAGGGAGGAACTAAAGATGCAATCAACAGAGTACAAATAGTTTCAAGAATATGTCTGTTCTTTCTTTCCGCAATCCCATTTTTTTGTGGAGTATGCGGACAAGATTTTTGGTGAAGAATTCCTTTATCAGAAAGGAATGCAGAGAAGTCATGAGACATGTAGTCTCCACCAGAATCTGATCTTAGAATTTTGATTGCTTTCTGAAATTGGGTTTGGACCATGTTATGAGATTTTTGAAAAATGGAGAAGACTTCAGATTTCATACGCATAAAGTAAATCCAAGTATAACGAGAATGGTCATCAATAAAAGTCACATAGTATTTGAATCTCGTCCTACTCAAGGTAGGAGCAATTCCCCAAACATCTGAATGAATGATGTCAAATGATGCCAAAGCACGAGCATTATGAACAGGAAAAGGCAAGATGTGACTTTTACTTAAGCAACAAGTTTCACACTTAGATTGAGATAAAGAAGACATCATCGTATGATTAATAGTAGAATCCAAATAACCAAATTTAAACAAGGAAAGTAAATATGCATTGTTCACATGACCAAGACGTTTATGCCAAACAGTCCACAATTTATTGAAAGTAGAAGAAGAAGCAAAGAAGGAATGATGTCCAATGTCTAGCAAGAACAGGCGCCCATGTTTACTCCCCGTCGCGATCAACTTCCCAGTGTGTCGCTCCTGTATTACACAACCAGAGGAAGAAAAGTGAACAAGATAGCCATCATCGATAAGTTGTCCTACAGAAAGAAGATTGGCTGATAATTTGGGAACAAAATAAACATTGGGAAGAGTGATGGATTGGCTAGAAACACTAGATAAAGTAATGGTACCAACTCCTGAAATGAGTAGTTGATCACCATTAGCAGTGATTATTTTCTCTTTGCCAAGGTAAGGGTGAGAATCTGTAAAGCTATGTTCTACAGATGTCATGTGATTGGAGGCTCCTGAATCTAAAAACCATGTGGAAGAGGTAATAGGAGAAGAAAGAGACGCAGACGAATGAAAAGCAAGAGATGCTATATGAGAATGAGTTTGATACCGACCACCAGAGATGCCTATAGACGCATATGCAGAAGTAACTGTGCTCATAACATCATACTTGTCCATTGCAGAAGAAAGTGGAAGAGGGTTAACAGAGAGCAGCAGCACACCCAATCAGCAGTGGGTAAAGAAGAGAACAGCCTTAGATGTGCCTTTGAACCAGCACTGATCAGTCATTAATCCGTAACAAGTAGCTTCCACAGCATATACCAGCAATCAGAATGATCAATAGAAGAAGAAAATAGAAGAAGACAACAGTGGACAGCACAACAGTGCAATTTTGTTCCAAACAGAGGCAGACAAACTGGAAATTTGGACCTGGATCTGTGCGTGGGCCCCACAAGTTTGTCTAATCACAGATCAGGTTTGATCTCTGTAAAGTGGATCAAATTGACTTCCTTCAGTCCAAATCTGATGAGATTTGGAAAAAGAGCCACAAATCTGGACGGTGGTGATGAAATCCTTTTGAGAAAACTGTCAGATGATGAAGAGGTTGGAAACTACCTCAAAGGTGATGGAAAAAATCCAAAAAAATCACCATAATTCCCAGAAAACCCAGTCGACCATTCCTGTATGTAGGGATGGAGGCTTCTTTTAGTCCACAGTCGCAAACCGTGAAGCAGCGACGTCAGACGACAATGTCGTCAGTGGATCGATCTCCACGTGGGGTCCATTAGAGGATCAGTGACCAGATCTGAGGTTGGGGATGGAAGGACAAAGTATTTTCGCAACTCCAGGCCAAAGTCTTACTCAAAACGGATCAAAATCCACAAATTTGAACGGCTGTGATGAAAATTGTTGCACAAAACTGAAATATCACAAAATTAGGTGGATATCCTACCTCTGATGACCCAAAAATCTTGAAAAAATATTCATAAATAAGAGGAGAACCAGACGATCAACATGGGCTGCTTCCGCTGCTATGATGATGATGATCGCTGGTGGGCCATTTCTGATCTGAGATGATCATGCACTATTAGAGAGAAGATTTTCACTCCAGGAAGAAGATCCAAGCCAGGAATAATGATTGGATCAATGAGAGAAGAAGAAGATCAATGATAATTGATCATAACCTAGCTCTGATACCATGAAATGATATGAAATAAGGAGACGAGAGTTGGAGAAACACTGATGCTCCAAAGGGAGGATCGTCTGTCAATTTATATTATCATTATACCCTAATCAAGGGCTCTAAACATGCTAATTAATACAATCAGAATAAATAATGAATCAATCTCCTAATCTAGGAAGTAATACAGAGAAATCAGCAACATAATCTTTATATACAATTGAGTGGGCTGGGCCTAAGCCACACTATCTTCTATAGCTCTAACGTAGTAGACTTGGCCGCGCATGAGATGTTAGCCTTTAGACATTCCCCATGGACTGGGGCATTTAAATTAGGGCCTAATTCCGTTCCGTGTCGTCTTAGTCTTAGTCTTATCGCCTTTGTAAAAAATATTTTTTTAGTATAGAAAGAATGGGAGCCGGACTTCTTCTAAGGCGAACAACCCTATAAATTACGTAATGTTATTCATGTTTGTGTTCAAGTTTTTTTTGCATAAAAGCAGTGTCTACTGGGTCTTTGTGGTGGTTGATAGATTCTCTTAGAACCATTTTTTCCCTTTTTTTGTCTTCTTCTTTCTAGAAGGAAGTATTGAGAAACCACGGAGTTCCGGTTAGCATAACGTCCGATTGAGACAATAAATTCCTAAGTCATTTCTAGAGGACGTTATGGAGGAGGGAACCAGCCACCCACAAACAAATGGTTAGACTGAGGTGGTTGGTGATTTGTTGAGGAGCCTGGGCCTTGGTAAATGGCAAAATGAGACGTTGGGAGGAGATGTTGGCAACAACTGAGTTTGGATAAGCAAACTCGGTGAATAAGAGCACTGGGAGATCGCCCTTTGTTTGTATGGAAGATCGTAGGAATGAAGCCCTTGGCTTCGCCCGGAATAAGAGAAGAGGAAAATTGCTTTGGATATCCATGACTTTGCTAGGGAGATGGAACGATTGCACGCAGAGGGGGGGGGGGGGGGGGGGGGAGCTAGAAATGTAAAGCCATGCAGACCTACACAAATGGGCCCTACTAGCAGAAGAAAGAACTTGTCATAACATGATTTCAATTTGGGCAACCACCTTAGAAGAAGTAGACTTCAAAAAAAAATTGAAGTAACTAATCTTTGATCATTAATTAGCTCTCAGTTCTAGAAAGATCAGCCAATGAAGTACCTCTTTGTAGAATTTTGTTTGGATGTACTGTAGATGTAGCAAAGATGAATGGTTGTGATGAAAACAGGTCCAAAAAAAATTCCAAAAAATGTATAAACTAGCCTCAAAAAATTCTGAATATATTAAGGAATGCCACAGAGAGATGGCTGACCATATCTATGTCTTTTAATGTTGTTTGATTAGCCAGAGTGGGTCCCACTAGATGATCACCTGCAAAGTCCGGCATGATCCTCAATAATGCAGAGATGAAAATCAAGATCAGATCGATGGAGATTATAAGATCCTTTGAAGAAGATGGCCTAGAAGAACCAAATATTTGATTAAAAAATCAGATCCTTTGATTTAAGTATCTCAGAGAGATTTTGAAGAAGAGGACCCAATCGACCAAAGCAATCCCCTTTCAATCAATGAGAACTGTCACGCCTGTGGCCCCCCTGTTGATGAAGGGCTTTGGGTCTGGCAAGCATCCGCCTAGTGAGAGAGAGGGCGTGGGAAACTCTAAAGGACTGGTTATGTATGTAAATGCCAATCACATGATAACAGAAATACACAAACAGTTTCTGTGAATAATTTCCGATCTCAATGAGAGATTTCATCTTCTTATATAGAGTATTCTATCTCTAAATACATTAAGTTTGACAATTACAATCCCTTTGATAGGGTAATTACAATTAATGATTATATAATCAAATCTCCTAATGAGGCATGTTACAACTGTACATGATTGCATCTTTTGACCACATGTGGAATATGATAATTAGTAAGTGGATATGGGCTTAAGTGATTGACATTGACTTGGTGATGTAGGCCCTAGGGTTAGGGCTTGCGGTGGAAGTGCTAAAAGTACAATGGGTGCCCAAGCACGTGTCCGTAGACACAATCAATCTCCGCAGAGATAATAACCGAGGACGCACCTCAATGGGAAAACCCAATTTTATTAATCAACAACTGATTAATTCTTTACTACAATGCCACATAGTTTTCAAAATCGGAATCGTATCGCAAATCGTTCATACCCATGAATTGAATCGAATCGCGAATCGTATCGTGAATCGTAGGATTTTTTATTTTTCTAATAAAAATGAAAAATAATTAAAAGAAAAAGAAAAAGAAAAAATAATTATTCATTACATCGATTTTTCCATTTATAGTAGTATAAATATAATAAAAAGTAAGTCTTTCATACAATCATATCAAGAACATCATGACATATATTATTATATATATGAAATAAATGATGTGTAAATAGTTAAATAAGTTTAAAGTATCAATATATATTTTTTTTTATTATCTTTAAATAAAATATAAAAATAAAATAAAATCCAAACCATCAATCTTACATGGTAGGATATCTCTTAAAGTTAAGAAAGTGTTCATGAAGGAAAAGAACCAAAATAGAATAAAAAAAGGAAGAAGATATAAACAAGCACCATACGTACACTCGAATGCTTTAGTTAAATGCATGTTCTTTATTAATCTTTAAAACTTTATCAAAGCCGTAAAAAATTCTTACAAGGTTTCGTTAACTACTAAATAACCTTTTAAAAATACAAGTGATAAAAGAAACAGAGAATAAAGAAAGACAAAAGGTAAAAGATTATTAATATTAGCTTATTGGCTATAGCCATTCTCGCTTAGTCGAATCGCTTGAATCATAAGATTCAATGAAACGAGTATCGAATCGTAGGATTCACACTTGAATCCTAAGATTCATTTGTAAATGGGATTCATTATATAGATACAAATCGTTTTCTTTAAGATTCGGGATACGAATCGGGATTCGGGATACGAATCGTAGGATTCTGATAACTATGCAATGCCATATAAATAAAAAAGATAACTTAAGCCCTAAGAAACGTACTTAAACTAGGAAACTAGAATCTTATCCTAATTACAATAAAATTAGAAACTATAGATATAAAAATAAATCCCTAAATTTATGTGGGCCATACACATGTGGCCATGAGGTCTACGCTGCATCACTTGGCCCATGTGGGTCCCCATGAAGCTACTTTAACAATGTAGTGGTGCATAAGTCCCACATCGGAAGCATGCGAGTCCTAATCCTGGGTATATAAGTGTGGCGTGGCCTTAACCCACATAAGTCCTTTTAAAACCGTGTGGAAAGATTGGGTTGAAATCCCATGAGCCAAAGCGTACAATATCATGTGGATTGTGGGCTCGGGCTATTATAGTTGGTATCATAGCCGAGAACGGATTTGTTTTCTAATGAGAGTATGTCACGCTTGTGGGCCCCCATTAGAAGGGCGTTGGGTCCAGCAAGCATCCGCATAGAGATAGGGAGGGCGGTGGGGAAACTCTAAAGGATTGGGTATGCAGTGGTGCATAAGTCCCATCTCGGAAATGTGCAAGTCCTGATCTTGGGTATATAAGTGCAGCTTGGCGTTAACTCCACATGAGTCCTTTTAAAACCATGTGGCAAGATTGGGTTGAGATCTCATGAGCTAAAACGGACAATATCATGTGGATAGTGGGTCTAGGCTATTACAGGAACCTAGAAACATGGGTCTGGTACCATTTTAGGAATGGAGAGAGGATGGGACTGTATATCCTTGTGGGCATATGTATATTCGATTTATAAGTTGCTACTTGCAAATGATCTACATTAAAGGAAGAAAAAGGAAGAAAGGAACCTTTTTTGTATGGGTAACAATAACCTTTTATTAAAAAGGAGAGAAGTTTAATACAAATTAGACTAAACAGAAAAGGCATAGCTCAAGAACGTACTGCTCAAGAACGTACTGGTATAAGATATATAACAAACTCCAAATCCCACTACACTACATGGACACTTAGATTACAAGAACGATTTACCCCTTGCTTGGCTAAACAATCCGCCTTTCCATATGCAGATCTACGTATGCTGAAACAATACTTGCAACCCAAATACTAGTGAACCAATTTTGTTGAATAAAAATTCCATTTTCAATAGACCTCTAAAACATTTCATCCAAGATATGGCATTTGCCGAGTCACTTTCCACAATAAGTGATTGGTGATAAGAGGAACAATAAATGTGGAGAGCCTCAATATAACCAAAACATCTGCCTCATTAGAATCTTTTGTTTAGAAACTATATACATAACTTCCCCTTTGTGATTTCTTAGAACAACTTCGATTTTCCCAAGGGGTTACGACAAGATGTCCTATCTTATCTAAGAGATTGTAACAAGTATAACGGATTATGAACTACTGGCAATTAGGACTCAACAATTTGGGCCTTAGGTCTGTGGGACTTGCACTTGGGCCTGTGTGTCATGGGCCTATGGCCTTCTGTTTCTTTACAAGCACATGATTCTCTGTCACGCTTGTGGCCCCCCTATAGAAGGGCGTTGGGTCTGTTAAGCATCCGCCTAGAGAGAGAGGGCGGGGGAAACTCTAAAGGATTGGGTATGTAGTGGTGCTAAGTTCCACATTGGAAACATGCTAGTCGTGATCTTGGGTATATATGTATGTGACCTGGCCTTAACTCCGTATGAGGACTTTTAAAACCGTGAGGCAAGATTGGGTTGGAATCTCATGAGCCAAAGCGGAAATATCATGTGGAGAGTGGGCCAGGGTTGTTACGGATGGTATTAGGTGGGGGAGTATGCCCCGTCCCCAGAAGGGCGTTGGGTCCGTCAAGCATCTGCCTAGAGAGAGAGGGCGGGCTAAACTCTAAAGGACTGGGTATGTAGTGGTGCTAAGTCCCACATTGGAAACATGCTAGTCCTGATCTTGGGTGTATATGTGTGTGACCTGGCCTTAACTCCATATGAGGCCTTTTAAAATCGTGCAGCAAAATTGGGTTGGAATCCCATTAGCCAAAGTAGACAATATCATGTGGAGAGCGGGCCCGGGTCATTACATTCTCACTTGTTTTTAAATGAGAAATGAGGTTCATCTCTAGATATTTGCAAATTTAAGATGCGACAGGGTTGTTACTCTTGTAACGGTCAAATGTGTGTGTGTCTATATATATGTTCTTTTCGTGTGGGTCAGGACTGGATTCATGCTTTCACCCGGACACCATTGATGTGTTTGCTTCAGATGCAGTCATTATATTAGTGCATATTGGCCATTGCTGGTTTTTCGGTATAGTTTAGTCTGAATGCATTTAACTATTGGTTTGTCACCTTTTTGAGATTTCCGTAGTCTTAGAGCGTCCTTGGTTGGAATTTTGTACTATTAACCCTTTTTCATCCTCTGTTGATGGTTTTGTCCAACCTTTAGATTTTGCCTTTTGTTTTCAATCTCTGAGTTTTAGTAGTTAGAGCGTCCTTGGTTGGAATTTTGTACTATTAACCCTTTTTCATCCTCTGTTGATGGTTTTGTCCAACCTTTAGATTTTGCCTTTTGTTTTCAACTTCTGAGTTTTAGTAGTTTGTTCACAAGAGTGTGTGTGTGGAGGGGCAGAGGGAGGAGTATTTTATCCTTCACTTAACTTATAGAGCGTCTTGGTTTCAATTTTTATATACTTGTCCATTTGCGATGCTCTCCTCATCTTTTTGTTTAACCTTGAACTATTGCCTTTTCTTTTCAATCTTGTCTTCCACTAATTCATTACTGAGCGTGGTACTGGTGAGACCAATATGGCAAAGTATGCTGTGGGAAGTTCAATTTATCTTGATTCATGTCACAGACAAGGAACATAAAGTTAGATTCATCTTTCATCTGTGTAATTCTAATCCTAACCGCACCCCTTGTGATCCCAATGCCTTGTTGTTGTCGTCTATGTTGCCTAAATAGCTTCATTCCATCTAATGAGTACGTGCAGGACCCTAAAGTTACTGATGCAAGACGTAGAATATCAATGTCCTATTTTATCTCTTTGGTTTTTTTCAATAAAGAGAAACCTTGCCTCTTTTCTATTTTCCATTTTCTATTTTCTTTGCTTTTTTCCCATTCACTTCAAATAAAGAGCTACTCCACATCTAATCCTTTTATTTCTGATTGTGCACTTATTATTTCACTCAAGCTATTCTCAAACTGTCTTAGCACTTCATATATCTCTGCAAAACTTTCTGTTATGAAAACTTCAGATCTCGCCCATAGGCCATAGATAAGTTCTATATAAATCTGTTGCAATTCTTACCATCCACCACTGAACTTTATTGATAGTAAAGACAGTTTTGATGAGAAAAACTGGATCTAAAGTTTCTACTATGGTAATGCACTGATCATCTTGGGTTCAGTTAGATCATTGCTCTTCTTACCGAACTAGTTCTTGGTCAGATCGTGGTATGCCTACATTGGTGGTGGCCTCAAGAGGATTTTTCCTTCCACAATCTCATATCTTATAATTAAAAAAACCTTTGTCACTTTGTTGACCACCAGGTCGGAGGGCTTACCCACCTATTGATCAGTAATTTGAGATGTTAATCACTCAGAGATCATCTGGTGAATTCATCCTAGTTTTCTACAATTTCTTAGCACATGGGGCTTTATCAAAGGGGTTAAGACTTAACAGTGAAGGATCAAGGTGGAAATCTACAAGTGACAATCAAAATTTCTCCCTTTTGATGGGACTGATTACTTGCCCTTCACTGTATGAAATTATATCCAGGAAATTTGATGGACTCTTGTTGATCTCCACCCTTGATCCTTCGCTCTCTATCCTTTTTATATAAACTCCTCTCCCAAAATTCCTATGAATTTAGTAGGAATCTTCCAAATACGTCCTTGAAAACCCATTTAGAACACTACATTACGAGAGTCCTTATCATATGACCCATGGCAGTCTTCTCTACTCGAGAAAGAGGATTTGTCGCTGATGATACTGACGCAGCCCCTTCTTTCACGAACACATTTAACACACTGTGGCTGATTGTCTTGTCATTTTTAGCATATTTTTGTTGGACATATCAATCCAGTTTCTCTGGCTTTCATTAGGTTTATTCTTATGGGCAATTAATGTACTGCTCTTGATTACTATCTTGTTTTTCGAGATGGTTCCCTTTGAAGAGTCATGTGTTCCTAATGTGCCGTTTAAATGTTTTTGTTTTGAGTTGTTACTCATTAATTAATTGTTGGCTTGGGTTAGATAATTTTTCCGCTAGTACCCTTTATGTAAGACCTGACAAATGTCTGGTTATATTTCTGTACAGTTGACAGATTTTGGACTATCAAAGGTTGGTCTCATCAACAGTACAGATGATTTATCTGGTCCAGCAGTTAGTGGGACATCATCTCTTGGAGAAGAAGAGCCCAAGTCTGAGCACTTGCAACAGGAGCAACGGCAGAAACGTTCTGCTGTTGGTACTCCTGATTATTTGGCACCTGAGATACTCTTAGGCATAGCACATGGTTAGTGTCACTTTTGTTATTTGTCATATAACCTTGCCAGTATATGTATCCAGTAGTCACAGTGCCTTGTTCCTCATCATCTAGCATATTTGTCTTGTCAGGGACAACTGCAGATTGGTGGGCCGTGGGTGTTATTCTATTTGAAATGATTGTTGGGATCCCTCCCTTTAGTGCAGATCACCCACAGGTTTGTTTCATAGTCCTGAACTTCTGCTTAATACTAAATTACTGTGTTTGTGTTATTTGGTGTATGAAACTATCTGAAAAAAGTGATTTGGTGTGTGAAATCTATGATTGAACGTTGAAGACTTCCTGACCTTGGAAATGCAATAACATTTAAAGTAAGAAAAGATTACATGCTTACCTTTCCAAATATGTTTTTTAATGGAACCTTTCCAAATGTTAGAAGACCCAGTTTGTTCTTCGGTTACACTCCAGTCAAAAAGCATGCTAAACGTAGTTTGGTATGCTGAAGTTTGGGAGGGTTAGTATCAAAGAGAAATTCTAGTTCTTTCATTGGCTTAATCAATCAAATGATGGAGATAAACTTTTTTTTTTTTTTTTTTTGTATTGAAGTTTTTTCAATCTTTTCATTCTTTTCTCCAACCATTTGGCCCTTCCTCTTATCATCTTATAGAGGAAAACTTTTTACACAAAGGATTGAATTATTGATAGCAGACCTGTATTGGCCAGCCTCCCTCCTTATGCGTATTAGGTGTATCATGTATGGCTCATGACGCATAGCTATATTGGCATATTGAGAAACTACGGAAAAAACCCCATAGGACCCCATACGTCCGATGAGGACTTAGTAGGATGTTGGACACGGGAGGAGTACTCTTTTTTTTTTTTTTTTTTACGATATGGTCGATATTGACCATTTAGTCGTATTCAGTAACTAAGGCAGTTACAGGTTGGAGGAAATCTGATTGATAGATTGGTTGATATCGACCATTATGACTAAGCTGTAATGGTCGATATCGACCATTCTGTCATGTTCAGCAACTAAGTCAGTTACAGATTGAAGGAAATCTGAAGGACAAATTGGTCGATATCGACCATCATGGCTAAGTTGTGATGATCAATATCGACCATTCTATAAGGTTCAGCAACTAAGGTAGTTGTGGGTTGGAGGAAATCTGATGGAAAAATTGGTCGTGACAGTCAACATGGAGGAGTCTATATCAAATTCGCCAAATGCCTTATCATCCTTCCTAAATGTTTTGGTAAAAGTATCACCTTCAACTCTGTTAAATGATGAAGGTCTGTTCAGATTAATTTCCTTCCTCCAAAAGCATCAACAAAACAAGTTGGAAAAAAAAAAAACCCAAATCTCAAATCAACCACTGATCAGCATGTCTTATTAATTTGTCTTAGGAAGTGGGTTTTGGCTTGGTGGGGTGGTCAACCAAAATCTTTTGTTTTCTTCCAGAAATCAATCTAAGATTCACTCCATCTCCTCCACCGTCCAAATGCCCATCTCCTGACCACCCCACCACAATCATCTACACGTGGGAGCTAATGGATGGCCTAAATGATCCCTTCTCCCAATCCAAAACCCAATGATTTGATGATCACAATGACGATGATGAAGATGACGAAGAAATCCCTTTGGAAACACCTCTCAAAGGAGATAACTCTTGCATAAATGGATCTAATCATCATTTTAGTCCTCCAATCTCCATCCAAAGATCCTCTATCGTTGATTAAAGAACCCCACCACCCCAGTTCAGAAAATAGAGTCGTCGTCTACTTCATGTCATTACAGGGGATCCAGCGGATGTACGAGGACGCTGCGCGTGTGGGCGATTTTCCGGTCGATGCTCGTGGCCGTGGATGAGAGAGATGTGTCAATGAAGTTGGCATGTAAGAAAGAGGTGGAGAGATTGATAGCCTGGAACGGAGGACGATAAAGCTATTATTAGGGTCTTTGAGCGGATTTTCTTCGGTTTCCCTTTATGTGGATTTAGCAAAGACGGAGGGATGAAGAAAGAGGAGAGAAACGAAGGGAAAAGGCCGGAAGAAGAAAGAGACATGCCTTATGCTAGATCCATCCGTGAATCTCTGGAAAAAAGGTCTAAAAACCGAGGAGACATTCGTGAATCAGATTGGATTTTGTCAAAATATCAACCTTATGCTAGATCCATCCGTGCCTTTTGATTGATAGACAAACCATCTTTGATCTACCCTTCAACGCACATCTACATGGTTAGCCATGATGGTTGATGGTCGATGTCGACCATCCCAAAAAAAAGAAAAAAAAAAAAAAAAAAGACGAATTGAGGCCAAAGGATCTCTCCCGTGTCCAACGTCTTACTAAGTCCTTATGAGATGTATGGCGTCCTATGGGGTTTTTTCCCGTAGTTTCCTCGGCATGATTTTATTTCCTTTCAAGAATTTTGAAAAATGAATAAAAATTTGAAATGTTTGAAAACCTTATCAAAATAAATTAGCCAGTACTAATTTACAAATGTATTGGTCCTTATATTGTTATAATATGCTGCTTCATCCCTTTCAATATCCTGACTAATTCTTGTCCTTGTTTAAATGATGTGTTTTATTCATAATGTAAGGGTCATCCATGATGGCAAAGGGCCCAAAAGAATCTCCCATGTTGGGAGATTGTGGTGGTTCACCCCGTTCTTGACAGAGGAAGTAGGATCGGTTATCATATGCAGACCATTGTGGTGAAATATATTTAGTTTGAAGAATGAGAAGAAAGGGCCAAAAGTAATAAAGATCTGGACTTTTGAAATGACACAATGCCGTTCTCAGCTTCTTGTTTGGCTCAAATCAAACTTTTCAGCGATATTCTTAGACCATGATGTTAATGGAAAAAAGATGACGCATAAAACGTTGAATACTTGAACGTGGGGAATTCTTAGTTTTTAGTATTAGCCAATTGTGCTCCTAGTTTCTTGTTTGGCTCAAATCAAAGATTTCAGTGATATTTATAGAACATGACATTTATGCATAAACACACAAAACATTGAACATTTGAACACGAGAAATTTTTTGACTATTAGTATCAGGCAAGTCAGCACTGGTATTTTCATAAATAAGAACCAAGAACAATATCTAAAAAAGGTCATCACCTAGTGCGGTCCCGCCGAAGCAGGGCCTTGGGAGGGTTCAGACTGGAGACAGACCTAACCTTTGACAATTTTGCTCAAAGTGGCTGCTCGCAGGTCTCGAACTTGCGTTATCAGTTATCACGCATGGCACCCGAGACTTCTACCTTTGCACCAAAACAACAAGAGCAACATCTAAATAAAAAGAAATTCTTGTCTTACTAAGTAAAACCAACTGTTCTATCGTTCCCCAATCTCTTTAAATTTCATCGTCCCATTGAAGCTTCAGTCGTGGTTCACCAGGTCATCAACTCTTCCACACTACCCATTTTTATCTTTTACCCATATCTCTTGTAGACTAGGATTCTCTCTCTCTCTCTCTCTCTCTCTCTCTCTCTCTCTCTCTCTCTCTCTTAAAGTCTGGATCTGAGATTGGTAGCAGTTTCATTTGGCACCAGTACTAGATACAATGTCAAATACAATTTTTTACTAGCTCATACCAATGGATAATTTATGTATAATAGTATAATCTATCAGTTCCTTGAAGGAGGAGGTGATCAGAGTTGACATTCCGAAGCTATACCTAACATAGGAGACTTGTTCTGTCAACTGGAACCACCCAGTGTGGTTGATATGCATTGGCCATTTTCTAATCCATGCTTCGGGTGCTTTCTAAGCAAGGGGCAAACTTTGTGCAGACTATAGTATTTATCATAGAGGGTTCAGAAAGATAAGAAGAAAAGAAAGAAAGAACGGCCAAGTTTTCTTAAGGCTCATAGTTTGTTTTAAACTTTTCTGCGGGGCAAGAGCCAAATATTTGAATGACTTGCTTAAGGTAGACCTATCAAGAGAATGTAGCATACTATTTAATGAGATGGCTCAGGCTAAATCTTTTGTGGTGGGGGTGCAAAATCTTCCATTGGGTACATGTAATTTTATTTTGACCAAGTGATCTTTAGGCAATCTAGGTTCTTTCAATGCAGCAGGTGCATCTTAAAGAAGGAAAGAGGTGAATTGGCTTTGGTTTTCTCCAAGCCTCTTGGAACGAAGGCTATAATAGGGCAGAGATTTGGCTATCAAACATGCAGTGAATTAGTTAAAGAATCATTTTGTAACCATCTAATCATAAAGGATCGTTCCAAGGTGGCATCAGCTTGGATTTGGGTGAAGGTACAAGTCATATGACCATGGTTTTAAATAAAATTTTGGTAGTACGACAGAAGACCAATACAACTTGTTTCAACCGACATAACAGTGAATATGAACTACTGAAGAAACAGTTCATTATCTGACGTACATTATCATTTTTTTTTTTTTTTTTGGTTTTATGGTGTTTAGAAATAAACAAAACTTTCAAATGTGAAATAATGGTAAGATGTAGTTTTTATTTAGCTGTTGTTCAATCTTTAGCACGAAAAGGGTAAGCGGTATGGACAAAATCTTAACCCAACAAGGACTTCCTATAACCATGCTCATACTCCTAGGGATGTCAATTTACCTAATTAGGTCCAGGTTTTAAGTCCAGTTGGTTCTGTACCCAAATACGGAATATTATATATTGTATATAACCATGACCACCATCATCATCAAAGCCTTGTCCCAGGGGTTAGCTACGTCAATTCTGTTTCTAACTTGGGGCAAATCCTCAAATAGGTTGCACTTCTTCATATCTATACTTACTACTTCCATCCAAGTCATCTTCTCCGACCCCTTTTATTTTAGGGGCCATCAACCCGCTTAGAGAAACTTTTCCTCACTGGCACCCTTAGTGGCTGGCATTGAACATGTCCAAACCACCTCAAACGAGTTTCTCTTAATTTATCATCTATTGATGTAGTTGAGATTTTAGGGTTACATCTTGATTGAATTGTTTGATCTCTATTATTGAGAATGGCCAATGACTATTTATAGAGTACAACCAAAGTCATATACTTAAACTAGAAAACCTCATCATAACCAAAGCTAATCCCAATTTAGAAAACTTACTTTCAAATTACAAATAAACCCAATGACCAAATTAAAAATAAATCCAACTGTTTGTCAACACTTCCTCTCAAGCTGATTCATGGATGCTATGACCGGCTTGGACCAAACACCACATGTTGTCTTCCTTTTCCAACTACTTTGATGAGAAACTCTCAGCTTGATTTTGAGTATCCATGATGGACTTAGATCTATGTTGCAACTTGACTGGTAAAGGAGATTAAACCTTCATGTGCTCCACAACACAAACTATATAGTCAGCAACACTATTGATTAAACTAATTCATTGTATGCTACATAACACATTTGATGAGCCTGAGTGCTACACAACATTGTCACACGAAACTAAGGATAAACCCATAACTTAACGATAACTTGGAGTCACATGACAAATTAGCTGTGGAGCCTTCGTAGGATTTTCTCCCCCTGACTTGAATATCTCATAAACATGACATCTGTGATGAAAAGAAACAACATGATGTTGCAGATCTGAAGTCTTCAGTAATCTTTCACTACTCTACTCTGATTTGTTCACAATAAATAACCCACTACTCTGTTAATTTCTTGCCAAAAACTTCCATTATGCTTTGATGGTGGTCACCATTTGTCGATAAAGTCCATCTTTGTCGCTTTCCACTCTTTTTTAGTATGTTGGAGGGTGGTCTACTAGATCAGATCTGTCATGATCTCTTCTAGGAGCATATGGATTTTGCAGCTTGACAAATACAAAAAAAGATTGAAGAGCTTGAAGACTTCACGAGGGTGCAGTAAAAATGAATCGACAATCGGAGTTCAAATGGCTCTAGAAACAAGTTGAGCGGTACAATCTGCTGATGTGGCGTGTTGCATGGCACTTGAACTCATGTCAATAATCTGGCAACTAACATGGCTGCGGACATGGTTGTCATTCTCACAATTGCAAAATACAAAAATGGAATGAGAGTCCTTGGAAAACCAATTGTATTAATTTTGTGTGTCATCTCTTGGAGAACGACCACCAATATATAGGAATATACATGCCTTAATCAAGGCTCTTACATAGGAAACTAGGTAATTACATTAATCACTAATCTAAGTTAGGAAAGCAATCAATTACTAAAATATGTACAACTATCTCAACATTGACCAAAACAAAACCACGTGAGATGTAGCTTGCTGGACTGGATTGACTGATGGGCCTTGGGCCCCTTCATGGGTCATGGGCCAACTTAATACACCCCCTCAAATTGATGCGGGAGAATCAACGAGCATCAATTTGCCAACCAAGAATTGATGGCGTGGTTGGGGAAGACCTTTAGTAAGAATATCAGCAATTTGAAGCTCAGTGGAGACATGCGGAAGGCTGATGACATCACGTTTAAGATCATCTCGTATGAAGTGACAATCAACCTCGATGTGTTTAGTGCGTTCATGAAAAATCGGATTTTCAGTAATCCGAATTGCACTTGTATTATCGGCATAGAGGGGGGTAGCTCCTTCTACGGGAAATCCAATGTCAGAGAGTAGACCTCGGAGCCAAAGAATTTAGGAGCACGTAGCAGACATAGCTCGGTACTTAGCCTCAGTAGAAGATTTGGAAACTGTCATGTTTCTTGCATTTCCAGGAAATCAGATTATCACCCAAAAACATGCACCATCCTGTCGTCGATCTACGAGTATCTGGACAACCAGCCCAATCAGTATCTGAATAAGCTTTGAGAGATAGAGGATTGTTGGATGGAAAAAACAACCCGACAGTCGGTGTGCGAATAAGGTATCGAATGATGCGGCGAACAGCAACCATATAAAGATGACGAAGAGCAGTCATGAATTGACTCATTAGGTTGATTGCAAATGAGATATTAGGATGGGTGATCGTGGGTAGATCAAGCTACCCACTAACTGTAAAAGATAGGCCCAGCCCAACAAGGGCCGAGGCCCATTACAGATCAAATCTATGTGTAGCTGATTTCTCTCATTAGTTAGTTGATTTCTCTCTTTGTTATTTCCTTGTATAGATTAAGATTAATTAGGATTGATTCTTTCATTCTTTCATTTTATTCTAAGATTGTAATCTTAACATATTTAGTACCTTGATTAAGACAACTATTGATTATAAAACAGAACTGTCGATGATCAATTGATCATTGAGTTTCTCCCAGCACTGTTGTCTTCTTCCTCTCATCTCATCACAGACTCTCACATGGTATCAGAGCCTCTTCTTGATTATATTCAATTCTTGCATTGAAGTATCCTCTGATTAATCAATCTTGATCAATCCTTTCTGGCGAAAAGCTTCTTCTTCACTGCCGATTGCTCTCTGATAAAAAGTGGCCCACCACTGATCAAACAGTGGTCCACCAACGGTTCACACAGTCTTGATCGACAGGCCTCAGGGATCTTTTTAAGGATTTTTCTGGATTTTTTCTTCACCATTAAAGGTTGGTTCCAAGCTTCTCTTCATCTGTCGATTTCAATATTCAAGTGTCAGATAGTTTTCATCCAAACCGTCCAGATTTGTGGATCTGTACCCGTTGCTCATCAAACTTGGACTGGAGGAAGTACAATTGCTCTTCTTCAAGACGCTCATCCTTGATCTGTGTTTAGATCATTTTGTGGGTCCCACACACAGATCTAGCCTCAGAAAGTGAGGTCGTCTGGCACTGTTTTGGGTCTTTTTTTTTGCACTGATTTGTGTACTGTTTCAGAGGCTTTTCTGCACTGTTTTGGGGTTTAATCCACACAATTATCTCTAAATCTGATTCGTTTTGCTACTGTGAATATTTATGATGAGTGCTCATTGTTGCTGATTCATACTGTTGGTGGAAATCTGTACCGTGCGTGCACTGATAAGGACTGTTTACTGCTGGATTAGCCATTTATATCCAATCAATCTTGTTTTGCTTCTTGCATATTGATTGGTTCTTCAGATCTAAGGGCTGATCTCATCCCTTTACTGCTGATTTGGGTGCTCTGCTGTCTTTTCTCTACTTTTCTCTGCAATGGACAAGTATGATGTTATCCCAATTAAACTTAATGGGAAAAATTATATGTCCTGGTCCTTCCACTTACGGAACTTTGTCGAAGGACAGGGCCTTTTTGGTTGTCTTGATGGATCGATAACCAAGCCTCAGATTACAAATACTGTCGACTCCAAAGGCCTAGCCACTTGGTCCAAAGAGAATGCGAAAGTCGTCACTTAGATCCTTAACTCTATTGATCCTTCTCTTGCTGTGGCTCTTCAAGCCTACACCACAGCAGTTGATATGTGGGCTCATCTGAAGAAAGTCTACCATCAAACCAAAGCCCGAAAATTTCATCTAGATAGTGAAATTGCTAGATACAGTCAAGGAGATAAAACTGTGCAGGAATACTTTAATGGTTTCCTCACCTTGTGGACTGAAAGGGATTCCATGTTAATCCAAACGGTCTCTGCTGGATTTCTGTCTGAAGCTCTCAAGTTACAAGAAGAAACTCATATCAGCCAGTTTCTTATGAATTTACGTCCTGAATTTGAATCTGTCCGGTCTGCCCTCATGAATAGGGAGAATACTGCTAATCTTGATACTTGCTTTCAAGAAGTACTTCGTGAAGAACTTCGTCTCACTTCACAGCGCAATATTCTGGAAGCACCCGAAGTACCCAAAGCCTTTCTTGCGCCTCTTCCTGCTGACTCAGCTCTTTTGGCCACTCCAAAGCCAACTCAATGTTTTGAATGCAAAGGCTTCGGACATATTGCCAAAAATTGTCGCAAGAAATTGGTTTGCAGATATTGCAAACGGACCGGTCATGTGATTGATGACTGTCGAAGCCTACAGCAACGGAATGAGACACAGCCTAAGGAGCCTCCCTCCAATATGCCAAGACAGAATGTTCCCTCCGCATTTCAGGCTCAAGCCCCCATATCAGATACGGGCAGCACTTCCTCCGGGGCTATATCTATGACTCCTGCTCAGATTCAAGAACTAATTCAGAACACAGTCACCTCTGCATATGCGTCTATGGGCTTTTCTGGTGGTCGGTATCAACCTCATTCTCATATAGCGTCTCCTACCTTTCATTCTTTTGCATCTCTTTCTTCTTCTATCACCACTTCCACATGGTTTTTAGATTCAGAAGCCTCAAATCACATGACCTTTGTAGAACATAGCTTTACAGATTTCCACCCTTATCTTGGAAAAGAAAAAATTACCACTGCTAATGGTGATCAACTACTCATTTCTGGAGTTGGTACCATTACTTTATCTAGTGTCGCTGGCCAATCCATCACCCTTTCCAATGTCTACTTTGTCCCAAAATTATCAGCCAATTTACTTTCTGTAGGACAACTTATTGATGATGGCTATCTTGTTCACTTTTCTTCCTTTGGTTGTGTCATACAGGGGCGACAAACTGGGAAGGTGATCGCGACGGGGAGTAAACATGGGCGCCTGTTTTTGCTGGACATTGGACATCATTCCCTCTTTGCTTCTTCTTCTAATAATTTCAAAAACTTGTGGACGGTTTGGCATAAACGTCTTGGTCATGTGAACAATGCCTATTTAATTTCTTTGTTTAAACTTGGTTGTTTGGACTCTACAATTGATAATAAAATGATGTCTTCTTTATCTCAATCAAAATGTGAAGCTTGTTGTTTAAGTAAGAGTCATATTTTGCCATTTTTTGTTCATAATTCTCGTGCATTAGAATCTTTTGACATCATTCACACTGATGTTTGGGGCATTGCTCCTACCTTGAGTAGGGCAGGATTCAAGTACTATGTGACATTTATTGATGATCATTCCGGATATACTTGGATTTATTTCATGCGTTTAAAATCTGAAGTGTTTTCTATTTTTAAAAGATTCCATAACATGGTCCACACCCAATTTCAGAAAGATATCAAAATCCTTAGATCCGATTCTGGCGGAGAATACATGTCTCATGAATTCTCTGCTTTCCTCTCTGATAAAGGAATTCTTCATAAAAAATCTTGTCCGCATACGCCGCAACATAATGGAGTTGCGGAAAGAAAGAACAGACATATTCTTGAAACCGTTCGCACCCTTTTATAGGCATCTTTAGTTCCTCCTGAATTTTGGTGTGATAATGCCCAGACTGCGGTGTATCTGCTCAATCGTCTTCCTAGTACTGTTCTAGGCAAGACTACTCCTTACGGAGTTCTCTTTGGACATCCTCCCTCATACTCTCACTTACGTGTGTTTGGTTGTCTGTGTTTTGTTCATCTTCCACCGCCTGAACGCACTAAGCTATCTCCACAGGCTGCCAAATGCATCTTTCTTGGCTACAGTTCTGAACACAAAGGGTTCTTGTGTTATGACCGGTTTGAAAAACGCATGCGTATCTCTCGAAACGTGATTTTCCTGGAACAAATTCCTTTCTTTTCATTGCGTTTAGATCATCATCCTATTGCTGTGTCCTATTTGCCACAATTCCCGGAATCTGCTCCTGCCTCCCCTGCTATCAAAGTCTATGTCCGACGTAACAAGGTTCCTCCTATGGTGCCTCCCTCTCCTGATCATCTCTCAGTGCAGCCTACTGCTCCTACAGGTAATCATGTTTCTTCTGATAATATCCTCTCTCTGCGACGATCTAATCGTCTTTCCATTGCCCCTAACCGCTATGGCTTTCCTGCTCTCTTTTCATCCTTAGATAGTGCTCCCATACCCACTTCATATTCACAGGCCTCGAAGATTGCTTACTGGCAGGATGCTATGAATGAGGAATTGCTCGCTCTCGAAGCAAATCAGACATGGGACTTGGTACCGGCTCCTGAAGGAGCCTCTGTGATTGGCAGTAAATGGATCTACTCCATCAAAGTTCACTCCGATGGGAGTCTTGATCGCTACAAAGCCCGATTGGTTGCGCAGGGATATAAACAGGAGTATGGAATTGATTATGAGGAGACATTTGCCCCAGTGGCTAAAATGACCACAGTCCGTACTCTCCTCTGTGTTGCTGCAGCCCGTAACTGGCCTCTATGGCAAATGGATGTCAAAAATGCCTTTCTCCATGGGGATTTGCGAGAAACTGTTTACTTAAAGCCTCCTCCAGGATATGCCTGTCCTCCTAAGCATGTTTGTAAGTTGCGGAAATCTTTGTATGGACTTAAGCAAGCTCCCAGGGCTTGGTTCGATAAGTTTCGGGCGGCAATTCTTCAAGCAGGATTTCGTCAGAGTCATTCGGATAGCTCACTATTTCTGAGATGGACATCGAAGGGCTACACTTTCCTGTTAGTCTATGTTGATGATATGATTATCAGTGGCAATGATAGTACTAGCATTACGGAACTCAAACATCATCTCACTCGCCACTTCAGAATGAAGGATCTTGGTCCTCTCACCTACTTTCTGGGTCTGGAGATCTTGCGTAGCAAATCTGGCATTCGGGTTCATCAGCGGAAATATGCTTCAAATTTACTCACTTCAGCAAGACTCGATGATGCTCACACTTTTGATACACCTATGGAGTTGAACTGCAAGATCAGTGCGGATGATGGCCTTCCCTTGGATGATCCCTCTGTTTTCCGGCGGATAGTTGGTAGTTTGCTCTACTTAACTATGACTAGGCCGGATATCTCTCATGCTGTTCATACGGTTAGCCAGTTTGTGAGCAATCCTCACAAACCTCATCTTGCTGCTGCTTTGCGCATACTCCGCTATGTCAAAGGCACCCTTAATCATGGTCTCTTTTTCTCTTCGGGCGCCTCTCTGCACTTATCAGCTTATGCGGATGCTGATTGGGCCGGTTGCCCAGATTCTAGGCGCTCTACCATTGGCTGGTGTATGTTTCTTGGAGACTCTCTGATATCGTGGAAATGCAAGAAGCAAACCACTGTTTCCAAGTCTTCTGCTGAAGCTGAATATCGGACGATGTCGTCTGCTAGCGCTGAAATCATCTGGCTACGCCGTCTTCTCTGTGAATTTGGTGTCATTGTTGGTAGTTCTACCCCTCTTCATGGGGACAACACAAGTGCTACCAGAATTGCCAACAATCCAGTCTTTCATGAACGAACGAAGCACATTGAGATCGATTGTCACTTCATTCGTTAGCATGTTGTTACTGAGAAGATCACTCTGCCTCATGTCTCTACTCTTAACCAATTAGCAGATATCTTCACAAAAGCTCTCCTCAAAACGTGTCATCATGATCTCACTAGCAAATTGATGTTTTCTGCCTTACCACATCAATTTGAAGGGGAGTGTAAAAGATAGGCCCAGCCCAACAAGGGCCCAGGCCCATTACAGATCAAATCTATGTGTAGCTGATTTCTCTCATTAGTTAGCAGATTTCTCTCTTTGTTATTTCCTTGTATAGATTAAGATTAATTAGGATTGATTCTTTCATTCTTTCATTTTATTCTAAGATTGTAATCTTAACATATTTAGTACCTTGATTAAGGCAACTATTGATTATAAAACAGAACTATCGATGATCAATTGATCATTGAGTTTCTCCCAGCACTGTTGTCTTCTTCCTCTCATCTCATCACAGACTCTCACACTAACTGGCGATATGCGGTAGGATCTGGAAGAAGGTCACCCTCCTCTTTACTGAGTTTGACATTCAGTTCGATTGGCGTATCGACTGGAGCTGAAGCAGTAAGGCCAGCCAAGTCAATGAGGTCAATCGTGTATTTGTACTAATTAAGAACTATACTGTTAGGGGATTAATGAACTTCAAGACCGAGGAAATAGTTTAAGGGGCCGAGATCCTTCATTTGAAATGTCTGATAAAGAGAAGCTTGAAGTTCATGAATCATTTGTGCATTGGGACCAGTAATGACAATGTCATCAACGTAGACCAATAGTACAGTAATCCCGGACGGAGCATGATGTAAGAACATAGAAGGATCATACTGGCTCGGATGAAAATCCAAGCGGAGAAAAACATCTTGAAATTTCTCAAACCATGCGCGAGGAGCTTGCTTCAGACCATAGAGAGAGCGACGGAGCTTAGCAACCATACTTGTCCTGGATGAGGACCTCGGAGGCAGACGCATATAAACGTCTTCTTTGAGATCACCATGAAGAAACACATTTTTGACATCCATTTGATAAAGAGGCCAGGACTGAGATGCAGCAATAACAAGGATTACGCGTACGGTGGTCATCTTAGCGACGGGAACAAATGTTTCATCATAATCAATGCCATATTCCTGCTGATTTCCAAGAGCAACAAGGCGCGCCTTATATCGATCAAGAGTGCCATCTGATTTTAACTTGAGAGAAAAGATCTACTTGCAGCCAATAGGTTTGACACCCACAGGAGAGGGGACAATATCCCACGTATGATTTTTCTCTAAAGCTTCCAATTCATCTTGCATAGCCTGGTTCCAATATTTGTCCTCCACAGCCTGAGAATAGGATTGGGGAATGGAAGAAGAGGACAAAGTGGCCATTAAGGAAGTATGGGAGAACCCATAGCGATCGGGTGGTACCGAAATGCGAGTGGAGCGACGCAATGTAGGAAGTCCAGAAGGACCAACTGCCGGAGGTGGACTGGATACTGGAGGAAGATCAGGAGGGGAATCCCTAGGAGGCGCGTCTGTATTCCGTCTGTGGTACACAAAGTTAGGATTAAAACAGACAACTGATGTGTTGTCTGAAAAACCAGGTAAAGACACCATGGAGGAGTCGTCAGGAGGTTCAAGGTGTTTTTGAAAAAAATACTGTTGTTAAAAAAAACAACATTCCTAGAGGTCCGTAAGCGACGAATGTGAGGATCGTAGCAAAGGAACCCTTTTTGGAAGGGCGCATAACCTAAAAACACACATTGAGCTGATTGTGCAGTTAATTTGGTTCGCTTAGAAGGAGGCAAGTGCACAAAGCAAATGGAGCCGAAAACATGAAGATCATCATAAGATGGAGATGTCTGGTACAATCGGTAATATGGGCTCTGATTTTGAAGAGAGGCTGAAGGCAGACTATTGATAAGATGAGCTGTTGTAGCCAGTGCCTCAACCTAAAAACGGGTAGGAACCGATGATTCAAGAAGTAAGGAGCGAGTAACATCAAGCAGATGTCTATTTTTCCTTTCAGTAATTCTATTCTGCTGTGGAGTATAAGGACAAGTTCACTGAGAAATAATGCCTTTGTTTTGCAAAAACTTCTGAAAATCGGAGGACACATATTCCCCGCCTGAATCAGATTGCAAGATTTTGATGCAGGTGGAAAATTGATTCTCAACATAAGCTAAAAAAATTTTAAAAACGGTGAAAACATCAGATTTGGAATGCAGAAAGTATACCCATGTGAACCGACTGAAATCATCAATAAAAGTCACAAAATATTTGTAGTGAGCATGAGAAAGAGCTGGAGCAATTCCCCATACATCACTATGAACTAAATCAAAACACCGAGTGCTGTGTGAAGTGGAATTAGGAAAATGAAGAGTTTTGCTCTTTCCCATTTTACAAGTAGCACAATCAAAAGGCACACAAGAAGATAAGCCAATAGATTTATTTATTAAACCAGAATTTAACATAAGGGACAAAGCCTTGGAATTAGGGTGTCCGAGTCTTTTCTGCCACAATTGGCAGTTATCTCTAATAGAAAAACAAAACACATCATTGGCAATTCTAGTCCTAGAAATTTTAGAAAAGTCCAATGGAAACAAGCGTCCACACTTAGGCCCCCTCGCGATCTCCTTCCCGGACATCTAGTCCTACACAACACAACCAGAAGAAGAAAAAGATATGTTATAATTATTTTCAATAAGTTGCCCAACTGACAATAGGTTTGAAGTTAAATTGGGACAAAGGAAGACATTTTTCAATGGAATGGGACCAGGGATGTCTCTAAGGGCAGTAATGGGAACAGTACCTCCGTTAGCAGTTTGTATTTGAAGATTACCATTGTATCTTGTCACATTGGACAGAGGGTTAGGGAATATGTCATATGATTAGATGCCTCGGAATCAAGAAACCAAGTAGAAGATGGAGGTGAGGTACCTGAGAGACTGAAAGCAGAAAGGGCATTGACAATCATTTGCTGAACCAATTCAGGAGTCAGAGGAGATGAGGGCCTAGGCTGTGAGGGTGCAGATGTGGAGCAGGCATATCTGAAAAAGCAACATAAGCATGCGGAGTCTGAGACTGAGGCTGATACAGCAGAGCCTGATGCTGTGGAGTCTGACGTTGTGGGCGGCGGCGACATTCAAAGATGATATGTCTCGACTTTTTACAGTAACTACATACTTTCTGTTTGCATTGAGATGCAAGATGCCCAAATTTTTGACAACTGTAGCATTGTGTTTTTCTCAAATCTCGAGGTGGAGGCTGAAAAGCCTTATTGGTCGAGAACACGACTGAATAGGTCTCAGTCTTTTGTTGAGCCAGATGGGCTGAAGTCGAAATGCGCTGTTCCTCGCGTAAGAGTTCATTTAGGCAGACATTCAAGGAACGTAAAGGTGTCCGATTCATTAGGGCAGATCGAACACTTTCATATTCATTCCGCAATTTCATCAAAAATTGATCCCGCTGACTAGAAGCCTGAAGATCGCGAATTACGATCAGAACGTCGGCAGCCACATCTGCATACTTAATACTATCGTAGTCCGACCATAGGGTTCGAAATCCTGAATAGTAGTCTTGGATTGACAAGTTCCCTTGTGCATTTTCAGCAATCGCACATTCAAGATGAAATTAACGTGCTGAGTTATCTTGATGGTACACTTGCTTTAGATACCCCCACATGTCTTTAGAAGTGGGGTAAGGTTTAAGGTTCATGATTAGATGTGGCTCCACTGAACCCAATATCCATGTTTTTATTTTTGCATCTTTTGTAAGCCAAGTGGATATCTTCTTCTCATCTTTTGTGCGTTTAGGGTCAAATCTAGAAATATAGCCCCATAATTCCTTAGCTTCAAGGTATATTTGGAACTCAAACGACCAAGCGTGGTAATTTTTTCCTGTGAATCAGATCAAGGTAACCTCAGATTTTTCCATCTTTAATTGAGATTGGCAAAAAAACTGAGTGAAACAGTGAAAAGGCAGTAAAAAAATCCAGTAACAGTGAAGATATGAAGTCTCAATGTGGATAACAAACTATGCGGTGTGCAATAGCCAAGATCCGACCAAGCAGTGAAGAAAAAAGGCAACACAAAACAGTAAAAAAGGCCAAAAATACTCTAGACGGCCTGAATTTTGGCTGCTGATCCTCTATGTGGGCCCCACTGATGGATCTGGACAATGATCAGATCACTGATCTGAGGAATCACAATAATCTGGCTTCTACTGGAAAAAGAATGATCCAATTCCACCACAGATCCAAGATTCTGGACGATCGAGATGAAAACAGTATTAAAAATCTAGAAAATCTCTAGAATGTGTAAATCACCAACTTGGAATTGCTGAAAAAATCTGAAAAAATCTCCAATATTCCTAGAAAATCCAGGCGACTATGTCTGGATAGATCTATGATGGTCGTTTGATGATCAGAGGTGGGCCACCATGAAGATGAGACTGCAGCAGCGTCTGGACTCCTTGAAACAGATCTTTGATCTGTTGATCTTCACAAGAGAGATTGATTTCTCTCTATCCTTAATGCCTTAATGCTATATAAGATCAAAAAACAAGATTTTCTTGAACATAGCTCTGATACCATGTCATTCTCACAATTGCAAAATACAAAAATGGAATGAGAGTTCTTGGAAAACCAATTGTATTAATTCTGTGTGTCTTCTCTTGGAGAACGACCACCAATATATAGGAATATTCATGCCTTAATCAAGGCTCTTATATAGGAAACTAGGTAATTACATTAATCACTAATCTAAGTTAGGAAAGCAATCAATTACTGAAATATGTACAGCTATCTCAACATTGACCAAATCAAAACCACGTGAGATGTAGCTTGCTGGACTGGATTGACTGATGGGCCTTGGGCCCCTTCATGGGTCATGGGCCAACTTAACAATGGTGCCCCTTCTTTATCTTCTTAATCTTATAGAACATGGAGCAACCCCCGTTTCTCTCCTTTCTCCTCAGTTTTCATTTTTTCTTTTTTCTTTAGGGGCTTCTATTGGCACCACAAATATTTCTCTCCCCACCACACTAAAAGACAAAAAAAATATTTTTTTCCTAAACTACCCCTCCCCCCTTCTCCTTCTCCCTCCCTCCTATTTCCTTCCTCTCCCAGCCTCCACCCTCTTCCCTCATCCAATCCCCCCCAGTCGCCGGTGGGGAGGGAGCCTCGGCCGACTGGCCGGTCTCCCTCCCCCCTCTCCCTCTTTCTTCCTCCCTCCCCTTTTCTCCCTCTCTCCCTTCCTCTTCTTCCCTCTCCTTCCCTCCCTATTCTTCTTCTCCCTCTCCCTCTCCCTCCCCCTCCTAGTCGCCGGCGGGGAGGGAGATCAGGCTGGCCCTTCCTCTTCTTCCCTCTCATTCCCTCCCTACTTTTCTTCTCCCTCTCCCTCCCCCTCCCAGTCGCCGGTGGGGCCCTCCCCCTCCCAGTCGCAGGTGGGGAGGGAGATCGGGCTGCAGCGACTGGCAGCCCGATCTCCCTCCCCATCGGCAACTGGGAGGGGAGGGAGAGGGAGAGGAAGAAGAAGAGTAGGGGAGGGAAGGAGAGGAAGGGAGAGAGGGAGAAGAGGGAAAGAAAATAGAGGGGGAGGGAGGAAGAAAGGGGGAGAGGGTGGCCGGCCAGTCGGCCGGGGCTCCCTCCCCGCGGGCGACTGGGAGGGTGGGAGAGGGAGGAAGGGAAGAGGATGGAGGGAGAGGGAGAGGGAGTAGGGGTAGTTTAGGAAAAGTTTTTAATTTTTTTTTATTGTGCGGTGGGGAGAGTAGTTTTTGAGGTGCTAATAGAACTCCCCTTTTTCTTTTCCTCTTGTTGGATGACAAGTTTGTAAATATAGGAGACTTTTAGGCACTTTTCCTTTTCTTTCTATTCTCCTTGTCTTTTTACCCAACAACCCTCCTCTTGTCTCCTTTTTTTTGGTGTGTGTGGAATAGTTGGAATGACTGAGGTGGGGATAAAGAAGAAAGGGAGGTTCTTATTTACTCTTCTAAATAATGTTTGATGCTCCACCGTCGGTCTACCTGGACCTGAATCTATACCTGGCCTTTTTGGTATTGCGTGATAGGAAAAATAACTCTTCAAATAACAAAGAACTTCAGTCTCAGGCTTGTGCTACTGAAGAAACGAAGGAGAGGGAGATTCAGCCATTGATTGTTGTGATGAGGAACGGCGACCTTCAATCTTCAGCAGTAAGGACTCTAATTGCAAAAATTACATCAACATAGAAGTCTACAAGCTACATCCAGAACTAGAACTACCCAAGTTGCCCGATTGCAAGGAGGAGTTCCAAGATGAGGAAACTCTGTAACCTACGACAAGTAGAAGGCAAAGAGATGCTAAAAACAACTCCTCCACTAGATCTACTTTGGAAAACCTCTAGATCTCCACTAGATTGCCTATGAGAAATGGTTTAAAGCTTTGGATTCTCCAAATGACAACACAACAAGAAGACCTGGCTGTTTTGACTCCTTTTAGGCCTAACAAAGAGTAAGCTTAGCGATGCCGGATAGACCTCGGGCCACATGTGTAAGACCCAAGTCAATCTAGTTTTCTAATTTTATTTAAAGAGTTGTAATTAGGATAGTTTTCTAATTTCTTCAGTTTCCTAGTTTAATTAGTTTTCTTAGGGCCAAAGTTTTCTTTTTCTTATTTTTATGGCATTGTAGACATCGATTTTCAAAGTTGATTAATAGAATTGGGTTTTTTCTTGGAGGTGCATCCCCATTTATGGTCTCTGCGGAGACTTGTAGTGTCTGCGAATACGTGCTTCAGCACCGGTATTGTGCTTCAGTACTTCCCCACAAGCCCTAACCCTAGGCTCTGCGTCACTTAGCCAAGAAACTACTCGTTGCACTCTTCTAACTGTAAATCAGCCTTTCCTTTTGCAAGTTCTTCACTATAGAGAATGGAAAATAGGATAGAGAATGGAAAATAGGGTTAAGATGTTATGACTTTTGGGTGCTTCTCCCTCAGGTCTCTGCATTTATAGGATATAATATATATACAGAACCATCCTTTCTACTTTGTCTATCCACCATTGAAGATGACATTAACAGTAGCAATGACAACAAGAATTCAGAAGAGAATGCAGGGCAATAGAGGAGAAGAAGTTCTAATCAGTCTCCAATGGGATGGGCCAAGTTCGGCTTTGGAATATCAAACCCTAATAGGTTCTTTTTGTTCCATTGGCACGTTGGTGCTTTTCTCATGGCCCATATCAAGCTATTCTAAGGGTATAGCAAGAGAAAAAAAATCTTTTGTGTTGGATGAAACTAGGGATCGGGAAAGGAAAACAAATGTAAAACACAAATCTATACCTAGGCTCTGATATCAAGTTGAAATTTTAGGGCTACATCTTAACTGAATTGTTTGATCTCTATTATTTATAATAACCAATGGCTATTTATAATGTACAATCAAAGATGTCTACTCATAACCAAACAAGGAAAGTGAATAATAGGAAACTTAGTCCTAATTCTGTCACAACTCTAGCCAAAAATAACTCAAATTTAAACTAATCATAATTTAGGAAACTTACCCTTAAAATTACAAATAAACCCAATTACCCAAATTACAATAAACCCAATTATTTCATAAAAGATGATACCCGGCTAAAAGCTCTTCAATGAGCTCATTTCTGATTCTATCATTCCTAGTTCTTAGTTTATCACACATCCATCTCAAAAATTCTGATCTCTGTTACACTAATTTTTTGCATGTGTTGTTTCCAAATTGGCCAACATTCTACTTCATAGGCCATAGTTGGTCTAGCTGTCTAGTAGTTGCCTTGTAAAGATTTTTTCTTCAATCTTGTTGTTATGCACCAATCACAAAGAACTCGAGAAGCAAGTCTCCACTCCCACCATCTGTCAATCTAGGAATTTGTATCATTAAGTTATCTATAATTTAGGAACTTGTATCATTGAGTTAGCTATAACTTAGGAACTTGAATTGTATTAGGATACTAATAATAGGGTAATCCATCCTTATATAATGAGAAGGACACAACCCTAAAAGGACATGTTTTTCCTCCTCCAATATTCTTGTTCTATCCATGTGTGTGCAACTGACACCATCTAACTCTTATCTTATGTTAGAGTATGATGAAAATTTGTATCAAGAAAGTCACGACGGGTCTTGTTCATGGCTTTGGTGAAAAGATCCGCCACTTGAAACTGAGAGAAAACATGAGGAAGATGTAGAGTTCTGGATAAGACATGTTCACTAATAAAATGGTAGTCAACTTCTATGCATGTATTTGGCCCTTTCATGAAAGGTTTTAAAACTTGGACTTGGAACTCGACTCGGCCATGGCCTAGTCCGAGTTGACCTGGCTGAGTTGCATGGGACTCAGCCGAGCAGGGTCGAGTCTCAAGAAAATGAAAAAAATAAAAATAGAAAAAATAATGGAAAATAGGAAAAATAAAATTGGATGGCCTAGGAGTCTCTCCATCCATGTAGATATTTTGAATTTTTTTATTCTTTTATGTAAAAATAGATTTTGGTGACATTATAGAGTATAAAGAGTAGAGTCTTTTATCTTCCCTATTATTTAGGTGTTTTTAACAACAAATTCTACCATTCTAAAGCTGCTATTGCTACTATTACTGTATGCTAGTAAATAGTAACCTACTATTATATATGGCACACCTTAAAATTATAAGACAAACCCATATTCCAATTTCCATATCAATTATCAAGTTTCAATTAGCATATAACAACCATACCTTAGCCCATTCTTTCTAATACCATGTTGACTGCCTTGTGGGTTGGATGCCATCTTCCTTGTCATCGTCATTTTGATTTTGACGATAGTATTGTGCTATATCAAAATCAAAGAAGCATTTCCCCCCTCTTGTGTTATAACAGCCATACATTTTTTTTTTTTAACCAAACAAGAGTGGAAAAATCATCTAGAAGCATGACATACTTCCTTTCATCTATTCTAAACAATTTAAGCATGTAGAAACAAAAAAAATATATTTTTAACAATAACTTTAAATAGAAAAAAAATGAAGAAATTACTATTTTTGTACATGCACAGATCTAGGGTTAGAACCATAGATCTATGTGGTACACACCCAAAATCTTAAGCTCATACAAAAAACAAGTGAAAAAAACCTGATTTTCCTATTTTTTTCAAAAAAAAAACCAAAAAATACAAAAAATGCATTTTTTCAACAAATAATGGGTGAAAAGTCATCTACAAGAAAAACATACATCCTATCCTCTTTTCTAAACCGTCTAAGCCTATAGAAATGAGAAAACATACCTCAAAATTCAATAATGGAAAACCCCTCTTTTGGATGAATAGTAGAACCCCTCTTTGGTGAGCTAGATCTCTCAAAATATCAATATTTGATCTTCCCTCCTGCAAGAAATCAAGTTAGGAGCCTTGAAAACCCTATCTCCAGATCTTTGCAGCAAGAGAAATGGGGAAAATCCCCATTTCGTAAGTTATATAGTTGGCCGAGTTTGTCATTGTGCGGACGCGGCCGACTCGGGTGAGTCCCTTGAGTCCCACTTTCCCCATACCGAGTCAGGTCGCCAATTTTTTAAAACATAGAATAGTAGCAATTTGGGTAGCACTTGTGTTGTCAACTAAAGGCAGAGTAGAACCTAATATTCGTACCCCAAATTCATGGAGTCTTTGAAGCCATATCACTTCACTACTGGCCGATGACATTGACCAATATTCAGCTTCAGCAGATGATTTGGATACCGTTGTTTGCCTTTTGCACTTCCAAGAGATAGGAGATGTACCAAGAACATACACCGCCTAGTGATTAAGTGGCAAGTGTGAGTGCAACCTGCATAGTGAGCATCAGCATAAGCACGAAGTTGAAAAGGGCAAGAAGATGAATAAAAGAGTCGTAGATGAAGAGTCCCAAGAAAAATTTAAAGAATATGATGAACAGCCATGGGATGATGTTTGTGAGGATTCCCCAAGAATCGACTAACAACTTGCACAACACAAGCAATGTCCATTCGAGTCATAGTAAAAGGTAGATTAGACTACCAACAGGGCGGTAATAAATGGTGGGATCAGTGAGTGGGCTGCCATCATCTTTTTGAAACTTCACACCAATCTCCATAGGAGTATTTTCTGTTTTAGTGTTTGTAAGATGAGCCATATACATTAAGTCTTCAACATAGTTTCTTTGATGGATATGAATACCTTTATTGTTTCGAACAATTTCCTGTCCAAGTGAATATGTCAAATTGCCCAAATCTTTCATCTTGAATGTGCACATGAGATAGCTCTTGTGCTCTCGGATGTCAAGTGCATCATTCCCACTTATAATAAATTTAAATGTGTAGCTTTAGCATCATAGGCGCATGTCACTAGAGGGGTTAATGAGGTGGTCAATTTTCAAGTAAAGGTGGGTACGTGGGTTGATATTCTTTTTGATGGTTCTTTGCCTATTGAATCAACTATTTTGATTTTTTCAACCATCTTGAGAGAGGGAATCCCTTTGTAATCCTTTTACTTGATTTCATACTTGTAGATTAATCCTTTCAATTATCATTAAGCTATTGAATGAACTATTTTGATTCCTTCAACCATCTTGAGAGAGGGAATCCCTTTGCAATCCTTGTATTTGATTTCATACTTATAGATTCTTCCTTTCAATTATCATTAGGAAAAATAATTTCTTTCAATTAATTGTATCCTCAAAACTATTTGTAAACAATTTATCAAGTCAGTCCATTTGAAAAAAAAAAATTACAAAGGTCTTGAGTAGAGATGTGACTCATGGAGAGTTGGTAGGGTAAATATGCCCAAAATTTGGAAGACCATAAGGGGAGGCCTTAGATAATGCGGGTAAGATTTTTGAGGAGTAAGGTTTTGAGGTTGTGCTATGGTGTCAGCTTTCACGAGGATCTATGTCCAAATG
Organism: Umbellularia californica; assembly: GCA_028538565.1. Classification (NCBI taxonomy): domain Eukaryota; kingdom Viridiplantae; phylum Streptophyta; class Magnoliopsida; order Laurales; family Lauraceae; genus Umbellularia; species Umbellularia californica. The sequence continues at coordinate 89,873,187 of JAPQWN010000001.1, forward strand.
GAAGAAAAAATATAGCACTAGCAGCAGGTTGTACACTGACAGAAATATAGGTTTGCTACTCCATGAATGTATTTGTGCACACATATGCTGATAGTGTACTGTATGCACACATTCTCGAATTTTGCGTCTATGCCCCTCATGCACAATGATGATTTTTTTTCTTTCCTTTTCTTTTATTTATTTATTTTTTCAAAAACTACCCTTTCGTTTTTTGTAGGCAATTTTCAACAATATACTAAATCGTGAAATACATTGGCCACTGATACCTGAAGAAATGAGTTCGGAGGCACATGATCTTATTGACAAGTAAGACTAGCTATTATCCTTGTTATATTTGTTTGATTACTTGAGGATCCTGACAATCCTTTAAATACAATTATAAGTAATGCAAAGTTGTGATTTGGTTTAATTCCATTCAATAGCTGCTAATATACCATATTATTTGATTAGATTTGGTTCCACCCAGTTCTTTTGGGTCAAAAATCTGTTTTGGCAACTCTTTAAAGTGCAAGTTTTATATGTAAGCAGAGCTGTGCCTTAGTTCTTCTATTCTCTCCCATCCACCAGCCTGTTGGACAGTAGTTTGTGCATTTTTACTTATGGCCATAGCCTTTCATTGCTTTTTAAGTAATGAAAAGAAAAACCCTGAAAAGTCAAGATACCTCCGTAATAGTAGATTTTGAATGGAAGGAATTTTCTGGGTTGACACTTGATGGCATTCTAGAGCATTGGATTTCAATCTTTGGCCTGTGCTGGAATCCTTTGCACTTCTGGGCTTCATTCCGTCCAACGTTCTTAGTCACCATTTACCTGTTCTTTACAGTTTGTCCTTTTACCCCTTTTCTTTGGGTGGATAGCTAATCTCCTTGATTGTTGGACCTTTCTCTCATATTTCCTTTTAAATAAAAATTCAGTTGCACATCCGAATAAAAAATATACACACAAAAGAAAACGAAACATACTCACAGAAGCGAAAAAAAGGAAAAGGTCTTCAGGTTCCTTGATATCATAGATATGGCATGGTTTGATGACATATTGATCGAGGCACTAGTGTTGGATTTCATCATCAGTCTCCTTGCAATAGTTACACTGTTCACAGTTGTAGTAAAACTTTCACAATCATTTGTTGAATTATGTTCGAAGATAAACATACATAAGTTATTCTCACCAAATAAACAAATAAGTACTTATGTATGGTGTACATATGCATTAAGATCCCCAGTATCATATATATTATTCATACTTCTGGGGCACTGTGAAATCAAGCCTCAGGTTCATGTAAGCAAAAGGTGTCTCAAATTCATATCATTTTATTGGACTGTCTGATCCCTTCTATTGCATCATGATCTTGCTTAGCAACTTCATTTGTGCCAATGCTTTTGTTCTGAGAAGTTCATGTTGATATGAAGTTAAGTGAATTATGATTTTACTCTCATAAGTCATAATCAAGATGCCACTGTTGCCATTATAGCAGTTGTTTATAGTTTATAATAATTTGAAACTCTTGCCAATTTGACATTTCAGACTGTTGACAGAAGATCCTAGCATGAGACTTGGAGCGAAAGGGGCCATAGAGGTAGACTTGTTTGTTGTTTTTTTATATCAGAGTTTTTTTTTTTTTTTTAAATATTTACTTTTATGTTAAAAAGTATGCAGCTTTTTTTTTCTCAGACATAATACCAATACTGATGATTAAAAGTAAACTATGCCAGGTGAAACAGCATGAATTCTTCAAAAATATCAACTGGGACACACTTGCCAGGCAGAAGGTAACCAACATCATATTCAGACAAGAAAATATACAATATCCAATCAAATCATTTTTCTGTCCTACAAAAATGGGTTGACCTTTTGGTAAAGAAGACAACAATACAAGTCTCTTAGAAGCCGTTATCCAAATGATCCTGACAATTAAATTTCATTTCTCTTGAATGTTGAGATACTTGGGTGCAGCCCAACCCAGATATCCCCCCAGCAGATGAGCAGTCTAGAGTACTGAAAGCCCACCTGCACTATTCCTTCTTGAAAATAGAAACATTTTCTCTTTGGCCTATTTGGTAATTTTACTTGTCAAGTCAAGTAAAGTTAAGCATCAAATCAAGAGCAATTTAATTCAAAACTCCCTCCATCTTTTTCAAAAAAAGTAAAAAAGCGACTACCTTTATTCACTAAAAGACAAAAACTTCATTTCCCCATACAAAAAGTAAAAAATATAAAAAATATTCCATCCCAAACAACTAAAAACAAAATACCATGATAACTCACTGATATTTTATTCCCTCTCTTTATTTCACTTCACTTCACTTTATTTTAAAAGTAAAATTACCAAACGGTTAGGAACATAAACCACTCGGATATCCTATTCTCACCACCCACCACGACCACCACCACCATCAAAGCCTCGTCTGAACTATGTTGGGATGTCATATTCTCACTGCTTCCTTAAAATTGCTGCCTCTTTAGCAGGCTGCATTTGTCCCGGCTTCTGAAAACGCGCTTGACACGAGCTACTTCTCTAGCCGTTACTCCTGGAATACCTCTGATCAGCATGTTCACTCAGCAAGTGAATTGGAGGATTCCAGTGACAATGACAGCATGAGTGACAATGGCAGTTGTACAAGCAGTCATCATCTGGATGAACAGGTATCAACATCAATGTGCTTGCTTGCATTTTGTCTATATCCATGTGATTTGACTTGTTTTGTGTGGTGTTGTTAATGACGATAAGCAGGGGGATGAATGTGGAGGTCCCACCGAGTTTGAGTCTGGCTCAGCTTCCAAATATTCCTTCAGTAATTTTTCATTTAAGGTATGCTAATCAATTGCATTCAGCTATCATCTTTCCTGATGAAATTTGTGTTGAATTCATAATTATCCTAAATAGAGATGAGCGGAGAACTGGGACTCCCAAATAGATAACATAAGGCTTCGATGATGATGATGATGAATTTTTGTCAAGAGTTGTCTAGCATTAGAATAAATGTAGGGATCTTGTTTCACAGTCCACATCCCTTTTTGTGATAAATTATCCTAGTTTCTTGGACTTGTTTTTTTTTTTTTTTTTTTTTTCTCTTTTTTTTTTTGTTCTCCTGGCAATAAAAAGATTTTTATTACAAGAAACGATAAAATGTTTCCTGGAAACAATATTAAAACTACTATTAATTACCAGGCATTACCTCTCAAGTTCAGTTACTGTTGATGGAAAAAGGCAACTGGAAAGTTAGGATGTGAATTGGAGAAAGAGGGGCTAAACACTGTGGGTTTTAGACCAAGGTTTTATATTCTAGTGCCAGTCTTCATTTCAGTCAATAATTGGACCCTTGGACGAGTCAGTGCTGGACATTCTGGACCTGTATGAGCATACGGTCTAAAAATATTAAAAAAATTAAAAGTAAATAAATAATATAAAAAGGATAAAAATGTTTAACTTTGACTGTTTATATCCTAAATCAACTATATAGACATCAAGTCTTTCTTATGGTATGGGTTACGACTAGTGATGCTTGTCACTTCCTGTAGGCTGTGGCTAATGGATGGATCATTTTAACATGGACAGAGCACCAAATCACCAATATACAAAACTATTTATAACTTATAATAGCATTAAAATAACAAACCAAAAATCAGAAGATTAATTGAGGGATGGGGGCAACCATTTCATCGAAATCACATTGAGTTCTTGAGTTCAAGTTGGCTAAAACCTATCTTCATCAACTTTATATGGTCTCGACTTATTGGATAATTACGAAAACCAGCAGATAGAATATGTAAACTCATTAAATAGCTTCTCCATCTTCATAGTGATAATTCAAACGTAGCATTGATCATTATTCTTGTATTGCTCACCATATTAATATCGCATATGGGTCCAATTGTCCATTACTAAGGATTTGTTCGGGTACCATATTGGTATCTATCCCTTTCACTTTTAAAGTTCAAACACAAAGCGGAAAACCAAAAACTGAGCTAAGTTCCTACCTATAATGTTTTTGGTTGACTGTGTGACTCCGTCTGTATATGTGCTAGTCTCGTGTTCCTCCAGCCTGGTTTGACTCGGCCAAATCAAGTCTTTTAGGATCTCGGCTCTAGACTGTTACTCATACTTATCAACATGGAGTCATTAGAAGATAATGATAGCTAACACTTGGTTCTTTTTGGTTAAAACTCAATGAATGAATGAATCTTGACATATGTTGTAACGCCCCACCCTTCAACCATGCATGATATTGTCCGCTTTGGCCCACGAGCCTCACGGTTTTGCTTCTGATGAGCCTCAACCCATCAAAAGGCCTGATGCAAGGTAAGGGTGTAAGCGCTACATATAACCCCATTCACTTTCGTCTCTATAGTCGATGTGGGACTCCGGGGCGTCACAATCCACCCCCCTTAAAGCTGCATGTCCCTGTGCAGTAGTCTGCCAGTCTCTGTAGCCTGCCAGCCCTCTTGGCCCGCCCACATGGAAACCTGCCCACTTTCATCAGACCACGGCAGGGGACCCACACTTGAACTAGTCGAGAGTCGGCTCTGATACCATTTGTCACGCCCCACCCTATACCCATGCATGATATTGTCCGCTTTGGCCCACGGGCCTCACGGTTTTGCTTCTAATGAGCCTTAACCCATCAAAAGGCCTCATGTAAGGTAAGGGTGTAATATCTATATATAACCCCATTCACTTTCCTCTCTATAGTCGATGTGGGACTCTGGGGCGTCACAATCCACCCCCCTTAAGGTTGCACGTCCCTGTGCAGTAGCCTGCCAGCCCTCTTGGCCTGCCCACATGAAAACCCGCCCACTTGCACCAGACCAAGGCAGGGGACCCACACTCGAACTAGTCGAGAGTCGGCTCTGATACCATTTGTAACACCCCACCCTATACCCATGCATGATATTGTCCGCTTTGGCCCATGGGCCTCACGGTTTTGCTTCTGATGGGCCTCAACCCAACAAAAGGGCCTCATGCAAGGTAAGGGTGTAAGCTCTACATATAACCCCATTCACTTTCCTCTCTATAGTCGATGTGGGATTCCGGGGCATCACATATGTTTTTGTTCAAATCACTTTATGATTCAGTCTATATGGAACCGATTCTAGTCTGTGCCTGCTAGTCCATACCAATCTGTGACTGTCCGACTCAATTGAGTTGAGGTAATTTCACTCTCCCGATGGAATACCCATAAATTGAGTCGACTTGGTGCCAAACGGAATTCAAAACCATGTTTGAGACACCCTGATAAAGACTAAACTGCAAACTCAAGTTATTAACCTCTCTGTCTGTATTTTAGAAAGCCAGCTTTTTTTAACTAATCGATTCGGTCTATATGGGACCCATGCTAGTCTGTGCCGATCAATGCCGCTCCGGGTCTTTTGAGTCAAGGTAATTTCACTTTTTTGATCGTTAACCCTTACAACTACTTGACTTAGTGCCAGACGAAATTCAAAACCACGTTTGGGACTCCCTTCTCAGGACTTACTTGCAAACTCAATTTATTAACCTAAATAGCCGTCTTTTGAAAGCCACAAAATTTTAACTTGACTTATTTATGCATTTTTATTATTTTCTAGAGTTAATTTTAAAAACAAAAAACAGAAAAATCATGTCCATTTCTTCATTTAAAATCTTAAGCAATATTTGAATCTTAAAGAAAGTAAATGACCAGTAATGTTTTTATTATGAAATAAATGGATTTTTATGAAAAAATTATGCTTAAACTCTGATTAAACAGATATGGGTACAAAATATAAAAATGACGGATTAGGGTGTCGTGCATTTTTTGGACATAATTTACCTCTCTAACGATAGTCACCCATTTCACCATTTTTGTCGAAACCTGCGACTCTACTCTCTTACTTTTCATCTGGATCGTGGTGAGGGTGTGGAGAGATGGAGAGGGATTTGGAGAGATAGACGGCTGTGGTGAGGGTGATGAGATGGGTTTGGTGGATCAGATTAATGGGGAAGAAGAAGAAGAAGAAAAGAGTGAGACGGTGATGGTGGCTGAAAGATGAGACTATGGGTGGTGAGTTGCAGGTGTTTGGTTGGAGAAATTAAACACTTGAATGATGCCAAACAAGACCTAAAACTTCAAAAGTAGAATAAGCAAATGGGGAAGAAGAAGAACGACTGGAAAGTGAAAAAAAAAGAAAGTGCATAATAGATCAAACTTAGAAATCGCACTCACCAACCCATCCAAACCCACCACACCCAACTAACCTATTCGAGCACACCATCACCATTCATCAACCAACCCACCAACAGCTGTTGGCCTATTGCACAACACCAACCCCATCTCCATTCTCACAACAGATCATCACCATCCTCTGACGCAGCCAAGATCTGCAATCGAACAATAGAACAATCTCCCGAAGGATTGATCAAATCCAAAGATGGATTCGAGCCACTAGGGCAACCTCAAAAGAGAAGAAAACACCATAATTGAAGAGAAAATTCATAACTCAAAAGATTAATTGATAATAAGCATGTTTGTTAGAAAGAGGCCTAACATCCTTTTATAAAGGAGTTGGCTTGATCCCTAAGCAAATATATTTCCTAATATATGAATCATATCTAAAATAAAAAGGAAACTAACTAATATTAATCATAAATAAACCAAACTACTAAATAATATTTCCTAACTACAACTAAATGGATGTCCCCTTAGGCCTATGGATTGGACCCAATGGGTTGGCCGACCTATTGTCTGGCCTGCATCACCCTCCCACACTGTACCCACCCACCCACACACTTTACCAGTTTCTAAACATTCTCTCATGATCCACACCCTCACCAAACGACCTAGATGAGGAGAGATTGAGGGGGGAGTTGCAAGTTTTGACAAAAAATGATGAATTGATGATATCGTCATATATCGTCATAGGGGTAACGTTATCTTTGAAGGTATATATCGTCATAGGGGTAACGTTATCTTTGAAGGTGTAATGTGTCCAAAAAGATGTACGGCACCCTAATCCATCATTTTTTATGTTTGAGAGTGGCTACCTACACACTGCAAGCAGCTCTCCACACATTGCATTAAAAAAATAAAATAAAAAATCCCTAAACTACCCCTATCCCTCTCCTTTTCTCTCCCAACTCCCTACTCTGGCCACCTCCGCCCAACCCCGCTACTGCCAATCCCTCTCCCTCTCAAGGCTGAACGTGAACGTGGCATTACCATTGATATTGCCCTTCAGAAATTTGAGACCACAAAGTACTACTGCACTGTTATTGATGCCCCTGGCCATTGTGATTTCATCACAAATATGATTACTAGCACCTCTCACGCAGACTGTGTTGTTCTTATCATTGATTCAACCACTGGTGGTTTTGAAGCTAGTATCTCCAAGGATGGGCAGACCCATGAGCACACATTGCTTGCTTTCACACTTGGTGTGAAGCAGATGATCTGCTGCTGTAACAAGATGGATGCCACAAACCCCAAGTATTCTAAGGGTAGGTATGATGAAATTGTTAAGGAGGTGTCTTCATACCTCAAGAAGGTTGGCTACAACCTTGAGAAGATTCCTTTCGTTCCCATCTCTGGTTTTGAAGGTGATAACATGATCGAGAGATCGACCAACCTTGACTGGTACAAGGGCCCAACTCTTCTTGATGCTCTCGACATGATCCAAGAGCCCAAGAGGCCTTCAGACAAGCCACTTCGCCTTCCACTTCAGGATGTCTACAAGATTGGTGGTATCGGAACCGTCCCTGTGGGACGTGTAGAGAATTGTGTTCTTAAACCTGGTATGGTTGTCACCTTTGGCCCTACGGAGTCGGGCGGAGGTGGCCGGAGCAGGGAGAGGGAGAGAGAAGGAAGGAGGGGGATAGGGGTAGTTTAGGAACTTTTTTATTTTTATTTTTATTTTTATTTTTATTTTTTTTTTTTTTAAATGCAGTGTGTGGAGAGCTATTTGCAATGTGTAGGTAGCAGCACTCTTTATGTTTTTATACTCTTATCCATTTAATCAAGGTTTAAGCATATTTTTTTGGGAAAAATCCCTAAAATAAATGTAGCATTATAACTTTAAAGTAAAAATTTGGTTCCAAAAATATATTACAAAAAAAGTCCTAAAATAGTACACAATTGTACTATTTTTGTCCTAAATATGCATTATAACTTTGTAAAACAACATTTACAGATACCAATCCAATGGCTGCTGCCTTTACTGTTAAACAAATCCTAATGGTTGCAAGATTTAAAAAAAAAAAAATTAAAATTAAACGAACTCACCATATGAATCCTAAGTGACCCAACATGTACCTGTCATGGGGCGGTGTAGTATCACACATCCTAAACCTATCACAGGTCAGGTCGGTATGGAGCAAATCCTATGTAGTCGGGTTGGTCAACCTGAACCCAAACCTGACCGACCTGACCTATTGCCATCCCTAATGACCCAAGAAGAAAAATGAAGAAGAGTTTACATAACAAGTTCCTGATAGTAATTTTTTTCCTACCCATATTTGGCATTTTCAGTCATTCTATCCAGTTTTTCTCTTTCTTAAAGAAAAGGGCATTTTATATTAGCTAAATTTCGCCTGCTTTTTCCTCCTAATTTCCTTCATTTTGTTGACTAGAACCTCTCTCAACTTGCATCAATCAACTACGATTTACTTAGCAAGGGCTGGAAAGATGAACGACCGACTAAGCTTGATCTGTAGCAGTCTACTCTTGTTGAGGACCAGAGGGCAAGTTTCAAATAACAAAGGAACTGTATTGCTTTTGATGCTGTTTGTAAAACCTGTAAATAAGTGTAAGGAGAAGTAAATACACACATCTGATTTGGGTTGTGCAGTTTCATCATGCCATTTACTTATGTTTTAGATCTTTTCTTTTTTGCAGAGATAGAAGATCTCCAAGTGGAAATTTCAGGACCTTCCCTTTTTTGTTGTATGTGGGGATCCAATTCTAGGCTTGGTTTATTTCGAGACCATACATTTAGCCCTACGGCAGGTTCACAACCATCCCATCTTGAGTTAAAAGAACAAAGATATGTTAGTTACATTTCAAATGTATCCGAAAATGTTCATATCCTGTTAGTGTCAAATGTTAGTTGCATTTCAAATGTATTTTAGCTCAAGATGTTAGTTTCAAATGTTAGTTTCATTTGATGTAGTACAGTAAAAGAATATTTTAGCTTGGATTAAAGCTTTTCTCTAATTAGAGAGTAACAGTGGAAAGCACACATGAAAAGAAATGATCCTGTGCTAAACAACATGGAAGTTTCCCCGCTAGATTTATTTTTCAATCTTTCGTTGATTTGTTCGTAACCGATTATTGGCCTTATTTCTTAGGGCCTGTATATTTTTTACAAGAATTTCTGGAATTCTTGTCTGTGGATGTTGGGGGATTTGAAATGCTGTTGGATTCTGTCGTTTCTCAATTCATTGTTTCATTTATGCTGGAATGGAATTATCTGCCTGTTAAAGCCATAAATTTCCTATTTGATACCTACTGGACTAGATGGTAGATACCAAAGGAATTCTCACTCCTCAGAACGGTGAATAGAAGGCCATAAATGACACTTCTTTCACCTCTTATTGTGGTCAAGGAAATATGTATTCATTTTGGGCTCGGAGAGCCCCTGTTAAGGCTCACTTCCTCATCTTAAGCTCAATTACTGCTGTACAGACATAGGTCCCACTTAATCACACAAAATGCAACACTTAGAAGTGGGGTCCACTTATCCAGGGAGTACTTGGACTTGGATCGTTTACCTGATTATTACCTAAAGCACTTTTGGCTACATTATTACAGCATGCACCATTTTATGTGCATGAATAGGTATGTGTAAAATATATTATGTAATATAGGAGATGCTCCTATGAAAGATATCTCTCAATTTATATGAGAGATAGAAGTTGGGGCCTTCACATTCATATCCAATGCCAACAACTTAAATGTGAAGGCCCCACTCCTATCTCACATATCTCTCATATAAAGTGAGAGATATCTCTCATAGGAGCATTTCCAATGTAATATACATGTGGACAATGATCCATATTAGATATGACCCGGAGCCGATTACTAAACAGACTAGTCCACAACTGAATTTCACAAGTCGGTTCCATCAAGTAACTTGGTAATCGGGCCCATACACAGCCTTCAAACATCTTTTTAGTATTTTTAAATATAACTGTACTTGGTGGACCAATATGAGAAGTGGAACAAGCCCAGCCCCCCCCCCCCCCCCCCCTTCTCAACATGGGGCCCACATGGGGTTGAGGGGCCCACATGAGACCCCACCTGGGGCTAGGACATGGGAGGATCAAAAGATCTCCTTTGGCCCTTCATCTCTGAAAAAAGAAAACCAGCCTCTTATGGTGTACAGTCCATTTAGATGGGTGTGGAGTCAATCTGATGGTCCATTCCATTTGGAGGGGTGCAAAACCCATGGGACATGTATGTTGTGTGCGCACAAGATTTGGCCAAATCCTAGATCTCGAACACATAATATTCAATATATTTTCAAATTAGGAAATAGCAGAATTGCATATGTTAGTTGGAATTGGACAAATAACTGTTTGATGTCAACGTGTATTATCCATAAGGACCTTGTACTAGTTGACAAATAAAATATGACCAAAATCAATAAAGACTGCAAAATAACACTTGGACCAGGTGATTCTTGTCAATTCTACATATTCACTTGAAGGGTGGTGCTGCCTTCATTATAACCACAAGTTAAAATTCTCTGCAAAATGAGAGTACATTGCCCTCTTTCTTTTTTTGGTTTGCACCACCATGAAAGGTTGCTCTCTGCTCTTTCTAATCTCAACAATGTTCTGAAGATCATTTTCCACCACTAAAGAGTCCACGCTTCATGCGATCAAAAGCATGATCCTTCACATTTGTTGAAACAGTAACAAAACTATGTGTTGATTGAGAACTTATGCCTGCATTTTGGGCACTCGTAGAAAACAGTCTGCCCTTCGTCTGCCGATCTTAACTGCAGTACAAAACAAGGAAATAAAATGGTCAAGATCTACGACAGACCAAAGATGAGAAAAACATGTACAAAGAACAAAATTGAATGGTTGGTTGGGTTTTCACCTGTTTGGTGTAATACTCAAGTTGAGCATGATTGCACTGAGGACATGCTTCATTCACCTATTTAAACATCATAAGACATTGCAGAGAGTGAGCAGTTTAGTAACACCAGAGTAAACAAGCAAGTTATTCAGCGTAGTGCAGTTTGAACAATTTTCACATACCACTGCTCTTTGCACGCCTGCTTCCTCAATGGAGCTTTTGCCGAGTTGCACAAATGGTTCAAGATTTAACTCTCTTCTAATATCCTGCAATTAAAGAAACTTAAGCAGACTTTAGTGAAGTGAAGAAAGAATCATCCATTTCAGAAGTATGAATCAACAGCAGAAATACCAACTTGTATTATTAATTGTTTTCTGGAGCAACCAACTTTTTTAGGGGCTAAAAATACATAACTCAGACTGCACATCCAAAGCTATGTACAAGAACCTTCTGCATCCATGTTTTTCAAAGGTCAGTTGCTATTTCCACTTTTGAATATGCTTTGAAATTTTTTATTTTTCTCGTTTTAGTGGAAATCTTTACTCAATAATAAGTTGTTTCTAGAGTTACAAAAAATGCTAATTAACTTAATCCTACCGGTCCCTGACCGGGACCAATTAATTCCTTAATGCATGAGAGGCCTTAGCATTAAAACTCAGTCCTCTACATGGATATCATGGCATCACAGGGAAGAGATGAATTCACACATAACTCCAAGAGGAAACAATACAAGCTTCATTGGAAATCAATCTGAAAGTAGTATTAGCACTGGTCATATCATGCTTATATAAAGAATGCTAGAGGTATAAAGAAACTTTCAAGTCCTATACAAAGTTGCTTAGCCACTTTAAGACCTTCCTATTTCCAAACAAATGCAAACTCCTCTAATAACCGATCCCATCTTTCTAATCTAATCAAGACACTTCCACTCCCTACCTACCTTAACGCTTGCCGCGTAGGACTTTTTAACTTAATAACTTGGACTCTATTCATGACTGCCGTATATGACAACACCAATACAGACGAAGGAAATATTTGACTGGGGAGGATATGCTCACAGAATGAACTCAATATGGGGACCCATTTCGACCATCAGCCTCTTTTAAAGTCTTGCAAATCTGGATGCATCACCCAAGGTCACACATGAGTGCAAACAAATACTCAAAATCAGGAATGCTACAGGTTAACTCTTTATTGCTTCCTTATGTCTGCCTTTAGGTGCTTTGCTTTAAGGCAAGTGGAAAGAAGGTACCCTTCAATAAGAGGCATTATAGTCAGGGGAGGAACGCTTTCATGTTGTTGGTGGTTCTGTTCGACTCATTCCTGGTTAGAATCTCCTCTTTTTTAAGACTGTCGACTGTAGCTTCCTTATTCCTCTGTAAGTAAGTTAAGGCAGCTTTAGTATCGTAATAACAGATATCTTGCTTCGAACTGACTTAAGAGGGCCGGTTAGAGTAGATCAGATTTCCTAAACCTAGTCAAGGAGAATACCTCCGTTAATACCTGCCTCTTCCGAGCCTGACTAGCTGAATACCATGCTTCGCCCACTAATGCTAGCCGAGTCGAGGACTTCTCATCTACTGCTTATTTGGTTCTCAAATGATTGAATCATGCTGTATTCAACAGCTCTTGGCTGAGCTTGCCTCGCACTGTTTAAGCTATTAAAGTGCTAGCCCAACCCTTTTAAAAATTTCCATAACGTATGGAGCCACTACCCACTTCATGTTATAATAAATGGAGTCTCTAATCATCACACTTAGTTATCGAATTATAACGCTTGTCTCTTTTCATGACCCTAGCTCGTTCTTCTATTTTGAGATCCGTAGATTCGTAGAACAAGAGAAGAGGCTTAACCAGCTTCGAAAACTACAGTGCGCAGGGGCACACTTCCTTTTTCTACGCTGGGCTTTTCAACTTTAACTCAGCCCGACGTGCTTGCTGCTCGACGGTGGTTTGGTTTCTTTGGTAAGGCTTCTCAGACCACCATTCCAATATGGCCCAGTAGTTAGCCCTCAAGAGCAATGGTTCCCAAAATCCGACTCTAGTCAGCTTATACTTAAATAACTATACCTATAAATTTTATAGCATTTAGGGGTAGCATCAGAAGGGTATAAACTATAAACTTTGAAAAACCCTCTTGAGATGGTTTGTGCATGTCCAACGCATGCTCGCAACTGTGCCGGTAAGGAAAAGTATAGCTATGCAGGTTGATGGCCCACCAAGGGTACGGCGTAGGTGGAAGAAAGGAGTAGGTGGAAAAGGACGTGGATGAATAAAGTAAAAATAGAACAAAAGAAGTGCAACTTATCTGAGAATTTAGTTCAAGATAAATGAGAATGGAGAAACAGAATTCATGTAGCTGAACATAGTTGGGACAAGGATTTGCTGCTTGTTACGACGACGACGACGACCAATAAGTTGTAAGCAACCTTTTCCATATCAATATCCTGAGAATGAGGGTTTTGGAGGATTCCAATCTTCTTGATGAGCAAACACGTACTCAGATGATACAGTGAACAGAGACAAGGTGTCAGGTGCGGATATGACAATGGCCAAAATGACACAAGTTAACTACTTGTAAGGAAATGAGTTAAACAATTAATTTTGAATCTTCAGTGTCACAACATTATCTATCTAAATCAAAACATTGTTAGAACACTATGAGTTTCTCTGCTCAGATCTTTGGTCATAATGCTAGTCACTTGACCTTTATGTTTCACAAAATCTTCAGGACATCTATATGTTACTAACTCTACCAAAATTTTTAGAATAACTCATTCAGGTTCTTAGTGTGTGGAAATTCCATGGATGGAAATGCAACAACAAAACAAGTTGAAAGCATACCTCTGCAGTGACAGTATAGGATGTCGCTTTTCCTGCTATTTCTAGAAAAAAAAAAATCAATAATGTATGGAAATCAGGAAATGGTGGGTATCATTACAAATTTTGGTAAAAAAATGATAAAGCAGGTATGGATGAAACATACAGGACAAAGATGCCACAGCAGAACACCATTATAATGAAATTACAATATGTAGAGGTTAAACATTTGTTTGAGCTAGATTAGTATAATCTGTCAAAGTTTTACAAACATGTTAAGAAGCACAACTAGTTTTAACTGGAAAAATTGATTGGCCAATAACAATTCTTACCTTTCACATCCTGCTTGAGTTGGCATCTAGGGCACTTAGCGTAGTTGGGGGAATTCAATGAGAGCATTGTTCCACAGATGTCACAGAACAAAAGGTCATATCCATGAGAAGATGCCATGTATGTTGTGCCCTCGTTGAACGTAAGTCACTTTCAATGTGTGTTTGTTGTTCGGTATCTCATGCAACCTTGAGCTTTTCTCCTCTTCTAACCCTTATTAGCTTGGAAGGGGCCAAAAATCCCACTTTTTCTCAAAGAACCCAACTAAAAAAGTGCCCTTTTCACTCCCTTCCATGGATCACTTGCTTGCTAGGAAGCCCACCTATGAACACAACTAATGGGCCAACTCTTTTGAAGAAATATAGATAGCCCAAGAAAAGCATTTTAGGTTCCAAACATCATGAGGAGTAAATTTCAACATATAATAAAAAGGAATTGGATTATAAGTAGGTACGCTACTAAAAGATATCGTCTCCCGGTGCCCGTTTGGTTTGCATGGAATTGAATTCCTGAGAGTTTTTCGTGTTGCAATTGCAAACGAATGATTATTTCATAGGTGAGAGTGAAGAATATAAAGTGAAGATGTAGATGGATCGTGACCTTTCAAGGATTTAACTTTACTGGGTGATGGCTCATGGCTGTGTATTAATTTTCCCTTCTCTCATTAGTTCTTTTTTAGAGAGATTATTTCATGACCATTTATTGATCATTACGAATACATTCTTAGAAATATTAGCAATACCTCTGCCCAACTTAGTAAAAACACATTTCTTAGATTTTTTAAAATGTGTGATGTCTTATTAAAAATTTTCATTTGTTTATCTTTATGATATTATTTTGGGAAATTCTACATGCACCTACCTCTTTTGCTTAGCACACCCACATTTTCAAAAATACCAAAAATACCCTCCTTTTCTCTCATCTCCTCACTCTCTCTCCTTCCATGTTCCCTGCTCCGGCCACTTATGCCCAACCCTACTGCCGATCCCTCTCTATCTCTCTTGCCCCACTGTCGGCAGCCCCCGTCCCCCTCCCCCCTTTCTCTCTTCCTCTCTCCCTCGCTCTCCCCCTCGCACGCCGCCAGCCCTGCCCAAAATCCCTCCAACCTTTGCTTCTCTCTCTCCCCCTCTTTCTCTCCCGTTCTCTGCCTCTCACCCACCGCTCGTCGTAGGTGGCCTCTCATCTTCTCTCTCTCTCTCTCTCTCTCTCTCTCTCTCTCTTCCTCTCCCCCTACCTCTCCCATCTCCCATCTTCCACAGCCCAACACCACTGGTTGTTGATCTTGCCTGACGAATCCCCACAAAGAGCTCCCCACTCCCGTACTTAATAAATAGTACCGAATCACCAAAAACAAAGCTTCTTTTGATAAGAATTAACGAACTTGCTCCACCTGTCCATAAAAAGGGGTGCACGGAGTTTCATAGCGGTGCACAAAAGAGGTAGACCGAACATGAGATGTGCAAGGAATTTATGGGTATTTTCTGTCTTGTGCAAGTTTTTTTTCAAAAGGTGAGCACAAAAAAATGGGTGGTGTGTTCATAATCACGCTATTATTTTTTGCCATAAGGTTTCTCTTGTTGATCTGACATGCTACTCTTGAATGCTTTTGAGAGAATGAGTCAATCAGGGCCGTTAATAGAAAACTTCTTCATATGACCTCCCGAAATTTCAGCGTCCCCGCCCATTCACTTCTTTAAACGATTGAAGACAGAAAAAGAAAAAAGAAAAACAACAACGTCAATCGATCAATGGCTGCCACGACCGGCAACGAATCCCGATCGTTGGTTATTTTCTCCCGAACTCCTGATCACCCTCCATATGCAGAGGTACAACAACACTCATTTTCCCCTTCTCTCCTCCTCTCCTCTCTCTCTCTCTCACACACATCTAACCGTTGATTTCTCTCCAATCAGATGGTTAGCCACGCGATCACAGCCCTTGACGAAGAAGCCGGATCGAGCGAATCGTCCATCTCGAAACACATCCAATCGAACTACGACGATCTACCCCCGGCGCACGATAACCTTCTCCACTACCACCTGTCCAAACTCACCCGACTCGGAGAAATTCTCCAACTCAGCCCTGGCTTTTATACCCTTCCCCATTCCGAAAACCCTAACCCTAACCCTAACCCTCTGCACGGGCGGTCTTCCAAGCTCCCGTGGAGCACTGAACCGTATAAGGAGAAGCATCGGACGGTCAATAACGATCCGGATTTTGATGTGGAAGAGAGAGGCAGCGCACCTTTGAGGAAAGGCCGGGGTCGACCACGGAAGGAGAAGCCCGCGGGAAATGAGAAGAGTGGTGGTCCTGCGCTGGACGCCGGGGGTGGTGAAGTTGGGCTGTTTCCAACGGGAGGGGCGGAGGAGGGTGGAGATGGGCTGATTCGCGGGCGGCTTCCGAAGGCTAAGATCAGAAAGGATGGAGATGGAGTGCTGCGTTTGGAGGTATGTGACGGAATTGCCCCTCCGGAATGTTGATTTTTTACTTTCGTATGTAGGGGTAATTTTGAGAAGCTTGTGGGATGTAAATGCTGGGTGTGTTGAGTTGACTCGGCTCAGTTGTTTGTGATGTAAAAAGTTGACCTAGCCAACATCTTTGATCTTGTTTAACTGGACTGGTGATGGCACTGTTTTAGTCAAATCTAGTTTGACCCACTGGCTGAGACCAATTTTTAATACAATGATTTGAATGATATTTGGCCATGAGTTTTGATGTCTTGTATTGGTTTCATTTTGAAAAGAAATGGAAAAGGGAAAATTTTCACTTGCGCACGCGCTCGTTCAAAGGTGGGACCCCCTGAATTTCACATTAGGGTAGGTGCTCTTTTTTTCCTTCTATTGGCAACAAGAGATCATTATACCCACTAAAATTAAACAATCAAGCTATCTAACCCTTGTTTAGCTAAAACATCCATCAACATGACAAATAACAGATAGGGTAGGTGCCATGTGATGGATATGTTGTAAAAATCCAATTAGTTAAACTTTTTTTTTTTTGGGAGGATAAGTATATATATTCAAAAAGAATGAATTATGTATAAAGAAATTAGGTGAAAGCTCACCCTCACTTGCTCTCTCCTTAAGAGAAAAGCCCCTGGTGAGAGATGCAACCAAAGATTATTATCAAACCTACTTCTAAATAAGATTATAACATTTTCATTGATATTGCTTTTGGACAGTTATTATCTTGGGAAGATATTTGGGAATGTTTTAGTTTTGAGGTTTTCATAAGATATTATAGTGATATTTTGAAAAATATTATTACAAAAACACATTTTTAGGTATTTATTGAATATTTATTCTTTTTTTCATTTGAATGTTGAATATTTTTAAAATACCTGACATTTGTTACAATGCTAAAGTTGTTATATATGATCTTTGAAGACTAAATTTATAGCATGCTTCTATAACCTTCTGTTCTCTCTTTATTTTATAAATCTAAACCATAGAGTCCCATGCACTTTTTTGAATGAACGCTCACATATTTGAAATTACGTTGCCAAGATTCATATTTTGGATTGATCTATATTGCCAATATTCACGTTGTGGATTGATCCAAGTACAAAAGTATAGTCTAGATGCAGTTTTACAAAAGATGAACCTATCTTTAAACATGAAAAGGCCAGCATGGGTCAAATTTTTAGTTTAAAAAAAAAGACTAGTGAAATTCTTCCTTGTCTTTCTTCTGCTGTCACATGTACGTCAGTTTTTAATCATTAATTAATGTTATAGATAAGTACAATCCCTTTAATTCGGCTACTCATTTACGAGTTTCAAACAACTTTCATACCTACTGATTCTCCCCATATGTGGGGCCAATTCTAATTGGATCTCCAATTACCTATTCTAATTGGATCTCCAAATACCTATAAACTTTTGCCTATCATTATCATAAGTGTTATCTTATTCATTTATTCTACCATAAATGTTATTATTATCCTGTAATTATATATATTAAGCCAGCAACCCTCTTTGCACTCAATAGAAACCCCCTCCCTATCTAATCCTCTCTTAAGTTTGAATTTTCATAAAATTTCCCAATCGAAATCCCTCCCCTATCTAATCTCTCTATCCAAATTCCTCCCTAATTTCTCCCTTCGATTGCAATCCCTCTTATCAATGACATAAGTTGTTTGAGACAAGACAACTCTAAAAAATCTCATCATAGACATAAGTGACACCTTGTGGGTCCTACTATAATGGGAACTATAGAAAAATTACAAAATTTAAGACATTTTTGTATTAAATTTAAGGGGGAAATGATTAAGTACAACCAAAATTTCAACCCATCTTGTGGGACCCCATTTGGCTAAATCTTAATGTTAAAATTAAGATCTATTTCACATATTTTTTTACACGGTTTTATTCAAGTGTGATTTTATTCAACAACTCTAGAACTCAATCTCTTAAATCCTTTAATCTCTCAAATCTACGGATCTCAGTGTTTTTTCCCCTAAAGGCTTTGGGCATGCTTATTTGAGATATTTTTTAGCTTTGCTTTTCTACTTTTGTTTATTTTATTTAAATTTCTTTGTGCTTTTAGAAATAACCGAACTGAGAACTTTCTTCAATACTTTGTTTGTAATATTGAATTGGATTGTGTTCATTGTTTTTCATGTACAAGCTAAAAACTTCTTCTTTTCTCTGTGAGTGTGGCCTTTGGAGGTACCTATAATCAAGTTAAATCGTTTAAAAAGGGTTCAAATTGACAATACTTTTATATGTTTTCTTCTTCATCATATGTTAAATTATTCATAATTACTCTTCAACTTTTCCATTTTTTCACTGTTATCCTGTATAATGAAGCCATTCTTCTAATACCATGTATTAGATAATTTGATTGGCTCATTTTACTTATTTAATCCTTTAGACCTTGGGTTTTTTACAGTTTTGATTTAATTATGATTTTGTTATGAATTATATGTCAATATTTATTTATAATTCATTAAAGTAGTTATAAATATTTTTAATTAAAAATATTTTTATTTTCGTGCCCCAATTCCAAGAAGTCTCCAACACTCTCCAACAAACCTCTTCTAATCCTCTCTTAAGTTTGAATTTCCCTAATCTCTCAATGGAAATCCATTTCCTATCTAATCTCTCTCCTTAATTCCTCTCTCATTGCAATTCCTCTTACCAACAGGAATTATTTTCCTAAAGGAGGCTAAGTTTCAATACACTTATCTGCACATCTTCTACAGCTTTTTGTTATAATAGGAGTTTTTTTCTTTTCAATTTTTCTTCCTTTTTATCATCCGTGGGCCCGGGCATTTTGACTTCAATAAGTTAAAAATCGGCCACCAAATTTAATTTGTTCCCCTTTTTTATCATCAGCTGGCCCATTGTGCATTTCACCGGTTCGGATTTGAGAGGTGGGCTCTACTGATGGATCTCCCAGAAGGTTTTTTTTATCGCCATTCTTTCTTTTTTTTTCAGCCATTAATGGGCACCGTCTTTGATTTTTATGATAGGTGGGCATTATGGGACCCTCATGTTAGATCTATGCTGTAGAACTTTGGGGCCCATTTATAGATCATAGCTGGCTTCATCTTTGTTGTTTTTCAACAATCTTTAGGGCCCACTATCAAAGTTTTTTTTCTCTTTTTTTAATTCCAAGTTCGAACAATCCGTTGGTCCTATTGTGAAAGCCAAGTTTTTTCTTTCTAGTCTCACAATTTATGGGGGCCACTTTCATAACTAAACGACTGTATTTTGTTACTTTTTTTCTCCTTATTTTTCTTTCAATATTCTGCATGATTAATCTGTGGGGCCCATTGTGGAAGCCAATTGATTTCAAAATCCAAATTTAATTTTTGAAATTGATGCTAAATTTGTGCCTAAGCGCAAATTTAATCAAATCAAGGTCCTAAACCTAGATAAATTGATTGGATCATTTTACATATTTTTTCCTTTAAACCTTTGGTTTTTTAAGTTCACTTTAAATTGTATTTGTGTTATGAATTACATGATAATATTCATTTAATATTTATAAATATTTCTATTTAAAATTTTAATTATTTTTTAATCACGCGGGCCTGTTGTGCTAGTCTATCTAATGCCTATGCATTATGGACTCTTACATGAGTTTTTACCATTAGTAATTGACTCTAAGATGACCCTCGTACCATTTCAACACAAATCTCTGCATTCCCATTCTTTCTTGGAAAGTCCATCCTCTTCTCCTCTCCTGCAAAGAATAAGACTGTGATAACCAATTGTGATGTGGCATTGACAAAGAGGAGGAAGGCTTCATTGTCAACGAAGGACAATTTCAATGAATGTGAGGAGGGTGAGGTGATTGATAGGAAAAAAATAAAATAAAGAAGTGATAACTTTGATTCGATTTTGTTTGCCCTTTTCATTGGTTTACTTTGGGCTGGGAGTACGTTTTTTCAGGAGGTTGAGAGGCGTTAATAAAAACTAGGCCACATGTATGTGAAAATGATCTTCTGGAAAACACTCATGCATTATATATGATTAGTTCTCTTTCGCGTTTAGGTTTGTCGATTGTTTTTTTAGGCCATGAAGATTTTATATCCTACGCACCTTTCAATTGTTCTCTTTCATTTCACCCCCAACACCACCCCCCCCACAACCCCCCCCCCCCCCCCCCCCCCCCCTCTTTTTCTTTAACTAATTATGTGAAGCTTTATATTAATCATAATTTATGTATGTGTAGGAGCCGGTGGTGGTGTTGGGTTGAGCTTTGGCTAAAATTGTCTATTCTAAATCAACAATTTCTTGGGTACTTTTCTCCAACTTTTTTACTTTTTAAGTGGACATGCAAGTAATTTGATCATGATAACAGATTAGGGAACTTATATTATGGTACTGTATATTAGGAAAATTCTAAATTTGTTTTTTTTTTTTATTCACATCATGATTTCAAATTATTATATTCTTTTTTTTTTTTTTTTTCTGAAATCTTGTTTGTGGTTTATTGTCATAAGGTGCAGTAGAAACTTACTATTATTTTTTTTTTTTTAATAAATTGCAAGTCTATTTTTTCTTAGATTTATATTTTTCTATCAATTAGTTTTTCAAGTACAAAAAATTTACACTTTCCTATCAAATCTTGAAGAAAGTTAGAAAATCAAGGGTCAGTAATGTGATTAATTTAAAAATAAATTTAAGACCATGCCTTCTGAGATACTTGTTTAATTTTAAGTCCTTAATAAAGTTAGAAAATCAAAGGGTTGGCCGAGTGGTCAGGACCATGGTTCCTCCCTCCTTTGGAGCTAGAGGTCTTGGTATCGACCCCCGGTTCCCCCTTCTTCAAGAATCGAAGGTTGAGTCCACTAGTGCTACCACCTTAGGGCCAGGGATGTTTATTTGGCTTTCCTCTGGGCCTGGAGGGATTAGTCCATCCCAAAGGGTTGGGAACCCTCCCATAGCAAAAAATAAAAAATAAAAAAAATCAAAGGGTTGTTCAAGTGAATAATTAACAAACTAGATTTAAAATTATGCCTTCGAAAATGCATTGATATTATTTTTATTGAAGTTTGTCATTTACAAAAATACTAGATATTTAATGTGAATATAAGAAAATACTATAAAAATATTTTTCATAATTCTAAAATTTAATTTAACTTTTAGAAATAAGTTATAGTGTTTTTGAAACAAATTTAAGTTACATAGTTAATTTGAAAATTTATTTGTTCCTGATTCATGAGTTTTTTTTGGGGCGGCCTAGGCTTAGCACGGAGTTTTTTGCTTATAGCAAAGCAATGATTTCGGTAGCTACGAGTCTATACCAATTCACGAATGTCACCTCATTTCTTCTAATGGAAAAGCACAATTGATTGAAGGGACTGAAGTGTCTTTCCAAGATCACCAATTAGATAATGAGTTTTCTGAAGTATGTTTCTAAATACTATCTTAAGTGGAATGGAGAGATATCTAGTAGTGGGGCCCAACGTTCCAATGATCTGGACTGTTCATTAGATTGTTTGCATGCATGACTGTCTTAGAGATCTCCCCCAGGCCTCACCATATGCACATGGCCATGGTTTTCTTGATTTCATCAATCCATTATCGTTGATGATCATTGGCATTTGGCTGCATGACCAAAAGCATCAAGACGTCAGAGAAGATCGAAGATATATATATCTCTGTGTGTGTGTGTGTGTGCGCGTGCAAGCCGAAGGGGAAGGAGATCCCTAAGCCGAAGGGGAAGGAGATCCCTGGGGATTAGGGCTTTCAATAGGGAGAGCTAAAGAAGGAGAGATCTGAGATGGAGAGGGAATATGAGTTTTTGCCTTTCAGAAGTTGAACATGGGGTGACGTCCTACAAGTAATGAGGGTATGGCTGCCTGCCCCATCTAGCCCATTTGGGTATTTTGCCAATCCAAACTGGGTTCTAACATATTATGTGGAGCTGAATGCAAGTATGGTTATGATTGTCTAATCCAAGTAGGTTTTTGGAGTCATAAAAAATTTAATGCTGGCTCCTACTAGAAAGATGATGAGGTTCAATGTCCTAAGTTGCTTGCTTTTTACACATATAGGGTATGCAATGCAAGGTGTTCAATATAGAGCATTTGTTTCCTCATTGCAAACGAGTGCATTCATAGTAAACGAGTGTGTTCAATTTAGGGCATTATAACTCACTCCTAAGGAGTATTTGTGAAGGGAAGACAGATCTTAGATGGTGTCCTCATAGCAAGCGAGTGTTTTCATTCAAGATATGGAGATAAAACTTCCAAGAGTGGTATGCAAGTTGGACTTTGAAAAAGCCTCAACAGAGTAGATTGAAACTTTCTTTTATATTTGATGCGAAGGATGGGCTTTGGCAGGAAATGAGTAAGATGGATACATGAATGTGTTGCTTCTACTTCCTTTTCTAATGAATGGGACGATACTCTTAATCTTTTGTGAGCCTGACGAAGTCCAAGCAAAGAATGTGAAAGCCGTCATGCTGTTTTGAAGCGGTTTAAGGCCTGAAGATTAGATTCTTCAAAAGTGAATTGATTGGAATAAGGGTGGAGGATCAGGTTATCTCTAAGCTAGCTGATGTTTTAGGTTGTAACGTAGGATCTTTTCCAGACTTCTTATTTGGGTTTGCCTTTATGCATAGGAACTGTGCCAAGGGTTGTTTGGCATCCAATGGTAGAAAGAGTGGAAAGGAAGCCAGCTACTTGGAAAGCTAAGTTTTTGTCCTTAGGGGGCATAATTGCTTTGATCCAGTCTGCCTCATCAAATCTTCTAGTCTACTTCATGTCTCTCTATTCAAGTGCCCTGCATCGGTGGTGAACCACATTGAAAAAGCTTGAATGGGATTTCCTTTGGAATTATAAAGAAGATAAATAGATCTTTCATTTGGTTAATTGGGCCACGGTTTGTAAGCCCAAAAAAGAGGGTGGTTTGGAAATAGACCCCCTAAAGCAGTTGAATCAAGACCTTTTGGGAAAATGGCTGTGGAGATTAGGTGAAGCGTAAGAAAGCCTATGGTGCTGGGTGGTTGTGTCTTAATATGGTGTCTTTTGGTGCACATGGGATATTAAAGGCCCGCCATATCAGCATTCGAGTTTATGGAAAGGTATTCTCTCTGTAATGGAATCTTTTGCAGCTAATATCATATTTAGAGTTAGATTAGACGAGATGATCCACTTTTGGTTTGATCCATGGTTCTGGGATAGATCATTGGCAATTCAATTCCCAGATTTATTCTCCTGTGTCAGGGACCAGATGGCCATAGTCAGTAGCTACAGGGAGAGACAGAGAGACATAGTTCTATGGGGCCCAATTTTCAGAAGAAATCCACGAGAATCAGAGGAAATAGTCTTCTTTGTCTCTTGGACATTTTGAACCAGGTTTCTATATACGAGGGGCAGGACTGTAGGGTGTGGGTTCCATCCAAGGATGACACCTTCTCCGTAGCTTATTTTTTCCAGGTATCATTAGAAGGTTCTCATGAAACTAGCTTGTTTCATGCTCTTTGGAAATTCAAGGTTCCTCCAAGAGTCACTGCTTTTGGTTGGTTAGCTCTTCATGGAAGAATTCTCACTTTGGATAATCTTCCTAGAAGGAAAAGAGTAATTGTCAATGCTTGCCCCATGTGCCTTGCTTTGGAAGAGACCGAAGACCACCTCCTTTTAAATTGTAAAGTTGCCCAAGTGGTTTGGAATTCTGTCATTTGCTGGTTCGAGTGTAGTTGGGTGCTTCCCAGTGCTTCCCAGCTCTTTGCTAGATCTTTTTGAGGCTTGGAAGATGACTGGGGGAAATGCTAGAGGAAAGGTCGTGGAGATCTTCATTTCTGGCCGTCTTATGGGTTTTATGGAAAGAAAGAAATGCAAGGTGTTTCTTCATCAGTTGATGCCATAAAAGTTAAAACCAAATTTCTTGTGGCCTTGTGGGTTTCCATCCTTCCTATCTTCCATGGTGTTCCCATTGATTTGATTCTTCATAATTGGAGGGAAGTTGTTTATTCCTGCAACGATCTTTAGCTTCCTTTTCCTCTAAGATGTTTGTCTTTTCCTCTGTCTGTTTGTGCTTTCTCTTTTGTTTGGTGTTTTCTGTCAAGCGTGTAGCTTCTGTTTTGTGGGTTCTCTGCTTCTGGGCTCCTCTGTCTTTTGGGTTTGCTTTTCAGTATATCTCTCTTGTACTGTTTTGCCTCTTTTATTGAATGTTATAGGGCTTAGTTAGTTTGTTTGATATTTTTTGCCTATTTGGACCATAGAAAACAGTTGAACTAAATGAACTGACCTCATGTAAATTATGCATACAGGTCTCAAAATAGATTAGGTGATCATACAGATGGGATTCTTGAATGACAAAATGATCCAAAGCTTGGCAGTTGGCACTCTTAAATGTCTATATTATCCAAGCCTTATTGGCTAACGCATTCCTATCGTTTTTAATCTAAATTTGTACTTGGGTTTGGTTCCATCAAAGTTCTGGATTGTTATTTATAACAAGGGTTGCTAATGGTCTAGATTTAGGCTCTAATTATTAAGTGGGATGGGTCTGGGCATATGTGCGGGTGTGTGCACACTCGTAAAAGGTCATTTTAGCCTGATGTATTTAACTAACAGGAGGGAGATCTATATATTCTGCAAATAGACTATTACTCAATCTCACTTTCAGTCCCAATTAATTAAATGGGCTGGATTCGGACAACTCAGCCCATGAACGGGGTTAGCCTTTCTTACATAGCCAATTTGTTTCCAACAAGCACCAGATCCCATCAGAACTCCATAGCTAGCGTGCTTTGCGGACAATAGTACTAAAATGGGTGACCTCCTAGAAAGACCCCGTGTTGTTGCACACCTTTAAGAAACCAAAACAACAATGGACTTTAGGATATTTGGATAATTGGTTGATCAGTAATGTCCTTAGTGCATCACGACATAAATTTGATCAGATTAGACTTATTTGGATCTAGGGTTGGGTAGGGTAAAAATGGGCTGGGTTAACTAGGGGTGTGTATAAGTTGAATCCCGACCTGTATCTGATTTTTTTTAAATGGGTCAGGCAACCTCAAAAGAAGGGGTCAAGAAGTACAATTCTATCCTAACTTTCTGAGTGATTTCAAATGAGGAGAAAAAAAAAAAGACATTTAAAAATTGGCCTTAAGTTTTCCCAAGTTCTTACAAATGAGGACATCTGGTCATTCCTTCCTACCAACGGCTTCTCACCCCTCTACCTCTAGCTCCCTTTGCAACTCTTTTTCAACCCAACCTCCTCTTTGTCTCCTCTCAACCCAATTGCCTCTATATTTCTCATCCCGTCTACAGACCCACCTTCCTTTTTCATCATCATCTTCTTCCATCTTCTTGGCTCGGTGGTTTTCGTCATCTCACCATCAGCCACCCAATTGTTCCCACTTCATCTCTCATGGGCAGGTCTCGGTTTGGAAAGGTGTGACTCAAGTTAGTTGGGTATAGTAGGATTGAAGTGGGTCAGATATAGTGGATTGCTTTGTGTAATGGGTTGGACAGGTTCGGTTTTGGATGGTGGTGATGAAGAAAGGTGGTAACTGTGATGGGTGCTAGTAAAGATGATGAAAGGGTGTTGAGAGTGAAGATGGGTTTTGGCTAGGGACCTTTTTGGTAGTGAGAACAAGGTGGTTGAGATGGGAGATGTGTTTGGATTGGTGAAAATTGTGGCTTGTGTTGCAGGTTGGGACCATGAGTTGCAAGTGAGGAGGGGCTAGTTTGGTCTATTGTGCAAGTCGGGTTGCGGGTGTTGTTTTGGGTTGGCTGTAAGTGGTGAGACAGAGAGACAGGTGGGTTTGATTTGAGTGAATTGGGACGTGGGCAGTGTCAGTCTGGTTTTGTGGTGTGTGATGGTGTAGTGGGACGGCTGGTGGGCTATGAGAGATGATGACGGTGATGATGGTCAGTGGGGGTGTTGCATGGTGTCTAGTATTGCGAAGTTGTGAGTGGCTTGTTTGATTTGATGAGGATTGTTTTTGTGCTTGAGTTTGTTTGTAGGAGTGTGGCAATGCAACAAGGTTGGGTTGATTTTTTTATTTTATTTTATTTATTTTTTGTGGTTTTGCAGAGCGTGACTAAGATGGACGGTTGGATTTGGGTTGGGTGGCTGGGTAGATGGGTACTGTTTGGTTTGCCGGCTTGGAAAATGGTGGAGTTGCAGGTGTTGGTTTGGTGAGGGTTAATGACGGCTAGATGGAGAAATGTAGCGTGTATAGGTGTGTTGGCTACGAAGGATGTAGGATGAGATGGAAGATGATGAGATGGTTGCAGTGGTGATGAAATGTGGGTAGATGATGAGATGGTTGCAGTGGTGATGAAATGTGGGTTGGAAAGACGGTGTTTTGTTTTGAATGCTCATTTTGGGTATTTTGAAAAAAAAAAAAACATTGCCAGAAAACCTCAAATCTCGCCTAATGTCTGGATTTGAAATGAAATTGGAGAACTGAAGGCTGGATTTGAAAATAAGTTTTTTTATCCTGAAAACTTGTGCCCTATTCTGACATTTTCTGTGTAATTCAATCACAACATGCATTGGATGTTATTGAGGCTGCTTTCGACTTTCCCTCACCTCCCTACTGTTTGGTGTTTCTTGCAGATCTCCTTGATGGTGAACTCATGATCCAGATAGATAGCAATGACACAATGTCCACGCCATAGCCAAAAGAACGAACCCCGTCTTGTGAGTGTGTTTTTCGGTGAGTGGTAGATTACTTTTGTGATCCCTGGCCAGTTGAGTGAGATGAAACACCCTTAACCAGTGGCTGTCTCGTGTTTCTCTCTTCTAATTGAGTTTAGTAAGCAACTTTTTCTAGAACCACTCTATTAATCTTCCTGTATTTAGGGCACGTTTGGTAACCATCCTCAAAGAGGAATCCTCTCTGGTTTTACTCGCAATCAAGGAAAATTCAAATTTGGTAAATTTTCCTCACCCCATGTTTTCCTCCATGAGGACTTTGAAATTCTATGGAAGCGAGAATTTCCCTGGTCTGACCTCATAGATTTTAAAAGCGGTGTATTTAAACCACTTTCTCTGGCGAAGAAAATCTATTTCCCAAGTGAAGTTGCTCCATCGCCTTCTTCCTCTTCCTCTTCCTCTTCCTCCTACAACGTCGCCTACTCCGGTTTGGATATAAGTCAGTCTTTCTTTCCCTCTCTCTAGCCCAAATCTCCGCGCGCCCCCGCCCCCCCCCCCCCCCCCCCCCCCGGAACCCAGCCCCTCCTCTCTTCCTCCATTCCCCATTTCCATTTCTCTCACCTAGCCCCACTTGCAAGGATCATCAGAATCTGATGTCCTCTGTTCATCACAGATCTTGTGTGGAATTTGGGTTGTCAATTCTTTTACTTAAATTTGGATGTTTATTTCATAGAATTATAGCATTTGGATATGAATGAATCTGTGCTTTGGGTTATTGCATGCTCGTTATTGGAAGTCATCTAGTAATGTGCCCCAATTATCATGGATAGTAATGCCACAGAGTAATTAATTATCATCTTATGTATTGTATTGAGGATTACATGAATCCATACAGATCCATCCGACTGCATTAACTTATGTTATATCAGTTTTTCTAGAAGCCAATTATTATATTGTTTCTATGACACAAACTGTTTAGTTATGCCCTTCAGGGCTTGGGAATGGATGTTGTATATGATTTGTACTGTTGGTCATGCTTGTCAGTGTCATGAGTTCAATATTGATTTGGTGTCACTAAGGATGGCGTCTGGGGTTATAATGATTTGGTGTCATTAAGACCTTGTTTGCTTTGTATAGTTGAATCTTCCTAGAGTTTTCTCAAAAATAAATAAGTAATCTTTGTCATTAGTTTTGTTTTCCGTGGAATTTGATATGCGTACCAAACATGGATGTGAAGAAATCATCACAAATTTCTTTGTGCTTGTCAAACGTGGAATGTGATGAATCCTCTCCCTCATAACTTGTCATAGAGGAAAGCCTAATCCCATGGCACCAAGGAATCATCCGGAAAGAGGATTCCTCATAACTTCTCTCCCAAAAAAAGAATCCCAAAATTCTCTGTACAATAATTTTTAGAATTCTTGCAAACAAACAGGACTTTGAGGTCCCTTTGAAAGGAAAGTATAAAAAAGAAGAAACACTTATAATGCACTTATATTTTGTCACAATGACAAGGGCTCCACTCCATTTAACTATAACATTACTAAGGACCCGTTTGTTTGGAGGTATTTCTGATAGAACTGAGCTTGGGAATTTCCAACAGTAATGATTATTTATGTTTCCTATTTGAATGGCTATGTGAAATGTCACGTTTGGTACCTAGAATTCTTAGAATTCCACTTTACAAAATGCTATTTTTCGCTTGAGAGCATAAACCGGGTGGGGATAAATATTTGGAGAATTCGTGAAACCCCCTAAAAATATGATCAGGATTCTTGCAAACAAACAGCCCTAAGGTAATATCACCTTTACACTTGGGCCAATCCAACTAACTGTAGAAGATAAAGATCAAAATATTCTTTGAGCTAATTGTACATGCCACACTATCTCTCCCTTAAATCCAAGTGCACATTCCAGTCACTCCATTTACATGAGCCGATCAGTCAATAATGTAATCAAGGGAGATTTACCCAAATGGAGTCTGTCGCAACAGTGAACCCACCTAAATATTGATAACCACGTCGGGCTAAATATTGATAACCCACCTACTGATATACTGGTGGTGTATCCAATCCAACAAACCCTCGTACCCATTGCCGTGGGAGTCGAATGAGACTCATCAGATACAACTACTCTATCCATGTATATTAGGTAGGTGAATGGTCAACACCACCTATCATTAGGATTGAAAATGGTTTTCAATTCTCTAATTATCGGGAATTTCTGACCCGTAATATACGGGGTTTGGAACCCTTCCTATTCATAAGCGGGTTTGGGTTTGAAACCCAATTTAGATGCCGATTGATAAAAGTTCCCGTTTCTGTGCCTATGACCCAAAATATGAGTCTTTGATATTACAAATTATAGTTCAAAATGAATTTTTTTTTTAGTTGCTTATTATATTTAATCATAGAGGCAGTAGACTTAATGTATTGGCATAAGTTGAATGACATGCTTATCTCAATAGAAAAAAAAAAAAAAAAAAAGAAAAGAAAAAAAAAGAGAAGAAAATAGATTTGAATTAGATTACGGTCCTCTTGGTGGACCTAATTTTGAAACTAGATCAAAGTTTTCCTATTAGAGCAGGGTTTGGAGCATGCTCCAAGTCAGAATCGGAACTGTTATTTATAAACGGGTTTGAGTCCAAGTCCGATATGGTTTTGATTCGGAATTGTCCCGTTTGCAACCCTAACTGTAATGTGAGTTGCAAATAGATGGGTATATGGGTTAGAATTAGATGGGATGGTCCCATGTGGGCAAGCAAAAAGGGTAAGACGAGGAGAGGGGCTGCAAATATTGAGTCCAATTTAAATAAAAATAGATGAAAGAAGATCATTAGTTAAGTAGCACAACATAGATGATTGTCCGGTAAACAATTTCGATTTAGTGGACCTCATGTGGATGAGCATAATGAATAGAACTAGCCCAATAACCTGTGCTCAGCACGATATCTCCTTGCACTCCAAAATGAGTAGGTAGTTGCATGAGTAGTTACATAACCGTCGATCAAAATTATAACCGAAGGTTAAATTTGAATCCAAAACCTCTTCGCTTAATATATTATAATGCGTGAATAGTTTGATTTCATTCTAAGTGGGTTCATTATATATGAATGATATTCTCCAAAGCAATTGGACTGTGCATTTGGATCATGCATGATGCGTATTCACAGATGGTTTCTTCCTCTGAGATAGTTCGGATGCGTTGTGCAGGAGAACATTTTTCCAGTATATATTGGTGGATTTGTTGATGACTCATCTGTAAAATGAAAAGATTTTGCACGGCCCATATTTCAATTTGAGAGATAGACTACTGCATTCTTATCCTTTCTCTGAGAAATTAAAAATTCTCTATTAATTTTTAAAATTTTTTTTTTCCTTTTATGTAAAGAAAATGGATTGTAACAAATAATGGAACAATGAGTTGTATGGAAAATCAAAATAGTTTCTATCTATGACGGAATTATCTCTCCCATGGATGCTGAGGACTTGTTTGTGAAAATAACAGCAGAGAGGAATTGCTCGTTTGTGCCCTATTTTATGTGAAATTGAAATCCTTTTTATTGAAGAAAATCAGTTTATTTTCTTTTCTTTTTTTGAAAGAAAAAGGTCTCATACTAGACAATTGAACATTGTATTATATCGAAAATCTGAGCTTTTTTATTCTCTGTTATAAAATCCTTTTGTTGCATAAATACGACCAAACCCTTTGATTATCATCTTCTCAAAACCCCCATCTCTTTCTTGCATTTGCAACTCCACCGTAACCTCCTTTTCTAAAGCCATTGATTTTTAGTGGAGGAAGAGAGGAGGGGAGTTCTTCAACTGTTGGTGATGGAGTTCTAGAGAAGAAGAACCCATGAAGTTATGTTGTTGTTGCGAAAGATCTATTGATTTCCCGGAAAACCCTTATAAAAAATTTGATGAAAAAAAAAAAAAAAAAAAAAAACTCATATAGATATGGTGATTGGTCTCTTTTACTTGAAACGATTGTAAGAAATCCTAAAATATTAGACCGGAGCTGACTCAACTTGACTCAGCCCAGTCTGAGCCCGAGTTCAGGTTTTTAAACCTTGCCATGTAGCCCACTACTTCATTGTTAGGTTGAATACATTTTCCTTGCAAAAATGAAAGAAAAACGAGGAAGATGTTATAAGATATGGATCTTAAGTGGATGCCCACTTGGGATGAGTTAGGGTTAGATTTTAGTTTCCTCTTTTGTAGGGTTACTTTGCCTATATATAGGTATCTCTACCTTTGTATTAAGACACACATATGAGATAATAGAAAACCCTCTTTATTCTCCCTCTAATATTCTCTCTTGATTTCTCTCTTTCCCACAACACGTTATCAGCACGAATTACGAATTGCATCTTCTTCCTCTACTGCGTGAAGAGGAGAAACAAAATCCGCCCAATTCTTTCTGTGAATCCACCCATTTACCTCGTTTTGCGTGCATTAAAGGAGAACCCATTCAGCCACTTTTTCCGTTTCACACTTCAAACCTCTGTTTCAAACTTTTCAAGCCTTTATTCTGCCTTGGAAAGCGTGCAACATCAAAATTTTCTTTTACATATTCTGTTTCCAAGCTGCCAAAGCAACACATTAAATCAGATCTCACGTCATCACGTGGTTGGTGAGAGCCAGAGAAGAAAGTAAATCATCTCCCAGTATTCCAACAGTTAGACGGTGATCAGTTTTTACATGATGTCAAATCTGGCTAAACTTGACTTTAAAGCACTTAACATAAATGGGGACAATTATTTATCTTGGCAACTGGATGCTAAAATCCACTTGCAATCCAAGAAATTGGGAGAGACTATAAAGGAAGGTAACAAGATGTCCCCAGAAGAAAAGGCGTTAGCCCTCATCTTTCTACGCCATCACATACATGACGACCTCAAACATGAATACCTTACTGAAGAAGACCCAGCAGGCCTGTGGAAATCCCTGAAGGATAGATATGATCACCAGAAGATGATCATACTACCAGCTGCTCGGAATGAATGGTTAAACCTGAGGTTACAAGACTATAAAACAGTATCTGAATACAACTCTGCTCTATTCAATATTGTTTCCAGATTAAGATTATGTGGTGAAAAGGTTTCGGAGGAGCAGATGTTGGAGAAAACGTTATCTACTTTTCATGCATCGAATGTGCTCCTGCAGCAGCAGTATCGAGAGTGACGTTTCTCCAAATATTCAGAACTTATCTCATGTCTCCTAGTCGCTGAACAAAATTCCATCGTATTGATGAAAAATCATAATTCCAGACCAACTGGATCTTTGGCAGTTCCTGAAGCAAATGCCAGTCTTAGCTCAAACAGAGGCAGAGGTAAGGGGAATGACAGACATAAATCCTCCAGTAGAGGTGGACGACATAACTCCTCCAGGCGAGGTGGTTTTAAAGGTCATCCACCAAAATTCAAAAATCACCAGAAGTGGTCTGACCCTCAGCATAAGAACAACCAGAATTCACCAGCAAATCCTTCCCACCGTCCTGATGACACGTGCCATAGATGTGGAAGAAGTGGGCATTGGTCACGCACTTGTCGTGCACCAAAGGAAGTGGTGGAACGATACAAAGCATACAAGGCCTCTGTCCATTCAGCAGAGACAAATGATCTAGAAGGCTGGAATTGGGATATCATGACATTAGAGAGTCCTCCAATTGACATTACAAACTTGGAGACTCGTGACTTCTTTGAGGATGAAGATAACCAACATCTGGAAAATGAGGCATTTAATAATCTTTTGGGGGCACCCCCTGGCATGGTCTAGAAGACCTATGATTCTTTGAACATCAAAAACTTAATTTTTTTTAGTTCATTTGAAGTGCATGTTTTTAGATTCTTTTTATTATTGTTTTGATAGAAAACTTCATTAATGTCCTAATTTATGATGATTTTTTTTTAATCATATGATTGCATAGTTATGATGTTTCTATTATTTTTGTTTAAGGTATGGATCATGGAACTGAGGACAATCTATGTTTGGTAGATAGTGCCACAACACACACCATTCTGAAAAATCAGAAATTTTTCTCAGAATTGATGCTCATTCCACGACAGGTATCCACCATAGCTGGACCTGTAAAGATAATTGAAGGCTCCGGAAGAGCCCATATGATGTTACCTAATGGTACCCATCTATTCATTAAAGATGCTTTATTCTCAAAAAGTTCCCGAAGAAACTTGATTAGTTTCAAAGACATCAGAATGAATGGGTACCACATTGAGACTGTAAGTGAAGGTAACAAGGAATACTTATGCATCGTTACTAGTATTAGAAGCCAGAAGCAAATACTAGAAAAACTAAGTGCACTCTCTTCAGGGTTATATTACACGACAATCTCCAATGTTGAATCCCATTCTGTTATAAGCAAAACGACAAAGTCGAGCCCGAAGCTCAGTAATCCTAAGGCCTTACAGCTTTGGCATGATAGGTTAGGTCACCCTGGGGCTACTATGTTGAGAAAACTCATAGATAACTCTTTTGGGCATTCCTTAGAGAACCATCAATTGACCATATCTAGTGGGTACTTATGTATCACATGTTCACAAGGGAAATTGATCACCCGACCCTCTCTTACTAAAGTTGCATACGAATCCCCATCATTTTTACAAAGGATACAGGGTGATATTTGTGGACCCATCAATCCCCCTAGTGGACCTTTTAAGTATTTTATGGTCTTGATCGATGCCTCCACCCGTTGGTCGGATGTTTGCCTACTTTCAACTAGGAACGTAGCATTTGCCCGCCTATTAACTCAAATTATTAAACTGAGGGCTCACTTCCCTGATTATCCCATTAAGTCTATAAGACTTGATAATGCAGGCGAATTTACATCACAGGTTTTTGATGATTTCTGTTCGTCTATAGGAATTGTAGTCGAACATCCTGTCCCCCATGTCCACACCCAGAATGGCTTAGCTGAATCCATGATCAAGCGCATCCAACTTATTTCTAGGACTCTGCTAATGCAGTCCAACTTACCGGTTAGTGCTTGGGGACATGCTGTGTTGCATGCAGCAATGTTAATTCGACTTCGGCCCACGGCCTATCATCAATATTCTCCTGCACAACTTATATCAGGACATCAACCCAATATTTTTCACTTGCGCAAGTTTGGTTGTGCAGTTCAAGTCCCAATACCACCCCCTAAGCGTACTAAAATGGGACCACAACGTAGATTGGGAATATATGTAGGTTATGACTCTCCTTCGATTATTCGATATTTAGAACCAAGGACAGGAGATGTCTTCACTGCTCGTTTTCCCGATTGTCAATTCGATGAGACAATCTTCCCGCCGTTAGGGGGAGATAAGATAGTTCCTGAAGAACGTATTGTTCCTGTAGAACAAACCGTTCCTGAAGAACGGCGAGAATTAACATGGAATACTTCCACTTTGTCTCATCTGGATCCCCGAACTTCACAATGTGAGAATGAAGTACGGAGAATTGTGCACTTGCAAGAAATTGCAAACAAATTGCCTGATGCATTTAACGATGCAGCAAAAGTGACGAAGTCACATGTGCCAGCTATGAATGCACCTGCCAGGATTAATGTCCCTGTAGGACAAAATCAAAATACGGCAGCAAAAGAATCTGCAATACGCCAGAAGCGTGGCAGACCTATAGGTTCAAAGGACTCAGCTCCGCGGAAAAGGAGAAATGAGCAATCATCATCATATCCTCTCGAAGAGGCACGTAACGCTCCTGAAGAGGTTCCTCCCGAAGAGGCACATAATGCTCCTGAAGAGGTTATGGAAAAGTCCGTTCTCTCTAGAATAATGAAAGTCCCTGATGAGACTTTGGAAGCCCTTGAAGAGGCACCGGTACCAGAAAATGAAGAGATCTCTATACTTTACAATTATTCAAGAGAGCGATGGATGAGAAATGAGATTATCATCGATGACGCATTTGCATATGCGGTAGCTACACAAATATCAAAGGAAAATGATGATGATGATTGGGACACAGAACCACGTTCTATAAATGAATGTCGACAAAGAAAGGATTGGCCACAATGGGAAAATGCCATCAAAACAGAGTTAGAGTCTCTTAACAAACGTGGTGTGTTCGGGCCTATAGTACAAACCCCAAAAGATGTTAACCCTGTAGGTTACAAGTGGGTGTTTGTAAGAAAAAGGAATGAGCTGAATGAAATTACTAGATATAAAGCACGATTAGTGGCACAAGGTTTCCTGCAGAAACCTGGGATTGATTATGAGGAAACATACTCCCCTGTTATGGATATAACGACATTCAGATATTTGATAAGTTTAGCAGTTTCTCAAAATCTAGAAATGAGACTTATGGATGTTGTAACTGCTTACTTGTATGGGGACTTAGACACAGAAATTCATATGAAAATCCCGGAAGGATTTCCTTTGCCTGAAGCAAAGCCAAGGAGTACGTACTCAATCCAATTAAGGTGATCATTGTACGGCCTGAAGCAATCCGGAAGAATGTGGTACAATCGTCTTAGTGAATACTTGTCTAAAATGGGGTATGCAAACGATCCTATTTGCCCGTGTCTATTTATAAAGAAATTCTCGAAGGGATTTGCAGTATTAGCAGTTTATGTGGATGACATAAATTTGATAGGGACTCCAGAAGAGCTCGAAGAAACTGCAGATTATTTAAAGAAAGAGTTTGAAATGAAAGACCTTGGAAAAACGAGATTTTGTCTCGGCTTGCAAATCGAGAGAAATTCTAATGGGATGTTGATCCATCAATCTAATTATACCGAGAAGGTTTTAAAACGATTTGGTATGGACAAGGCACATCCATTAAGCACCCCTATGGTTGTCCGGTCTCTTGATATAAAGAAAGATCCATACCGTCCCATCGAGGAAAATGAAAAGATATTGGGTCCTGAAGTACCATACTTAAGTGCTATTGGAGCTTTGATGTACTTGGCACAATGCACTAGACCAGATATTGCATTTTCTGTGAATCTACTTGCCAGGTATAGCTCCGCACCAACTCAAAGGCATTGGATTGGCATTAAACACATCCTGCAATATCTGCGTGGAACAACTGATTTGGGAATATTTTATGCTTACAATCATAAAGATTCCAGTTTAGTAGGATATGCAGATTCAGGTTATCTCTCTGATCCTCATAAGGGTCGATCACAGACAGGTTATGTGTTTCTAAATTGTAATGTCGCCATTTCTTGGCGTTCTACTAAACAGACTTTGGTAGCTACTTCCTCCAATCATGCTGAAATTTTGGCTCTTTATGAAGCCAGTAGGGAATGTGTGTGGCTAAAATCTTTGATTCAGCATGTTCGTAGTTCTTGTCAATTACCTTCTATTGCAGGTATCTCGAATATTATTTATGAAGATAATGAAGCATGTATAAGACAGATCCGAGAAGGTTTCATTAAAGGAGATAAGACTAAGCATATAGCACCGAAGTTCTTCTTCACTCATGAACTTCAGAAGAACAATGAAATTGAAGTCAAGCAAGTTTGTTCGAGTAACAACCTGGCTGATCTGTTTACCAAATCTTTGCCCAAATCAGTATTCCAGAAGTTTGTATATGAGATTGGCATGCGTAGAGTTCACCATCAAACTATGTAACTGGTTGCTATCATCAGGGGGAGCGGTTTATCAGGGAGCATCCTGAAGTATGCTACCCATGGACATTTGTGCGCTGTACTCTTTTTCCTTCTCTAGGTTTTATCCCACTGGGTTTTCCTAGTTAAGGTTTTAATGAGGCAGCATTAATGCATGTCCAACACCGGTTCAATGATCTTGAAGAATGTTGTACTCTTTTTTCCTTCGCTTTGGTTTTCTCCCACTGGGTTTTTCCTTAGCAAGGTTTTTAATGAGGCAACTGTCATTGAATGGTGGTCATCCAAGGGGGAGTGTTATAAGATATGGATCTTAAGTGGATGCCCACTTTGGATGAGTTAGGGTTAGATTTTAGTTTCCTCTTTTGTAGGGTTACTTTGCCTATATATAGGTATCTCTACCTTTGTATTGAGACACACATATGAGATAATAGAAAACCCTCTTTATTCTCCCTCTAATATTCTCTCTTGATTTCTCTCTTTCCCACAACAGAAGAACCAATTTTTCTCTATGGAGAGAATTTCTATTTCCCATAGAAGGGAAAACAATGCGTGATTCCTCTCTCTCTCTCTCTCTCTCTCTCTCTCTCTCTCTCTCTCTCCAAGCCAAAACATAAAATTACGTGGGTCATATGAGTTTGACACTCATGCTAATGGACTAGGTCCATAGATTGATTGCACACACATGTAAATGGAATTTTTTTTTTTTTTTTTGTGCCGTTGGAGGATTCCCAATCTTTTTGGGTTGGACTAATCCCTCCAGGCTCAGAGAAAAGTTGGGTAAACTCCCTTATAACCCCAGTATGGTAGTGTAGTTTTGAACCTATAGCCTCCGAGTGCAAACCGCAGTTGTATGCCAACTGAGCTACTCCTTAAGATTACGTAAATGAATTGTGAATCCGTCGGTTAAACTTGTGATTACGAGAGAGGAAGATGATATGATGATCAAAAGGGCCTCAAATTTGATAGGTCGGTAGGTCTCACCCTAATCTTGAAATCCCCTTGGGTCCCATCCTGAGATGGAGCCCTAAGTTGCATGCACTGGATGGCCACTCTACAAGTAAAAAAAATAAATGGGCCAGGCTAAGCAAGACCCAAGTGTAAGTATAGGCACTTTGCAAGTGTAACTGTGTAAGTATAACACATTAAAAAGATTATATATTCATGTTGCAGCCTTTGGGTCGGGTTGGGTCCCGACAGCCTAATTGACACCTTGGTTGAAACCGTGTTGACCAGACATTTCTCATATTCTCGCCAATGTCATTGTCTTCCATTCCCGGCAGGTGCTTTTTCGTAAATATCAATGAAATATAAGGGCATACATATATCATTCAAAAAGGCTGTACTATTCTCTGTACGAAAATTCAGAGTGGCATATCTGCATATATCTCCTACGCCACGTCATCGATCCGTGCTGAACTCTCCTCATCCCTCCGATCAAAACCTCCACCATCGCATCCCAGCCGTTAGATCACCTCCAAAAATAAAACCCTCTTCTATTCCGTCTCTCTCAGGTCGTAACCAGGTCTCTGCACTTTCTCAGATGGGCGAGACCACTGAAGCTACCATGGCCCGCGCTCCGCCTCCTTCCAAACCCAGCTCCGCCCACAACCACCCTCCCTACGCCGAGGTAAGCAAAACCCCTTAAACCCTAAAAGTCTTGTTCTAATCGTCGATCGATCTCGTTTTAATCCACCTTCCTGATTTCCGATCCAGATGATTATCTCAGCAATCAGAACACTCAACGAGAAGAAGGGCTCCAGCCGGACGGCGATCGACAAGTTCATCACCGCCGTCTACTTAGACCTCCCTCCGTCGCACTCGGCCAAGCTCACGGCCCATCTCCGCCGCCTCAAGGACAAGGGCCGCCTCGTCATGGTCAGGCACTCGTACAAGCTTCCGAACCAGGTGAAAAACGCTATCTCCGGTGAGAAGAGAGGGCGCGGGAGACCACCGAAGACGAAGTCTTTAGGAGCGCCGGAAGCGGCAGTGGTGAAGAGGCCACGTGGAAGGCCGAGGAAGGTGGAGGGTTTGGACGGTGGAGATGGGGCTGTGGAGATGGGGAAGAAGAGAGGGAGGCCGCCCAAGAAGGCCAAGACGGAGGGTGGAGATGGTGCCACGTCGGTCGGGAGGCCACGTGGGAGGCCGAGGAAGGTGAAGGTGGAGGGGGTTGAGATGAAAAGGGAAGGGAAGAAGGCGCCACGTGGGAGGCCGAGGAAGCTTATCTTTTAAAGTGGACGGTTGTGATTAGGGTTTTCAGTTCAGAGGTCAGTAAAATCTCTTATGTCTACTTCTCTTATAGTTGTTAATGTTCTAACTGTGGATTTGATCATTGTGTGTTTTCTTCTTGTCTTGTAAATGTAATAATTGTCTATTAGGTCAGATTGTAAGGTAAATTTGTAAATTAATTTCAAAGCTCATGGAATGGATGAATTCACTGTTTTTTTTTTTTTTTTTTCCGGGTCTTGCTGACCTGTTTGTTTACCAGGAATAAAGTAGAAGGAGAGTATAGCTGAGTAAACTGGGAGTGGGTTCGAGTAAACCTAAAGTTTGAGATAGATCCCAAATGGTGTGGAAGACATGAGTTGAATACACGTTTAAGTCGACAAAGGATTAAAAATCCAATCATGGGCCAAAATCATCATCTGTTTTCTTTTTTTAGGTGATAAGTGGACTTAAAATATCATTTCTGCACAGCCCAATTTTGAAAGTTAATTGTAACAAATTCTTGTGTACTAGTCATCGTTCCCAATTGAGAGGACAAGTAATATGATGAGGTTGGTGAAGTGTTAGATTCAACCCAGCAGAGAAATTGCAAGCTATAGGGCAGGTTTGGAGGTATTTATGAAGAAAATTCCATATGCTGGGAAATCTCGAGGGTTTGTGATGCCTATTTATTTATTAGAATTTCTAATAATAATTTAGTGTGTTGGGAAACTCATGATATGATGTGATGGTTTGTTGTCGATATTTGCAAATGCCACGGTTCTTCACCGAAATTATGAAATTTCAGCCACCTAAAAGGGTTTCAATTAACCTCTGAAATCCCTAGAATTTCATTTTCCTTTGCTTTTTGGTGTAATTTTTAGATGTTTAAGTACAAAAGAGGATTTAAAAAAGGGCTTTGATCTAGTGAGAACTATTCTCAAGGAGTCACCATGAGAACCTTTTTATGGGGCCCATTGGGGTTCCCATCTTTGAATGGGACCGGTGGGGATTGAAAGTTCTAAATGGGACAATCCTAAATATCAAGTTTGGCCTTAATCCAATGCTCATAACCCCTTCATCCATGGCCAACAAATCCAATCTTGACATATTTATTTGGAAGAACTATTTTCACATGAGTAAATCATATTGTGATGGAAAGAGAAAGAGAAAAGAGCATGAGCAGGGACGGATCTAAAACTTTTTCAGAGAGGAAATAGTGGGTCTCATTGAGCAATTCAAATCATCAATTGAGGGCGAAAAAAATTATAGAAAACTAGAGATTAAGTTGCGTTTTTGTTTATATATATATATATATATTTGCATATTTCTCAAAATTCACGAGGATCTAATATATGAAACGACTTGCAATGAACTCATCATATTTATGAGAATACTCAACGGTTTGGTTCATAAATTAGGAGCCCATAAAAGTGCAAATTTTTTTTTTTTTCAGTTTTTTGCATATTTTTCAAAATCCATGTGGATCTAAGGTTATGTTTTCTAATTGTGTTTTTCACATATCTTTCAAATTATACGAAATTTTTATATGAACCTAAATGTACTCTTGGACTTGTCAGTTCAATAAAAAGAGTTGAACCGTCCGAACTACAAGCATGGCCCCCAAAAGAATCCAAAAGAATGTGAGAAATCGAAGACCAGTAGATGAGATTTGATCCCACAACACAATAATAAGGAAATGGATACCCTGTTCGGACCAATCAGGGGATGCCACATGGGAGAGATGTCACATCCCATCTCTTAAAAAAGAATTTCATCTCCTCAAAAAAATTCCTTTCTCCATGTGGCACCCCGGATTGGACCAAATAGGAGATCAGGATCCCAAAAATAATGGTCAATATGAAGTGGAGTTGTTTGCGGGTGGCAAAAGTGGGCTCAATCCGATCCTGACCTAACAATCGACCCACAATATTGAAGGATTAGTCACGGTCAGGAAATCTTAACCAAATTTAAATGGGCAGATTAGGGCCATCCTGCCTAATAATTGAAATGGTTTGGGTTAAGGTAAGCCTGCATATCTAAACTCATTTGGTGGTTTTAATTGAAAGCACTGTATACCTACGTTGACACCCATTGCTTTCCTTGTATGTAAATTTTCAGAGTAAGTTTCAGTGGGCAAACCGATAGATTGATTGCACACAAGGGACTACCTCCATTTCTATCCAAACCAGTTAAAAAGTGGAGCAAGTTCATAATGTGTTCCACACATCTAAATTTTGAACACTGCTTAGT
The DNA here is from genome assembly GCA_028538565.1 of Umbellularia californica. Lineage (NCBI taxonomy): Eukaryota > Viridiplantae > Streptophyta > Magnoliopsida > Laurales > Lauraceae > Umbellularia > Umbellularia californica. The sequence goes on from JAPQWN010000001.1 coordinate 89,914,489, forward strand.
GTGTCGGTGTCTGAGTGCACAGAGCGCAGAGCTGGGGTGGGAGCGGGAGCGGCAAAACGCTCAGTTTTAAAATAATTCTATATCCAAAGCATCTCTAAACCGCTTATTGATAAGTGGTTAATTGTTTATAATCTAAGCCCTAATATTTGATTCATCTTGTGCTAGTATAGTTGTTTTAATTGATTTTACATAAGTTTTGTTAATTTTTATGCTAAGGTCAAAAGGAGCAAAAAGAGAGTAATTAAAGAAGGATCATGGTGGGTCCCATCCAAGCTATTCCAGATTTCAAGATTAATTTTTAATTCTTTGAGAACTTACAATTCAAAGAAGAAAAGCAAAAGAAAGAAAGAAGAAAAAGGAAGAAATCCAATCTAGGGTTACACGCCCAAGAGGGGTCCACATCTATTGCAAATAGAAGAATTTCAGAAATTAGAAGTCCTATTCAAGTTGAAGTGGAGCCCAAGATTGGAGAAAAACAAGGAGAAAAAGAAGGAAAGTTTGGAGTAAGTCTTGTTCAAGTCAAGACAGAAGTCCTAAAAGAGGGGTCCCACACTCATTGTGCAAGCATTATATGGGCCCACTTTTATTATAAAAGCTTCAGATTTAGTTATTGCAATTAATTCTCAGATTTGTGGGTCCATGTGAATAAGTTTCTAGAAGATACAAGTGAGACCAGATTTAGAAAGCTTGCAAATCAAGAAAGAAGACTCCTATTTCATTCTAATTAGGAAGCCAATTGTAAAGAAAGATGGAGACCTAAACATACAAGGGAACTATTACTAAAGGGGCTGTTGCAAAAGTATAAAAAGACATCCAATGAACAGCCACGTCCATCCACAATAGAGCCACCATTCAGCCACCAGAAGAGCATAAAAATCAATTATTATCATCTCATAAATCCTATTTTCCATATAGCCACCTTTGGAGCATTCTTTGGAGCATCTTGAAGGGCTTTTGGAGCGAAGAAAAAGGGGAAAAAAGCTACTGGCCATCCATTGCATCTTCATCATCTTCTAGTTTTCTTCTTATGACTCTACTTTTTAGTTTATTTTTCATTAAAGACATGAGTAGCTAAACTTTTTAGGGCTAGGGTGTAATTGAAATCCTAGCCTAGTTCTATGTAGTCTCTTTTGGCGTCTTTTAATTCAGATTTCAGTTTTGTTGGTTGAGATTCTAAACCATGTTATTAATTGATGAGTTGTGTATATGCCATGCCAACCATATGATGTTCAATTAATCTTAAGAGTAGCTAACTTAATTTTGATTGATCTTGATGTTATGCATCTAGGGTTTAGAACCATGAATAATCTAAGTATATGCCATGCTTAGACTCATGCATTTATCTTTCTCATTGTTTTATGCATTATGTTTGTTTTGACTAGGACATATGCCATGCTTAGTTTTTGCATCATGATGAACAATTCATGTAGTATGCCACTCATGAATTAGGTTTAGGGGAATAATAATTTAGACGCATATGTCATGGTCTAGGTTGATAGATGTCACTAATAAAATCTGATTTTTGATTAAAAGATAATAAGGGACATACATAAGATTGGTTAGGGGAGTAGATGAAACCCTAGTTCATTCATTATTACTGTTTTTCAATTCTCATACTAGTTTTGTGTTTTAAGTTACTTTCCAATTATCTTTTAATAGTTTAATTTACTGTTTTTAATAGTTTAATTCAGTTTTTTCATCATTCAATTATTTCATTTAATATTCTGATTTTTAGTTAATTTTAACATTGTTTTATCACAAGTCTTCGTGGGATCGACCTCGTACTTACAATTCACTACACTACATAGTGATCTTGTGCGCTTGCGAGTTTTAAGTTGTGTGTATATTAAGTAGCTTATTTCTAGGTTGCTTGGTGCATACCAAGTTTTTGGCGCCGTTGCCGGGGACTTGTTTGCATAGAATAGTGTCAAAACTTGTGTTTAGTGTAGTGTCATAGTCTAGTTTAGTTTTTAGTTCAGTTTTAAAGTGCTGTTATCTGCTGTTTTACCATAGTATTTCAGCTATTTAATTTCAGATTTCTATTTTTTTTACATTACTTCTTTTATAGGTGCTTACTTGCGGTCGTAAATTCTGTATATGTAAGGTAGGCGATCTCAGGACTTAGCCATTATCGTCTACGATCCAGAAATTGAACGAACTTTTAGAAAATTGCGAAGACAAGCTCAGAGGGCAAGATCCAATACACAGCCCTCATCTGACTCAGAACGTGAAGAAATCAGTGTTAACGGAAATCAAGGTCCTGAAGGAAAAATGGCTGGCAGAGAAGAAGAAGAAGAAGAAGTGATAGTGAACAATCAAAAGAGACCAATGAAGGAATCTTACATACCCTTGCACACCGAACAGCCGTCCACCATTCTTTATCCACCTAATACGGCTGGAAATTTCACTCTCCATGCACAACTGCCGAATATGATGCCACACTATCATGGGCTACCTAATGAAGATCCTTATCTTCACATTAAGGAATTCTTTGAGCTGTGCGCGACACAACAGATACATGGAGTTACTGCAGAGGGCATCAGGCTACGTCTATTTCCTTTCTCTCTTAAGGATAAAGCAAAAATATGGTTAAACTCCTTAGATGCCGGTTCTATCAACTCTTGGCAGCAGCTAGCCAGTAAGTTTCTGAAGAAATTTTTTCCGGCTCAAAAGACAAGGCAATTAAGAAGAGAGATCCAAACATTTCAGCAGAAAGATGGAGATCAGTTCTGGGAAGCGTGGGAGCATTTTAAGGATTTATTATTGAAGTGTCCACATCACAACCTCACCAAAGATGATCAGGTTCAAGCTTTCTATGAAGGATTGAACGAGCTGAATAAAGGAATAGTTGACTCTGTGTGTGGAGGGGCCCTGATGGAGAAAAATAGTGAGGAAGCTTATGATCTCTTTGAAACTCTTAGTGAAAACTCACAACAATTTTCTTGTAGAAACAGACAAATGGGTAAGAAGCAAGGAATATATGAGATCCAGTCTCAAGGAAATATAGCTGCCCAGATGGCGGCAATGGATAAAAAAATGGACATGCTCATCAAAGCAATGGCTTCCAATAGCATGCTCGGACAACCATCAAAAGAAGTATGTGCTATATGTTCTCACACTAACCATACTACTGAATGCTGCCCCATGTCATCTTTTACAGACCAGGAACATACCAACTATGTTGGTAATACTTTTCCTAAGCAAAACAATCCTTACAGCAACACTTACAATTCTGGATGGAGGAATCATCCAAACTTTTCTTGGGGAGGGAATCAGAACAACCAAGGAAATCAAGGGAATCAGAACCAGTATCAAGGACAGCAGAGAAGCTCCCAATACCCACAGAATAACAACTTTTCTCAGAACAGTGCACAAAAGCCACATGAAGATGAGTTCAAAAGTTTGGTGACCCAGTTTATTCAATCATCTCAGGTTAATTTCCAGCAACATAGCCAAGCAATTACAAATACTCAGCAAGGTTTGGCCAAGCAGGAAGCACAAGTGGGTCAGATAGCTAATACCTTGAGCAAAAGGGAGGACGGTAAGTTTCCAAGTCAGACTGAAATCAACCCTAAAAATCATGAGCATCTGAAGGCCATAACTACCGTCACCAAAGAGCCAGAGAAGGTCTACAGGAGAATGAGGCAGCATGGTACAGCCATAAACACCAGCGTGAATGGGCTACATGAAAATCCGAAAACTGTAGACATTGAGCCATGGGACAGTGCACGGCAAACTGAGACTAATGTGAATCAGAAATGTGACAAGAAGAGCATAGACACTGTGGCCACTCCTATTCAGGAAACATCTTCTAAAGAGCCAGAGAGTGTCTATAAGCCAGTTCCACCTTATCCTCAAAGGCTGGGACAGGTGAAGAAAAATCAGTTCACGCATGACATCTTTGAGACACTGAGGAAGGTAGAGATTAACATTCCGCTGATTGATGCTATCAAGCAGATACCTTCTTATGCAAAGTTTATCAAAGAGTTATGTACAAACAAGAGGAGATTCGGAGATCATGAAGAGGTTAAGTTAACTGAGGAAGTCAGTACAGTTCTTTTAAGAAAGCTTCCTCCAAAACTTCAGGATCCTGGAAGCTTTACTATACCGTGCAAGATAGGAGATCATATGTTTGAGAGAGCCTTACTGGATTTAGGTTCTAGTATTAATTTACTGCCATTTTCAGTCTATGAGTATTTGGGTTTGGGGGAGCTCAAACCAACTTCAATTACATTGCAATTGGCGGATAGGAGTGTGAAGCACCCAAGGGGCATTCTAGAGGACATTTTGGTGAAGGTAGGAGAATTCATATTACCCGCTGACTTTGTGGTACTGGACATGGAGAGTGTATCACTGCCTCACCACCTTTCTATTATACTCGTCCGACCTTTCATGGCCACTGCGGGTTCAAAGATAGATGTACAGAAAGGCACAATTGAAATGAAGGTCAATGGGCAGAAAATTGAGTTCAAAGTGTTCGAAGCTATGAAAATGCCGAGAGATGAAGATTGCTTTCAGATTGAGGTAATTGAACAGGCTATAGTAGAGGTGTTTCCAAGAGCACATGGGTACAAGGAGGAGTTGGACACATGCATTCAGCAAGGCCTAACCAAATCTGAAATCGAGCATGATTGTGATGAACTTGAGGCAGCACTTATGGAGATTGTAAATCAACTAGAAGTACTCTCCTCTATCCCAGGTAAATATTCTAACTCTTTCGAAATTCTTGGTTCTTCTACGAAGCAACCCATTCCTTCTGTTATAAAAGCACCCGAGTTAGAATTGAAGCCATTACCTGAACATCTCAAGTATCACTTCCCACTACCATTCATTGACCCCTTCGAGGTCACTCAGGTTTTTGAGCATGGGGCTATTGAGATCTATAATCCAAAGAATGGTAACAAGTTCAAAATCAATGGACATAGGCTCAAGCCCTATTGGGAGCAGAATTTTGACAAGGATGTGGATGTGATTACATTCACAGATTCCCCTTTCGCTTGATAGAGAAGCACAGTCTGGCTGACGACTATAAAGCAAGCACTACTGGGAGGTAGCCCAGATCTTTGCAAGGAAAAGTTGAGGATGGCGATTCAGAGCCGGCAATGTACTCCATATCCAGCTGAGTTCTTTTACCCTTTTCCTTGTGTTTTTACTTACTTTTTTGTTATGTTTTTAGTTTTTCCTTCTTACTTTCTTTTACAACATTGGGGACAATGTTTAATTTTAGTTTGGGGAAAGAGTCTTAGTTAAGATAGAGTCATTAACAGAGTCATTATAGTCCAAAAATACATAAAAATTTAAAAAAATTTCGAAAATCACAAAAATATTTTTTTTTCTTTGAGTCATAGTTCCTTCCTACCACAATGTTGAGTAATGATGATTTGTCTTGCATGGTTCATTGAACTTAATTATGCTAGTTCTTTTTATTATTCAATTGCAGTAAATCTCGTTCAAGTATATTGAGCTATCACTGTGTGGATTACAATGCTGATATAGTCTGAGGTTGAAAGCTCGTGCATAATTGAATGATTAGATGCTTTTGGTGAAAACTTGTGCAACCTAGTGAGATTTGAGCCTAAATGCTTATTCTTGAGAGGGTTATATGCTGAGTGATATGATCTTTCATTTTTTGATCTATATGATGCAGTTGATTTCATTATCATTCTTTGATCACATGTTCTAAATTTTATATGGAACACACATGCTAGAACTCTCATTTTTATCCGATTGAGGCAAATTTCGACTTCATAAACCATAGGAGATGATTTTAGGCCGTGTTTGACTAGTTTGTGCTTTTCTATCCATTCCCTTTGATGTTTATCACTAGTTATCCATGCTGAGCCTTAATTAAGCCATTTCTTGCACCCATACCAACCCCTAAGTTTGGGAGAGTTACCTTACCATATGTATAGCCTTACCTTATCTAAGGAAGTATAAAGAAGAATTCAAGGTTCACTACAAAATGTGTGCAAGGCTTGAAAAAAAAAAAGTAAATAAATAATAAAAGAAAGGTTACCGTTACCCTGCCACTCCATAGTTTCAGTTATGTTTAAAAAAAATTAAAAAAGAAAAAAGAAAAAAAAAAAGAAAAGATAAAAAAAAAAGAAAAAGAAAAAAAAAAGAGAATAATACAATAAGGAGGGTATATGCGTGACTAAAGAAGTGGAAATTCAAAATGCAAGCCTTAGCCGCCAAAATTAGAAGTGTAAAAGGAACCTGAAGTATGATTCTACGCAAAATTCCTTAGATCTTGTTATCCATTTCCTTTCATTCTTAACCCTTCACCCTAACCCCATGATAACCCATGTGTAAAAGTCCTAATTGATCCTAGGTGAAGTGTAGTCCCAGTGTGGAGATGAGATGGAATGGGAGCCTATGGTGTGTGATTTCACTTCAAGCATGTGGTATTTTTCATGAGATCATTGTCTGTTCAATCTTAGCCAATTATTGAGTGTTTTATTGTGAGTGTATGCATGGTGAGGATTGAAGTTAAACTGAATTGCAAAAAAAATGATTGTTTGGTTGTGTGAAAGCCTAAACTGAAAGTTATGTTGGTATTGTTTTACACACGACCTTGTGAGCATGTGGATTGTGAACTGGTTGCGACTCTTGCTTCTTTCAATCATGTATTGATCAGACATCTCTGAGACAAATGGTGCAAGGATAGGTTTCATATTTTAGTGTTTTAATTTTCTACCTTGTTATTTTATTGTTTTGCTCGAGGACTAGCAAAAGGTAAGTTTGGGGGAATTTGATAAGTAGTTAATTGTTTATAATCTAAGCCCTAATATTTGATTCATCTTGTGCTAGTATAGTTGTTTTAATTGATTTTACATAAGTTTTGTTAATTTTTATGCTAAGGTCAAAAGGAGCAAAAAGAAAGTAATTAAAGAAGGACCATGGTGGGTCCCATCCAAGCTATTCCAGATTTCAAGATTAATTTTTAATTCTTTGAGAACTTACAATTCAAAGAAGAAAAGCAAAAGAAAGAAAGAAGAAAAAGGAAGAAATCCAATCTAGGGTTACACGCCCAAGAGGGGTCCACATCTATTGCAAATAGAAGAATTTCAGAAATTAGAAGTCCTATTCAAGTTGAAGTGGAGCCCAAGATTGGAGAAAAACAAGGAGAAAAAGAAGGAAAGTTTGGAGTAAGTCTTGTTCAAGTCAAGACAGAAGTCCTAAAAGAGGGGTCCCACACTCATTGTGCAAGCATTATATGGGCCCACTTTTATTATAAAAGCTTCAGATTTAGTTATTGCAATTAATTCTCAGATTTGTGGGTCCATGTGAATAAGTTTCTAGAAGATACAAGTGAGACCAGATTTAGAAAGCTTGCTAATCAAGAAAGAAGACTCCTATTTCATTCTAATTAGGAAGCCAATTGTAAAGAAAGATGGAGACCTAAACATACACGGGAACTATTACTAAAGGGGCTGTTGCAAAAGTATAAAAAGACATCCAATGAACAGCCACGTCCATCCACAATAGAGCCACCATTCAGCCACCAGAAGAGCATAAAAATCAATTATTATCATCTCATAAATCCTATTTTCCATATAGCCACCTTTGGAGCATTCTTTGGAGCATCTTGAAGGGCTTTTGGAGCGAAGAAAAAGGGGAAAAAAGCTACTGGCCATCCATTGCATCTTCATCATCTTCTAGTTTTCTTCTTATGACTCTACTTTTTAGTTTATTTTTCATTAAAGACATGAGTAGCTAAACTTTTTAGGGCTAGGGTGTAATTGAAATCCTAGCCTAGTTCTATGTAGTCTCTTTTGGCGTCTTTTAATTCAGATTTCAGTTTTGTTGGTTGAGATTCTAAACCATGTTATTAATTGATGAGTTGTGTATATGCCATGCCAACCATATGATGTTCAATTAATCTTAAGAGTAGCTAACTTAATTTAGATTGATCTTGATGTTATGCATCTAGGGTTTAGAACCATGAATAATCTAAGTATATGCCATGCTTAGACTCATGCATTTATCTTTCTCATTGTTTTATGCATTATGTTTGTTTTGACTAGGACATATGCCATGCTTAGTTTTTGCATCATGATGAACAATTCATGTAGTATGCCACTCATGAATTAGGTTTAGGGGAATAATAATTTAGACGCATATGTCATGGTCTAGGTTGATAGATGTCACTAATAAAATCTGATTTTTGATTAAAAGATAATAAGGGACATACATAAGATTGGTTAGGGGAGTAGATGAAACCCTAGTTCATTCATTATTACTGTTTTTCAATTCTCATACTAGTTTTGTGTTTTAAGTTACTTTCCAATTATCTTTTAATAGTTTAATTTACTGTTTTTAATAGTTTAATTCAGTTTTTTCATCATTCAATTATTTCATTTAATATTCTGATTTTTAGTTAATTTTAACATTGTTTTATCACAAGTCTTCGTGGGATCGACCTCGTACTTACAATTCACTACACTACATAGTGATCTTGTGCGCTTGCGAGTTTTAAGTTGTGTGCATATTAAGTAGCTTATTTATAGGTTGCTTGGTGCATACCACTTATACAACATATTGCTTGTGAATTTATAAACAATTAACTAATGGGCACAAATATATCTTGTCCATATATTCAAGTACAAAAAATAGAGAAAAAAAATTAACTTTGCAATTTGATCACATAAAATAGAAAATAATTAACAAGTCAAAAGAATTTTCTTTATTCAAAAGATAAACATTTAGCTTACATGTAAGATATTACGAGTGTTTGACTACTCCATTGGGAATTGGACAAAACTGGGACTCTTTATAAAGTGTAATTTTCTTAGAAAGGACTGCTTAAGTTAACTAAGGAAAAGAAACTTCTCAAGAGATTTTTTCGCAGTAGCCGCTCGAGTGGATGTCTCACCCGCTCGAGCGGACCCTAGCTCATAGAGGCTCTAATGCTCGACTTGTTCTTCTAGCTGCTCAAGCTACATTTTCTGCAGTTCAATTTCTGCAAGACAGAGGCTTGTCCGCTCGAGCGGACACTCTGGCTACTTGATCTGACATGCGCGTGAAATTTGAAACTTGCACGAAACTCTCTCCTAAATTCTCTCAAAATGCCAAGTTCTATCCTATTCGTATCACAACTCTTGAGGCACGAGTCTAGGCTTATATATAGCTATTATCTCTCTAGTTCAAAGTACTTCTCATCAAGATAAAACCACATAGAAGATTTTGAGAGATCCATATTTTCCCCACAAGGCTTCCAGTTCGTGTGCTGAAGATCAAGCGTTGGGTCTGATTCCATTCCACTCTCTACTCTCCCGAAATAGAGACATCTTGAAGACGTATTCAAGGTGGTTTGTTCAAGTATGGAGAAGGTGAACGACGAGCAATCAACAAGATCTAAGCAATCCTTAGATTGAGTTAACAACTAGGAAAATGGTTGTAATTTTTTTTATAACTTTCGTTTTTAATAGTGCTTGGTTATCTGTTGGCCTAGACGGTAAAGCCCGTGGTTTTTTCCTGAGTAGAGTTTTCCACGTATAAATCGTATGTCTTTCTCATTGTGTGGTTTGATTGCTTTTAATCTGATTTATGAATAATTATTAGTTTAATCACGTTTGGATTGATATTTAATAGAGATTTACTTATCGGGATTTCTGCCTGTGTTAAAGTAGGTTTTTCATTACAGAAAAAGAAAATGCACAAAAAACTAAAATCCTACACGGTTCGCTTCATATTCGCTCGAACAACGCTCCAAAAGCGCCGATCCTCATTTTCGGAGCGGGATCAAGAGGACTAGGAGAATGTTCAGCCACTAAGTTCATCGTATCCAATCAAATTGGATCTTTCAAATGTAAGCTTCACTGTGCATTTAAAGACAAACGTTGCACCGTAATATAATGCAGCGACATTGCATCATAGTTCTGCCCAAAAGAGAACCTACATCAAGTCCCAATTTCTTCCAATCTAACAATGCCAAGACTTTGAGAATGGGCTCAACTAAAATATTTGAGCAGAAAAGGGAAGGGAAAAAAACAGAACACACTGAAATAACAACTCTGCATAATTAAGGGTACCTTTGGCTTTTGCATGAAATAGAAAAATGAGTTTTACATAAATTTATTTATTTCTTACACAAATGTTACAAATGCGAAACATACTATCATTTTTATCCAAATCGCCATTCTCAAATGAGTAAAAATAAGTACATTTTAGATGTGTTTGGATTTTTTTTTTTTGGTAAGGATATTTATAAATTTATTAAGTTTCATAATTATATATATATATATATATATATATTTACTATCGAAGGATTCCCAATTATTTGAGCTAGACTAATCCCTTCGGGTTTAGAGAGAAATCGGGTAAACTCCCCTGTAGCCGTGGTCCTAGACCGACCGAGCTATCCTTGGGGTTAAAGATAAAAGATATGAAACTAAGCGTCTTGTGCTCATCTAATGGTTTGGATAAAGAATTAGAGGCTAACGGAAATTCAGAAAATTAGGTCTATATGTTGGATTTTTTTGAAAGTTTTTGTTATGACTTTCTCAAAATCTATAAAGATTCGCTCCATTTTGAATCTAAACATTCCATCTTCAGAATATTATCAATTCATGTCAGCCAGAGCATCTAACCTAACCTTAACTAAGAAAATCAAATCCTTACCAAAAGAAGAACAAAAAGGAAACAGAGTAGAGATATTGAATCCTTACACAATTTGTCAATTGCATTACCCTCCCAAGTCCCAACCATTCAGTCAATGGATAGAAGAAGAAGAAGAAGAAGAAGAAGAAGAAGAAGAAGAGGAGGAGGAGGAGCAGGTCTTTTTAAATTTTCCCTCTGCTCATCATCTCTTTAAACTCCTCGAAATTGACGCTCCCATCCCCATCAGAATCAACGGACCTGATCATCCTCGAACAATCCTCGACCGAGCATCTCTCTCCCAAGCTCTTCAGCACCCGATGCAGCTCCTTCGCCGATATCTTCCCATCCTTGTTCTGATCGTACATCTCAAACGCGTCTCGAATCTCTTTCTCATCGCCTCCTCCTCCTCCTCCGCCGTAGAACTCCACGAATTCCTTCAGATCCACGAATCCGTCGCCGTCGGTGTCCATCTCAGTCATCATGCGGCTGAGCTCGTCCTCAGAGGGCGGAGATCCGAGTGCCCGCATCACTCTGGCGAGCTCCGACGCCGATACCTTGCCGTCGCCGTTGGCGTCGAAGCGGCTGAAGACCTTCTCGAGCTCGCTCGTCTTCTCATGGCTGCTGCTATGGTTTTTTGCCATAATAGTAAGCAGATGCAGATGCAGATGCAGATGCAGCGTGGCTGAAGACCTTCTTTGGTTTTGTCGTTGGGGATTTTTTTAAGAAAACGCGTTTTCTTGTTCTAACAAGAAAAAGGAAGAACACGCGTTAGGAGAGCACGCGTTTTCATGTTTCTGACAGTGACTTTTTGAAGAGAAGTTTCATAAACAGATCTCTCAACGGGAAGGTAATGTAACTGCCTCTTGCAGTTGCATTATACAATTTTGCTGACTTTTAGTCCACTACTTTAAATTAACCACGTAGAGAAGGAGTCCGGATCTTATTAGGGTTTGACTTGGAGGATTCTGAATTAATAGGGTGAGAATTTGCTGTGGGCCTGTTATTAAATTTTTTTTCAATAAAATAGAGTCCCCTCTCTCTTGTGTCTACAAATCTTACACAAATCTTATCCAATAAAATTTGGTCCATCTTGAGATTGAATGTATATGAGGACGTTTATACGACTCATATATCTAACTAGTCGAGCTATACACGGGGCATGTTCAGTGGCAGACTCACTTTATGCGGACCTGGGGCGGTCGCCACAGGTCTGAACCAAAAGATGTTAAAAGTTGTATTGCCATAGGGCTCATGCCCCATTCCAATAAAGTAATCGACCTATATCAGGTCTCAAAAAACCCATCGCTCTTGGTCTCAGAGATCTCTCAAATGAAAAATCTTGAAACCTTTTTTTTAATCGTTCTCCTTCTTCCACCTCAAACTCATGCAATTCAATCTCTACACAATAGTATAGCATAAATATCCTTCCTCGGACCATACTTTTGCATAATATTTGGGGAAGCAATATGTTTATTGGTAGTGGGATATAAGTTCTTTATATTTAATTTTTCAAAAAAAAAAAAAAAAAAAAAACAATGTCTTTAAACTATATAATAAGTGGAGATTATTGATAGTTTGCGTTGGTTTTGACCTTTTCAATTTTTATTTGAAAATCGTCCGCACCACCCAAATGAAAATCCTGGATTTGCCAATGGGGATGCGCATCTCCAAATTTTTTTTCTTTAGTTATCCAGCCAAGGGACTGGGACGTAAGAGATAGCCCGCACACATATGAGAAGATTTCTCGCACAAGTGAAAAAAAAGCCCATACAAAAAGAAAACACACACAGAAAAGGTGGTGTGGCTAGGGTTCAAACCCTTCACAGCGGGGTAAAAATCGCAGGTACTTATTAGTGAGGTAATTTTGAATATATGACAAAGGGCAATATTCGCCTTAAAGGACATAAGGAGGTCTTTGTGTAGTTTACATTGGCCAAGTTGAAATTTTGAGAGTGTGCTTGGCTAGATGTGAGATTCCGTGGACAACTGCCGAAATGTCATGATGGAGACCAATAACCATGTGAAACGATTCCCCGTTGTTCAACAGGGGAAAAACGTAATTCATAAGCTTTTTGACATTTGCAGGATGACTGCTTCAATGGCTAAAATCTATAGATCTACTCAAATTTATTTATTTATACAAAATGGAAGGTAAAAAATGCACATTTGAGAGAAAGTGACAAGACTGTCCTCTGCAGTGAACAGACAAAATGAATATAATTCACGTATCAACGTGATTTACGATTGGGACGATCTTCCAAGCCACGTTATATTATTCTAATTGCGGTAGGAGGAGCATGTGACCTATTTTTAGTTTTTAATTTGATATCCAATTGCTTGAGACTTGAGAGTCTGAAATAAATGAAGAAAATGACCTCTGAGAATCTTTATCTTCTCCAAATGTGAGAAGAATGAAGGTTCCACCTCCCTAGTCGAATTCCGGAAATCTACATCCTCCTTATTTGCGGATGACCAATGAATCAGGTGTTAATATATGGAATTCATAATCACAATCTAAACCGTTAATCATGTTTATAAGGTCCAACAAGGTTATTAAGTATAAAAAAAAAAACCATTGATTCCACATATATTTTGAGATATTTGAAAAAAAAAAAACCTAAATCATTGGATAATATTTTTGGACTTTTGTGGGGGCCATTTTCAAAATTCTAACCGCTCAGCCTCTTTAGAAGGATTTTTGCAGTACCCTGATTCATCATGAATCGTGAGAAAATGACAAAAAATGATGCCTATTGATCATCCAGTGCAAAAATGTCTTCAGATGAACAGCGATGACTTCAAATGAACAGTGACATAGGCGGTAACTTCAGGGTTATCGGTTCTCACTGTGGAACCCTACCTAATTAGTCCCACTTGCAAGATCCAAACTGTTAATCTTATTAATAAGATCCAAAACGACCATGGGGTTGATTCTCAACTATTGATTCATTATATAATTTGAGATATTTGCAAAAAAAAAAAGAACAAAAGAAAAGTCTACACCCAAAAAATAATTTTTAATTCCTATAGGACTCACAATGAAATTAAAAATTGTCCACATCTATAGAAGGCCAAAAATGGCTAGGGGCTTAAATTTTAGAGTTTGACTTAGGGGCGGCTCCAGGAATTCAAGTCAATGGGATAAAAAAAAAAAAAAAAAAACCTTTATCTTACGCAACCCTACCATTAGGGCTATCAAAGGGTTGGACCCAAGCCGGGCGGAGATTAAGCTCTTATCCTACCCTCTCATTTGCGGATCGGGCTTAAGTGGGCAAAAACCTTCGACTTTCACATGGGGGGCTTGTGATTTTTAGGCTCTTACCTTACCTTCAAATATTTAGTATTAGCAAAATAAGAGAAAAATGATAAAAATAAAAGGACTTGAGATAAAAATACTATCTGAGCTTCCTATGAGTTAAGGAATATCCATTTAAATTTATAAGCCATTCAAAATTATTGGGCTGCCCATGACACAAAAGTACACGGTTTATCTTAATTGGATGTTACAAAAGGGTCAAAAATTTATAAGTCATTATCTCTCCTTCAGGCCAAACTCTTAAATTAAGTTGGTTCAAAATCTTTCCATAAGATTGTTTTTAGATTTCAGTGGGGTTAAAACTTCCCATAGATGTGAGATCTCAGTGGGTCAAAAGCTTTCCACTCAGAGGTTCACAAAGTTTTTATGAATATGTTTTTAGGTCTCAGTGGGGTCAATTGACCCCACTGTGAACAACATGGTGCCGCCCATGGTTTGACTCATCCCGGATTATGAGAAAATGGCAAAAACTTGCGACCGTTGGATGTAGCATATGTAAATCCACATATTCAATGGTATTTGCAAAACGTGGATCACACTGAATCTTCTTCATGAGAAATCCTCTCTAAAGAAAGCATCATATAAGAAGAGTAGAGGAATCCTTTGGATACTCGCTGCCAAACGTACCCTAAAAGATTTCAAAGTTTCTTTTTGTGCTCTTCCTTGTTAGATTTAAGTTTGGTTTAGAACTTAGTTGGAGAGTCAGAGAAAGGAATACACGGAAGGGACAACATGGACAAAAGGCTTTTCTTCTTTAAGGTTGTTTAAATTATTAGAGCTTCAATGGATTTTCTAGGGAGCATCAAGGGTCTTTTGTGGTGGTTGTACAAAGGGATATGTAGCTTCTTATGGCTATATTAGAGAAGGTAAATGAACCGTTCGAATTCCTTGGGTTTCCAAGAGATATGTCTACATCTTGTAGTTCTCTTTGATAGTGGCAAACTCAAAAAAATTTCCTTGAAGGAGACACCATATAAAAGGAGCTATCTATAAAATAATTATGTGATGATAATAGCATAGCCCAAACTGCGTGATAAGGGCTGAATTATTGGACGAGCCAATGAACCTGCTATTATGGTGGGTTGATCCTAAGTAGGATGCTTTGCAAGAACTTGTTAGAGTAGTTTGAATCTTATCTATCAGGAGGCAGGATCCAGTAGGAGTTGTCAGTATATTTCCTTTCCTAATTAGTGATAATTATTTTATATTTTATTTCCTAGTTAATAATAATCATCCTCGATTATAGGAGTCAATTTTTAAATTTATTTCTATCTATGCATTCAAAATTAGTTATTTAGTAGAGAAGAATTAATGAGAAGGATATCTAAATTTAAAATTGTTTTGATCTATGTATTCAGCATTAACTATATAGAAGAGAAGAATTAATGAGGATGATGTCATAAATTATTTTTAAAATATGTGCTTGCACAAGGAGGCTTAGTTCATCTTCGATTATCTTAAGGAGGTTTAGCATGTCATCGAATTTGGACGGTTCCATCTTCAACATTCCACTCGGTTCATAAAAATTGGCACCAGAGCACTGTTCAAAGCATGACTAATAAAATCAGAACCAAAGTGCTAATAACGAAGGTTGACAAACTTGATGAAGAAGCCCGACAATACGTAGGGATCATTGTAAGACATCGAAGTTATTTTGGCAGCTATGGATGCCAAATATGACCACATTCGACTAGCAAGGCAATATAGGAAGGTTTCAGCAATAACATGCCACAAACCTCACATCACGAGATTGGACTTTCCAAAGCTCTCAAGCAGGGAGCCAGACTTGGAGCCAGACTTGTGGATATATAGAGCAAATCAATATTTTCAATATTAAAAGACTGCAAAAGGACCCAAAAAGTTCTCTTGGTTTCCTTTCATTTAGTTTGGAGAGCAGTGTAATGGTTTTAGTGGTATGAGAAGACCCAAAAAGAGTGGACATGGAAAATGTTACAAAAGGTCATTTGTATACGTTTTGGTTCAACTGAATATGAGAACTTCGATGGGCGTCTTTCTTGAATTCGACAAATGGGCATATTATGAGAATATCAAGCCCAATTTGAATGCTTTGTAAATCGAGTAGCGGGATGGCCAGAAAAAACCATCAATTTGTTGCTTAATTGGATGGCTCAAAGATGAAATTATAGCAGAGATCAAGACATTCAAACCTGCAGACATATTCATGGTCATTGGACTCGCTCGAATGCAGGAAAAAAAAAGTTGCAGCGCATATACCAAACGGAACAACCAACAACTTAGTTGCCACCGGTTTCACAAACGGGGCCTCTAGGTCAATGGGTTATACCGCCTATTCGACAAGTCACTTGGCCTAAGATGCAGACTTAAAGAGAGAAAAGGCCTTTGCTATAACTGTGATGAAGAGTTTGGGCCCAACCATAAATGGAAAAATCAATAATTGTTTATTCTAGAGGCTGAAGAAGAAACGAAGGATCCATTAGTCATACACTAATGTTTTCCTTATTTTGAGTTTTTAAAGACAAGGTCAATTTTGGGGGGGGCGGGGGGAGTCCAACCCAACTGCTCAAGAAGAGTTGAGTTGTTGGATGAGCCAATGAGCCGGGGAGGGGGGAGTCTAACCCATCTGCTCGAGAAGAGTTGAGTTGTTGGATGAGCCAATGATCGTATGGTGGCCCAATCCAGAGTAGGATGCTTTGCAAGAATTGACCAGAATAGTTTCAATCTAATCTATTAGATGGCAGGATCAAGTAGGAGTTATCAGCATATCTCCTTTCCTACTTGATAATTATCGCATATTTTCTTTCCTAGTTAGTTATAATTACTCTTTATTGTAGGAGCCAATTTAAATTTGTTTTTATCTATGTATTTAGCATAGAACAATTAATGAGAGAAGGATATCAGAAATGATCCCCAAGATCTGTGCTTGCACAAGAGGTCTAGTTCATTCTCAAATTTGGACCATTTTATCTTAAAAGAGGGCTAGTCCGTCCTTCAACCTGGAGGGTTATCTTCCACATTCCACTCTGTTCATATAACTATGGTCCTCCAATATTTTTCCTTTGGTTGCCATGGTTATCCCCTAGTAAAAGAGGCACATTTTCTTCAAGTTGACCTAATTGGTCCACATGTCGCAATCCCATTGGTCGATATGGCCACCATATTAATTATTTACCGATAAGGTGATGGTAAGTGGTGCGCTATGTCGATGGCACGTTGCACAATGAGGGACTATCTCTATCCCATCGCTGTGGTGTGTTTTTTTGTGGGTGGGGGTGGGGGTGGGGGTGGGCTGGGTTTTTTTTTTTTCCCAATGTTTTGGGCTGGAATAATCCCTTCGTATCCAGGGAAAGAAACATGGTAAACACCCCTATGGTCCTAGGGTGGTAGCACTAGTGGACTTAGCATTTAATTCTTGAAGAAGGGAGAATCGGGGGTAGAAATTAAGACCTCTAACTCCGGGAGAGGAAGGAACTGCGTCTTAACCACTCTACCAACCCTTTGGGGTCAAAAGGTGATGAATGTGAACACCATGCTATCTCACAGCTCTTTCTTAGTAAAATCTCGAGCTAACAAACTCTGTATAATGTCCCTGACTAGTTGAACAAGTACTCAGCTAAGCTCTGGGATATGAATGGCCCACCTTGAATCTGCATCCTTGATCTGATGATCCAATTCGCTCATGACAAAGGACAAGAAGGCAACAAAAACATCCATGTTGGAATCTCACTATTCATCATATCACTGTTCCTTTTTGCAACAAATGGCCCACACCACATACAAACAGGAAGTAGAAGCTTCAACCGTCAACATCTATCATTAACCTTTTGTCCAAATTTATCATGACAATACTAACAACTCCCAACTCATTGAAAGCAATTTTTTTTCTGAAAATGAGGAAACAACAGACAAAAAAAGACAGAAGGTAAAGGATACAAGAGAAGGGAAGATGAGGGAACCCCACAAGTCTCAATTCACTGCCATCATACAGGCTACTCTATGCTTCCCTATCTCTTCTCACGCACAATTGATAATGGTCCATTAGTTTTTCCTTCTTGCCGTGATTATTGCTTTGACTTTTTCTCGTCAAAGCTTAGAAAAATAAGATATATGGTCATATGAGTACACAACAAACAGTCCAATTAATTGAAGTTCTTTTTTTCGTTTTTCAATAAGAAAATTTTTCATCTAAAAGTTGTACAGTGAGACCCACTTGTGACCATTCTAGACCTTTGAAATATTTAACTAGTGAGTTGCCATTTATACCAATTTGACACTAATGATACTGTGGATTAAGATGTGGAAGACTCCGACACACAACCAAAGATCTAAGTGCTTTTCTTGCTGTTGAAAGCTTCCGCAGATCTCCTACATATTTGTATCTTAGTGCAATGTACAATCCAGGGCTCTCATGTCCTTATATAAGCAATCCTAAGAAGTCATGCTTTCTAGAGAATTCATCTGCTAAGAAACTGGGTTCCCTAATCCTTGTAGGGGTTTTCAACATGGGGATAAGATTTGATCTGCTAATTCTAAATTACCTATTACGGATCCGTATCGTACCTTCAACGCGAATCAAGTTTTAATCTAAGTGAAAATTTTAATCTTTCTTGGAAACTGCCATTTGCTTGATCTGATGTGAGACCCATGGCATGTGGATCACACCATTTCCTACACATACCACTATGGCCATTGGATTGAATTAAAGATAAACTATGGTTTTACAAAATCATTGAACTTTGCGGCATTAAAAATAAATATTGGGGGATCATCTGGCTGGCCGAGTGATGTTTGGCTCACTCCCAATCTTTAATGTGTCCCTCTTACATAATCTGGGTGGCCCACTTACAAAAAGGGTTGTATTGTTGAAAAGTCGATCATGGTTTTTTTATAGTATTCTCTAGGGTCATGGGTTGTTTTTCAACACATTATGCCAACACCAAATGGATGTACTAAGGCTAAGATGATGGTGAGTGATGACATGATTAAGCTAACCCCAATAGATGAGACGTGACTGAGATGATGAGGGCGAAGAAACCACATGCAAGCATTCATCACATGCACTTCTATTCAATTGCCAAACAACTCTTTCTAGAAAATAACAGCAAAAAGCAACATTGTATTCCTTAAACTGTTTGTGCAGTAGTACTAACATGTAATGTATAGGTAAACAAAAGGATTAAAAAAGATGCAGAGCAGCAGAACATGGTAGATCAATTTACCAATAACTAGTCTACTTGTTATGAAGAGGATTGGGGCCATTGCGGATCGATCTCTTGCCATCTCCTACCAGCCAATCCATGTTTTTTCCTTTGATGTCACCTTCGGTTTTATGACTCTGTGCAACAAAAGGCATTGCCCTTCGATTGATAGATTTGTTTCTAAGTGGTAATGACTGAGCCTGGATGTAAAACAGGCATGATTGTATAAGAATCAAGACAACCCAAAAGCGAAAAACTGCATTTTTACATAGATTTTTGCTGCTGCTGCTGCTTCTACAGACAAACTGGATCATAATGTAGCTGCCTTGAAAGTAGACTACAAGAGGAAAACACAAGAAGAGAATGAAATGTCTCCCTTCCAAAATGGGATCTATAACGTTTCTCTTACTGGGTTACTACTGCAAATGGGTTTCTATTTCAGTGGATTCTTAGTGATTTTACGACCTTAGAAAAGATGCAAGAAGCTTCGATGACCCAATCAAAATATCCAATGGGACTTGTGCCACATGACCCGACCCTTGATTCGTGGGAGTTTCTAGTCTTTGTTTATTGTGTTGTAGGTCTTGGAACTTTGAGCTTCATGTACTAATGTTTTTACTTCTCTGCTGGAGTGAATGGGAGTGGAGTATTTGTAGCCGCTGTCTCCGGGCTTTTTATGAAAGAATCTAACCCCACGATAGCCTACGAACTATGCAACAAGTGGTAGCTCGCAGGCTTCACTGGAGTCGAGCCTTGGAGCTTCAATGGCCCTGCCTTCTTACCGATGACCCAAGCCAAATATTCCAGTGCAGAACCCCTTGTATAGATCTTTCTTATGCCCCATGAATAATTGGGTTTACCAGCCAACAGTTTGAAGTCTAGCTTCAGGTCCAAAACTTGGGTCCAAGTGAATAATCAAGGTTTGATCCTGTCGGATTCATGCTCAAATACCCTTGTACCCAAGTATATTAACATTTCAGTATGATAGATGATACTATGATAATCTAATGGACATAATAGTAATATGGATTAGTGTTGTGATAGATAGTGGTATATTAATATGTGGATTTTGAGTCAGGCCGGAGGTTGGTGCTAGTTCAATAAGGTTAGAGGTTCATCAAAGTCAGAGCTGGATCAGTGTTCTTTAGAGCCATAGTGGGAATGGATCCTGGTGAACTTAAACTCAACCCATCTCTAGCAAATCCAAGCTATTGTGGACTACCAGAGAAAAAAATCTCCCACCGTCCTTGAATGGGACACACATAGGTGAAAATTTCACTAGGTTTAGTATTGGGCGTTCAACTTCAAAAGATGATAGAATCCTGATAATCTACAATTTTGGTGGTAAGAGTTCTCTAATTGGGTCACCAGGGTGGGACTAAACGGCATGAATATTAGGCAAATTGATCCCTCCAATGGAAGGATAAGCTGGAAATGATATGCCTAAGTTAGCCTCATTACTTGTTTCTATCTGTTTTATAACAATCAAAATAATAGCTAACATCTAGAACCACCCAGCGCGCGTAAAGGGGGTTTCATTTCAAGTAGCCGCCTAAGGATCGATCCCAATGCAGGTAGGTAATTTCACAAGCACTGTATTACGGGACACTTATCTAATCATGCTAAGAAGAAGAAAAAGAATCATGTCTTCAGTTTTATGGTGGAATCAAAGTCGTATGAACCAGTAGTTCTGTTTTCGAAGTCAGACGATATTTGTGCATAGCCTTCTTGGGTCGATTGTCATGTTGTCATATGACGCCTCTGGATACATAAGATGAGAGCAGATGATGGATGATGTCTTTTTTTAGTTTATTGCTCAAGTAATTATCAGAATTCCTTAATCACTACCGAGGACTTCAATTTCTTGCATCTTGCCAACCTACAAAGAAATGACCTGTACTAATACCTTGAAAGTTGAAATACACATGACGTGCAATTGAAGACAATTGTATCCAATATGTAAAATAGCAAATTGGGTGAGTGAAAGCAACCCCAACCGCCCCCAAAGACTTCTCTGATTGTGCCCCATAAATCATTAAGTAGAGTTCCCCGTTTCTTCATTGGTGATCCTTTCATAATCACATATGAGTTTCACTCAAGGTTTTAAAAATTGGTGAGTCCCAAGTCGACTTGGACTTAGTCCTAACCGAGCCACTTCTGCCAATTCCATGAAACTTCTTTTTTTTTTTGGTACAGATGAAACTTTCTTTCTTGGTATGTGTAGTCCCTTATTGGCGGAAAGAATTGTCTAAAAATCAAGACGTGGTGGACCGTGATTGGTCTGCCACGTCACTGTGGGCAGGCCCTGCGTTGGACATGGGCAGGCTTCCCATGGTAACGTGATGGACCGTGATTGGTCCACCCACGATCACGGTCACCATCGGCTAAAGCCTCGCCAGATCCGGACTCATCGTCCAATCCCTAAACCCTCTACTCCAGGATGTAGGAAACCTACAGGCATCCAAAAGCCCTCAACCAGCTCGGCGGGCCATTCCAAGCATTCAACTGAGAAGAGTCTGGGACTAGAACACAAAGGCCTATAGGGAGAGGAGAGTGGAGGGTCTCTTCATAAGAGGTGAAAAGAGAAGGGCATGCAGTAACGTGACAGAAGGGCAAGGCCATCCAACTGACGAATCTGAATCCTCTCTATGCCATGACTCAAAAATCCTTTTGAAGTAGGAGAATCCACACTAAGGTTTACTCAGTTAAAAAGCACACCCCCAAATCTTGCTATAATTGGAATTGATTCCACCATAAGATTGATATTAAACATGAATAACATAACCTTATGCATAATCATTAATTATGTTTTTTTATTAAACAGTTAATTTTACAGAGGGATCAATTCCTATTAAGGGAAAATGGTAAAATCTAGGCATACAACATTACTAGGAGGATGTTTATTTTCAGTGACTCCAATTTTCAAAATATGGGCCTCATTGTGGAGCTCCATTCCTTCAACTCATGATTTTTTTTCAGGGGATTGTTCTATTTACTAGATTTCTCGATGGGAATTTGTGATGTTAAGAATTCATGTACATGACGTGATGGCTTGTCTCTTGCGCTTGTAAATACCATATAAAAGCCAGCAGGTTTTTAAAAGTTATACCAGACCAATTAGATCAACTGCATATTGGCCAGGAAAAGCATGAACTAGATGTGCCCTATAAAAACTGCTAGTTGAACTGGTTGGAGCTTTTGAATGCCTTCAAAGATCTATTTTGGTTGTCATTGTTCCTCTGGTTGTATCCTGGCTATCTTTTGTACTGCTAGCATATATATATCTTTTGTACTGCTAGCATATATCTATCTTGTAGTATCCTTCTTTCTGTTAACTGAATCCATCATTTCAAGCACAGAGATAGAGAGAAAACTGGTTGGAGCCACCATTATTCATTTTAACATACATTCTTTTTTTCTTTTATCATTTGTACATTACAGTACTTGAGCCGGGCTAAACTAAATGCTTGAACACAGTGACATACTCAGCCACCCACTTCCACCGTTTCACCCTCCTGATTTAAAACACTACACTCATATCACATTTCACACCAATATTGGATCATTCCTCATTCTACAGGAGAATTTTCATCTACATGAAATGACTACTCATGGGACTCCCACCTAGATGGATGCCTATAAGTAAGGTAAGGGGATCAGGTTCCGCATCATATCAAACCACTAATTTTAACAATTTCAAAGTTTCATGGTCATATGAAAATAGACTTTAACAATCGAGAAGTGGGCTTTGGGTAGAAAGGAATTCTCTAATTTTTGTCTTCATGACATACTTATTATTCGGGAATCATGTATGGGGTGTGGCCCAATCAAAGTAAGAAAGTCTATTCTTTGGTCTCCTCCTCCGATTGGTTTGTTTAAGTTCAATATTGACAGGGCCGCAAGAGGGAAGCCTGAAGTAATCGGTATTGGAGGGGTGCTTGGAAATTGCAATGGAGACGTTTTATTTATGTTCTTCAAATATGTGGGGGTTTGTGACTCTAATGAAGCTGAGGTTTTAGCTATTCTGGCATCTTTTCGGTGTTTTTGGAGGTACTACTATGGCAATTTTATTGTGGAGAGTGATTCTTCTAATGCAATGAGTTGGGTTTCGAACCGAAAGGCTTATCTATGGAAGTTTCAGTTCCTTTTTAATGAAATCCGGATATTATCCACCACCATTAATATTAGCTTTCAGCATAAGAGTAGGTCATCAAACATGATGACGGACACTTTAGCTAAGTAAGGTGTTGAGAGAGTTTTTCCTTAAAATTTTATTACGTAGTTGTGGTGTGAGGTGCTACATTACTCTTGTACCTCTATATTTCTTTCCCTCGCTTTTTCTTTTCTTCCTGTACTCTTTGCACTCTTTGTTTGTATTCTATTATCATTTTTTTATTTAAGTTATTGTTACCTATTAAAAAAAACAGAAAGAATGGTCGTATGAGAATGAGAATGGTGAAGTATTCAACTCTCCAGTTAAGAAAGCTGCTACAACTAGAGAAGGTCGGACTGGTGAAGTGAAGGATTGAGGAATGAATAGAACTGAAACCATTCCTCCATATTCTCGTCCCCGTTGTCTTGCTTCTTCACGTCTCCTTCTCCTTCTCTCTCTCTCTCTCCCTCTCTCTCTCTCTCCAAGTCGTTGACATATATGGGTTTTTCTCTCTTTGAGGTGTAGCCATTATTGTAATCTCACTACTTTTCTTCTCTCTCTTTCTTAAGTCCTTTTTTTTTTTGCATTTGGTGATTTTGTTGTTGCTATTGATCTTCATTTCAGGGTTTCACCAAATCTCTTGCAATGACCATAGTCTCTGAGATTGGAGACAACCCCTTCTTTGCAGCTGCGGTAAGCTCTCCATCTGTCTGTCTTTTGTAATTAAAAAAAATAAAACAAAAATAAAAACAATACAAAACTTTTGAATAATTTTACAAAAATCTAAATGAATATTTTGAAAAAAGTAGAGGATTTAACCGGAAAAAATATTTAATGCGGACGTGTTACGCAATAAAACACTTTAGCCGTTGGTGCACCAATTAGAGCAATTGGGCCCGATTTTCATTTTTTTTTACCAATTTGTCACATCGTCGGCGCCGACCTTATTTACACTGAATAAGGTCGGAGCCGACCTAATTTACACTGAATAAGGTCGGCGATGACCCTGTCCGTGAACTCTATGACCTTAGCTTTTGTAAAATAAGGTTATCACCGATGCAGATTTCTATTTTTTTTTTACCAAAAGTTGTAACTTTTCAAAGAGGCTTATGGCAAAATTTCCAAGTACGGGTCGGCGATGACCTAACCTTTTATAAAATAAGGTCATCACCGACGCAGGTTTCTCTTTTTTTTACCAAAAGTTGTAACTTTTCAAAGAGGAGGAGGGAGAAGAAGAAGAAGAAAGGGTCATTGGGTCGAAGATTCAAAGGGCGTTGCTGCGGAGGTCGAGGTGGAGGAGCTGGGATCGGATCGGTGAGACCCGGCCCGAGATCCGATTAGATGCGAGGATCAGCACTTTCAGACTCGGCATTTGTGTAATGTCGGGCGGGATCGGGCCGAAGATCCGATTATGGCCCAAATCGAGAGTGTGGAGAGAAGGGAGAGCAGAGAGAGAGTCCGGGATGGGACCCGAGATGAGGTTGTTGGTTATGGAGAGAAAGCTCAGATGGTGGAGATTACCAATTTGAGGGGGGATGGGGCCAGATATACGGCCAGGATGGACGACCAGCTGGGCCAGAGCAGTGAGATTGGCAATGGCAGCGGAGAGGGACCCACCGAGACCCGGGGAGTCCGCGAGGCCAGTTCCAAGAGTGAGAGAAGAGACACGTAGAAGAGTAGGAGACATTGGATCTGGATCGGGAGCACAGAAGACGCCTGCAAACGACGCACAGGGGTCAGGAGAGGAAACGTCCCAAGTGGAGAAGAAGTCGGAGCATGGGAGGTCAGTGAGGTCGGTCTTGATCTTGAGGAGGGCTTGGCGATCTGAAGGGCTGAGATTGAAAGTGGGGTGCTGGGCCACATTGATGCATGGTGATGAGAGTACTAAGAGAAGAAGTAGAAGAAGGAAGGAGGAGGAGAAGAAGATTGATTTGATCTGGGCCATATGAAATCGGCATGTACCTTTTGAGTTGAAGGAGAATGTGGAAAAGGAGAAGACTCTGGTCTGGTCTGGTCTGATCTCTCTGTGTATGTGAGTGGCTGATGATCTTATATTATTGAAACTTTAAAATCTTGCATTACTGCAAAAACTCAAAAAACCCAGACAGGAATGCATTCATTCACTTCAATTTTTACAGTCTAAACAACATACTACTACTACTGTAAAATAAAAAAAAAATGTGACAGAAATCAAAGGAGAAGACTCAATTTGACTATGGTGATGATCGGGTCATCATTGCCACAAACTCATCAAAATTCACAGCCCCATCACCCTTCTGATCAATAACATCTATCATCACCCTACAATCTGCCAAGGAAGCACTCTCCCCAGTCTCCCCCAGCACGCGGTGCAGCTCTTTAGCAGAGATCAAACCGTTCCTGTCTCGATCAAAAACGCCAAAAGCACCCCTTAAATCCTCTAAACAAGACACTGGATCCCTCTCTAGTTGTCACAGACAAGAACTCCTCCAAGCTGATGCACCCATCTCCATCCAAATCGACCGCCCTCATCATCAACTCCACCTCCTCCAGAGAACCCTGGCGCCCCAGGCCCTGCAGCATGGATCCCAGCTCTGAAGATGACATCTTCCCATCTCCATCTGAGTCGAATTTTTCAAAAACCATGCGAAGGTCGTTTGGGTTTTGAATTCTGAGGATGGAAGAAGAGGCACAGGAATTGGGAGATTTGGAGTTGGTTTCCAACGATTTGTCCATTTGGGGATTGAAGAAATTCTTCCTATTGGGATGAAAAAAACCCAGCAGGGAAGGAGTGTTAGTAGATAGTGAGTTCGCGGACAGGGTCATCGCCGACCTTATTCAGTGTAAATAAGGTCGGTGCCGACCTTATTCAGTGTAAATAAGGTTGGCGCCGACGATGTGACAAATTGGTAAAAAAAAATGAAAATCGGGCCCAATTGCTCTAATTGGTGCACCAATGGCTAAAGTGTTTCATTGCATAACACGTCCGCATTAAGTGTTTTTTCCGGTTAAATCCTCAAAAAAGTATAAAAGTTTTCCACAATTCTTTCCATCTAGTCATCTCCATAAAATATATATATATATATATTTTGCGATGACAAAAACACCCATCCCTTATGCCAGGTTTTTGTCTTTTCTTAGCCTTTCCTTCCCTTATGATAGGTTTGATTTTGATAATCATACTATTTTTTTAGTCACATTATCCATGCCCTCCTCGGCCTACCCTTTTCCTTTGGTGAATTTTCACCTACAAGAGTCCCGCACAAGTGGGTGTGAGATTTTCAAATCCCACATAGTCCACAAATCCCGACTTCCCAAAATTGAAGGCAAGGACTGAAAACCCCGTAGACTAAAATGAGGCTCCTGTAGGAGATTGAAACCTTCAACATATTTGAATTAGTCATGAATATTCTTGATGCAACCATTGCTTCATTAGATCCAAAGCTTCCTTTCTAGTCTAGCTACAAGGATGGGGCTGACCTTTAAGATATGGAAAGATAGAATGTGAAACCTAAGAGGTTAATAGGAATTGCTAGTCTTAGAACTGGATCAGGCCTCAAATAAAGGTTTTATTTCTTGTGTTGCTCAGACCTTCCATGTCTTTCTTTCTTTCTTCTATGCCTTCTGTTCTATTCGTTATCCTAGACCTAAAGTACTAAAATACCGAAGGGAGGAGGACAGAACATTCGGTCCCAAGCAACAATTCACCTCCATGTTTTCTTCTCACATCTGTGGCCTTTGTTGCATCAGTAATCACACAAAATATTCTTCTTGAGATTTCTCAACATCGCTTGCCACACACTTATGTTAGTAGAAGTCCTTGACTGTTTGGGCTTACAATTTTGCAATTCATCAAAACAACACACTGCCTTTTTGTCCTAGTTTAGTAACCACATAAAATGCAGTTCTCTGTCTCTAAAATTCTAGCAATTGAGTTGATTGTTTGCCAAACTTTTGAAGCTTTACGACCTATGCTTTTAAAAATCCTGAGGTTTGTCATTGCTGGTTTCCTTATCTTCATGATGCCTCCACCATATATACTGGGGGGAAAAGAGATTCTCTGTCACTAGCATTATAAACTCGCTCCAACCTCAACTTATGGCATGTTTGTGTATTTTGGTATTCCCTGACATAAATGCTTCCCAAACTTATTTTCGTAAGTTTGGTGATATAAAGAAAGTTAGCAGAATCAATAGGTTGTACATATTGCACAGCTCTAGCCACGTTGTCTAGAGTATTAGACATTGACTCTTATTGTCTTAAGGACCACAAAATGTCTACTTTCTTTCCTTTAAAATGCAACATTAGCATATGGATTGGGACAATTGTTCTGTACTTACGCTGGGATTATTTCTAGCTTCAATACTGAACTGCTTTCAGTATAATCTTCATGATTTGTGATATCTGTCAAAGTAATTCTGTTTTACTCTTATATGCCTTCTGTGACGATCTGAACATGTTTCTGATTGGGGGAGGAAAAGATATTTGCTATGCGTCATCCCTGGAGGTTTGTATTGTCAGGCTGCTTGGTGGCTTTGATTGTAAGTATTTCCTTCATATCGTCTTGTCATTGTTGGGTTTTTTTTCCCTTTATATATATAAATGGATTACTCCCTGAATTTGCTTATTTCAAAATTTTATCCTGCAATTTGTAGGTGATGACTGTTCTCTCTGTTCTTGTTGGCTGGGCTGTACGAAAGCTGGTAAGCAATTTGTTTATGAAAGCTCAATAGCATTGTTTCTTTTTGTTGCTTCACCAGTGATTAGTGGTGTTTGCCGGTTTGGCCCATTCTCAAGCACAATAGATTTTGGTTGCTTGCTTCTTGTTAGATTTGTCACTACTTGGGTTCAGTATGGGATTGAAGATACAGTGCATTTCATATTGATTTTTCAGAACAAGTATTTGAAACTTATTACCAGTACAGTGCAAAATTAGTGATAAATTCTCGTTTGGGAGATTGGTGAATCAGCAGGTTTTGAAAGTGAAGAAGTTCCTAGAAAATGATTATCTATTACTCAAACTATGTACTTAAATTTATGAAATTATAGAAAAATGAAATGATTATTTTTAGAAAGTTTGGAATATAGTTTTGATTTTGGTTAATGACTTTCTTTTCTTTTTTTTTTTTTTTTTAACATTGAACTGCGATTTGCAAATGACAGATTCCTCGCAAGTGGACTCATCACATAACTACCTTATTGTTCTTTGGATTTGGCATTTGGTCTCTATGGGAAGGATTCACAGAAGAAGGGTATTTTTTTTATTGTTTAATATATGTTTTCCTCATGTGGATGTGTTTGTCATTCCATTTTCTTTAGTTTATTACAATTCAAAACAAAACAAAATCAAGCTTCTATTCTCTGTAACATGCTAATTATGCTTTACTAAATAGGGATGCTGAAGAATTGGCTGAAGTAGAAGCTAAACTGGTGGGTGTTTCTCCCTTTTAGTGATTTATGTTATGAATTTCTATTGAGTATTTGCCTGACTCTTTCTACATTTGTTAAATAACTAGGATGCTGATTTGAAGGCTAATACTGGAGCCACTAAGAATGGGTCCAAGGTGAGGTCAAGAGTAAAATCATCCATTACTTTCTTTGTCATCACATTCTCCATTCCTGAAAACCATGTCTGACTTGGTTTGCTTGTGAATAATTAAATTTACCTCACAATTTCTTTAGTGGATGCATCTTTTGTTTGTTACCAGCATACCAACTCCTGATGTCATGCTCCTAATCTGGTTGAGTTTTAAATTTCTTTGACCCCATGGTTACATACTCACATGACATGCATCTAGATTAATCTATTACACCAAGTGACACGGTCTAGGGAATCCGGCTCAACACTTTACCTGATTGAGTTGTGATCACCCAACCCCTAATATCTTTAATCAGCAGAAAATCAAATGTAAATTAAGAAGAAAACATGAAAGTGCATGAGCAGCAACTTTTATTTAAAGGAAAATGATTGACTTCCAAGATAGGGTTGCCCTCCCGTTTACAAGAATATAAGTAGGGGTGATTCTAAACGCACCCACTACTATTGCTGTACACACCAACGGTTTATTTATTCTTTTTAATCACCAAAATGCCCCCAAGTGAAATGACAAAATCACCCTTTACCATCAACCTCCTCCCTCCTCTTCCTTTGGTTCTCCTACGGTGTTTCTTGCCCTCGTCTCTACTCATCTTCTCTTCTTCTTCTTCTTCTTCTTCATTATCCCTTATATCCACTGTTTTGAGACTGTTCATCTGCACTCATTCATTCCCATTGATCTTCACCTCCTTCCTCATCATCTTCTCCAACTCTTAAAAAGTCTCCTCAAGTCTCCTCCATTTTTTTAAAGATATTGGAGGCACTCATCTCCCTGCACCACATTGTCTATTGGAAGTAGGCATTTTCAATATGGACAAGCAACTAACGATCTACCAAGAGGAGGTATACTCTTGACTTCGTTTTCAGCATTTTAATTAAAATTCGCGCGTCGTACTCGGTATTCCATAGCCGTGCAAATGAATATTGCACGGCGGAATACCATCAAACATATTAGATTTGCACGAAATAAATATGCCATGCAAAAAATTTTATGCAATGCAAAAAAATTTTGCACGGCATATATATTCTGTGCAAAAATTTATTGCACAGCAATAGTAAACCGAACATATTTCACAAGGACGGCATATAGTCTGGTGCATTGATATACTAAGATTTAGCAATCATATTTTCAGGAGATTCAGTCAACCGGTGTCAGTGAGTGCTCTTTGGATTTTACTAATGTCTTCACCACTGACACGATATTTTTCTCTAACGTGCATGATCGAGTGCGACGGACACTAAGTTTCTCCTTCCTCTTCATTACACCTAGACTGTTGGATCTAGCTGGAACGCTATCTTCAATCGAGAGTGCATACTTAAAAGCAGATGGCTCCCGACACGTAGACCGATCCAACTTTTTCTTTTTCAAGGATGAACGACCCCGGGTATTCAATTTAACATCCGGCTCAAGAAGAGAAGTAGACGAAGGACACCCCAATTCTCTGAGTTTTTTCAATATTTGTATTTTACCAGCCTGATCGGTACTCTGAAATTTCCTATTGATCAACTCGAATTCGGAAGTTGTGGTCAACTCGGGGGCTTCATTCACCTTAGTGGAGTCTAAATTGAGCTTCCTCCAGTACTAATGGACACAACTCAGTGGTATTTGAGTGCCTTCTCTTATGTATTCGGCAATTTCGTGTGCACATGGTAACCCATGGGTCCATCGAATTACGCACCTACATGCCGCCGAATCAGGACCAATATAACCAGCTCTTATCGACTCATTCAGAACTATATCCATAACATTCCTTGATATAAATCCTCTCAACTCACGAAACAATGCCGATTTGAACTTATGTTGCACGGTGTTCATGCTTTTTTCAAATGAAGCATTTATC
Organism: Umbellularia californica; assembly: GCA_028538565.1. Taxonomy (NCBI): domain Eukaryota; kingdom Viridiplantae; phylum Streptophyta; class Magnoliopsida; order Laurales; family Lauraceae; genus Umbellularia; species Umbellularia californica. The sequence continues at coordinate 89,945,153 of JAPQWN010000001.1, forward strand.
TCCGTAAAGAGCAACTCGAGCAATGCATGGATAACCTGCTAGGACGCATCAAAGCTACAGTTCAATGTGCCAAGGTGTCTCTTCAATTTTGCATGTGCGCTCTCAGCCCTGTTCGTAGTCACGTTTCAAAAGTGCATATGCCGATCTGTCCAAGCAGCCACAAATTGTTCCTTGTGGTTATTCAACCACGAGTTCTTCACATAATCAACAGCGTGTGGATACCCACAGAAATTCCGGTCCAATGCACTTAAAAGTTGAATGTAGTTATTTTTAGTGGGAGAGACTACCAACATGTTCCAACAAGATATAAACGCATCCCATCCGTCGTTGGTCTCAAAATACTTCTTACAATTTGCCAAGATGTTTCTAGAAATATGCCACCTGCATAATAAGCTTGCTGCATTCGGAAAAACAACGTTAATTGCATTGATCAGTACTAACTCTCTATCGGTTACAATCACACGGGGCATAATGCATCCATCCATTAATTTCTTAAGCCTCTCCAAAGCCCATCTGTAATTGGCCTCCCTCTCTGATTCAAGGTACACAAAAGCAACGGAAAAAGTCAGTTGAGTAGATGTGACACCAACAATCTCAAGCAAGGGAAGTCGATATCTATTAGTCATGTACGTGGAATCCATTATCAAAACTTCTGAAAATGCACGTAACAACTGAATAGATGGTGTGGATGTGCCCAGAATAGGTCCATCATAGCATCGTAGCGTTGTTGCTAGTGTGATACTCAATGTAGTTGTTCTGCTCCAAATGCATCATGAGTTGCTGCATCTGTGATCGACCGGCCAACTCAGTCACCCTCCACTTCTGACGGGCATTGTAGATACTCTTCATCGTAGTGGTGTTGTGCACGTCCCTTTCCTGCAACGTTCGAAGGATGTTCCTCGGCTTCACTATACTCTTCGACATATCAATCAAAACATTGATTTCCTCCCCTGAAAGCCTCCCAGCAAATGAGTGCCCCTCGGATCGATTTGATGACTAGGCCCAACTCTTTGGTCTAACACAGGATTTATTTACTTTGTATATATGAGACCCACAATAGATTTACAAATCTGGCCTCAGGCAAAATGAATTTTCTAAAGGATGAGCTTCCTAGAGATTAGACATGTGATTTATGGCATCATAATGGATGGTTGAAATGGGAGTAAAAGTCTGACAATCATCCATTTGATAAAGTTGGCCACACCTATGATGAATCTAATTAGAAATAGAAATCAACGTAGCCCTCTACTCTAATTAGATGAGAGAACAGGGCCCAATTCAAAATGAAAATGGGTTGGATCGATTTTTTTCTTTTTGGTAAAACGGGTTGGCTATTCATAATTTTACATATGTGGGCCCATGAGTCTATGATAGGCTATTCATAAATTAGAAGATCTTAAATATTTGATATATGAGTATTTAACGTTAAAAAACAATGGCCCAAGTTCAATACAAGACGATTAGATATTTATTCTATAGCACATGAATTATAATGTGAAAATGATTATGTATCATTGGGCCCCTAATGAAAATAGGGGGATTTGAAAAGGAAAAGAGTAACAACATTATAAAGTAATCGAGGGGGAGAACAGAATTTGGAGGGAGGGAGAAACTACAATTATGTAAAAACAAAAGGGCTATCTATATCAAAATGATTACAAAAGAGGTGCTTGGAGAGTCTAAGGGGGAAAGACACTTTGATCAGGAGATCCAATGGTGGAGTGTAGAGGTTTAGGAGGTTTTTTGAGAGAAAAGAACTTGTTAGCAAAGTATGGCATGGGACTAGGAATCTAAAAATTATAAAAATATACGAAGGCACAAAAGGAAGTTAAGAAAGTACTAAGCAATGCAAAGTCCAAATATGATGAGTACCTACGTACATAATATGTTGGGAACAAGAGAATGAGAGATATTTTTGAGCTTGCATGAGAGAAAGGAAAAGCAAAGACCTAGATCATTTTAAATGTACAAAGAATGACAACCAAAAGGTTTTCGTAAAGGATAATGATATTCAAGAAAGGTGCAGAAAATATTTAACAAGCTTTAATTGAAGATTCTAAAGGAAGCTTAAGATCGAGAGTGGATACTTCGTTAGAAGGATACCTTCACTAAAAAATTAGGGTAGCAGAAGTGAAGAAAACATTAGTAAGAATGAAAATGGGAGAGGATAGGGCTCTTTTCAATAGAGGCTTAGAAATGTTTAAGAGAAATTGGATGATTTTGATTAATTAAGCTCTTCATTAAGATATAAAGGAGAAAGAAAATGTTGGATAAATGGAAAATTTTTGCAGTACCTATATAGAAGAACAAAGGAGATATACAACTTGCACAAATTGTCGTGGGATTAAACTTATAAGTCGCATTATGAAACTACGAGAGAAAGTAATGAAGCAAAGACTTAGACAAGAAACTGACATATCTATAAATCAATTTGGTTCAAGATATCTATGACTTAATTTGGTTTTATGCCATGAAGGTCAACTATGGAAGGTATGTTCTCACTTAGGAAATTAATAACAAAAAATCAAGAGAAGAGGAAAAACTTCATATGGTCTCTATCACTTTAGAGAAGACCTATAATAGGGTACCTAGAGACTTGATTTGGTGGGTTTTACATAAAAAGAGTATTTCAAGAAGTCATATTAACATCATTAAAGGCGTATGAGGGAGCATGAGTGCAATAACTACTTGTAGATAGATATGTGAGTTTTTCAATAACCATAGGTTTGTATGAAGGATTAACTTTAAGCTCTTATATCTTTTTACTAATTATTGACGAGTTAATTGCTTATATTCAAAAGAAAGTAACTTGGTGTATGTTGTTTACAAATGATATAGTATGGGTGGATGAATCCCTTGATTGATAAGTTTGAGAGATAGCAAGAGGCGTTAGAATTAAAGGCTATAAAATAAGTAGTACAAACATAGAATATATGAATTGCAACTTCAGTGGGGATATGCAAAGAGCTAAAAATCCCATGAGAAAGCCCAAGAGATACCATTTTTTTTAATGCTAACTTTTATTAGAAGAAAAAATCAAGCAGTACAAGAGGGCTATACCGGCAAGTTAACAGCTACGAAGAAACCCAAAAAAAAAAAAAAAAATAGGACACCACACCAAAGGAGAACTACAGACTACAAAGGAGATAACAAACAACAAAAAGGACTAAAACCACAAAACACGAAAGACACTAGAAGCTTCCATTGATGAGACAGAGAGAGCTACTTCCTTCCACTTTCTCAAAATTTGGTCTAACGAGTATACGTTATTCTGTTACCTTGGCTTGATGATTAGTAAGGATAGAAGATTGAGGAAGATGTGAACATAGGATAGAAGCAGGATAATTGAGTTGGAGACTTGCTTTTTGGAGTGTTTTGTTATCAGCATATGAAGGTTCGGGTATGAGATCTAGATTGGTTAACTCGTTAGCCCAATTGTGTGCAAGCCAAGTAAACTATGCAGCGGAAATAGATAACAAAGGGCAAAAGCACACACCACAAGGACACCAGATATAATGTGGAAAACCCTAAACAGGTGAAAAACCACGAATCCAAACCAGATCAACAATCAAGCACTATGAATCTCACAATTACAAGAAACTCACAGATTCCTCCCTAAATATCCCCTACCTAAGGACTGCAGTTACCTATTGTGTCGCTTCATACTTCAACAACTTCACACCATTGATTGCAATAGATTCAATCCCACACTTGACTCCTCAAATCTTCTACGCAACAAGATGATCTTCTACTAGGGAAGTAGAAGAAGTTGCTCCTAGATGATCTCTTCAGCACAAGACTTCAATCAATAACTCTAGAGAAGTATTCTCTTAGCTAGATCTCTAACTCAGAACTTTGAGAGGTGAGGTACCACTTTAGAGTAGCCCTTGAGTCCTTTAAATAGCTTTTATGACGTGGTTAGTGTTGTCTAAGATTATTAGGACTCAAACAAGCAGTTTGGGGACAATTAGAATCAAATTTCTAATTTTCGTAGGACTTCACCACCTTGTCCGCTCGAGCGGATGGAATGTGCGCTCGAGCGCATGAGATTCTGTCAGGCGTCTGGCTCCTCTGACTACATCCGCTCAAGCGGAAGAAGATGGTCGCTCGAGCGGACCCCATTCTAGTTGGTCCAGAATTTCAGCACTCCTAATTCTTCACAACTTTCTTGTTTAAAAACTTTCAGACTTCTTATTCTCCCATCAGCATACTTCTAATTGTGTCTGATTTCGTACTTCTAATTCTGCCAGACTTCTTCTTTGAATCCTTTTAAACTAATATCTTCTGAGCAGAGTCACAGTCCTTTTCTAAAAATAAAAAATACAACTCAATGGACCCAGAGTTTTGTCTAACCCATGAATTAGCCGACACTAAAAAACCTAAGAATCTCCCCATTTGGCAATTCATGGACAAAACTCCCTAAGACAATACAAATTGATCTACAAAAAAAATACATTGAATTTTAAAAAAATCAGCATATGTAGATCAGCATTGTCTCTAACTTCCTCCGAAATTCTTGTTCTCCCCCTTGATCTACCACCTTTCACCCATTTTTGTCCATAACTAACAGAGCTAATGATGATAACATGCAACTCCCCTGAGAGCATCTTCGTAGCAGCATTGGGGTGGAGCTTGATCTTCTTGATTAGGGCTTTTTATAATTAGCCACCCACACTTGTGTAATTTGATCTTTTAGCAAACTGTGAGCAACATCTTGAGGCAAATCAGATTTTCTAACCCAAATTTGAGCGTCTTGGGTGGAGAAAAATTCTTCTGCCATTGCTTGGTCTTTGGTAGACTATTCAGCTTTTGCCAATGAGGATGAATGTGTCCTTTCTTTCCACAATGGTGACAAGTGGATGTGCGTGCAGCGCGTGACACATTCTTTTTCTTGAAACTACTCGACATATTATTTGGATATGCAGTATGTGGAGTAGTGTGTGCAACACTTGAAATAAAAAGAGTTTTACCTTTAGTATTCGAAGTGGATGCACCATGATCATAACCAAGACCGCTTCTGTCAAAAGGAGATTTCTGACTACACAAGATGTATGTAAGAGTCTTCGAACAAGTGTTCATCTTATTTAGAGAAGCCTGTTTAACTTCTAGTTCAAACAGAGTGATCATCAGTCTTCCTTGGAGGTCTTTATTCTCAGATTTCACCTTCTGCAATTCTGTCTTCAAATTTTGAATCTCTTGTTCAGCCTTATCAAATTTCTGACTCTCAGTAGGCAAATTTTCAGTCATGTAGTTTTTCTGATTTTCGAAGAGATCAGCCTTTCTAATTACTTGCTCTAACTCTATCTTCAATGCAGAATTTTCTTCTTGAGCAGCTTTTAACTTGACTGTGACCTTGTTGCCATACTTGGTCATTTTTACACAATCAGCATATGTAGAGTGATACAACTCTTCCCAATCCTTCTCTTGATCTGATATCTCATCATCATTATCTTTATCATTATTATTGTCAAATAGAGATTTAGCCATGAAAGCCACAAACCTGCCATTCACAGTTTCAAATGAATCTGCCTTAGGATCTTTTTCTTCTTTTTCTTCTTCAGAAGATTCTTCATCTCAGGTCGTATTGAGAGCCTTTTTCTTTGTACCCTTTTTCTTGTTGGTGCACTCATTAGCATAGTGACCATAGCCTTGGCACTCAAACACTTTGTTCTTTTCACGGAATCATTCTTCTCAGATTTAGGATTCTTCCACTTTGCTTGTTTGAAATTCATGTATCTCTTGAAGCAATGTAGAAGTTCAACCATATCATCTTCTGCCTTAGATTAAAAATCAAACTCAATTTTCTTTTCATTTTTCTTTTTTTATTCTGTGCTAGCTTTCAGAGCAATACCTTTTTCTTTAGACTTTCCCTGGTCCAAACGGTTTGCTTCAAAGGTCTGAAGATTCTCAACCAGCTAATTTACCTTAAGGGTGTCCAGATTCTTATTTTCTTCAATAGCATCAACTTTAGAATCAAACCTCGAAGGTAGAGACCTCAGGATTTTCTTGAGAATCTTGTTTTTTGGAATTTCCTCACCCAGATTGAAAAAAGAATTGACGATATTATTCAGCTCTGCATAGAATTGGTCGAAGGTCTCATCTTCTTCCATCACAATGGTTTCAAATTCTTTAGTCGGCCTCTGCAATTTAGATTGCTTCACCGTGTCCGTACCCTCATACACAATCTGTAAAACCTCCCATGCTTCTTTTGCGGTTTTGCATGTGAAAATTTTACGGAACTCTTCAGCAAACACTCCATTGTATATACCATTCATCGCCTTGTTATTACAATTGGAGGCATGCTCCTCATACTTGGGTTTTTGGTTTAGGAACAGTTTTCCCATCAACCACAATTGTTGGTTTGGAATAGCTCTCCTCAGTCCTCAACATTATCCCAAACATCATCATCAATGGATGAACTTAATCATCATTTACTTCCAATAAGCATAATTAGAACCATCAAGCAAAGGAGGAGGCTTAGAAGTTGATGTCCCATCTTGATTGAGTACCATTCTAGAAATCGCTTAGGATCAAACACAACAACTTAGTGCAACCCGCTCTGATACCAATTGAAGGTTCGGGTATGAGATCTAGATTGGTTAACTCGTCAACCCAATTGAGTGCAAGCCAAATAAACTATGTAGCGGAAATAGATAACAAAGGGCAAAAGCACACACCGCAAGGACACCAGATATAACATGGAAAACCCTAATCAGGTGAAAAACCACGGATCAGAACTGGATTAACAATCAAGCACTATGAATCTCGCAATTACAAGAAACTCACAGATTCATCCCCATAAGACTTCAATTAATAACGCTAGAGAAGTATTCTCTCAATTAAATCTCTAACTCATAACTTTGAGTGGTGAGGTACCACTTTAGAGTAGCCTTTTAGTCCTTTAAATAGCCTTTAGGATATGCTTAATGTTGCCTAAGATGATTAGGACTCAAACAAGCAGTTTAGGCACAATAAGAATCAAATTTCTAATTTTCGTAGGATTATGCCACCTTTTTCGTTGGAGCAGATGGGACGTGCGCTTCAGCACATGAGGCTCTGTCTCAATGCAAAAGGCTCTGTTAGGCGTCTGGCTCTTCTGACTACATCCGCTTGAGTGGAAAATGATGGTCACTCGAGCGAACCCCATTCTGGTTGATCCGGAATTTTAGCAATCCTAATTCTTCCCAGCTTTCTTGTTCTAAACTTTCAGTTTTCTTATTCTCCCATCAATATACTTCTAATTGTATCTGATTTCTTACTTCTAATTCTGCTAGACTTCTTCTTTGAATCCTTCCAAACTTCTATCTTCAAAACAGAATCAAGTCCTTTTCTAAAAATAAAAAATAAAACTCAATGGACACAGAGTTTTGTCCAACCCATGAATTACCAAACACTAAAAAACCTAACAGCGTATATCCAACAAGATTGAAGAAAACACTTCACAACATTTAGACCAGATATAAACTATGTAGTAGAATTTTGGTCAACCAAGAAGTAATGTATGTACAAAATGAGTAGTAGATATGAGAATGTTGAGATGGATGTATGGTAAAACTATGAAAGATAGAATGACAAATGAGCTCTTTGAGAGCATTTAAGGATAGTGTTTGAGACCTTGCGGGGTTGGTGCGTTGTCCTACGGGACATCACCCAGAGTCCACAATGTCGTTCCCTCAAGTGACAACTCTAAAACCAGACCTACGGGTGCGATGTGGAATGCCAAGACCTTAAAACCTTAAGTTGTGCCTCTTCCATCACCAATTGGTTTTGGTCGGAATGATAGTTCAAGGGGCCGGTGTACAACCCTACAAGTGGTATCAGAGTCGTGTCACGGGTTTGAGTTGCTGGAGTGTCGGTTTCGTAGCATCAGTTGGTTTTGCTTTGCTCCCATCTAAAAATATGCCAATAATCCTTTCCCTGCACGAAGACCCTAAATTAGAATATCAACAAAAAAATATCATCACCGTAAACACGAACTTGCAGAATTTCAGACCATAACAGCTGCCTTGGAATTGAAGAGTATGTTAACAATAAACTTAAGCAATCAGAAAAATGTAGTACACTCAATAGATAAAGAACAAAAAACCAGCTCCTTTAGTTTTACACAAAACATTCTGGTCTCCTTCAAATGTATGGTAGTCTGCAGGGCTGTTCTTTTCACACCAAGATCCTCCAAACATGCTCACCAAGATTCATCTCTCTCTCAGATGAGCTCTATTTGCAGTGACTCGGCTTCTGTTGAAGATAAAATGGGGAGGTTTGGACTTGACTGCAATGGGAAAGAAGGCATCAAGAAACCATACATGGTTCCTCTCATCTCCTCGTACAATGATCGTATACGTCCTCTCCTCAACACTGTCGATGGCTTACGACACTTGAATGTGATGAAGGAAGGCATCAACCTACCGACCATTGTTGTTGTTGGCGACCAATCAAGTGGCAAATCCAGTGTTCTCGAGTCCCTTGCTGGCATCAGCCTTCCCCGTGGTCAGGGAATCTGCACCCGAGTCCCCCTCATTCTGCGCTTGCAAGAGCATAGCATGAATGAACCTGAAATCTACTTGGAATATCAAGGGAAGAGAGTTGACACATGTGAAAATGAGATCACTAAGGCCATCAACACCGCCACCGAAGAGATCGCAGGCAGCGGAAAAGGCATCTCATATACTCCCCTTACTCTTGTAGTTAAAAAGAAAGGTGTGCCCGATCTTACAATGATCGATTTGCCAGGGATCACGCGTGTTCCAGTCTATGGCCAGCCTGATGACATCTACGAGCAGATATCTGCCATCATTATGGAATATATTAGGCCCAAAGAGAGTGTAATTCTCAATGTGTTATCAGCAACAGTTGATTTTCCAACTTGTGAATCAATAAGGATGTCTCAACGCGTTGACCCCGCTGGAGAGAGGACTTTGGCTGTTGTAACGAAAGCCGATAAGTCTCCTGAAGGGCTACTGGAGAAGGTGACTGCTGATGCTGTGAACATAGGTCTTGGGTATGTATGTGTGAGGAACAGAATTGGCGATGAGACTTACGAAGAGGGGAGGGCAGCATAAGCTGGACTGTTTGAATGTCATCCTCTTCTATCCAACATGGACAAATCAATTGTTGGGATTCCTATGCTGGCTCAGAAGCTCGTGCAAATTCAAGCGGCTATTATATCTAAATGCATGCCTGAAATTGTAAAGAAGATCAATGACAAGCTAAATCAGAATATTGCTGAGCTAAATGAACTACCCCCGAATCTGACGACCGTCGGTGATACGATGAAGGCTTTCATGCAGATTCTTGGAGCAACCAAGGAATCACTGAAGAAGTTATTCATAAGGGGAGAGTTTGAGGAGTACCAAGATGAAGTTCATATGCATTGCACTGCTCGCATGGCTGAGATGCTTAATGACTTCTCCAGTGAACTTCAGTCCCAGTTCTCAACCATTGAATCGAGCAATGAGTTCCTGATGGAAGAAATCAGTGTTTTAGAGGAAGCCAAAGGGATTGTTCTCCCTAATTTCCCCCTCCGGACTACTTTCATCAATCTATTGCAGAGGAAGGTGAAACAAGTTGCTGATGTTCCTATTGACTTTATGAATAAAATGTGGAATTATATCGAAGATGTGGTGGTGAAGGTCTTGATATCGCATGCCAAGGTATACCCTCAATTGCAAACATCTGCTAGAAGAGCGACTCTTAATCTGATTTCCAAGATGAGGGATAAATCGACTCAGTATGTTAAAGAGTTGGTTGAAATGGAGAAGTTAGCAGATTACACATCCAACCCAGAATACACAAGGACATGGACTAGTTTAATGGGGCAGCAAGAAAGCTTCATGGAAGTCATAAATTATCCGCACAGACCAACAATTATCAATATCACAGGTTTTGGTGAAGTCGAAGTGGGGCACCTGAGGCGGTTCACATCGATGGCCGAGCAAGCAGTCGTCGAGCGGGCATTTGCCATGAAAATGAGAGTAACTGCCTACTGGAAGATTGTTACGATGAGGATAGTAGACTCTTTGGCTCTACATCTGTTATATACTCTACAGAAACTGGTTAATCAAGATATGGAGGCCGAGATTGTGAATGAGTTGATGGGACCACATATGGACAACATCGAATGGATGCTGGAGGAGTCAGCGTCGATCACTTGCAAGCGTGAACAGCTGAACAGGATCATCCAGTTACTCCGAAAATCAAAGGAAGTGGTAGCAACCATGATGGATCGCGCTTCAGCTCATGGCAATCACTTTGATTAGAGTTATTTCCTTTTCTTAATATGGTGGTAACTACCTTCTGTTGTTTTGGGTTTGCTCTTTTATGCAGCATTACTACTATGACCATGAAAACTCGGTTTATGTTGGACTGAACTCAAGGCATGGTTATATATCATGTCTGCAACTTTGCAAGGTGAAACTTATGCTTATCGTCTGTTGTGGTTTGATTAATCTAAAATTCCTTGCTAATAGTTAGCTATGTATCAGTCAACACCCATTTGTCTTGTATATTTCGGAGCCATCACCCATGGACAGTCTTTAATATAGCTCTTTGATGTTCTTCAATCGGGAGGGTTGGGATTGTACAAGCAATGAAAACTTTAACATTGTCCTTCAACATCTTGGATGTTTTGGATTGTATTGAGCTGTCAACTTGAGAAAGGTGGCATAGATTCTCTATCAGCCAATCCTACCTGCCATTGGCATATCTTAATCTGAAGCAGGGGACTTTCTCACCCGTTTTCAATTGGTGCACACCCAACATTTAGGTGCGCTCTACCACCGCTGTTAGGATTCTAGATCTTCATCATCTTATCCTTATCCTATCAACTTGGAATTAGTCATAATGAGATTGGCAGATATTTTGACAATGAACCATCTCTTTAGTGTGAAGAAACTTGGGAATCACTACTACTACTACTACTACTACTACTACTACTACTACTACTACTACTATTACTATTATTATTATTATTATTAAAGATTGTGAATGAGCTATGGCCTATGGGTCTGAAAGGGGGGTATCACCCTCGATTGGGCAAGAACAGAAGGCCGAGCAGAAACATCAAGTTACTGAGGAAATTAGAGGATGATCATAGAACTGCCACTGCTTTTGGTCAATTTGATTGATTGTGGCTGAAGTTTTATTTTTGTCTTGTTTAGTGCATGGAACTAAATACGAGGGAATATATATACTAAATTTATGATGACTCATTGGTTTTGTTCTTTCTGTTTGCATTATCTTGTCTTTTTTCTTATGCTTGGCATAACCCGGACTTACTCGGTATTAAGACGTGATCATTAAGTTCCTCTTCTTATGTTCAGTAGAATTAAGTAGCATGAAGCTTTTGAGGATTAATTTGTGTTGTCCTGTACTTTGTAGTTGATTAGCCTTTGGTACTATATATATGCATTATGTTTTATCAAATGTTTTGGCTCTTAAACTCCCAAAAGCCCAAATTGTAATTTGTTAGACCCAATGGATGTTACTGTTTGATTGATCAGTAGGCCATCAATTGGATGGTCAAAATAGGAACTTTTCTCCTATAGAGTGATGTCTCTTTCAAGGCCTTATAGTTCTTGCTAGTATCTTCCCAGGGAAATCATACAAAAGTTGGACTTACAAGATAAGTGACTCCAATTGACGGAAATATGAAACTTTCGGACAACTACTACATCTACTGGATCTGGTGTGTAGTAGATGGCTAATCTAACAAGCCCCGTTCGTATTTGGAGTTATTGCAAGGAAAGATTCGTAACCATAAAATGATAAAGATGCTTTTGCATCCCTTCTTTTTGCCAAATGTATCACAGTAGATGGGCTATTTCAACAAAATCACATTCCAATTGGATTATTTACTACTTTGCAAGTATATAGGGGCCTTCAACAAGCCAAGCAAGTGGGTCTACAAAAATTTTCCCCACTGGAAGATACATGCTAGCCATTCAATCTGTCCATTCTTCAAGAGTATTGTTGCACTGAAGCCAAAGCGAGGATGGCATTTTCTATGATAGAAGCCTATCTTGGAAGCATTAGTTAACTGTGCACCAAATGGCTGGTAAGCTGATTTCCTGTACATGTATTTCACCAGGTAATGCTACCTCTACAAAAGCAGGCCCATATAGATCAAATGCAAGCATATCCATTCATTAGGATCTTCACATGTGAAAGAAAAAAGGGCAAAGCTTGATGCAAGTGATATAATATTTGTTTGATGAGGTAGTCTTGGTTCAGTAATCGAACTGGGTGTCAAACCACTTGACTGGATGATTCAGTCCAAACTGGCGGCTCAATTGGGTACTATTCTGATATATTAATTCAAAACAAAGAAAAAAAAGTTCAAAAATATATATCTAAAACGACTCAAAAAGGGCTGCCATTTTGTACAAGGTTATGCATTTTGACTGCTCTCTCAGTGGGCAAACAGTTTGATTTAGACTCCAGTGATGATCAACCTAATCAGAGTGATCCTCTGGTTGTCTTCCATGTGTGGAAGGCCCTACAGGAGTGAACACACCTCATAGAAATTCCATTAAAAGTTGTATATAGAGAGGGGTTGTTGGGTACTTTACAGTCGGTCCATTTCAGATACTGTGTATCTATGTGATGATCTCCTCTACAACAAAATGACTTTCTTAGGCAATGAAAAATGCCTACTGCAACAACACTGACAGAGGAAATGAGAATCAGCGAAAAATTGGTCCATCATATAGCAGAACATTAATATAAAACTGGGAATATGACGAGTGCCATAGTATTATTACCAGTGTCTTGAACACTCTTGCAAGAAACATGAAAATGGAAAAGATCTTGAAAGCCTCATTCTACATTCATTTCTCATTGCATTCTTTCCTCATCTGTCATGCAGAACACTACTCTCCATCACCCTCCATCTCAACATCTATGAAGCATAACGGGTGAAGGATCGCCCGAGAAGTAGTCCCCAAAACCTCTAACTTAGAATCAAGAGGGAAGAAGAAGGGATAGATCTCATATCGAAGGTAGCAGCTACTATAAAGAACTCTGCAACCCTGCTTATACAGGCAATACTTGGGAATGTTTGCTATGGCTGTGTCCAAGCACTGGGCACATGATAGCTGAGACAAGTCTCTGGTACATTGCACCAAACTATATATGGTAACAGAGGACGAAAACTTGGTTTTATTTCTACCCAGCCCTTTATTTGCAGGCATCAAAGCCTGTTCTCTCACCCTAGGCATCACTTCTCCCAGCTTCTTTACAAACTCTTCTGGGTCTGTTGCATTTTTCACATTCCAGTAGAAAATCCCAAACCCTGTGTCAACTTCGCCAATGAAGTTTTTGACGTCGTAACGAAGGAAGCAATAATCGAACCATATCCGACCGTCGGCTTGGTTGGTGCAGACCTGCTTGATCTGCTTTGCAGCATCATTGACGCACGTGCTGCAGTCGGCGGTGCTTACGTCTCCTCTGCATTGGGCAAGGCCATAGACTGTTTCATCGTTATGACCGTAGGAGGTGGTGGTGAAGCCTGTTGAGGGAGTTTTTGAGGCCAATTCTGTCAGTACCCGATCGATGTTGGCTAAGATTTGCTTGCTGCTAGTGTTCTTGTCTTCGTTGCAGAACTCACCAAGGCTATCAGTGCAGTTACACCAAGGGAGGAGGAAGAAGAAGAAGAAGAAGAGAAGATAGAACGTCATTGTTCTCTTAGTTTTTCTCATGGACAGTTCTTCCTTTATCATGGGCAGTTCCACTTCATAAATTTTTTAAAAAAAATATGGCTCCTACACCGTATAGTAGAATCCACACCGTTGATGTGATGGCCACACAGCGGGTGGATAATGTGAAGGAACTCGAAAGTGGCATATAGCACTTAAAAGACAGGAAATGGCTGTGGACCATAATACCCTATAAATATAATCCCACTAGCAGTGGGCATTCCATAGCGGCTACTGTTGACTGCTGACTGGGGACCCCACCTATAGCAAGTGGAGGAGTAAGGGATCTGAGCATTGACTTTTGGCTCTATGAAACACTTTAAAATGTCTTCAATGAGTTTTGGCACCGCTTGGGTGCGGTGTTTTGTTCCCTCGATTGGGCCATATATGGCGGGTCATGCCTAATATTTTATTTCCTTAATTTCCTCCAGCCCCAGAACTTACAAGGTAGAATGAGTGGATGATGTCCTCACTCAGGTAGAAAAAAAATCCTAACCATGACTTCTAGAAGAAGAAGTACCCACCACTTACCACGAAATTTCTGCCGCTATGTTGACCAAGTTGCATAGGGAAAATGAATCACCTTAGCACCATGTTAAGCTTGTCCAAAACTAGTCCGTTTGGGTATTGGGCATAATTTGTTCGGGCCGATGCACAGGCCACAGGCCTGAAAGGCTCAGACCCAGCTCAAGATATATTCTCGTTCTCCTCCTTCACCATCTCGGGACGTAGACCTCTCCCTCTTTCTCCTTCGTCCTCTCCGGCCAGCCAACCCATCACTCCTTCATCCTTTCCATCTCCCTACCATCAACCTCCATCTCACCCCTATCTGTAGCCCTCACGCATCTCCTTTATCTCCACGCGGCCCATCATCATATCTTCTTCATAGCATCCTTTTCACTGCAAAAAAACAGAAACCCACATTAGAATTAGGATTTCAGGCTGTAAACAACAATAGAGGCCAGTAAAAAGTCACAAGTGGCAGCTTCACCTTCCCAAAACCTTGGCTAAGGTCTTGACGTAACATCTGATTTTGAAGAAACCCCATATGGGGGTTTCTCTATGACAATAATCCATTGAGTAGAAGGGAGAACCCCAAATGGGGAATTCGATTCCTTCGTTGTCGTCTCTTCTGTAGTTGATGATAAGGCATTGGTGGAGGCAATGGGGGTTGTTGGATTGAGAACCCAAGAAGGGGTGGGTTTGGGAGAATGAGTTGAAAGGGGAAATGGGGTTTTGGGAAAGAAGATATTGGAATTAGAGAAATGGGTTTTGGGTGTGGAAGAAAGAGGAATGTGGGTAAGGGTTTTACATTTGAAAGTGAGGGTCTCCACCGTGGCAGCCCTCTGCATCTTAATCTCCCCACGTTCATCACCATCTCATGGGGATGATGCAGATGCAGTGGGTGTATGCTGTTTTTTATATTTCAGCGAAATAGTCGATATCGATTATTACTGTGTTTTTTATGTTTCAGGTAAATAGTCGATATCGACTATAGAGCTAAAAGATAAAAAAAAGATAGTGAAATGTACATTTAGGACCTATTTTGTCTGCCCATTTTTATTGGAGCCAAATTAAAGAAATGCCCGTGTATGAGGGTTTTTCCCGTTAAATCCCCATTTAAGAAAGTTGTAGGAAATTCCTTTATATTTAATTGATTGAAATGATGGTCATCTACTAGATCCCAGATAAATGGTATATGGGTAGTTGGGTAAAATAACTGATCATAGATGGGTCCCACATATAAATGTAGATGGGCACAAAGGTAATGATGGGTCCCATGTAAATGCATAAATGCACTCGGTACACGATCATCAGATTTTACTTAATCATCTGGCCCACCAAATTAATAACTTTTAAAATATTATATAAGAAACCAAAATTTTTTTTTTGTTACACATCAATTGACAGTGGGCCCATATAATAAAAATTAAAATGGGGTACACCATCAAATTCTAATAATCAGAAAAAGTGTACTCAGTGCATATTCATCGGATTCTATTCAATTAGTCGGCCCACTCGGATTAATAACTTTTAAACTGTTATAAAGAAAAAAAAAACCTTATCTTTGAAGAATGTCTAAGAACATATTAGATGTTATACCCATGGAAAAGATATTTTCGTAATATATATGTATATATATATATGGATAATATTCAAGTGCATCCATCCCTCACCATTTGTGGTGAGGGACACCCCTTTTGAGGAAGTTTCAAATACAAAAGAGAGGTGCAACCAATAGGGAACCCCCGATAGTCACTAATCCCAAGGATTGTCACACATTTAAATGGACTGAACCGTCGGATCGATAGTTGAATATTTTTTTGAATATGAAGCCATTAAACTTGTGGGCCACGGATGAAAGGGTTACGGGCATGGGTTTGGGGTCAAACTTAATACTTGGGGTGGTCTCACATAGATCTTTCCATCCCCCCTGGTCCCATCCCCAAATGGGGCCCAATTGAAAGTTCTAATATAATTATATTAAAATTCATTTTTTTTATGATGGGACCCAGCAAAGGATGATTACTGATAAGCTGCTAATACAATCACATAAGCAAATATAATAATAAGAAGAATACATATGGTCATCTAATGTTTAGTATGGCCCATATAATATCTTTCCATCATATATATATGGTTCAAGTTTATAAATATCAGATTTATCATCACATTAAATTGCAATAATATTCATGATGATTACTCTATTACCTATTTTTGTTACAGAACAGTTGACAGTGAACCCAGATAGTTAAAAAAATAATAATAGTGCCACCATCAGATTTTACTAAAAGCAACGACCCCACTATTAAGGCATTGAAATTTCTCCTTAATAGGGAGTCCTTGTTGATTTTGCCCTGATAAGATCATGGCTCATTCCTTCTATTCCTCTTCCTAATTAATAGGGAAGGAAGAAATGATCTAAATGAGAGAAATTTTAGGTAGAGGGCACCATAAATGCCTTTAATTTATCCCTAATAATATAAAACTAGCAAACATGCACGTGCTTAGCATGGATAATATAATAATTTATAATATTTAAAAAAATATAATATTTAAATAATATTTAGTCTAAACTATACTGAGATGATCATAATTATAATTATAATTAAAACCTATAATAATAATTATTTAGAAATTAGAGCTCAGTTGAGAAATCGAATTATATCCCTTTCATATATAATAAATAGAATATTCTAAATGACATTAAGAATTTTTGTTAAGAATTAAAAAAAATGAATGAACTATAGCTATGAGTAAGGATCTAGAGGAACTATTGTAATGCCATGGAAAGACTTAGGACAAGTTTGTGTAAAGTGAGGATTGTGCACGCTGAAAGGTAGAGCGCACCAATTTTCTAATATCTGATGTAGCATTTTTTCACACCGGGAAAATACACCTTCCTAAGCACAATTTTCCATGATAGAATAAACAACTTGTCAAGAAGGAGTCGAAGAGTCAATTTCTCCGTCCACACAGTAAACCTCATAACGCAAAATCCTCACACCGCACAAACATTCTCTGAATAATGTCATGTCTGGACACCGAACCCTTGGAGAAAAGATTTTCGCTTTCCACAAAGTCGTGTAAAGCCCACATTTGGCCACTTTAAATCATTTAAACCAATAAATTGAGGGTTTTCAAGTTAGACCTCACTTTTGAAGATTTTGCACATCGAAACCAATTTTCTCGAACATATACATCAAGTCATTAATATAATAACACATGTTAGTGTACAAAAAACGTAATATATATATATATATATATATATATAAAACGTAAAATATATGTCAAGGACTCTATTTGGTGCTCACCTCGCTCGGGTGAAGGGCTTTAACCTCTCCCGCAGCAGCTATATGTTTTCTCTCGCATTTCCGGAATCCTGACCAGGATTCCAGCGGCTTGCGAGAGGCATCTCTGCAGTGTATCCCCATTGTGCAAGAGGACGGGCGAATGGGAAGTGCTCATATACCCAGGACTACAAATGACAAAAATTATTAATTATACAATCTAAAAGATCAATTATGATGGAACATTTATATGTATATAATAAAATGTGTTGGTTTTACCGTGAGCAGTGTTAGATATCTAGCAATCTGTCGCACATCTGCCCTCGTGGCGATCCCCAACTGCCCATACAAATACGCCAGTGCAACAGCCCCCCATGCATAATGACGAACCCGTGGCAGGTCCATCAGCAAAGATAGGTAGTACACTGGGACTCGAGTGGCGGACTTCTCAGTGAATAGTGTGCAGCCTAACAAATAAAGAAGATAGCCTCTGGCTACACACTCTACCTCCTCTACTGATGACGCAGGAGTCACATCGCCGCACACCCGTCGGATCCATCCCATCCTCACTACCCCACCCCGTGCCAGGCTCAGCTTTACTGCGGCAGATGCCCTATCCATGCCCAGTCCACGCTCGAGTAGATCTACTTGCTCAATAAATGCCATACTAGTAGATGCGTGGACAGGAAGTCCAGTAACTGGGATGCCGATGAGAGTACCCACATCATCTAAGGTGATCATCATCTCCCTAAACGGCATGTGGAAGGTATTGGTCTCAGGCTGCCATATCTCTACAAAGCTCGAAACCAAGGGGCAGTAGATATATTGGTAGCTAAAACGCCTCAAGTCTGCCAATCCAGACTCTTCTATGATAGCGCGAAACCGAGGCACATGAAGATCAGCCCCATCTCCAAGCAGATGTATGTACCAGTCCTTCAGCCGTCACCAATGATTGATACATTTGAGCGGGCCACGTTCTTGCACATTACAAGTATAAATCTTGATTAACATATGTTATTATAAACTATGAAACACCTTATTTGAAAAACAATTACTTAAAACATTGTAAGAATGAACGCGTACCTCCCCGTCCCATATGGATATGGCCACGTGTGTCCTAACACTCACAATGACGGATAGGTCGGCCGGACCACCGAGAATAGGATATTCACCTGCTACAGCTGCAGGAGGACTGGATGGCTGTGCCTCCTCATCTGAGAAATCATCCTCCCCTGCTGCCACCATATGAGGACTAGACGGCTGTGGAGGACTAGACGGCCCTGCCTCATCCTCTGAGAAATCATCCTTTGTAGAGCTCTCTATATGCTCGTCGACTGGATCGGGCAGTGGATCTTGCTGCAATTTGCATCTTCGTTCAGACGCCGTTGGCCGTTGACGGACGCCAGTCGAAGTACTGGCATGCACACCTCGACGAGGAGGTCTTGCAATACCAATCTTAGTCCGCACTCTCGATGGCTCGCTAAAAGTACTAGCATGTCCACCTGTCGGATGTGAGGTGCCACCAATACTCCGAGCTGCTCTTCTAGGCATTTCTTCAAACCCGTTAAAAATAAAAATCAATAAGAAGAAAAAGCGTAACATAAGAAAAAGAGAGATTCTATATGCTATGCACCCTCCCATTATGCTGAGCACACCCACATCCCTTTATGAACAGCTCACCTATTCATAAAGGGATGTAGGTGTGCTCAGCACTTTAAGGGATGCACATAGAATTTCTCCAGAAGAAATCATGTTCCCTTGTGCTGCTCGAAACAACTATACTGTGCAAATGAATTCTGCACAACACATATTAACTGTGCAAAAAAATTATGCACGGCATATTTTTTCCGTGCAGAATTCATGTGCCCAGCACATATATGCCATGCATATATGTTCTGCACGGCATACATTTGCCGTGCAAAATTCATTTGCACAGCATATGTATGCCGTGCAAAAGTGTTCTGCATGGCTGATATTTGTCGTGCAAAATTCATTTGCACAACGTATGTATGCAGTGCAGAAATGTTACACACGGAGAACATTTGCCGTGCATAAACTCCATGCACGAACCTGCGATACTGAACAGACCAAGATGAATGCATCGTTCTTTTTTTTTTCAAAATGCACAGAGATTATGCACTTCGGATGAGAAAGAGAAGAAGAAGAAGAAATTACAACCCTAATGCAAATGTTTGTAATCTTTGAGTAAAAAAACTACGACCTAAAAAAAATGTGAAAATTACAACTTAAAAGGAATGTGAAGAAGAAGATAAAGAAGAAGAAGAGCTCACCTTCTTTAGGATTCGTATGAAGAAGAAGAAGAAGAGGCACTGGGCAGTGGAGCTTTTTGGAGGAGAAAGACTTCCACCCAGTCAAGAAGAGGCGTGCTGCTATCGTCTCCAACCTTCAAACTGTCGATGAGAGGGGCGTGTTGCTGTCATCTTCAACCTTCAAACCCTCGATGAGAGGGAACGTTGGAGGAGGAAACTCGTGGGCACTTTAGGAAATGTGGTGGGTGGGCTCAGCAAACTTTTTTTCAATATAAACATATGGTGGGTGGGTTCAGAAGGTGGGTGTCTACAGCAATATCAATGGGTGCGTTTAGAATCACCCTATAAGTAGTGATGATGCAAAAGCTGTGAACAGTCAAACTAATGAGTTTACAATATTATGTTTGAGTAGTGATGATGCAAAAGCTGCCTCCATTTTATTAGTTTGAAGACCTTTGGCTTGTTTATACTTCAGCCTGTATATAATGCAAATGGTTTTAGTTATTGTGATATGCCCATGATCTTAAAGTATCTGATCATTGTAAATTTTGCTCAGGTTGATGATGATTTAAAAAAGCTGAGAAGACAATTTCTTTCCCACTTCTTCTTAGCTATCTTTCTGAAGGTAGTAATTTTGTATGAACTTTCAAGATCTCAACAGAAATTTCAAATTTCCCTCTTCCTTCAATTGTTCCCGTATGTGGCTTTCACTCATCAAAGTGCATATCCATTTCTGCAGGCATTCTCTGTAACGTTTCGTCGGGAATGGGGTGACAGGAGCTAGGTAGACGTGAGGAAGTTTATATAATTGCAGGTTTCCTGTACTCTTTATTTGACATAACTCAAGGCCAAGTTGCCTTCCTTTCAGATTGCTACAATTGGTTTGGCTGCAGATGAAAACCCTTATGGTGTGGTTCTTGGTGGAATCATGTATGTTTGAATGTACTCCAATCAATTTTTTCTTTTCATTTTCCTTGTGTATTCTTTCTTTCCTTCTTTTTTAAGGGTTGGTGATTGGAGTTTATTAATTTAGAACCATTTTTATCTAATTCTTGCATTTCTTTGACTTGTCAATACCAATGGCTTATTTTTATTTTTATTTTTTTGTGACTGTTGGTAATTATTAAAGTTATTTTTCTGTTATTTCTGGGCAAAGGACAGGCACTTTGCACCGTAGCGGCAGTTCTTGGTGGAAAGAGCTTGGCATCCCAAATATCTGAGAAAATGGTAGATATCTCTCTATCTTGAGCCTAGTCATAATTGTCTCTCTTGTCCTCTATGACTTGTTTGATCTTTATATAAAAGCTTCACGCCCAATTTGGATGAGGAGAAAATGACAAAGTGGAGAATCCTACTAGGTGTAGAAACAGGAAGACATTTAGAGGTGGAGAATTTTCTCACTGAGATACTCTTTTGTTTTTTTCTTTAAAGAAGCAACGATAGAGTTTTTATTAAAAGAAAAGGAGATAGCACAAAAAGATTAAGGACACGGCAGGAGACCCATACATTACAAAATTTACAAAAAAGAAGCCTTCCAATAGGAAGACCTAACAACCCCCTACTTAGCTAAGACATCAGCCAACCCATTCGCTGACAAAGGACATGTCTAAACTCCACCAAAAGATGAGAAACCAACTCTCCTTGATCTCATTAAAAAAAAAAGTGAAGCTTCCATGGTCCCAGCTTCCCTTGATCCCTACCACTCTGCAAAGCTCCTCCAATACCCATTGGTCCCAACTTCCCTCTAGTAGCACCATCGACATTAATCTTCAACAACTCCATAGGGGTGGTCCACAAAACCAACCTCTTCTCCTTTAAATGATCTACAGTTATACACAATATACAAGCCTCCCAATTAGAGGTAATATCATTGATACTAATATCGAAATAACTCCTTCCTATCCAAGGCCCATTTGGCAATCCTTAGAGTTACCACTACAAGAAGATCCTCAATGGAAGAGGATAATCCCTTGTCGATCCTACTATTTCTTTCTTTTTAACCGACCAAAGAACCGTGAAAGGGGCTAAACTCCAAACAAGGATACTGCAAAGTGGAGATTTACTTTTCCTTAGTAGTGATTCTCGAGTGTTTTTGGATTTGAATGGTGAAAAATATGTAAAGAAAACCATTACAAAACATGTAATTAATTAAAAGAAAAAAAAAAGTATGCATCACTTTTTTTAACAGAAACTTTAGTTTCACATTCACTAGAGAATAGGACTTTCTATCAACCACCTTCTTGGAGAAAAAAAACATTGTCCTACTTTTTGCAAGTAGTAGTAGAGAGTAGAATACTTTTCGCTTACAAAAGAAATCCAAACAGGAAAAAAGAGGGGTTTTTTTTCAAGAGAATTCTTTTTTATCCCTAATTTTCTCTTCCTCCAAATAGGCACTTAAGATGCATATATGGGCCCAAGCCTCAGAATTTCTTGACTTTGATTGGTTGCATTAAGCCCTAGAATCCAAGAAACATACTATGGCTGGGACCTAGTTTCAGATTTGTATAAATAGGAACTCTGTCTCAGATATCCAATCAGTGGACATGATTAGTGATTACCCAACTTTGGATAGCCCATGCGGAGAAATGTCTACTAAATTGGAGGATCCAAATGCTGCAAATGGTGCCTGGAAACTTAGTTGGTTAAAAAACCAAGCTACAGTGCACACTTTAACAATGGAAAAGCTAAAGAATCGTGGGTGGTAAATTCTTCCAATCTGTTTTTTTTTTTCACACTGAAGGTTAAGCTGACTTGAAACTGCAACCTCATAACAATGAGCAGCAGAGAGCTGGCTGCCAAAGATTCGACCCCTGGACATGCCACCTTTTCTCTCCCGAGACCTCAATGGTCTCAGTCCGAAAAAACAATGAGCAGCTTCCAACTCTTATGCTAGGGCTCTTTTCAGTTTATGCAAATTTATACTGGCGCCATCTTCGTCCCACCATTGACCATACTCACTAACTTATCTTGCACAGCTTTATTGGCTTGCATTGTTTTGTGAATTCAAGCTTGTTAATATTGATGCAGGGGTAAATTTGTAGTGGAATCCTTTCCCTGGTGTTCGGCGTCCATTCCCTCCTCTCAACTGCCAGAGAGTCATGATATCTGTCATTTTGATGAATTGAGCCTGCCTCTCATCTTCCTTAAATATTATCCTCATCATATGAGTGCAGGAGGAGCTCTCTTGCATCTTCTCTCCCACTTTTATTGGCAACGTCCAAGCTGGTGTGTGTACTTGATTTAACAAAAAAAAAAAAAAAAAGTCTGTAGTTTAGCAGGACGTTATCAAGCTGGTGTGTGCATTTGATCTAACAAAATAAGTCTGTGTTTGAGTAAGACGTTATCTTTGGGCTTGTTTGGATATACGCATTTCTGATAAGGAACTCAACCTTTTGGAAATTTCAGTGACATTTGTCTCATGTGCATTCCAAATTCTCTGTTTGATACAAGAATTTAAAATTCCAAACCACATAAAATGGTACTCTTAGCCTTATGAATTTCCAGAGTTCCAACATTCCAAATATTAGAGGGTAATTGAACATCAAGAATTCTCACAATTCGTCCAAACAAAAAGGTCGTGATTTGTGTAGAATTATAATTGTAGAGCAAATATATTATTCTCGATAATGTATGTGTTATTCTATTTAAAACCTAGCTAAGCAGGCCTATGACCAGCCCAGGCCCAAAAATTAAAATATACTTAATTTAGAATTTTACATATTATTATAAATTCAATTAAAAAAACTATGTTTTTTTTTTTTTTCATTTTTAAGATCCTATATATCAAAATATATGAAAAAGGAGAAAAGTGCACTTAACTTATATAAACTTTTATAATGATATTTTAATATTGAATTAATAAATGGTATCTTGGGTTTTTTTTAAGACAGCGGCGGTTTTGAGCTCACCATCACAAGTAAAATTAAAATTCAAAATATATTTTATCGAAAGTTAGTTTTTATAATACATTTCTTATATATTTATTATGACATGAGTTTTCCTAAGTTGTTTGACCCAACAGGACTAATACCCCGGGTGGCACCTACTAAACCCACACAAATGCACACGGGTAATTTAAGGCGATTTCAAACACAAGACATAGGGAGTAAACCCACGCCTTAGGCCACTTCACCAACTCCCAGGTGAGTTAATACATTTCTTATATTCACTTCAAAGTTTCTAATATTATTTAAATAATCAAACTTCAATAAAAAATAATCTTAATGAAAAAGAAAATATTATATGTGAAAATGCTAAATTAAACTATAAATTCTTACTTGATATAAAAAAAAATATGTATTATCTTTTTCACTTTCTTTCATGCAGCATTTTTGAACACTTTCATAAAACTCAATATTTAAGAAATAGATCCTTAATAGATTTTGCAGTCCACGGTCATACTCATCATAGTAATTACAATGAAAAATGAAAAAAAAAATCATCATTGTCATTTGAAAGTAAAAAAACAAAAAAAACAATTAACTATGATATTAGTTGTTGTCATCATTTTTAGGGGATTTTACCAAAAAAAAAAAATACTTTAGTTGACCACTATACCAAAAAGGTCACTTTAAGTGACCTCACACCAAAGATGCCTTCCCACCTAAAAATACTTTTTTTTTACCCTTTTTTTCGAAGGATTGGCGTTGACTCTCATTTTCAATGTTAAGGGTCACAGTCGACCCTGGAACTCATGTACTATTAAGCTAGTAGCTGTAAACTTGCTTCACAATTGACCCTCATTTGAATGGACTAAGGTCTCTATCAACCATACACAGTATACTTATTAGGGTTTGAAACCGTATTCTTTTCTTACTCTTTTCTCATCCTCTTCTCCAACGTCGACGATGACACTCTTCCATCGCCCAGGTGCGGTCCCAACCATCGATCCCTTGTCCCGCCAACCTCCGTGGGATAATTCAACTCTGTTAGGTCCCTGGTACAACCCTCATGTGCACCCGTGGTAGAGTAATGCTTGAATGCCTTCCTAACACAACCAACAAACCATAAAACCATTATTGTGTTGTTTCCCATCACCAATTGGTTTTGGGATAAGTGATAGCTTAATGGGTTTTGAGATCTTACAAGTGTTATCAGAGCCTGGTAAAGTTGGGGGCACCCGTGTGGAGTGATGCTCGAATGCCTTCCTAATACAACCAACAAACCATAAAATCATTATTGTGCCGTTTGCATCACCAATTGGTTTTGAGATAAGTGGTAGCTGAATGGGGTTTGAGATTCTACAAACTCCATCTATATATAATCACATGAGTGGTATATTAAGTTGAATTATTACTGTCTCCATGGTAATTAATCCACATTGTTGGGCAATCCCCATATCTTAATTCAAAACTAAGCTACAATACAGCAAACCATCTAAAATTTGCATTCCATTTCAAGGACTCAAGAAAATGCCCCTGGTTGTATCATTCTATATGTTTCATGCAAAACAGAGAATGAATGAACTAATTCAAGAAGCTTAAAAATAATAATAATAATAATAAAATCTGTCATTGAACTCATGAAAATGACTTGGAGAGTGCCACAATCTATTCTACACAACAGTCAGCAAAGTGTATAAACAAAACCACATAAAAGCCAGCTACAAGCAACAAATCGATGTCCACGATCACGATGGATGACAAGCATGACTAAAAACAAGAGTAGCCATATGAAAACTGCATTCAAAAGAACGATGATGGTTCAGCACCATAGCAGTTAGCGTTTGGCCATTTTTAGTCCTGAAATGGTACGGTTGGTTTTCTCTAACCAAATTCTAATTAGAATGCACTTCGAATTCACAAGAATAGCCATCGACGATGGAGAAGAGGATGAGAAAAAAGTAAGAAGAGAATAGGGTTCGAACCGTAATTAAGGGCTTGTTTCTTTACTAAAATTTATGACTAGAATTTAGAAGGTTGGGGTTTTTTGGACATGATGTAATATGATGTGACATCTTGTCCTCTAGCATTTGAAATGCTGTATTTCTTTCATAAGAATTTCAAATTCCAACCACCCAAAAGTCCTTTTGAAATTCTTGGAATTCCATTCTCTATACCATTTGTTGGGATTTCAAATCCTCCATCAAAAAGAGGAATTTGAAATTCAACCTAAGGGGACAACTTTTTGAGAATTTGAAATTCTCCCAGACATGAATTCTTGGAATTCTGATAAAAAAACGGGCCCTAAGTATGCTGCGCAGGGTCTCTTCAAATGAGGGTCGATTGTGACACAAGTTTACAGTCACCGGCTTAGGAGTACATGAGGTCCAGGGTCGACCCTCAACACTAAAAAATGAGGGTCGACGTTGACCCTTATAAAAAATGGTAAAAAGAGGGGGTGTTTGGGCGGCATGGCCTCTTTAGTGTGAGGTCACTTAAAGTGACATTTTTAGTATATTGGTCACCTTAAACTATTTTTTTCTGATAAAATCTCCTAGAAAAAGTCATCATTGTCACCATCACTTTGGATAGATTTAAGAAAGTTGTAGAAAATTCCTTTTTATTTAATTGATTGAAATGATGATCATCTATTAGATCCCAGATAAATGGTATATGGGTGGTTGAGTAAAATAACTGATCATAGATGGGTCCCACATAAAAATGTAGATAGGCACGATGGTAATGGTGGGTCCCATGTAAATGCATATATGCACTTGGTTCACGATCATCAGATTTTACTTAGTCATCTGGCCCACCAAATTAATAACTTTTAAAATATTATATAAGAAACCAAAAATTTTTTTTGTTACACATCAATTGACAGTGGGCCCATATAATAAAAATTAAAATGGGGTACACCATCAAATTCTAATAATCAGAAAAAGTGTACTCAGTGCTTATTCATCAGATTCTATTCAATTATTCGGCCCACTCGGATTAATAACTTTTAAACTATTACAAAGGAAAAAAAAAAAAACCTTATCTTTGAAGAATGTCTAAAAACATATTAGATGTTATACCAATGGAAAAGATATTTTCTTAATATATATATATATATATATATACACACACACACACACACCCCTCTAATAGTTTGTCTATATATATGAAAATATTCAAGTGAGAATTATTATATGAGAACTTTTTTGCGGGGCCCAACTAGCAGCCCATCTAAACCTAGCAACCAATAAGGAACCCCCTGATAGTCACTAATCCCAAGGATTGGCACACATCTGAATGGACTGAACCGCTGGATCGAGGGTTGAATATTTTTTTGAATATGAAGCCATTAAACTTGTGGGTCATGGATGAAAGAGTTAGGGGCATGGGTTTGGGGTCAAACTTAATACTTGAGGTGGTCTCACATAGATCTTTCCATCCCCCCTGGTCCCATCCCCAAATGGTGCCCAATTGAAAGTTCTCATATAATTATATTAAAATTCATTTTTTTTATGATGGGACCCAGCAAAGGATGATTACTGATAAGCTGCTAATACAATAACATAAGCAAATATAATAATCAGAAGAATACATAGGGTCATCTAATGCTTAGTATGGCCCATATAATATCTTTCCATCATATATATATGGTTCAAGTTTATAAATATCAGATTTATCATCACATTAAATTGCAATAATATTCATGATGATTACTCTATTACCTATTTTAGTTACAGAACAGTTGACAGTTGTGAGAACCCGACCCCTAATTTCTTGGTTTAGTGTGGTTTTAATCGTGATTTGGTTTTCTCGACGGGTTTAGTGATTGTTTGGTTGAGTTTTTGAGTTTGAATAGATTTTTCATAACTTTGGAGAGTTTTAAAAGACGTTGACTTTGTTTTGACCCGACCCTTGTAAATTGTATTTTGTGAGAATTTATTCTTGGTTTCTAAAAATTCCAAATTTTATTCCTTTTGACCCATTTTGTTGTTACAAACAACTCTCATGTTTTGACCGTCTTGAATAAATACTCAGAAATTGCGTTTTTCGAGAAAAAGGGCAAAAATGACAATTTTCACTAAATCTGTCCATAAATTTCGAAAATTCCAGAAATTGGGGAAAATACACTTTTTGGAAAGTAGTTATTTCAACGAAAAACTTTGTCTTCTTCGTCGAACCGATTTGAGGTCCCGAAATGCATGTTTTTAGCCCGGCAAATGTTTTAAGTTGTGGGACCCATCTCCCCTTTGTTATAAGAGGAACCCACCTCTTCTCTTCTCTTCTTCCTTGACCTAATTTCTAAGAGAGGAGCAGCCCCAGCAGCCATGGCTTTCTCCATCTCTTTCTTGTTTCCTCCATCTCATAGCACCACCAAACAATGCCAAACCAAGATTAGACTCCACCATTTTCATCCTCATCTCAAGAGCTATCCATTGACACCATTTTTGAAGAAAACCAAGCTTTTCAAGATTTCTTTTGAGCAACCTCTAGCTTTTTGAAGAACTTCCAAGTAAGGAATCCTTGTAATCTTTTGGATTTGTGTTTTCCTAGCCTTTAAGAAGCTTTGTTTTGATTATTGGAGGCTTTCCTTTTGTTTTGATTTGGTTTTGCCATTTTAGGGTTCTAAGATGGGTTTCTTTTGGGGGTTTTGTTTAGATTGGTGATTTATAGCTTGGAGAAGTGATTAGTGGTTGATTTGATTAGCGTTGGACCCAAGGCAAGTGGATGAAATGATTTATTTTCATTGATCATGTTTTATACAAATGTGTAGCTTTCATTAATGATTTTCATTACTTATGCTTTACTTCATGACATGCTTTTATTGAGATTTGAAATACACTCTTTAGTGTATCTTTCTAGTATATTGTATTCTTGAAAATGGTATCTTGATTGTATTAAGTTTTGACTTGTTTCATGTGATGGATTTCTTTTGGTTGAATGTGAATGGAATGGATGATTTGATGGAAGAATGGATGTAGTTGAATGGGGAATTTGAAGTGTTGAGAATGAAGTTTTGATTGCTTGAAATGGAGGATCTTTTAGCTCACTTTATTACAGGGATCTGACCCTTGAAAATGAGGAGTGTTTGGAGAAAGAAGGGACTGAAAACAGCTTCAGAATTATGTGTCCGCAGTAACGTCGGTCAGCTGTCGGTCAGCCCGTCGGTTAACCGACAGCCAACCGAGGTGGACCGAAACCCTCTCGGTTCCAATTCCAGAGAGCAGATTTCCATCAGAAATCTGTCGGTCAGCTGTCGGCTGACCGAACTCCCTAGTTCGGTCGACCGAGGGCCAACCGACAGATCTTTCGGTTCATTTTCCAGAGAGCAACAAACTTCCTAATGTGTGTAGAGCTGACAGTCAGCGTCGGTCAGCCGTCGGCTAGCCGACATCCCAGTTCGGCTGACCGACAGCCAACCGAGGAGCTGACCGACAGCAATTGTATTGTTTTCTTCTTGAAGAACCATAGGGAACTATATTGGAGGAGAGTGAGGAATTGTACAGAAGAAGAAATTCCATCATCATGACTTTGTTGTTTAGGTCTTTTAGATTTGTTAATGTATATAAGGCCCGGAATGTTTTCAATTCTTAAAGAGTACCAAATGTATATCAAACCTAACATACGGGACCCTAGTTACATTGATTCAAATCTTGGACTTTCAACACTTGGCCCGGAGAATATGAGAAATCCATTCATGCTTTATTTTGACCGAATTTCACTTGTACACTTGAAATCTCGTGTTTTATGACTAGACTTACCCGACAGTATTGTAATTCATGTTTTTAGCATTGTTGCTAGCTCGTACATGCCCGACCTATACAGATGTGCTTTTGTCCTTATGAGCATCCCGTCCCGTCATACGTATTTATTTGACCTGATTTCTTGTACATGATTCATAAGCCAAAACCTTGAGGTAAGATGGGGCCAGAGCTTTGTAGTGCGAGCCCATGAACCAAAAGGATTATTATTTTGAGAACAAAACCTTGAGGTAAGATGGGGCCAGAGCTTGGTAGTGCGAGCCCATGAACCAAAAGGATTATTATTTTGAGAATAAAACGTTGAGGCAATATGGGGCCAGAGCTTTGTAGTGCGAGCCCATGAGCCAAAAAGAGAACATGCATACATGTACTTGTTTTAATTACTTGCATATAACCTATGAGTCGGCACCACTAAGCTTGGATACCTTGTTAGTCTGATCCACTGACTAGGTGATCCCCCTCTTGTCTTGCCAAATGCAGTTTGGGTCCCGATACCGCAGATTGCTACTGTGGTTCCTGATGCCCGGCTCGCTACCGTGGTCATGTCTAGTATATAGTATATATGTATATGTATTTCGTTGTTCCTCCTCACTTCGGTGACTGAGGTCAACGCCTTGATATGTTTGCTCTATCACTTCGGTGATAGAGGATTTAGCTTTGTGTGGTTGCCATCTTGATAGTTCCCGATCCTTGATACCCGTCCTACTTTATATTGATCACGTCTTTTCTTAATCAATGTGCACTATTTATACATGCTTTAAATGAGTTCCAGATTTGTAAAATGTTTACTATTTATACATGCTTTAAATGAGTTTCAGATTTGTAAAATGTTTACTGTTTATACATGCTTTAAATGAGTTCCAGATTTGTAAAATGTTTACTATTTATACATGCTTTAAATGAGTTTCAGATTTGTAAAATGTTTACTGTTTATACATGCTTTAAATGAGTTCCAGATTTGTAAAATGTTTACTGTTTATACATGCTTTAAATGAGTTCCAGATTTGTGAAATGTTCATGTTTTATACATGCTTTAAAGGAATACATGTTTTGTCAAATATTTATGTTTCATATCCGTTTTATATGAATATAGGATTTTGCCAAGAGATTCCTGATTTCCTATGCATTGTAATTATGTACAATTTTGATCAGACAGCATGATTTATTACATGTTTTATCGTTCAGTATATTGTTGCATCTATTCACCCACCTGCCAGACCGTCGTGTCTGACCCACTACTTTGGTACTCAGGTTCAGATTTCTTCACCCGAGATGAGTGTACGTGTTGGCGGTGGAGCCATGAGCTTACAGGTTGTTTGTCGGCTATGTCATGTAGACATTGAGTTTGACATCGGTTTTACGTCACATCTGGGTAGTGATCATTAGCTTGTTTTCTTGTATGGCTTCTATTAGCCTTTTTCTTGGGATTTGTAATTAATACACATTGTTATTTGTAACTTGAACATATATGGGAATGTAATACCCTGTTACTGTCAGCTCTGTACTTTTATTGTGATAGTTTATTCCAGTCTGAGATGGATCATTGATAAGATGAGTATATGCTTGGGTTAAGTGCGGTGCGGAATCCAATGGCCACGGACTCCGAGTCGCAACACCATAAAAGCTTCCGCTAAATATTCAGAGTGTGTTGAAATTTGTAATCCTCACACACGCGGATCTTGGGAGAAACATAACTTTCAATTCACGGACCCCGGGTTTGGGGTCGTGACAACAGTGGACCCAGATAATTAAAAATAATAATAATAGTGCCACCATCAGATTTTACTCAAATCAACGACCCCACTATAAGGCATGGAAACTTCTCCTTAATAGGGAGTCCTTGTTGGTTTTGCCCTGTTAAGATCATGCCTCATTCCTTCTATTCCTCTTCCTAATTAATAGGGAAGGAAGAACTGATCTAAATGAGAGAAATTTTAGGTAGAGGGCACCATAAATGCCTTTAATTTATCCCTACTAATATAAAACTAGCAAACATGCACGTGCTTAGCATGGATAATATAATAATTTATAATATTTAAATAATATAATTTTTAAACAATATTTAGTCTAAACTATACTGAGATGATAAAAATCATAATTAAAATTAAAACCTATAATAATAATTATTTAGAAATTAGATCTCAATTGAGAAATCGAATTATATCCCTTTCATATATAATAAATAGCATATTCCAAATGACATTAAGAACTTTTGTTAAGAATAAAAAAAAAAAAGAATGAACTATAGCTATGAGTATGGATCTAGAGGAACTATTGTTATGACATGGAAAGACTTTGGCGTGTTTGGCACTTAACTAATAAAAGTGAAGTAAAGTGAATCCAGACAAGAAATGACAAGGGGTCATATCAAAAGTACACAATTTCAAAATTCCCTCCGAATTTTTCAAAAAAAGTCAAAAAAAGCAACCTCCTTTCTCTACTAAAAGACAAGAAACTCCAATTTTCTACATAAAAAGTCAAAAAAATTCCATACCAAACAACTAAAAAAACACCATCATAACACCTTATATTCTATTCTTTCTTGATTTCATGCTTCACCTCACCATACTTTAATTCATCATACATCCAAACAGGCCCTAGGGCATGTTTGTGTAAAGTGAGGATTGTGCGCTGAGAGGTAAAGCGCACCAATTTTCTAATATCTAATGTAGCATTTTTTTCACA
This sequence comes from Umbellularia californica, assembly GCA_028538565.1. Lineage (NCBI taxonomy): Eukaryota > Viridiplantae > Streptophyta > Magnoliopsida > Laurales > Lauraceae > Umbellularia > Umbellularia californica. The sequence continues at coordinate 89,977,230 of JAPQWN010000001.1, forward strand.
CTGGGAAAATACACCTTTCTAAGCACAATTTTCCTTGATAGAGTAAACAACTTGTCAAGAAGGAGTCAAAGAGTCAAATTCTCCATCCAAACAATAAACTTCATAACACAAAATCCTCACACCGCACAAGCATGCTCTAAATAATGTCATGTTTGGACACCGAAATGATTTTCGCTTTTCCACGAAGTCGTGTAAAGCCCACATTTGGCCACTTTAAATCATTTAAACCAATAAATTGAGGGTTTTCAAGTTAGACCTCACTTTTGAAGACTTTGCACATCGAAATCAATTTTCTCGAACATATGCACCAATATGTACGGATATCAATGTGAGATCCTCAACCATATAAATCCTCATTGAAAAATCCTTGTAAAGAATCCTCATTGATGGATTCCTCAACTATTAGCAAACAATCTCTCAGTGGAGATGCTACTAAATATAGGGAAATTGCAAAGAGCAATGCTAGGGACAGACGCCCAGAGACAAGCGGCGGACAAACGTTAGAGGCACGCACGCTTCTCAAGGCACACGTACGCTTCTCAAAGCACCAAATCCTCTAATGTCTGTCCGCCGCTTGTCCTGGGGCGTCTGTCCCTGAAATTTCTCAATTGCAAATGAGGAAGCCAGGAAGGGGAGCTGCAGAGCTGCATTAAATCATGCAATCATGAAAGTTCTTATCTTAGAAAAATAGGGTTTGTGACTATGATAAAGTGATGGAAAGCAACATACGTACAATACAACTGATTTGATATATGGACTGTTGTGAGCCCCTCTTCTGAAAAAAAATCATTTGTTGCAAGGTTAGACCTGAGGACGTGGACTCCCAAACGAGCTATCGTGCTTCAAAGGGATAATATCAGACTGACGATGATGGTTCGATAGAGAGGGATGATAACTGAGCTGTCATGCATGCTTTATTTGACTGAGGACACTCACCAATGGCTCTTTGGGACTCGGCCGTCTGACTGGTTCCAGTTAGAAGCCGATTTTTGGTTTTTAAATCACTAGTTTTTTTAGGTTATTTGAGACCTTTAATTATAGATGATTGAAATTTAAAATTTTGTTGAAAGAAATATAAAATTTTAAATGTCATATTATGTCCCAAAAATTCCTAACATACTAATTTTTAATTTCTTGCCAGCAGTTTTGGCAAGGAAACATGCCCCGAGTAGAGGTCGCTTAGCAATGACTCTTTCAGACACCCTTTTTAGTCAGTGGTCGAGTCTGGAGTTAGGACTTTAAATCATCAGTTCCACTCGGTTCATAGTTACATTGTGAAGGTGTTAGTTTTTCCTCTTTTTTTTTTTTTTTTTTTAATAAAAGAGGATTTTACAGGTAAAAGCCTCATAGGACCCCATACCACTGATGAGGTCCCAGTAGCACCGTATAGACGTGAATAGTCCTTTTGGTGCGTTTTTATCATTTTTTTTGTCATTTAGCGATATGGTCGATATCAACCATTTTGTAGTGGTTGCTCTCGATTTGTATAACCCAAATAGAAATTTGGATTTTCTCTCTTATTGAAATTCTAGCTACCCAAAATAAACCCCACTTTCTTGCAAAACTCCTGGTAAAGTTCCACTCCACTAAAAGTTGGTTCTACAGCAAGATTAATCACTTACAAAAGATAAAAATAAATATTATGAGAATCCAAATCCGCATGCCTTAAGTAAGTTGTTTTAAAAAGGAAAGTGATGAACAATTATTTTCTATTATATATTATGTTAGAGACCGTAGAAATAGTTAGGGTCAGAGATTATAGGAATGGTTAGGATTTCTATCCTTATAGATAAAAGGCTCTTAGTTTGAGTTTAGAATTTCTTATATTTGATTGGGATATTTCCCTAATAAAGCTTGTAGTGATCTTGTGATCAGCTGGCTTTTCACCATCAAATTTTCTCTCCAAAATAAATTCAAATATTTCACTGTCGAACATGCATTGATGAACATGCATTGATTTAGACTTTACGGTCTCATAGTCTTATAGTCAAGCCTCATGAGCTTTTCAAAGAATCATGACCGATCTAATTTAATAGGCTACAAACATAGAGACGCTAAAAAAAGAATAAGTTCTCCAAATAGACCTTTTTTCAGAGATCAAAGTGTTTGTCATTTTTTATATCAATAGCACGATCCTCTTTATCGAAAAGACGGCAAGCGTGTTAGATGATATATTCCAGATAAGGAATAGTTAGCATTATAGGAATAATTATTAAGACTTTATGTTGAATTTGAAAATTTTTATGTGGTTCCTTTTTGTAAATTGAAATCCTTTCAGCCATTTAATATTTCAAATTTCATGTTCCACATCCTCATGGGGTCTTTTTGAAAGTGTGGCCCCGGTTGAAGGTTGCTCTTGGATCTTTAACCAAAGATTTTGAGGATTTTACGGGTAAAAGCCCCCATACCACTGATGAGGTCCCAGAAGCACTGTATAGACGAGAATGGTCCTTTTGGTGCGTTTTTGTCCTTTTTTTTGTCATTTAGCGATATGGTCGATATCAAAGGATTTTTTCTGTACGGTCATCTACAGTATGTGATACCCCCCCTTGTTACCAAAGTTTAATATTTTACCCAGACGTTCTCCGTACAATCCGTACCGCTGCGCAGTGCAGAAGTTGCTTTTTTTTTTTTGCGATATCACAACACATTTTGCGATATCGCAAAACTATTAATTGCGATACTGCAAATTTTCTTGCGATACCGCAACTTTTTTAGTTGCGATATCGCAATATGTGGCGATAGCGCAAAAAATAATAGGTTATAAAGTCAACAAATGCATTTCTGTTTGTAATTTCTTGCCGTTCCGTTGCTGCACCTCTGGCTTAGATTTTCTCTTCACTGCTCTTCAAGTGCAGCTCCTGCCACATAACTAGTGATCTCCTGCCATCTCCTGCCACATAATTTCTTGGCGTTCCATTGCTTTCACCTCTGGCTTGGGTTTTCTACTTTCCTGCTCTTCAAGTGCAGCTCCTACTATCTCCTGCCACATTCCCTGCATGTCAACCTGAGGCCATTTTCATATATAGCAATAAAATCTCCTGCCACATCTTTGTCTTAGGTATTCCATATTTCCCACCTTGTATATATCTCCCTCTTATTTATTGTATAATTTTTTTCTTCTTATGTGTCTTTTGAAAAAACGTTAGAATACAAGGAATCCTACTTGTAGAAACATTTGAAATATTTTGTGTAAATATTAATAGTGACCTTAGGTGGGACTTGTGGTGCCTCACTTTTTTATGAACATCCTGTTGTTGGTATATTAAAAAATCCCTTTGTTCTCATCATGAACTACCAATAGCTGGATTGGCTTGGACATTCAGTTGCAAAAAACAATGTGGCATGTCTTGTTCATCCCATCCTATGGTGGGCCCCAGCACAAACTCAGAATTTCCACATATTCTTTTAGCCTTTTCCTATTATTGTGGCATTACAGATATCATTTTGATCATTATCTTAAACTGCTAATGATTTTTTAATGCTATTAATAAGTAAAAAAACAATTAAATGGTTTAGATTCTTTAATAGTTATCAACGAATGGTGATATTTATTAGACGAACGATCTTGATTGATTTTATGATTGAGGCCTGACTTTGTAGCTTGCTCAGATAATAGTTAAAGACATTTATGACCATCTAACATTAAAACCCCAAAGATGTGGCACCAGCTGACCAACCGCCATGTTGTCATTATTATTTTATTTAAATGGGTGTTTTATGTTGTATATATGTATACTTTTGTTAAATGTAGAGAATTAGTACCAATGAGATTTAAAATAAATTTGTTAGATATCTAAGTGTAGAATTGATTAAGATAATGCATTTTTTTTAACGAATAATGCATTATTATTTGGCTGCTAATGTTATAGAAATATGTAGCTTCACGATATCCTAAATGTCAATGTTTAGATATTAACTCTTTTAATTTTCCATGTATGCATAGAGTAGTTTTTTTATTTTATATTTAACAACCTTCAAATCTTAGTTATTCCAAACATTCATCTTATTTATTAAAAAAAATACTTATTCCGATATTTATTTTCACACGTTAAATCTTCATGGATTATAGAAATGTTTGTGAGTAATTTCAGAAATATTCAAAAGTAAATCTTATTATTCGAAATGTGTGTTCTCCTTCGTAGGATGGATAATATTGAGATATGTATAATATGCTATTTTAATGATATATTAGACGTAAGCAATCCACTTCTAGTCTACAATGGTGGCGAGCAGAAAGTAGTATGGGTCGATGCCAATATAACTTTCAATCAATTACTCGAAAAGATAAAAGAAGAAACTAGTTGGGAGCTTCATGATGAGCATATAAATATGCAATATCAGTATCATAATGGCCGAAGCTTCACGTTCATAACTATAAGAGGTGATGATGATCTCCATCGGATGTTCAGATTATTCCAAAATAGAAGTCAAGCTATATTTATGTATTTGCATACAGACAGTGAAGCAAGTGCAAGTCGACAACCATCACATCTAAGGTCTACATACGTTCGGCCTAGCAGCCAGCAAGGGAATAGATCGTCGTTCAATTTGAACAGGTGCCACCACAACCCATCATAACAAATGTATTAATCATCTCTTGTTTAATATCTTGTTTTAGTTATGTTACTGGTTGTTATATGACATGGTGATTCACGCAGGGAGAATTCGATGACATATACAACTACTACAAACTTTCCCAATGGTGAAAAGGATACAGGTGGCCCTTCAATAAGAGAGGATGTTTACTGGTTTGGTTCACTACACATCTTATTTGATAATACTATGTAATTTATATATGATTGACTGTTTGCTATGCAGGTGCGACGTCTCATTTTCTCCTATTCGAAGCCAGTATGACCTAAACATGCATGTGGTACCTCATGATAACCCATTTGTGGAGGCCATGCTTAAAGATCTAATAGCTCCCATTAATCTTACAGAAGATGAAAATGGAAAATTCTCTAATATAAGGGATGAAGTTGTCATGGATTGGATGGAAACGGATGCATTACCCAAAATTTCTTATTTTGATGGAAGGTGCAATGTAGTGGATGAGGGGGCTGAAAATGATGAAGATGAATTTGATATTGATGTTGACCCTAGAGAATATGAATTGCAAAATGCCATAGGACCACGTAGAAAATCGCATGCACAAGAAAGACTGGGTCATGCATCAAATGTTGTGAGAGTAGAAGATGTTATTGATACTTTAATTCCTAATGATGACCATATTGGTGTGGATCATCATGAGGCATCTTTTCGTGAAATGTGGAATGGGAGACGATTTCAAACTCGTGAATCATTTAGGACTGCATTGAGAAAATTTGCAATGTACAGCAATTTTGAGCTTCATTGGGTGAAAAGGTCTACAACGGAATTAAGTGCAAGGTGTGGTGATCATCAATGTCCTTGGCGCATCCATGGATCTATCCTGCAGTCCGGCCCTGAGTTTATTGTGCGAACTTATTCTGAAAAACATACTTGTTCGAAGCCAATGATGGGACTCGCACATTCTCAGGCCACATCGGCCTTGATTGCTGACTGGATAAAAGAACGGCTGCGTCTCCGTACAAGTTACACTCCAAAAGAAATTGTGACAGACTTTCAATTAGAGTTTGGCGTCCATATCAGCTACAGGAAAGCTTGGCTAGCAAAAGAGATAGCATTGCTTGAAATACATGGTTCTTATGAAGATTCATATAGAATCCTGTCTAACTATTGCATTGAACTAGAAAGGACAAATCCAGGTAGCGTTTCTCATCTAATCAGGGAAGATGATGATTCATTCAAGAGGTTATTTTGGGCTTTTGGCTCAAGCATTCGCTCTTTCAAGAGTTCATTACGCCCATTAATAGCTGTTGATGGTGCTCACCTTCGTGGAAAATACCCTAGAGTTTTGTTTGTTGCCGTGACATATGATGGAGACCATAAGTTATTTCCCATCGCTTTTGCCATAGCCGAGATAGGGGATAGAGATACCTGGGAATGGTTCCTTACAGAGTTGGATGTGAACTTAGGGCCCTTTCCTAATTTGACCATTGTATCTGATAGACAAAAAGGCCTTATACAACCTATCCAAGAACGTTTTCCTCACGCTAGTCATAACTACTGCATGCGTCATATATCAGCAAACTTTAAAGAGAAGTACAAGGACGAGGCTCTGATGGTGAAATTTTGGAATGCTGCAAGATCATATAGGCGGGTTGATTATGAGAGGTATATGGCTGAAATAAAGGATCTGGACGAAGGTGCTTTCAAGTGGATTGAAGACATTGGGCCGCAGCACTAGGCAAATGCATTTGTAGAAGGGAGATGGCATGACATGATCACAACCAATATTGCAGAATGCACGAACCGTTTATTGAAAGAGTCTAGGGAGTATCCAATCACAAAACAAGTGGAGGCCGTATGATGCAAATTGATGGAATTTTATGAGGTACGCCATCGCAGTTCACTTGACTTACGTACAAGACTTACTCCGTATGCTGAGAAAATACTGAGTAAAGAATTCGAATACTCCCGTCGGTTGGGAGTCCGACCTGCAAGTCAATTCGAATACCAGGTTCACTCTTCCGAATACATTGATGTGGTGCATCTTGATTTGCGATCGTGTTCTTGTCGGAAGTGGGATGTCTTAGGTATTCCATGTTCACATGCAGTGGCAGCAATTCAAATGAGAGGAGTTGATCCATATGATTATTGTGAACATTGGTTCTCAAGCGATATTTATCGGTCAACATATAACGATATCGTCCATGCGATCAAAGACACCCACCAATGGGAAGTTTAGAGCAATCTTTGCGTCTTACCTCCACATGCACGACGACAAGCCGGCCGGCCTAAAAAGAACAGAATCCGTACAGAGGACAGACAAAAGCGGCAAGTCACGTGTTCCAATTGTCGCTAGATTGGGTATAATCGAAAGAGATGTCGTTACCCACCTGCTCGACAGTAGTTATGTGCATCAATAAGCTCAAAACCTTTTGTAATATTGTCTGTCTAGATTTGTCTATATGTGAATACTTCATAGAAACAGATGATACATGTTGTATATATTGAAGCAGTTGCTTGACGAGTCTCTAAGACAATGTGTAGTCTTATGATGGATATGCATGCACTTTTTGAGGCTGGGCATTCAATCTTAGTTTGTTTATTTTTAATGTGCTCTTATTGGTAAGAAATGGAACATAGAATTGGTCCTTTCACAATGTGTACTTAAGTTAAGCAGTATCAAAATGTGTATCTCGTCATATTTTCATTTTTTTTTGTTATGAAATGCATTCTCTACCATTTTAGACGCCTTCCTCCCCTGATCACAGCCTTCAGAATGTGAATTTACTTGCCAAGAAGTATTCATGATAATGTATATTTTAGTTCATATTTTTTTTCTTACTTGGTGGTCCTTTTTTTTTAATTATTATTAGATGCTTTCTGTGTCATTTGATCACAACATATATCAACTAACAAGGTGATATGATCCTCACATGGGATTGTCCATTCATCAGTTGTTGTTAACCAAACAACATTTATAATGTATATACTACTTCAGCATTTGTTTTTTTTTTCTTTTTTTTTTTTTTTTTTTGATGCTTTCTGTGCCATTTTGGAAACCTTCCTCTCCTGTCAGGGTCATATAGGTGAAAGCCCAACACATGGTGCTAATGGTAATTTTAATCTCACAACATTCATAATGTGTATCTTACTCTTTTTCGAAGTTTTTTATTTTTTTTATGAGATGCTTTCTATGCCTCGACAAAATCTTCCTCTCCTAGCACTGTCATAAGGTGAAAGCCCAACACATGGAATTTCCCATTCACAATTGTTATTTTAATCTTACAACATAAATAATGTATATCTTACAAGAGCACACTCAGAAACTATGACGTCTTCTCTTCACCATACATGAAGAATTATCATTGAACCATCTTAATTCATGTGCACGTATGAAGTGTTGTATTCATTCTTAAATCACTTGCAGGTTCACATCTAACACCTTCTGTTATACAAATGCACACTCACATTCACAATTCACACCTCAGGCCACATCTACACACAAAGTGTTGTACATGCATTTAAATCATATGCACATTCACATTTGTACACCTTCTTTAGTTATTCACCTACACATGAAGTGTTCAAAATCCACATCAAAAATCAGATGCACATTCATTCAGTGTTGTACACTAGCTGAAATATCCTGCACAGAAATACTGAAAAATCTTCATCTCTTCACCTGCACATGAAGCACTCATGAATTACATCTAAAGTCATATGCACATATTTTGAGTGCAGTACACTATCTTGAATCACACTGCACATTCACATTGTACATCTTCTTCTCTTCAATTGCACATTCAATTTGAATGTCTGGCCACATCCCTGGAGATACCAAAACATATATCTACCTATAAACAAATCCATGCTAAAGCCTCATTCAGGGGAGATTTTATATCAGAACATTCTCATAGATGGTTCTTTCATCACAACTACGTCGTAGTATTATAGTAAATGAGTTACAAATCAAAGGACTTTTAAGCAAGTCTGGCCTTTTGATTTGAGAAGAAACCCAGCTTGCAATGAGGAAAAACCAAACAGATTTTGCAGTATTGGCATTGGTCTTATTTTATCCACTAGTAGATTAAGTTCATAGCTTAAGTCCAAATGATTCCACTGGCTTCTGCACTAGTTCTTGGTGTTGAAATTTTCTATTGTTAAAACCCCAAAACCTTCTGTTCTGCCTTAAATCCAGGTTCATCATGCCTGTGTATTTCCAACCATATAATTGATGAGTTCTACTGATATTAAAAGCACTTGTAAACTATTTTCCATCTAATCTCAACTGATTGTTTGATTAAATCGACAGTATCTGAACTGGGTCCTGAAGATTCCAGTAAAAACATAGTAGAGATCATATTCCAATCAAGTTGGTTGAAGAAACAGTCCCCTGTCTGTAAGATAGACAGGATCCTCAAGGTTCACAATAGCCAAAAAACCATCACAAAATTTGAAGAGTACAGGGACTCCATAAAAGCAAAAGCTAATAAGCTCCCAAAGAAGTACCCCAAATGCATTGCTGATGGAAATGAGCTACTTCGATTCTACTGCACCACCTTCATTTGTTCTATTGGCATCAATAGATCCTCAAACCTATGTGACTCAATTCCAAATTGTAACATCTGCAATATAATTAGAAATGGATTCAAAACTGATGGAGTTACTGGTATTTGCACCACTGACACTAGTGGAAAAACACATGAAATGCGCAGTTATCATCGGAAGATGAGAAGAGGGCGATGTTGGTGTGTCGGGTCATCGCCGGAAGGGTAAAGAAGATTGATGACTCTGCAGAGGAGTTTGATTCAGTTACTGGCAATGTGGGTATCTACTCGAATTTAGATGAACTCTCTGTCATTAATCCCAGGGCTATCTTGCCTTGTTTTGTTGTAATCTATGGAGGTTTCTAGTGTGTTATTACTGAACTGAATTGGTATTGCTTATAATTCCTGTTTCAGTATTCTTGTGCTATTACTAGCTTGATGCAAATAACTCTTTTCAACTGTTTTTTGTAATCATCTTACCCAAAATATATATATATATATATATATATATGTTTTTGGTAATCTTGTATCATGGTTACTGGATATAGTCTTGTATGAGAGCTTTCATGGTGAGATTTCTATCACCATCTGATCATGATCAAATGGTAATGGGAAATGGTTATATGAAACTCTTCAACTATTCCACACTAAAATTGCATTGGGCTTTTGATGATGTAAGTTTTCTTCTTTCCCATGTTCATTTGATGTAGGATTTGTGATATATTGTTCTATGAACTTGTGATTTCAACCATCTGATTGGTGTAGCCAGAAAATCCAATATGAATGGAAATAAAGAATCTTTCTTTTTTTTATGTGAGATTGTCTAATCATACAAAATTTTGGGTTGTTTCCATCCAGAGAGAAGATCCTCGAATTAATGACACTGATCAAAATGATTCTTGGGTTTAATTGTTGTACATCTACAATCATAGATAAATCAATAGTTTATAGAAGTGAAATTTTCAATCACCTAATTAGTCACAACTCTATTATGATCAAATGGGAATAAAACTTCACTAACCCCTGTCCATTTGGTCCCCTGCATAGCCCACACACCCTTGCAAAATGACATTGATCAGGGTGGGCCCCACAGTATTTTCAACCTCATTATTGCATCATAGCCACGCCCTATATCACAAACATAGATATTTATTATAAGGGCTTATAACTAAACTTACATTGATGACATCACAATCATTAAAGTAAAATTTTCTGTAACTCCTACTTGCTTGTTAAGATGGATTAGTGTGGGCCTTTGGGACTTCATTTGCTTCTAGAAATGAGAAAGTCAGCTGTGCATGTGCCTGGGACCATGTGTTCAAATGACCCCGGACATCTGGGCACATGTGGAATCTGAGGTTTGGAATGATGGCAAAATGTAAACTAGGTGAAAAAGAATGGGGAAATCCAGGACTCACAGTGGGGTTGCAGAGTACATAGAGAGATGTTGAGAGACTACCGTAATGTATGCCCTTGGAGAGCTTCAGCTTGCCATGGCCCAAGCCCTCATATATTGAGGGCAATCCGGGGACCGACTTCACTAGTGGATTTGTAAGGATGAATTTTCATTAAAAGAGAAAAACCCTCAATGGTAGCATTCATTGGCGGAGCATGGGAAAGGAAGCATCTTTGGGCACAGCATGGACATGGAGGTGTACTCTAGGAAAAAGTACGAGCACACTTAGGCAAGACACCATTGGTATAATGGAGCATCCCAGGGATAATACCTGGATGATAGATTAGGCTACTTTATGATTATGATAGTTTACCATTCCTCTCAAATCATAGACAAAAGAAAGTAAATAATCAAAGAATACTTGCAAGAAATTAAAAATATGATTAAAATTAAAACTACGCTGTAAAATTGGGCTGAAGACTGTTGGGTTAAAATCCCATGAGCCAAAGCCCACAATATCACGTGGATAGTAGGCCTATGCGTTTAAAGCCGTGCGGCCCGGAACCCATAAAAACTCCACATCGCACTGCAGTTCTCAAAGCCGAGGCTTAATCCTTTAATTTGTGGAGATAGGTGAAAATTTAAGGACAAAATTTTGGACGGAGAGCATATATTGGAAACTTTGAACCAAAGAAGAACCATGGGAAAAATATATCTCATGTGACTTCCAATTCATCCATTCCTGCCACATGAATCAGTTGGTAGAAAGCGTTAGGGACTGATAATTGATGTGTCAGAGATGTATATCCCCCCATTGTTTCTTTTCTTCTCTTAAAGAAGTATAATACAAATAAAAGAAAAAAAAAAAAGAAGGAAAAGGAATACCAATGTAAACATTCATCATTTTGTCCTTGGAAGGTATGTGCCTGCATAATCTAATTTAGAATGTTTATATGAATGGCATCAGTCACTAAAATCACATCAGTCAATGTGCTGATAATGTTGTGATATATGAACAGCATGTTCATGTTAATATGTGAATCGATTGAGATCCAAAAAAATTAGAAATAACCAAGGAATGTTAATGGATATCTTCGGGGCACAAACAAAATTAACCCAAAGCATGCTGAGATTAAAATGGAAACTCCTTTGATGTGAAGGCAAAGACTATAGAACAAGCTACGAGAAACTTCTAATGTAAACTGATGGGGGTACTTGGAATTTTTCACTTTTCCTTACAAAAGCAGTCACTAAAATCATGGAGAGACACGGTTCTTTAAGATATTTCAAATTGGATTCGATGAGGTGGAATCATCATTCAACCCTAAACCCTATAAAGTAACAGATGCATCCAACACATGAGAGAAAGTAAGAGATAATGTGATTGTATCCACCTCGTCCCTTTTATAGAAAACCCACAAACAGAGAGATAGAACGAAATAGAAAACCCACAAACAGAGATAAATAGAGAGAGAAACCCTACCTGATGGAGACAATGGAGACGGTGAAGCTTCGTGGACGTCGAATGGACGTTAGGACCTTGCGTATTTGCAAATAGGTTGGCGAGGAAGGAGGGAGGTGAAATTTGGCTGGGGAGAAAGTTACCGCAGGTGAAAATTAGGGATAGTCGAACAGGGAGGGATAAACAGAGATGAAAAGGGCTTTTTCGATTTGCGCTATCGTCACATATTGCGATATTGCAACAAATAAAATTGCGGTATCGCAAAAATATAACTTGCGGTATCGCAACATTTGTTGTGATATCGTAAAAAAAAATACAACTTTTACACTGCGCAGCGGTACGGACTGTACTGAGAACGTCTGGGTAAATTGATAAACTTTGGTAACAAGGGGGGATATCACGTACTGTAGATGACTGTACAGAAAAAATCCCCGATATCAACCATTCTGTGGTGGTTACTCTCGATTTGTATAACCCAAATAGAAATTGGGATTTTCTCTCTTGGTTCCCGGTGCTGCTCTAGAGCGGTGGATGGGGCCAGGGAAGGCAGGGAGAGGGAAGATACGGAGGAATGGAGGGCGCCAAGCATGAAGTCGTCTTCGTCTGAAAATGAGAGAGGATCGCCATGGAGGGAAAGGAGGAGGGAGAAGAGGTGAGGGTGGACAAAGGAGAGGTTGTAGGCAGAGATGAGGAAGAGGGTTGGGCCGAGAGGTAGTGGGGGAGGGAGGGGATGGTAGCCAAGGACCCAAGGGGAGTGAAAGGAGGCAAGGGCAGAGGCCTGTAGATTCGCCTTTTTTTTATTTTGTTTTCGTGATATGGTCGATATAGATCATTCTATTGTATTTAGCAAATAAGACAGTTACATGTTGGAGAAAATCTAACTCGCAGAATGGTCGATATTGACCATATCACAAAACGACAAAAGAAAATTAAAAGTGCCATATGAGGACCTATAACGCCCCACCCTATACCCATGCATGATATTGTCCGCTTTGGCCCACAGGCTTCACGGTTTTGCTTCTGGTGGACCTCAACCTATCAAAAGGCCTCATACAAGGTAATGGTGGACCCCTAAGGCTGCATGTCCCTGTGCAGTAGCCTGCCAGCCCTCTTGGCATGCCCACATGAAGACCCGCCTACTTGCACCAGACCATGGCAGGGGACCCACAGTCAAACTAGTCGAGAGTCGGTACATTGTAACGCCCCACCCCAGACCCATGCATGATATTGTTCGCTTTGGCCCACGGGCCTCACGGTTTTGCTTCTGATAGGCCTCAACCCATCAAAAAGCCTCATGCAACGTAAGGGTGTAAGATCTACATATAACCCTATTTACTTTCCTCTCTATAATTGATATGGTGCACAGGACGTACAGCCATAAGGGGGGTGGAATGTGACACCCCGGAGTTCCACATCGACCTTAGAGAGGAAAGTGAATGGGGTTATGTGTAGAGCTTACACCCTTACCTTACATGAAGCCTTTTGATGGGTTGAGGCCCATCAGAAGCAAAACCGCAAGGCACATGGGCCAAAGCAGACAATATCATGCATGAGTATGAGGTGGGGCGTTACCGGACCCCTCCCGCATCCAACATGATACGGGGTCCTGGTAGGACGTGTAGGATCTTATGAGGATTTTTTCAATAAATTCTTCTGAATAAAAAGTTGAATTCCTAGTCCTAATCATTGTCCAATTTAAGACAAGTTCAAGGTTAGAATACATTACAAACAAAACAACGATTGTGAATTTAATAATCTTGATGGAGTAGAAAATCTTAAAGCTTTCTTGTAAAACCGGTTCATTGATCGCTTCTAATTATCATAACAAACTGAAATCTTCGTCTAAGATCTAGTCATGGCTTTTATTATTTTTTTAATGAAAACTCTGGTTCAATTGTTTTTTAACAAACTTTGTTGGATCGGGCCATGTCTTCATAGCTCAAGTGACACGAAATGCATGAATTTGTTTTTAGAGTTACTAGCAACAATTAAATTTATAAGATATCAAAATTAATTATAAACATATAATTATATTGATGGATATTTATATCCAAAGAAAAAAATAGATTCAACAATTAGTAATCATATTATCAATCACAAATACAAGCACGGAACATACCTCAAATTAATGTATAGTCATCCTTTCTTGACATCTGTAGCTTCATTGTATGTAATTTGGTTGAATTCAAATTAAGACACAAAAGTATACCTAAGCTCAAGATGATATGGTTTTTTTCCTATAAGGGTAATTTGTATTGCAAGAAAGAAAATGAAATATGAGCTAAGGAGCTTTTTCTGCCATGTCATTTCTTCCAAATATAAATCTTATCAAGACTAATAGGGTTGCAAATGGGACGGTTTCGGATCAAAACCATAGTGGACTCGGACCTGGACCCATTTCTAAATAACGGTTCCGATTCTGGATCCGGTTTTTACTTGGAACCTATTTTGTTGGTTCTAGACCCAGTTCCAATAGGAAAATCCGAATTTAGTTCCGGAACCGGGTTCTCTTAGAGGATTGAATCTAATTTCAAAATCAATTCTAATTTCTCTTTATTCTTCATTTTTTTTAGTATAAGCATATCATTCAACTTATAACATTGCATCAAGTCTACTACCTCCAATATTATATTTATACATAAAAATGTCAAAAAAAAAAAGTTGACTTTAAGGTACAATTTGCAACATCGAAGGCTCATATGACAAGTCTCGGGTCCACGGCTCGGAACCTATATGGTCACGGAACTGGACCCATTTATCAATTGGAATCTAAATTGGGTTCCGAACCCAGACCCATTTATGAATCGGAACCTAAGTAAATAGGTTACAAACCCGGTTTTTTGCAGGTCAGAACTTCCGAGTAATCAGAAAATCAGATATCCATTTGTAACCCGAAACACCAAGTTGAATGAAGAATTCTTGCAATATGAATACGATCAACATAAGGTTTGTTATATTAGACACGCCAATCTCCCGTTTACTGCCATCATTAAGGTTGGAATGAAGAATTCTCTTCCTTCCTTTTACTGCCATCATTAAGGTCTTGATCACTAACCATCTGATTGTGATTGATTCCTCTTCTTTAGCCATTGCAATGCAGAGAAATGGATGTGTAAGGCTATTAGGGTTTTGCTCGTTTTTCTCTTTTTCTTGTTGCTATTATTATTTGCTCGGTTGGTGGTGGGTGCTGGGAAACAAATGAAATGGGTAATTGATCGAAATCAATAGTTCGGATTTACAGATTCAGAAAGAGTGTATGGTACAAAATGCATATTATCTATTCTATTGCATGTAATCTTTCCGGATGTCGGACCAATTTTGCTCCCTTAATGTAGGATATGGATAATTTGAACTCACATTGTAAATTCAATGTTTGCTCCTTGGAGCAAAACTTTTATAATGTTACTAAATAAGTTCCGTACAGCATATTTTTAGTAGAGTCATTTAATATAATATTGTAAAACAAGTTCTGTAGAGTATAGACTCGGCACAACCCAATCTCAGCACAACATGATCCGAGCACAAAATCGGGAACAACACGAGAACGGTGCCAAACAGTCCCTTAGCTCGTTAAAAATTAGTTTAGGGAATTAAATTCTCCAACATTATAAATTTAAATGAAGCGATTTAAGGAATTTAATTAAAGTTCTCAAATCATCATCATTTAAATTATTTGTGATGCCACGTATCATTTTATTGGAATGCTAAGATGGTGCACCGAAAAACAAAAAAAAAAAATTGAGAGTGTTGAGATGGCACCCTCTAGAGCAAGGCTCCATATTACTTATATATATGGCTATAGAAGTAGAATATTAAATGATTTAGGACTAAATACAGTGTCCACCTAATTGTCACAAAAGCATTAAGAGGGTACTCATGGAGAGTTTGAATCCTTATTCTCCTTTTACTCTCCTCGTAGACAAATAGACCGTCAAGACTCATACTCACTAAAAATTTACAACACTTCACGGTGATACCACTTATTGAAATTCTAGCTACCCAAAATAAACCTCACTTTCTTGCAAAACTCCTGGTAAAGTTCCACTCCACTAAGAGTTGGTTCCACAGCAAGATTAATCACTTTCAAAAGATAAAAATAAATATTAAGAAAATCCAAATCCGTGTGCCTTATAGTAAGTTGTTTTAAAAAGGAAAGTGATGAACAATTATTTTCTATTATAAATTATGTTAGAGCCCGTAGAAATAGTTACGGTCAGAGATTATAGGAATGGTTAGGATTTCTATCCTTATAGATAAAAGGCTCTTAGTTTGAGTTTAGAATTTCTTATATTTGATTGGGATATTTCCCTAATAAAGCTTGCAGTGATCTTGTGATCAGCTGGCTTTTCAACATCAAATTTTCTCTCCAAAATAAATTGAAATATTTCACTCTCGAACATGCATTGATGAACATGCATTGATTTAGACTTTACGGTCTCATAGTCTTATAGTCAAGCCTCATGAGCTTTTCAAAGAATCATGACCGATCTAATTTAATAGGCTACAAACATAGAGACGCTAAAAAAAGAATAAGTTCTCCAAATAGACCTTTTTTCAGAGATCAAAGTGTTTGTCATTTTTTATATCAATACCACGATCCTCTTTATTGAAAAGACGGCAAGCGTGTTAGATGATATATTCCAGATAAGGAATAGTTAGCAGTATAGGAATAATTAAGACTTTATGTTGAATTTGAGATTTTTTATGTGGTTCCTTTTTGTAAATTTAAATCCTTTCAGCCATTTAATATTTCAAATTTCATGTTCCACATCCTAATGGGGTTTTTTTGTGAAAGTGTGGCCCCGGTTGAAGGTTGCTCTTGGATCTTTAACCAAAGATTTTGAGGATTTTACGGGTAAAAGCCCCCATACCACTGATGAGGCTCCAGAAGCACCGTATAGATTGGATGGGTCCCTTCTTTTTTTAAAAAAAAAAAAAAAATTTAGCGATATTGTTGATATCGACCATTTTGTGGTGTTGCTCTCGATTTGTAGAACCTAAATAGAAATTGGATTTTTTCTCTCTTAGTTGTTGGTGCTGCTCCCAAGCGATGGATGTGGTGGATGGAGCTTGGGAGGCGGGAAGAGGGAGGACACGAAGAAATGGAGGGCGGCGAGCATGGAGTCCTCTTCTTCAGAGGAGGGATGATCGCCATGGAGGGAGAGAAGGAGGGAGAAGAAGGGAGGGATACGGAACCGACGTTGTAAGCGGAGATGAGCAAGAGGGCTGGGCCTCGAGGTAGTGGGGGAGGGAGGGAATGGGAGCTAAGGACTTGCAGATCCTAGGGAAGTGAGAAAAAGCGAGGGCGGAGGATCTCCAGATAGACCTATATATTCGTCTTTTTTTTTTCGCGATATGATCGATATCGATCATTCTCTTGTATTTAGCAAATAAAAGAATTATGTGTTGAAGAAATTTGACTTACGGAATGGTTAATATAGTAAAACGACAAAAGAATAAATAAATAAAAGGGCCTGGTGAGGACCCATCTCGTGTCCCATAAATTCCTCATAGATTTTTATTTGCTTGATATTCTTTACAATTAGATAAATTATTAAATTCATGGGTCTATTCAAAATAACCCTAAAAACATAAGAGTGGCATCGCCGTCCCTCAACCTAAAGCAGTGCTCTTCTTATTCTTCTCCTGTTAGATTCTGTAGATAAAACAAAAAGGAGTTGCTATCGACCACAGAAAACGGAGTACCGTATTCTGCCCTTTCAAGTTTCAGCCACTGCACCTAGGCCACGAATATAAAATCAAGATTGCATTGTTCAGTGTCAGAGGATTCTCGGTAGCCACTTGTAAAAAGGAGCATTTTTCTGACAGCTTCCTAGGACCCACAACTGCATTAGATGGATTGGATGTTGTTAAATATTATACTCCAATCATGAAATCGGTCACATCAGCTGATAGAAAAGACGAGTTTGATATTTTTACTTGTCTATTTGAAGGTCTTGATGAGATCACAGTGGATCTGATTTGGCACTCAGGAATTCGGATCCTCCTTGGCGTTTCAGTAGAGCCGAACCGTGGCACTGGTGGGACTTTCAAATCCCCTTTCGGCTAGTGAGGAAATGAAAGGAGAAAAGTCACGGAACACTTCTGTTTTCGTGGTTGCACCAAATGATGTAGAGAAAGGCTCTTTTTATGGCAACATGGGCTGCACAAACACCCTCTCGATGTAGATAAGTTAAACATGAGTGAAACTCCACAACAAGACCCATATATTAAAATTTGAAAAATTTTACATCAATTCGAACTTATTCCACTGTCGAAACAACTTGAGGGAGATTTTTTTAAATAGTTCAGATTTCAATACTTAGACCCCATCATGGAGTTCCACTACTTCTGTTAAAGGATTTCTCTATGTTAATAAAGACTTGGAGGATCCAAAATCATACTTAGTGGATAAACTCTTGTTTCATCTTGTGAGGCCATTGGGCTCATTTAGACACACTCCTCTCAATGAGTAGGTAGTGGCCCAAATTTGATTTCATCCAAATGGAAATATAGTGTTGGAATAAGGAATATGAGAAAAAAAAAAAAAAATTAGTCCTTTTGGCCTGTGTGATTAAATTCATACATTGCATACAGAAGAGCGGTTAAAATTATAATATCAAACATTATTATTTAAAAACAACCATCAAATAACCGCCCCTTTAATCAAAATTGAATTAAAGTAAGATGAAAAAAAAATTACCTGGCAAATCCTAGTAAACTCAATGTCACATCTCCATCACTAACTTATATCTGTTAGCCCTCACCAAATACACTCCAACCTTAATCCCTAAGCCCTTTAATAATCATTCAATAGAGATCTAATGGAAGCAAGCAAACAAAAAAGACATGGACGTTAATCTATTATGTGTAATATTCTACTTGGATAACCCTATGGGATAGCTCAATTAGCCTAGAACTACGATTTGTATTCGGAGGTTGTGACTTTGAAACTGTATTGCCACACTGGGGCCACAGGAAAATTACCGGTCTTTCTCTCCTGGGCCCATAAGGATTATTTTAGCTGAAAGAGTTGGAACTTTATATTATCAAAATAATAATAATATTCTAATGGAATCCAAAACTCGAAGCTTGATCTACTATTTTAATAAGGCAGCATGTGATATCGTATAGCTCGAGCAACGCGGGTCCTCATCCAATATTCAATAACCGGACCGGACAGATGGATTAACTGGTGGTTGAATGGATGGGAGCTACCCTTTTTCATTTTAAAATACCTTTTTTTTAATATCAATTTTACATTACACTTGAACCGGGTTAAACTCGATGGTTGCACCAAGTGTGGACAGAACCAATCCTGGATCATTCCTCAATTTTTTACTTACATGAGATGACCTACTAATAGGCATTTTATTTCATGGATCCCACCTAAATAGATGCCTATAAGGTAGGGGACAAGTCCCCCACTCCCATCCCTACAATCTAATGGCAGTAAAAAAGGATGTATGTCAAATTTGATTTAGGGATGATTTTCTTTTTCTGCACTCCTACGTTCTGCAGTTCATTTGAGTCAGTGCCGGTCGATTTGGGGTCTCGTGAAATTCACAAAGGTATTGCCTTTAGGCTTGTTTGGTTACAAGAATTGAGAGAATTCTTGTATGGGAGAGTTATGTGAATTCCAAATACTGTCCCATTAAAAGTAAAATTACAAATTCTCAATACCTAATATTTGGAATGCTGGAATTCTGAGAATTCATAAGGTTAAATGTGTTTTTTCATGTGGTTTGAAATTTTGAATTCTTACAACAAACAAAGCATTTAGAATGCTTAAGGGATAAGATTTCTCACTATGTCATAAATATCCCCTAACGGCTTCGGCATAGCATTATATACAAGGGAAAATTCTCCTTGGTTATAGTTCCAAATCTTAATGAAGGGAGAACATTTTGATCAAAGGTGGGGCCTGTTTGGTCAGTGGAACTCCAGGAATTCTTGTCCAAAAGAATTATAAATTTATCTCTCAATAGATTCCCAAAACCCCTAAGCTGAAATTCAATCCGAGTCCAAGTCTGGTGAGGTAAAACCCCATGGTGACAGTGGGTGGACCTACCACGGTCTGCCTGTCACCGTGCATATTCCCACTTAACAAACCCACCCCCCCCCCCACCAAAAAAAAAAAAAAAAAAAAAAAAAAGACTTTTAATGGATGTTTTCTTTAGTTTGGCACCTTACTAGCATAGTAAAAGTTAAATAAAGCCTCCATTTTTCAGATAAGATGTTACATACATCAAAAGTATTTTAATTCAAAACTCCCTCTATCTTTTTCAAAAAATTTAAAAAAGCAACCACTTTTATCTACTAAAATATAAAAAAGTTTCTCTTTCTCATACAAAAGGTAAAAAAAAAAATTCCATAATAAATAACTAAAAACAAAATACCATCATAACCCATTTATATTTTATTATTCTTCAAAATTAACTTTACTTCACCTGACCCTATCATTAGAGTTGCCAAACTTGCCATAAATATAAGATTCTATCATTCAAATGGAAGGATTTATATTCTCTAATAAAAGATTCCAGCACTAGCAATTCTAGCAAAGAGAACTTTCTAAATAAAAAGAGCCTCACCTCATAGTAGGAAAGTCCTGCAGGGTGCTCAGAGGAGAAATTTGGGGTCTCCATTTCAGAATTTGGAAAGCCGCCGCAACCCAACAACTCTGCAAAGAGAAAGACAGCGAGATTGAGTCCCGATTTGTATGCAACGCGAATCAGAACTCGGCCGAGTCAGAGGAAGCGCTGACTTTGGACCGAATTCATACCTCTACATTATCGCCCTCCATCTCTCTCTCTCCCCTTCCCCTTTTTACAATTAGGGCTCATTCACATCAATCGTTCTCCTCCTCTTCTGCAAGTCTTCCACCACATCATGGGTCTTTCTCTCTTTGAGGTGCATCCATTACTGCAATCTCACTGCTTCTCTTGTTGAAATATGTTCCTTTTTTCTTCAAATTGGTGATTCTATTGATCTTCTTGTTAGGGTTTCACCAAATCTCTTGCAATGACCATACTCTCTGAGATTGGAGACAAGACCTTCTTTGCAGCTGCTGTAAGCTCTCTCTCTCTCTCTCTCTCTCTCTCTCTCTCTCTCTTCAGTTCAGATTCTGTTTTTCCTGTTTTTGTACTTTGCAGTAGTGTTGAATTTGGTGGGATTCTGTAAAATGTCAGGTCATGTGATCAATGTTCATATTACTATTCAATATATGATCTCCAATATTCAATCTTTAATCTTATGTGTGATTAAAGATTAAATTTTGTTTTGGGTCCTCTGAGACTTTTAACTGTATTAACTATATTTTGATCTGTTCTGTTTTGTTACTTGTGGATGGTGTAGAGTAAGTTAGTAGTAGGATAGAGTAGTCCTTGTATTCTCTTGAACTTTGGGTTTTTTTTTTGTTAATCTTTTGATTGTTAATGGAATAATAGGGCTATAGTTTTACTTTGAATTGGTTATGGATGTTCCTGATGCACCCAATGCTGCATTAGAGCCAAAAATTCCTTTCTAATGTAGCTACAAGGGTGGGGATGAACTTTATGATAGGGAAAGATGGAATGTGATACATAATAGGAGGATAGGAATTGCTAGTCTTAGAATTGAATTGGGCCTGAAATAATTTATAATTTTTTTTGTTTTTGTGTTGCACAGACCTTTCATGTCTTTTTTTTTCTTTCTCCTTGTATGGCTTCTGTTTGCCACACAATTACATCTGTAGAAGTCCTTTGGCCGTTTAGGCCTACAATTCTAGTAATTATTTGAATTTTTGCCGTACTTTTGAAGCTTTCCTGCCAATGCTTTTGAAAATCCTGATGCTTTCCATTGCTGATTTCTTCATCTTAATGATGCTCCATCATATATTACCAGGGAGAAAAAAAATCTCAATCACTAGCATTATAAACTCGCACCAACCTTAACTTATGCAATGTTTGTGTTTTAGCATTCCCCTAACATATATGTTTCCTGAACTTATAGCAGAATCAACAGGTTGTACATATTGCACATGTCTAGCCACCTTGTCTAGAGTATGATGTGTTGACTCTTACTATCCAAAATGTGTATTGATCTTCCCGTCGTTCTTGCTTTGAAACATAACTTTAGCATATGGAGTGGGACAGTTTTTCTGCACTCTCGTGGGGTTGTTTTTAGCATCAATACCGAACTGCTTTCAGTATGGTCTTCATGATTTATGAGATCTGTCACAGCAGCTCTGTATTGGTTTATATGTTTTCTGTGACAAGCTAAACATGTTTCTGATTGGGGGAAGAAAAGATGAATGTGTTTTATGTCTGACGTTGATGTTAATGTCTTTAGATATTGGCAATGCGTCATCCCCGGAGGCTTGTATTGTCAGGCTGTTTGTTGGCTTTAATTGTAAGTAATTCCTTCATATTTTCCGGTCATTGTTGGGTTTTTCTTCCTTATATTTATAAATCATAAATGGATTATTCACTGAACTTGCTTATTTCAAAATTTTATCCTGAAATTTACAGGTGATGACTGTACTCTCTGTTCTTGTTGGCTGGGCTGCACCAAACTTGGTAAGCAAATTGGTCATGGAAAATCAATAGTGCTGTTCCTTTTTGTTGCTGCACTGGTGATTAGTGGTGTTTACCTGTTTGGTCAATTCTTGAGCATAATAAATTTGGGTTGGTTGCTTCTTGTTAGATTTGCCACTACTTGGGTTCAACATGGGATTGAAGACTGTTCAAATATATAAATAAAACATGGGATTGAAGATGCTCTGCATTTCTGATAATGGATTTAAGACTAGGGCAATCCGGTCATGTTTTCTTATTGATTTTTCAGGGAAAGTTATCTGAAACTTATTACCAGAGCAGAATTACTGATAAATTCTTGCTTGGGATTGATGAAGCAGTAGCTTTTGAAAGTCAAGAAGCACCCAGAAAATGATTATCAATTACTTAAAATCAATCTACTCATGCCCTTCGTTTGTATATGTTGTTATAGATATAAATGTCTTACTGTTCATGGATATGGTTTAATAGAATCAATTTATGGGTCTTGAATATACAGTAGCAAAACCATGGTAAAAAGATGCACTGTTTCTTTTGTGTAGGCTCAGTGTATATTGTTTTCACTTCTCATTTATCTTTCACACTGCTCCTTTTCTTTTCTTTTCTTTTTTTTTTTTTCTTTTTTCTTTTTCTTTACATTGAACTGTGATTTGCAAATAACAGATTCCTCGCAAGTGGACTCATCACGTAACTACGTTGTTGTTCTTTGGATTTGGCATTTGGTCTCTATGGGAAGGATTCACTGAAGAAGGGTATTTTTTTTATTGTTTACTATCTCTCATCTGTGATTATGTTTGCCTCATGTGCATGTGTTATGTTGAAGCTTCTATGCTCTATGACATCCTAATTCTGCTTTACCCAATAGGGATGCTGAAGAATTGGCTGAAGTAGAAGCTAAACTGGTGGGTGTTTCTCCCTTTAGTGCTTTATGTTCTGAATTTCTATTTTTTGTTTGCCTGAGTCTTTCTACATGTGTCAAATGACTAGGATGCTGATTTGAAGGCTACTACTAGAGCCACTAAGAATGGGTCCAAGGTGAGGTCAAGAGTATAATCATACATTATTATTTTTCTGTCATCACATACTCCATTCCTGAAAACCATGCCTGACTTGGTGTGCTTGTGAATAATTAAATTTACCTACCAATTTCTTTAGTGGGTGCATCTTTTGTTTGTTACCAGCATGCCAACTCATTATTACTCAGGGATGTGATGCTGCTAATCTGGTTGAGTTTTAAACTTGTTCGACCCCATGGTCACATGACATGCATCTGGATTTGAAAATGATGACCTATCTTTATTAAACTTATTTATTACACCAACTGACACAGTCAAGTGAGTCCGACCTTGCACGTTACCTGATTGAGTTGAGTACCCAATCCCAATATCTTCAATCAACAGAAAGTCAAACATAAATCGAGGAGAAACAGTAGATTGCTTGCTGTTGATTGCCAATCTATCAAAAAAATAAAAAATAAAAAATCTTCCATCTTATGAGAGATATCTTAAAACCAGGAAAGAAGAAAATATGAAAGTGCACAACCTAAAACTTTTATTCAAAGAAAAATGGTTAATTTCCAAGATAGGGCTGCCATCTCCTTTACGTCCGGTGCAAGCCTGCAACGAAAAGTTTGGTTATGCAAGTTGATTGCCCACCAAGGGGTAGGGATAGGCTGAAGAGGATGTGGATAGCGGTAGTAAAAATAGATCTGAAGTAGTGCAACTTATCTTAAGATTTGGCTTAAGATAGATTGGAATGGAGAAACAGAATTCATGTAGCCGACCCTAACATAGTTGGAACACGGCTTTGATGATGATGGTTGCCGTCACCTTTACAATAATATAAGTAATGCTTGGACATGAAATTCAAGATCTAATCTCTAAACATTGAAATCCCTAAAATTTAGAATCCTTGCACATGAGGAAATGAATAAAAGAACAGAACAAGGACCGTGCACTTGGGCATGAGATCTTTTAGGCCTTGTGGATTCCAATTTGGCTCCTTTTCTTTATAAGATCTTCCATAACTGATCCCTGTAATCATAATTGCATTTTCACTCAAATAAAAGGAAAGAATTTTTTTATGCCATCCATAAGAAGCAAGACGCGTATGATTTGGACACATGGAATTTTAGGGCTGTGGACCCCATGTTCTCTATCTGTGGAACCAGACACCTGGCTGGCATGCTTCATCTGGAATGGATGAACAGTTTGGATTTTGTCTCACTGGTTTGGGGTCTGGTTCAATTGAGCCCACGTCTGCCAATGTACTGCTCATTATTAGTGGCCTGTTTGAATCAGTTGGATCCTTTTGGGCTTGATTTTTGATGGTCAATCAGACAAATTAAGGGACTGATTTGGATCCTCCATAAAACTCAGCTTATTTAATTTCAAATTTGGACCCATCTTTTGCCCATTTGACCATCCAAAATCAGATCTGAGTTCCTTTTTTTATTGGGCCTTGTATTAAAATGGATCAAAAATCCGTGTGATCAATCAAATCGATCCATGTAATATGGGTCCTGATCAACCACATCATCCATGAAATCTAGGCGACCCATTTTTGCTTCACTATGTCACTTATCACTTATTTCTCTTATTACTGTGACGAACTGATGTAGTATATTGCATGGTTGCATATAGGTATATAACGTTAACAGTGACACTTCAGAAAGATAAAACAGTGGTAGTAACAAGGGGAAGGAACAATTAAAAGTAAATAGAAAATTACATATGTTATTCATGGTTGATTCTATGTTCTGTGATTGAAAATGAAATTAACTTTGCATGTCATGTTTCTTTGCTTTCGTATTTATTGTTAGTTGTATACTTGTATTTACTTCTTCGCCACAGGAACTGACAAAATAATGCAATATATTTCATGCTTTGTGGCCTGTAATAGATAACATAAGTATGTGAAGTCTGAAATTTTTTTTTTTTGCATGTATGAAATTGAAAAGGCATTTATTGTTAATGATTTATTTCTATCTTCAGAGGAAATAGGTTATGAAATCAACAAAAAAAAGATGGCATATTGCTGCTGGTAACACAGCTGGGGCAGTGGGATAAGGAGAGATTTTCACATGCGACGTCCCGTGTGAAAGTAAATCTCAACTTTCAAGGGGAAAGTCAGTCCCTACAATCACAGGTTGTGATTGAATTTAACGCACGATATCACATGCGAAGTCTGTAGGTGAAAAAATTTCATATGATGCACGGATACTTCAAAATGGGCAACGTATCGTGTCGTATCGTATCCGATACTTCACTTTTTACATGTAAAATCCGTGTCCCTGCCATGCCTATGGCGTGTCCCTGCCGTATCCGAGCCGTATCTGGGCATCGTAGGGAATAAGTAACTGTTAGATACGTGGTGTAGCCGTGTAGGTATAGATTTTAAATGTTTGAATTTAGATGCGTAGGGGAGGGATGATCCTATACTATTGTGGCCCTTGCGTTGTTATCGAAGAAGAGAGAAATGTCCACTCTTTCCACTTGCAATATTTGAGCTGTGGATGCATGCTAATTATTTTATTCTGTTATATTTGTTAGGGGTGAGTTCTATAAGTTTCGTGGTTCTTGGTATTTCCAATTTCATATAGGGGATGGTTTTAATGTTATCGGTTCCCTTAGTAGATAGGAGTCAGGATTATCTACTAATTTCTATTATGAGTGGTTTACAAGGACTGCAGGCAGTATGAGCTTTTAGATATCATACTGGTGTTTAGTTTCATGGTTTTGCAGAAGTGGTTGTGGCAGCACAGCAGTTCTAACAAGATAGAAAGTGTTGCCTTGGTTTTGACATGTATAAGGGAATAATAGCTTTAGACCGTTGATAGTGGTGGAGGCCTCATTGGAAAAGTATGGAGTATCATTTTTTTATAGTGTGATCTTTGTGAAAATGTGTTTCTTATTATTTTATGAGACGAACAAATTATATTGTTACTTGTGTTTTTCTGATCAGTGACACAACAATTTCATTCGGAAGTTACTTGTTATCTTTTAGTCATTAAAGCATTAATATTTATTGTATTAATTGTACGACCGGCATTCTATTTTTTTATATTGTAAATGGTTATCTTGTACTGTTGCTAATGAAGTACCTTCTGTGTTGCTTTTTTTTTTTATTATTATTATTTTTGCATGGCATATTGGCATTTCTTTTTCTTTTTTTTTTCGTTTCTCCTACACTGTTTATTTGGCTGAGGATATGATTTTTCAAAATTCACTGTGAACAGTCGAACTAATGATTCACAATACCTTGAGTAGTGATGATGCGAAAGTCGCTTCCATTTTACTAGTTGGAAAATCTTGGGCTTGTTTATACTCCTGCCAGTGTATTATACAAATGGTTTTAGTTATCATGTTATATCCCCCATGACCTGAAAGTATCTGATCTTTGTAAATTTTGCCCAGGTGGATGATGATTTGAAAAAGCAGAGAAGACGCTTTCTCACCCACTTTTTCTCACCAATCTTTCTGAAGGTAGTACTTTTGTATAACTTTCAAGATCTCAACAGGATATTCCCTGTTCCTTTGCTAGTTTCTATGTGAGACTTTCAATCATCAAAGTGCATATCCATTTCTGCAGGCATTCTCTATAACATTTTTTGGTGAATGGGGTGACAAAAGCCAGGTATGCATTAGGGAGTTTTTATAATTGCATGTTTTCTGTACTCCTGATTTGACATGACTCAAGGCCAAGTTGCTTTCGTTTCAGATAGCTACAATTGGTTTGGCTGCAGATCAAAACCCTTATGGTGTGGTTCTTGGTGGAATCATGTATGTTTGAATGTGCTCCAATCAGTTTTTTCCTTTTCTTTTAAGGATTGGTGTACGGAGTTTATTAATTGAAAACCCCTTTTCTATAATTCTTTCATGTTTTTCCTCGTCAAAACCAATGGGCTTGTTTTTCCATGATTATTGATAATTATTAAAGTATTTTTTCTGTTGTTTCTTGGCAGAGGACAAGCATTATGCACCACAGCAGCAGTTCTTGGTGGAAAGAGCTTGGCATCCCAGATATCTGAGAAAATGGTTAGATATCTATCTTGAACCTAGTCCTAACTTGCTCTATTGTCCACTAAGATTTGTTTGATCTAATATAAAGGCCTGTTTGGGTGAGGAGAAAATGAGAACTGGAGAATCCCCACTAGGTGTAGAAATGTGGAGAAATCTTGAGGTGGAGAATCCCGTGGAGATAAACTTTTCCTAGTAGTTATTCTCATGCGTGTCTGGGTTTAAATGAAGAAAGCTATGTATTATGTAAAGAAAATCATTTTGAAACCTTTAATTAAATAGGAGAAAAAGGTTAAATATCACTTTTATAAATAACAAAATATTTACTTTCACATGAATTACCTCCAATTAGGTAATGGTTTCACCTGTTATTATGAATCAGTTTTGACAGTCACTGTTACCATTATGTGTATTAAAGTTTCCAAACATAAAATGTATGTAAAATATATAGGAAACTAAATTATATATACATATATAAGTTATGTCGTACTTCTATCTCTTATTTTCATGTAAAACACACTCAAGTACTCATAAAATTTGAGAATTTATGTTCTCTTTTTTTTTTTTTTTTTTTCTAGAAATTGTAATGAATACGTTCAAAATAAAAGGTGACTGATATGAACTATAAAATGATTTGAACTTGGTGGATTGCAATTTCTTTCAATCTGGATTTTTTTTTTACTTTCAAGCTGGCTTGAAAGTTGAAACTGCAACCTCATAACAATGAGCAGCTTGTAACTGTTGTAGGGCTCTTTTCAATCTGTACAAATTTGTACAGGCCTAACTTGCACAGATTTATTCACTTGCATTATTTTGTGAAGTCAAGCTTGTTAACATGGATGCAGGTGGCGCTTTCTGGTGGAATCCTTTTCCTAGTGTTTGGTGTCCAGTCGCTCCTCGCAACAGCAGGAGAGTCATGATCTCTGTTAGTTTGATTAATTGATCCAGCGTCTCAGCTTCATTTAACCATTCCCACCATGGAGGAGCTCTTTCTTCTTCACCCCACTTTATTGACCGTCGAAGCTGGTGCGTGCATTGATAAAACGAAAGAAACAGTTTGATTTATATAGGACATTATCATTGTGTAGGCTTAGAATTTTTAGAGCAGATATTTTATTCTTGATAATGTCAGTGTTGTTCTATTTACGAATAAGAAAAAATGTTAAAAATAATCATTATATTGTTGCTTGTTTTGGCAGTTGCTTTGGAAGATTTTTCTTTTGAAAACAACCAAAGATTATGTAGGAATTGGCAGAAACTCGCTCCATTTGGAGTACTATATAACATTGGATTGATTGTGTAGGAAATAGAACTATCACACGTTATCTATCTAACAGTGCGCTTTATTTTGATTGAAGTAAAATTTGGGCCAATACTACGAGCGAGATCGATAAAATGAAGGTGACCATCTTCAAAACTTTGGAGCCATTATCGGCCAGTACAGTGTATTGGCCCTGCTTAGTTTTAAAACAAGGTTTTCGACATTGTATAGGCCAACATTAACGAATGGACCCATGTATTAATTCTTGCTTGATTTATCAAATTTTTTGGACTTTTTTTTTTTGAACAATTGATTTTAAAAAATATATAGAAAATGAAAAACAAACTGTGAATCTTGATTTTAAAATGCTATTAGGGTGCAAAAAATTTAAAGGTGTGAGAGAAGAGTCTCAATGCAGACTATATTTCTTTTGGCTTTAGACCCATCAACAGTAGGCATGGAGTGTTGATTGAAAGCTTTACGATTTGGAGATACAACTCAGTTTTAAAATCATGGTCTGCTTTGTTATCATTCTAAATTGACAAAAATGTGGAATGGATGAAAATATTTCAAAATCTCGAGTTTCAACACTCAGTAGCGTGTGGTATTGATGTGATGATTCTTTTAAGGTAGCGTTTGGTTCACTGGAATGGTTTTAGACAGAAATGGAATGAAAAGCAGAATGAGTTTGGAATTGAATGAGGCAGGAATAGTCATTTTCATTCCAGCGTTTGGTACGCTGAGGAATCAACCCAGTAAGAGAACTCTGGATTCCTCTTCTTGCGTTTGATATACTGGAATTATGTTTGTAATGGAATAAAATTTACATAAAACTGACCAAAATACATTTGTTAGAATTTTGGAATGGAATGACCTTGTTAATATTAATATTAATAATATATTAATAAAAATAATATTATTAATAAATATTATTAATAATGTATATATATTATATTAATAATATTATTATATTAATTATTATTATAATTATATTTAATATAATAATTAAATTATTATTATAAATATTAAAAATAATTATAATTATAATATTATTAATAAAATAAATTTTATTATTATTATTATTATTATTATTATTATTATTATTATTATTATATTATTATAAAATACCCTTGTCTGGGGCATTTCGATCTCAACCAAAAAACATAAATGAATGGAATGGCCATTCCTCTGCCCCCTTAGTGGAACGATCATTCCTCTACTTAAAGGAATGATGATTCCGGAAGTAATGGTCATTCCGCCATTTTTGTGCGAACTAAACACTATAATGATCATTCCGTTGGAATCACCATTCCATTCTGACCTTCATTACAGCGAATCAAATGCTACCTAAGTGTTTAGTCACGCCGCATGGTGTTAACACTCTTCATGTTACTGTCAAAGAGTGTCAAGTTTTAACACTCTTCATGCCAGACTGTCAGCGAAAAAAGAAGTGTCTTCATGATGATTTAGGGCTTTTTACGAGAAAATTAAGCTCAAACCATAATTAGCGAGTGTTATGAAGAAAAAATATATAGAATAACGAGATAATTGTTAGTACATTTTGTTGGACAAATTACCCCAATTGATGATATCAACAATGATATCGTTAACCTCCTGCAACTTTTCTTCTACTTTTTTTACTTTTCTTCTTCTTCTTCGAGGGTTTTCATAATTGGTTGTTTTAGATTTAGAGGGTATGATGTTGAAATTTGGTGGGAGATGAATATTCATTTCAAATAAATAAAAGAAAATCGGAAGGAGGTGATGAATGTATCAAAGAATAAGGGTTTGATAAATCTAAATATTCATTTCAAATAAATAAAAGAAAATCGAAAGGAGGTGATGAATGTATCAAAGAATAACGGTTTGATAAATCTTTCACAAATCACATAATTAAGTGTGTTCAATCCGTCCACTATCAAATCCATTCTTAATTTTGATTCAAAAATCCCGGATTAATGAAACAAAAAACACTCTTGGGATCTAAAACTCCACACAAACAATAGAATATACCAAGGAGAAAACCTCACATTCACCAGTCAAAGGTGCCCAACATGGCTTCCTACATGTTGTTACTCATAAACATCATGACCTACGAAATTCCCCACAAATAAATGGGTTCAAGCTTTACATATTCATACAAGCATACCTAAATTCATCCCCTCCAAATTCACTCGAAGCCACTGCCAAATGGAGAGAAAATCCTCATCTAGGCATTTCAATGAACACCTTGAACTCCAAACTCAAACTCCCAAAAGTCAAGTGAAGGGGGATGATAAATGCGTAAAAACTAAGCTAGGACCCACACACCTAATGAAAATTGCTAAGACCACTTAAGGAAAATCACTTGGATGCAAAATGCAATGATTCTCATAACCTTGCCATTACTAGGAAGAAGAAGGTGGAGTAGAATATCATATTTTTGCAAAGAAAGTAGACGATATCATCAACCAATTGACGATATCATTAACCAATTGATGATATCGTCAACTGGGGTGATTTCACCCAAAAACAATATATGAATAATTATATCGTCATTTTATTGTTTTTTTTTCATAAAACTGTTTAATTAATGTTTAAGCTTAATTTTTTCATAAAAACCTCAATAATTTAAGATATAATTGAAACTGTCACTCCCACAATAAACTACTGAGTAAGAAGCTTTGCATGGTCACTTGTACAAGTTGAATGACCACATTTGAATAACAAATCATTCCCTCTTCTGACTATGACCTGGCTGTAATCTAAATACAACCTCCTTTCAAGCACGACACAAGAAGATTCCCTTTTAGAAATAGTAAAACTGGTGTTTGGATTCAAATTAGCTACTTCCTCTTTCCTCATTCAAGGAAAGAAACAAGATCCAGAACATTGGAGGGTTTTATTCAAAATCATTAGATTTCCTCGGCTAACCAATATGTAATGTATGTACAGCTGTATGTATGAGATGATTTCCTTCTTTACAATCATATCCTTATTACAACGGATCATTCATTGATTTGAAAGATATAACACTCTATAGATGAATGAGAGTACAATATTGTTTGGAAGGACTTGTGCTAAAATGAGTTCTATTTTGGGAAGAACCCTATGATTTAGGTATCATGAAGAAGACCCAGTGCTACGGTGACAGAGAGTGCAGAATGGAGAGAGATGAAACTGCAGTTGGAACCACTAAAGGAGAGATCAATATATCAAGAGAAGACTGATTTCAATTGATATCAATTTCTAATTTATTTTGACCGTACACAATCGATTTTGAATCTCTGCTAATTGCTTCATTTGTTGTCATTATAATTGTAGGCCCATCTAATCATGAAGCAATTATTAATACACGTTTTTCTCCATCACTCAAACTTAATACAATTTTCGTTACTTAACATCCTTTAATTAAAATCCCTACCTCAAGAATTTATTTATTGCATAATGGATCCCTACTCTTTAATTGTCTTGATCGCTATAGTCATACAAACCAATGACATGTCCTTAAAAATACTTTGCTCCACTAGCTTTCTTCATCTCCATCTCTCATTTTTTGAATTTTTTTTCATTAGTTCAGATACCCTTTCTCCATTGTTACATAAAATTGGCATAATGAATTTGTAAATTTTTATTTAATGGTTGGTTTCTTCTTTTTATTTTTTGGAACATGATTCTATTAACTCTTGATGAATCAACGGCTGCATCTCTATGGTTGATATTCAGAAGAATCATAGAGAAGAGGTCCTATGGAAGAGGTGGAGATCGAGAAGAGATGCAGAACTGCAACTCCTGGCTTTGATCTATCAATTCGCATTAGCAAAGAAGGTGGAACTATATCTAAGGTTTCGGACTACAAGTGATGGCTATTCAATTTTCTAAAAGAAAAAAGAATATAGAAAAAGATGGCTATTCAATTTTTTAAAAAAAAAAAAAAATGAAGATAGAAAAAGATGGCTATTCAATCAAACACGTATCTCGTGATCATGGCCTAGATTCACATGCAAAATGGTCCTAATCAACTCATAGTAGCCCTTCATTTATTGGCCTTAAAGCTTCAACTTTGCTTCTTTTTTTTTTTATTTTTTTTATTTAATTTAATGGTTTAATAAGATCCACAAGCATCAATTTTGCATGAGTGTCAATTCATCCAGTGGTTGGTGTATGTGAGGTTTGGATTCATCAGAGGTTGACACATTAATGTGCTCTCATTTAAAAAAAGTTCTTTCTTGAAGACTTTCTTTTGTAAAGCACTCTTCAATATTTAATTCATTTAATATTATACATCCTTAGAAGCCTTAGACCAATCTAAAAAGATTGTACAAATATATATTTTCTTTTGATCTTTATTTAAATTTTAAACAACCTACAAATCGATTTAAGTTAAATAAACATATTAGAGAGTCACTAAAAGTATGTTGTGTCAGCAAGCTAGATTTATGTGACCTATTTTAAAAATGTGTTGGATACAGGTTATATAATATTCTTACTTTAGTCATTTTAATGTACATTAAAGATCATTTTCAAACTCATAAATATATTGTTTATTTCATTTTCTTTTAATAATTTTTATTTATTTAATTTTAAATATATCTTTGATTTGTAGTTTATGTAAGTTAGTTATACTTTTTAGTTAGTTATACTTTTTATCCTTTTGAATGAATCTTGATATACATAATTTTAGAAATGTTTAAAACTCACGGTACCATTAAGTGGTAGGTATATGTAAGGTCTAGATATATCAATGTTGGACAGCTTTTATGTAAGTTAATTAGCTATACTTTTTTATCCTTTGAATAAATTTGATATATACATATAATTTTAAAAATGAGTAAAACTCAAGATACCAAGTTTTTGGGGATTCACATGACATTATAGATGTTTTTTTTTTCCTTTTGAATTTCCTATGTTTAAATATGACACTACTGGGATTCATATTTCTTCAATTCAAAATTATTTTTACTCATTTTACCTTTAAATAGATATTTTTTTTTAATAATAGCAACACTGGTTAGAACTTATTGAATTTTAAAGAATATTATAATTTTTATATACATTTTTAAAAATCAATTTTATGATTTTACGTTAATTTAGTAACTTGTTAAGAGGTGATATGAAAACTATTTAAACTTAAATTTTTTTTTTTTACTTTCTCTACCTTAAAATTAATCTAAATATAATTACAACTTATATGATTTTGACAACACTACTTACTTTTTTGAATAAGTTGTCAGGTATAGAATTTTTTGAATGATAAATACATTATATATTTTATCTTAGATAAAAAACTATTTATTTTTGAAAATTTACTTTCTTCCTAATAATATTGTGAAGAAATATAAAAGTTCTTAATAAATTTTAATTTTTTTTGTCCGAGCTTAGGACAGGCCTTTATTGCTAGTTATTATATACGAAAGAGACTGATTCCAATTGAGAAATCAACCTCAATGTATTTAATCGATTTTGACTTTTCTAAATTATCTTTGACCCTATACTCTCTTCCAGGGTCTTAGCAAAATGGTTCTCCTTCTCCTCTAATTTATTTTGACCATTTAACTCTTTTCATATCGTAACTCTTCTTGTGACTCTTCCCCTCATCACTCTTACCTAGTTCCATCCCTTTTTAGAACATTCATTTCTTGTATCTCTAATGATCTATATCCCTTTCTGATGTTTGTTTGAGATTTTCTCATAGCAAAAACAACCCGCTTGTGGTGAAGATGCTGAAGCACACTCATGCTAAACTCCATTGGACTTACCATATTGGTGGGGAGAAGAACACTGCTTGAAAGGGGTAAATGATTTGAATGCCCGTAGAACAAGGAG
Organism: Umbellularia californica; assembly: GCA_028538565.1. Lineage (NCBI taxonomy): Eukaryota > Viridiplantae > Streptophyta > Magnoliopsida > Laurales > Lauraceae > Umbellularia > Umbellularia californica. The sequence continues at coordinate 90,011,826 of JAPQWN010000001.1, forward strand.
TAGATGTCGAGAGATAAGTGATAAAAAAAAGATATATATCATTAGTTTCATATATAAGTTCCTTTTAAAAAAAAGATATATTCTTAATGTTTTTGTAAGAATTTGTTCAGCATTTCAGGTTTTTTAATTCGATTTTAACATAAAAAATCAAGATACATGAAGTATAATAAATTCAAATTTGATTGTTGATTACGCTCTTTTTCTATACATTCTCCTTCTAAATTGACTTTGGTATATAAATTTTTTTAAATGATTAATGATATATTTGTTTGTTTAAATTATTTTCTTGTCATTAGTATCAAAAAAAGATATCCCATAATTGAATATCATTATTTTTATGCCTGTGATTAGGGCTTGTTTGGCATCGTTCTCGGATTGTGCCGAGTTTGTACTCTACAGAACTTGTTTGGCAACATTATATTAAATTACTCTACTAAAAATATGCTGTATGGAACTTGTTTGGTAATATTAGAAAATTTTTGCTTTAAAGAGCAAACATAGGATTTACAGTGTGGGACCTCACCTTTTCTTGTTTGTAGCAGTATTATTATCATACATGCGACCCACCAGTAGAAGTTACAACATGTTACCCCCCTTTATAAATTAGAACATAGAACCCATATCCATTGAATTTATAATATGGGCCCACCTTTATAGGAATTATAATGTGAGCCAGATTTTTGTGAATGCAAATATGGGATCCACCTTTAGAAATTAGAATATAGGCTCACATTCATAGAATTTACGATGTTGGTCTATCTTTTGTAAATGTGACCATGTGACCTATATTTATGAATTACAAAGTGGAGTCACATTTTTTGTAATTGTGGACACAGTGCCCACCTTTAGAAGTTAGAATGTGGTGCCCACCTTAAAAATTAGAATGTGGGGGTAGCACATTTATTAAATTTACAATGTGGGCCCACCTTTATAGGAATTATAATGTGGGACCATCCTTTTTATTAATTGTGAACACAGGACCCGCATTTAAGAAATTACAATGTGGTACCCACATTTAGAAATCCGAACATGAGGCCAATGTGATTGTGGACACTGGATCGACCTTTAGAAATTACAATGTAATGGATACCTTTATAAATTAAAAGATAGAGTCCAAATTCATACAATTTATAATGTGGTCCCACCATTATAGAATTATAATGTGGGCGCACCTTTTGTGATTGTAACACCTCTAGGAATTATAACGTGGAGCCACCTTCTTTAGAATTGTGAACGTGGGGCTTACATTTATGATAAGTGAGAGGATTTAGAATTTTTCAAATGATATTTTTTAAAACGCAACAGATAAATAAGAAACAATTATGCGAGAAAATTGTGTCTTTAAATGTTAAGATTTTGAGATTCATGCCAAAACGCACCCTAAGGGCCTGTTTGGATGTTTACAGAATAAAATATTTACAGATTTAAATATTGCAAGAATAAGATAGTACAGAATAGAATAATGTAATGTTATAATATTATAATATTTTTGTTGTTTGGTTGTTTTTGAATAATTTCACCGATTTTAAATTGAGTTGTTTGGAATGTGCTATGATTAAATTAAATTACATTATTAGAATAATTCTTTATTAAATATTTTAACTTCTATATAATTTACCAAATCTGAATAAAAAAAGTAGTGTGGTAAAGTAAAGTTCAACTGCAATGTTTTTACATTTAGTTACGTTTCTTTTATCACATAAAATCATGGTAAAGTATAGTAAAATCAAGTCAATACAAAAAACAACTACTTTACAACTCTCTGTCCCACTTTGCTTTACCACATATTTCATCTCACCTTACTTTGCCTCACATTTACTATGATATGATATCAATCTTTATTTTACTTTACCACACCTATAAATATATCACTTTTTATTTACCATATAAAACTATGATAAAATGTGATAAAGTAAAGTCAAATAGAAAGAAACTACTTTACCATTCCTTTCTACTTTACTTTATAAAATATTTTATCCCACCTTTACTTTACCCCAACTTTATCGTGCCGTGACATTTACTTTTAGTTTACTTTACCATATATGTAAACAAACACATCATGATGGATTTGGTGAAGTAAAGTCTTTACTTTACCATACTACTTTTTAATTGTCATTTTGAAAGATTCTTATCTCGTAGAATATTTTCTATAAGGGGGAGCTGTAGGAGAAAATATTGAGCTTTTTGAAAGAAAAGAATCTTTTCTTTAAATTTTTCTTAGATTACCAAACGCACAAGATTCGCTTCTTTAGAGAATGAAAGATTATATTCTTGTTTTCTTGTGCATCAAAAAAGCTACCCAAATCTATTCAAATCAACCTATCAAAAACAGAAAGGAAAGAAAAACTGTAGGCAATTATTTCAATGGCTGTGAGGGCTGTACGTTGACACATGCGTATACATGTTTTTAGCCGTTTCACTCGGTTTTGATACCAAAAGCAAGGAGGAGCACAGGCTGGCTTTCCTATGGTTTTTAATCTTTTACAATTTAATGTCCGTATCTATTTTCAATAACAACCAGAGCCAGAGCCCTTTCTTCACCCTCTATAAGAGCAAGAGTCGGTAGCCTGCTCTCTCCATCCCTCTCTTGTGAAACTCATTCCCTTGGTGCTTGTCCCTGTGTTAGGGTAGATCCTTTAGACATGGCTCAAGCCAAAACCATATGTATGGTGGTGTTGTTCCTTTGTCTTGTGGCACACTTCAACGTGTCTCTCTGTGAAACATACACTGTTGGAGATGAAAAAGGTTGGGACTACGATTCGTCGCCGTGGCCACTCAACAAAAATTTCAAGGCTGGTGATGTTCTTGGTATGTTTCTTTCTATCTGTACTTCATTAGTCTAATATCACTTGAACCCAGGGGCGGCCCAACAAATCCGGAGGCCCTAGGCGAGAATATGAAAGTGGGCCCTATTAATAAGCAATAATTATTAAAATATATTCATTTAAAAGATATTTTTCTAGCTTTTTGAGATGCAAAAATATTGATTAAATTTTTATATTCAAGTTTTGTTAATATATCTTTTTCAATAGATAATATAGCTAATCCATTTAATCTTTCTTGTGACATAGTTGATTGGAGATAAGATTTTATTAATTTAAGTTTCGAAAAACTTCTCTCCGCTGAAGCAACTGTTACTGGTATTGTTAACAATATTCTAAAAACTATACATGCATTTGGAAAACAATCTAATCGTTTTATATAAGTTAGGGTTTCAGCTGGAGTATTAATTTCATATTATAGAACTTTTCTTAATACAGTCAATTCTTGAAATAAATCTAAACCATCAATATCAGAAAATAAGTCATGCTTCAAAAAAGTTTCAAAGTTAAGACAATAACTTTTCAAGCTATCATCATCTAAGGATTTTAATTTTTTAAAACAAAATAGAAAACCAAAAATATTTTCATATATTTTGAATTGTTCAAATCTACTCTTGATCGAAGAAATAGCTAGATCAATTATAAATAAAAAATACTCAATTCTAAAAGACTCTTCAGCTAATAGTGTTACTGCATTCTCAATTGTATCATCAAATTGTTTTTTCCTAAAAATTTTACTTTTTTCTCAAAATACTGGTTCTATTTCCATTTCAAGTGCAATATCTTTTGATGAAATCAAAGCAGAGTAAAATCCATTTTCTCTATATGATTCCAAAAAAGAAATAAGTCCTTTTAATTGATCAATAGCAACATCAATATGCATGTCTTTGGATTGTAAATTTTTAATAACTGTGTTAACAGCAAATAATATATCATACCAAATATTCATACCCAATAAAAATTCGAAGTTTTCAATCTCATATGTAGCTAAGCATGTGGCTTCACTCCTTGTTTTAGGATCTTCACTAATTTTTTCTAATTGAATTAAAGCATCTCATATTTTCGGAGTCTGATACTTGATTGCTTTAACACTTTCGATATGACTTTCCCATCGCGTTTGAGATAATGATTTAAGAGTTAACATAGATATATTATCTTATAAAATTTTCCATCGTTTAGTTGAAGAAGAAAATAATGAGTATATATGTTGTAATACTCCAAAAAAAGATATGGCTATAGAGTTAACATAGATATTCACTAATGTTGTAGAAGTCTAACAGTCTACTACAACTGGGAGCAATTTTCTAGATAAGTTTGGGCCTATCAATAAAATGGACCTATCAATAAAATTTGGGCCCTCTCAAGTCTCAAACCAGCCTACCCAAAATATATATACCCATAACTAAAATTCTTAACAGGGGGCCCCAAAAATTTGCAAAAATTGGGGGCCCTAGGCAGCCAACTAAGTGGCCTAGGCCTAGGGCCGGCCCTGCTTGAACCCACCACCCTTTAGTTCTCACTTCTTACTGTTTTGTGATTATATATGGCCTAATGTTTTGTGAGGATACCAATTTAGCTTTGTTAAATGGGTCATGATTGTTTTACACATTTGATGTGAGGGTATCATCTAAGAAGATGACTCTTTATGGACCTAACCAATATGCTAAAAGCCCTATTTAGAACAGTAAAAGACCACTACACTTCTGCATTGTGGCAGGTAGCCTTTTTCCCCTCTTGGGATGGCTCACACCCTGTTCTAGATGCCCCTCTTTGTGGTAGTTCTTCTCTTGGCCTTAAGCCCGTCTCTCTCTCTCTCTCTCTCTCTCTCTCTCTCTCTCTCTCTCTCTCTCTCTTGTTTTAATATGACTTTCATTTTATTCTAGGTAGTCTCTCTCTCTCTTGTTTTGATATGACTTTCATTTTATTCTAGGTAGTCTTTTCCGTGATTCGAACTCTGAGATGTGAAGGTTGTCTCTCATACCAAATGTTATGGGCCTAATCAATACACCAAAAGCTCTAAGACAGATGGAATGCATTAAACCAAATCTTATAACCATGTAGGATCTTAATAAGCTTAAGATAGATATGAATAGAGAAACATAGGTCATTTAGTTCACCCCAATAATTGTTGAGATAAGGCTTTAATAATGATGTTGATATAAGTAATATACATGAACTCCTTATTTTGACATACAGGGCCCACCATGATAACCATTCCCGAGACATGACTGCTGGGCTAGATTGGGCAGGAGATGCCCTTGGTTATTAAAAAAAAGAAAAAGTCTACTTGTCCCGGGATTAAATCCCGGGACAAGTAGCACGGCTGTAAAAAAAAAGTTGGGTAATTGGAGTAGCAGTGTTCCATACCCCACACTTATTTAATACAGCTGCGACGCTGAAAAACTCTCTAATATTAACATCAGCCTTTTTTTATTCATTGGTATGTAATAGCAGTGAAAAGATATAGTTTTTGAACTATTGTTTTTTGATTACATGCAAAACCCTTTCTGTGTGAAGGGGTGTGTATGTTGAAAACAAGTTTCCTTGGAGCACGAAATCAAAGGATTCAAAAACCAAACTCAAATTATAAGTTTGTAATGTTTCCTTTTGTTGATGTTGCGCAGTTTTCAACTACAAGCCAGTGGAACACAACGTAGTGGTGGTGAAGGAGCAGAGCTACAACGACTGCACTGTGCCTCCAGGCTCCCCGACTTTCATTACTGGGAAAGATTCCATTACATTAGCAAAGAACTACAACTATTTCATCAGCAGTATTGGAAATGATTGTCAGTATGGCATGCAGCTGATGGTCTTTGCTAATTAATTATGAAAACAGTGATTTTTATTAATGTATGTTTTTGCAATGGCTGAAATGGAGGATAAGACAGATGTGAGGACCATGCTAGTCTTTTAGTCTCTCTTGTTTCTTGCTTTCTTTGTACTAAATAAAACTATGACTGATGGAGGTTGAGTTTCTCTATTGATATGCTTGTTATTTTTGCTGCTTGGTTATGCTGGGTCCATTTGGCTGTAGAGAAAATAGGTGGATGAAATCTTAAAAAGCCAAACTAAAGCAAATCCTAAAGAGGATAAAGGTTCCAACGCAAATTTTTATATGGAAAAAAAAAAAAAAGAATAAATATAAGTTACCTGCAATCAACCACAAACCATTTAAAGAGACGGACACGCGATATTTACTTAGAAAACCCTAAATAGGGAAAAAACCGGGACTTAATACTGGTTTGACAAGATCAACCACTATGTAAATCAAATGTTATATGCAGTCCACGCTGTTCACCTTTTCCAGAACTTGAACCTTCACGCCTTGATTCCGCTCAAGACGAATCTACCATACAAGTAGTGGAAGAACTCTAGAAGAAGAAAGTTTTGACATAAAGATGTAAAGGTGGATCTCCGGAGAAGAAGAATCTCTCTAGGAAATTTCTAGGGTTTAGAACAATGAGAGGCGTATTTAGAATTGAGGTTTGTGGACTATTTATAGACTTTGTGGGAGAGTTTGGGTGGCAATAGAAGTGAAATATAAGAGTTTCAAATCAAGATGTGACTTTCCTGGACTCAGGTCACCGCCATCTGATCGATCAGACAAGAGATCTGATTGATAGGATCTCCCTATTAACTGAGAGGTCTTCAGGATCCGATCGATTGGATAGAGCAGTTCACCTGCTGCTTGATTTTTCTTCATTCTACTTGAATTTTCCTTCACTCTACACATACGAAGACCTGTCCATCTAAAACAAACAAAAATACAACTCCATGAACCCAAGTTTTATCCATCCTAATGAATTTTCCCGACATTCAAGTCCTAACATTCTCCCCTTTTAGCAACTCATAGACATAACTTCCTAATACATGTAATCTACCAAATATATATATTCCCATTACAATTGCCATATATTCCCATTACCATCATGAACAAATGCAATCTTCAAGGCCTTCAATGAATGACTTGTAACCTGCAAAACCTAGCACGAGCCAATCTTGACAAAGTATCATGTTAAATAATCATGAAATAAACTCATCAAAGACTTCTTGACAAAAAAAAAAGATTTTTTTTACTATGGAAGGTGCTCCTATAAGAGATGCTCTCACCTTATAATGAGAGATAAGATTGAATTTGAGGTCCCCACATCCATAACTAATGTCAATAAGTTAAATGTAATAACCTTAGTATATACTCATATGCAAATATATGTAAATAAATAAGAAAAACAGAGGGGCGACAGGCCCTCAAAATAGCTAGCCCCCAAAAATTTTATCCAAGCTTGGCCTCAGTCTTTTCAGAAAAATAAAAAAATAAAATGAAAGTTCTCATTTTGTGGGCTTTTCATGAGTCGCGCCAAGAGGGCCAGATTGATGGGCTTTAAAAAGGGACACCAATTAAATGGCTTCACCAAATATAGCACTCCTTCACGCGTGATATGAGTCGAAAACCGTTCTCTCCATCCGAACCATCCGATCCCACAAGTCCACAAACCCACTCCGCTTCACCCTAACCTTGAATCCTCCTCAAAACTGAAACGCACCCAACACATGCCCTAATCTAAAAACCCAGTCCCCACAAACTACAAAGTCCCAAGCCTCTCTCCCCTCCTAATCCTAATCCTTCCTTCCTCATAATCCTAATCCTTCCTTTCTCAATAGACGAGACGCATAAAGCAAAACCCAGGCCAGACCCGTCTCGAGTTATCTGGTGCCCCCCAAATCTATTTTTCTAGCTCTCCCGTTCTTCTCTATCAACACAAACAACCATCTTTGCAGACCAGACCAGACCAGACCAGGCTCGCCCAAACCGACTCATAGAAGCTAGCCATGGCCACCCCTCACCAACCCCACCATCTCCATCATATCCCCATCAAAGCCGCTGCTCGCAAACTCCCCATCAAACGCAAAAACCCCGAACCTGATTTCAGCCCTAACCCTAATCTCTTCGTCAAGCCTGAAACCCCTTCTTCCTCCTCTGATCCGCTCGTCGCTGAAGACGACGACGGAGAAGAAGAAGGAGAAGAGGATCTGAAGCCCCCGCCGTTCAAATTCCACCGGATATGGCAGGAGTCCGACGAGATCAGGTTCCTCCAAGGCCTCCTCGACTCCTCAGCCCACGGCCTCGTCTTCCCTCGCGATCTCAATCCCTTCTTCGATCGCTTCTCCAAATCCATGGCTCAGCCTTACACTAGGTCGCAGCTCTCCGAGAAGCTCCGCCGCCTCAAGAAGAAGTTCCGCGTCATCTCCGCCCGCCTCGACCGTGGCCTCGACGCCGCACTCCTCACCCCGCATGATCGCGCGCTCCTCCACCTCTCCAAGCAGCTGTGGCACCCTGCCTTCGCCGCCTCCTCCCCTTTCTCCTCTTCCGGGAAGAAAAAATCCGGTAGGGTTACCGTTAGGGTTACGGCTGATTACTCTCCCCCTTCTCCTCCTCGTCTCAATCCTCCTCCTCCTCCTCCTCCGGAGGCTAATCCGGGGATTTCGGTGTCTTCTACGATCCCGACTCCTCAGCCGCCTCCTTGTACCAATGGCGGCCACAATTTTAATGGAGAGGGTGGCTTCTCCCACCGCTGCGGAGGCGGAGGGCTTGGGCGTGGGGTTGCGAGGGCGGTGATGGACGTGTTCGACCAGAGTCTTCAGGAGATGCGTGTTGCTCTTGCGCACGGTGGTATTCTTTATGATCACGCAGGGGCGCCCCGTCCTGATCAGGGGAAGGCGAGGGATCTTGCGAGGAAGTGGCAGGAGCAAAAGGTTGCAGAGCTGGATGTGTTGGCTAGCCGCCTGAGGTTGGTTCTTGAGCATGCTGTTCGTCAATGAATAATGATACCTTTTTTTTTTTTTTTTTTTTGATGTTTTGCTTTGTAAAGAGAATACAGAATTCTTCTTCTTCCTTTTTGTTTTTTTTTGGTCTGATCATAATAGCGTTTGGGGCTTATTTAATTACATTGTTTTGGGGCATATGTAAAATTTCTATTTGAATATGTTTTCTTGGCTTGTGTTTATTTAGATGGTTGATTATTCAATTTAAGAAAGAATAGTTCTGCATGGGAGTTTTGTTTTTTGTTTGGTCTTTGGTGATGTGTTGTTGTTTGTGGCATTCATTAATGTGGGTCATGTCCTACTTGTTGGAAGGAAATTAAGTGCTTGTATGATTGCAAGAATTTCTGATTAGTGGGATTTGATTAGAGGGATCTGTAAAGAACCAAATTCTTATGATTGTTATTTATCACTAGGAGTTTTTTCTTAGCTCCATATTTTAGAATTTGAAATGATAGCTCAGACTTTGTTGTTTGAAAGCTTAGAGCTTGATATGGTCTGAATTTGTCATTTGAAGTTCTAGTGGCTGGCTATGATTTGTGATCATTTCAAATTCTTACGACACTAAAAGTCAAATTCTCACAATCAAACGGGCTCCAGATGTAATATGCACTGTCGAATTGATTTCTTGTTTATCATCATCTTTGTTGAACATAAGTTTTATGTCTTTTTGTATGCATTGTTTGATAAGTAGGCAGGTCAACTCTGCTTGTTTTGAATTCCTGTTTGGTTTTGTATGATTTCTTAGATTAATTAAGGAATTAGTTACATTCCAAAAAGGCAGTTCTCTGGTAGAACTAATTGTTAACAATTTTGATGCTATGTTATTCCATGGAATCGAGTATGATTATAGCATCTAAATATTAATGAATCCAATTATTGCAATTGCTCAGGATACCCTCTTTTAGCTTCTAGGGTCTATTTCTTAGTTCAAGATCCCTTTTGACTATAAGAAATAAAAGAATGAGTAGATCCGTTCTTCCCAAAATGGGGATGGGCTGGGGTCATGAACAATGAATCATGGAATCAACTCGATCATCAGATTAGTTCATTCCATACCGGATCAATTGAGGAAGAAAGCTACTAATGACTGAGAGCTAACAAGACTAACTGCGTAAGGCGTGCCCTATTTAGTTAGGCTACTAATAATAAAGCGCTATTACTCCATTTTTCAACAAGCAATGCCCTTTAAGCCCCTATTAGTAAATGTGCTAGGAAGCGTGCCATCGCCTTTAAGGCCCCTTTGGACAGGTAGGCACGACAGCTCTATCAGCTCAGGCAACTAAAGCAGCTAGTCAGGAAACTCTTGCAGCTAATTATGCTCGGGCTTTCTACCCGGAAACCACTCACCCTAATGACTAGAGAAGGAGAGGCTTAACAGACACAACATTCCTTGTTATGGACTTTAGTCTGAAGCGAAGAAGAAGAAGAGGACTCAAATGTTTTGGCTAACTAACAATAGCTACAGCCAATAAGTTTATTCTAGTAATCTTTTACCTTCTTTCTTTCTTATAGTGTTTGTACTTAAAGGTTATTTAGTAGTTAATGAAATGTCTTAAGAATTTTTGCAGCTTTGGGGAGGTTTTAGATATGAATAAAGAACATGAAGAAGATGGTGCACCAATCCCTAATCCCTTGACTTCTATTATGTGCTCCCGAGCACGAAACCATAGAGACACAAGCTATGATGCCCAAATACGGACTTGGATACGGATACGGACACGGGAAATGGGGATTCGACACGCGAACTTAAAAAATTTAGGTGGATACGGACATGTATATCTAAAAAAATAGAAGATTGATCCTACTAGGCATCCAAATCACTTAACTTTACATAGAATAGTACTCAATTAAATACATGTAAAAAAATAGAAAACGAATGCTAAAATTTAAAAATAACATAGATTAATACATTTCTATTACAATGAAAATTTAACTGGGGTTTATATGTATATTTATACATTATATTGATTTTAAATTAGCTAGTTCTTTAATAGGTTAGATCTATCGTGAGCCCACCAATCACACTTTGGACCCAAAGCATTTGGTCTCTCACTTGGACCCAAAAGTAGACATCCTATGAAAGACCCACCCTTAAAAGCGCATTTCGCCTCTTTCACGACAGTTTACCCTCTTTTCGTTTCTTACGTTTGCTATTCGGTGAAGCTACTATAAATGAGAAGAAAGAGAGAAAAATGATGAGAGTCCATAGAGGGAATGAAATGGGCCCTGTATCCTAAAAATGGGCGGCGTATCCAAACCCTGTAGATGGAGAAGGTGTTGTAGGTGACAATGAAATGAGCTCGATCTGTTGCCCTTTCCAAAGAAAAGAGTGTGTTCTTATCTTTGTCGGTATGCACATTCAGGTGAAAAAGCCATGGTCTTCCAAGAAAAATGTGAGTAACATTCATATTGATAACATCACACCAAATATTGTCATAATTGCCAATCTTAAAAATATACTAAGCGTTGGTGGGTTGTGGGAATGACAAAATCATTATTCCATGTGACTCTGCAAGGCTTCTGGAGCTTCTCAGTTGGCCAATGAAGCTTATCAATAACTTCTTGTGCAACGAAGTTCATTGTCCTTCCACGATCAATAACCACATTAGCTAACTTGCCTTCAAAACTTTTGTTCGAAATGTTGTATCATGTCTCCATTCTTCTTCTTCCTTTTCATTTGTGGTGAGAAGTTGGCGTTTGATGAGTTTGGGATTACCCTCTCTCTCAAAATGTGTTTCCACAATATGAGCTTTGCTTCTTTGCTAGGACTTTCCTTCTTGAGGTTTACATTGTTGCTTGTGAGATTGTTGAAGCATGTGCTCAACACAGATAGCTTCTTTGCATGCTTCATGAATTGTTTGGCACGATTTCACATTTACCTATATATCACGCCTAAGCCTTTAATATAATGAGCTCCATCATCCTTTTTTCTCTCCCTTAAACCACAAACATGTCTTCATGTTCGCTGAGAAGGGCAGAGATTTATCCCTCCACGTCTTCACGTTCGCCGAGATCTAAGTGGTGGGGGACAACTTTGCAAGAGCCCGTTTATTAGCTAGATGGATTCTGAGTCGGCTCAGCTTGAGTTTGGGTAGCTGGGAGTTTTCAGGAGTTAGGGTGTGGTTGGATGGAGGCTTCAGCAAGGATGGGCTTGGTTTTAGCATGGGTAAAGGTTTCGGCCGGTGATGGGATTGGGCTCTTTGATTAGGGTTTAGTGGAGTCTAGGGATTGAGCGTGGCTGTTGGAAGTTGGGTTGATGAGGGTTTGGAGAATAGGGTTTTGCTTGGTTGGGTTAGGAAGATGACAGGGCTCAGTGACGGTTTTGGGGCTACTGTGTTTTTCGAATAGATTTTTTGGGTTTTGGGTTTTGGGTTTTGGGATTAGTCGGGGTTGGAGATTATTGGGGTTTTTTTGAGTCGGTATAGATTGATGGGGAAGAGATCGGACTTTGGTGGTGCAAGTCAGAGAGACTAGATGTTGGATTATTTTGTAGGAATCATGGACTAGTTTGCAAAACAGTTTTGTTGGGTTGGTGGTATGGTTGGGTTCGGGCAATCGGGGGTCAAAAGGTTTTGGGTTTGATGGTGATTTGTTAGGGATAATGGCAATGGAATGGAAGGGAAGAAATAAGAGGGGAGCGGAGGGTCGTTCAGCTCTAATACCAATTGACGTAGCCCCAGATCCACAAGCAGTGATGGAACGAGTGTAGACAAACTCTGCAAGAGAGTTTGCCAAATCCTGAAGAGACTCAACTGAGGACCAACGCCAAAGATGGAAATTGGCCAAATTCCTATCGGAACTCAACACATATGAGCACTCTCCCATTGGAGAGAAACACTCAAAACCATAAGGAAATCCATAAACATTCTTAATTGAATAATAATAAAAACTCTCCCAATGGAGGGATTACATATTTATAGGAAAGGTTGGACATCTCCTTTCCTAATAGGACTCTACATTTCTAAACAATAAAGGAAACTAAATCACTAAATCTCCTAACAGACTAAATCACAATAAACTTCTAATTTAAAGATTCCTAAATAAATCAAACTCCTAAGAAGACTCCTAAATAATTAAATTCCAACTAAAAACTTGGCTGGACTCTTTGGGCCTGTGGACTGGGCCCAATGGGCTGGCTAACTCATGGGTCTGGTCTGCATCAAGTAGAACTTAAAATCAAAGTCATGATTTTGGCACCATCAACTTCCCACTGGGTCAATTTGTAGTCTCGTTTTCTTTTGTTATCGTGGTTAGATGCGGTACCAACAATATGAACCCAAAGGTGGTTTGGTTTCCTCTTAGAAAAATCCAATTTAAAATTCTGGAGGAAAAATAAAATTTTCCATTAAATTTCAGAGGTAAAACTTAGGATTTGTCAGCCATAGATAAAGCAGAAAAACAGATCTCAATTCCCAGACAAAATTAATTTACTGCTGTTATCCTACAGCTACTTACTGCTCTTTATATAAAATGGGTGAAGATGAAAAATAACTCTCTTGGCCCAGACACAGGTATACTTACTGATGCAGATAACCTCTTTCAACAAGGTTGAGATCGAACAAGTTCTGTTTTTTTACTATAATAAAGTCCCAGATGCAGAGATATGCTATGAGAGGAGCTCATGTATCCCCAGTCACTCGACTATACATGAGTCCTCAGCAGATGCAAATCACTCGAAATCTGGTGAGATCTGCCTACACGGGTTCTAACCAGTTGATGATGCAAGATGCAGAGGTTTCAAGAATAGGTCTTTGACTGCCTCCACTTGAATCTTGCTGATGACTCCAAGATGTAGAGACAATCGATGAATTGAAGCCGTTGTTGAGATGAGATGATAAAAGACGAGATCCAAATCCCAGATAACTGATCGGAGGTTTCACACTGATGATAAAAACCCAAATCCCTAATCTCTGAGATGGGCGATTGTAGACGAAGCCCTAATTGAATATGGTGACCTACCTAGAGAGGGATGATGGAATCCTCTTTCACAGACGAAGATCAACTGGAGATGACAACCGAAACTCCTCTGAAGATCGAGACTTTATACCATGGTTTAAAATCTCGGTTTCGGTCACGGTATCGGCTGGGCCGAAAAACCGATATGATATTGGTATCGGTTGCAGTTATCGGTCTGTCACGGTCGTCACGGTGTGATTTTTTTTTAATCCAAAAAAAAATGCAAAAATATCCAAAAAAATCCAGAATATTAGAAAATGCTGGAAAAAAATATTTTTTTTTTCCATTAGTAACAACAATAAATCAAAATATCGGTCACCTTAAGTTATGAGTATTGTCTGTGTTGCAGTTCATTGTCTTCTCCAGTATTTCATATAATGCAACCATTATGGATGCCCATGATCGATTTATTGGTGTAAAATATAAGAAAACAAAGATAACATATCAATCATCATTTAATAACAACTCAATCAGCAAATAAGTTGTGAAATTCAAAATCTATAAAATTTTTTTTTTCTACACCCAAAATCATATGATATATATGAGTAGATCTAGCAAGAAAGTGTGTAGATCTAACTTCTAAGTGAAGAACACAATACATGTGACAAACCCAATGATCTTTACATTCATTTCTATGCTTTATCTTAAAAATAAAATAAAAAACACATAATAGTAAAATTAAGGGAGTTAAGTTGATTTTCTCTTACCAAATAAAATATTTTCTTCAAGAAATAGTGATGGAGATGAGCTATGGAGTATGGAGTATGGATGGCTGCTGCTATTCTAAAGAGATGAGAGGAGAGGAGAAGAAGATGGGGAAAAAGTAAGAAAAATAGGATTTTTGTCAACCATACAATATCTCGGCCTATTTTTTTTTTCAGTAATACCGATATGATCTTCATCTCGGCCGATATTGACCGAGATTTTGGGGATATTTTTCCGATACTGATTTATCGTCAAAATATCGGTTCTGTATTGGCCGATATGAACCGGTATCGGCCAATTTTTTAAACCATGCTTTATACCATAAACCCCAACCCTAATCTCTTGGTTGCTCGGATATGAAACAATTGGAAGCAACAGATTAATGGGAGAAAACTCAGTGTCGGTTCACGGAGTCGACCCTTGCTTCTTTTATTACATAGTTTCTATATTTACATCCTGTGCCAGCTACCATATCTCTTTCTTGGGGGTTATTTCCCCTAATTGCGATATTACCAATATTACATGAGTATCTATACAGATATTTACATTTGACCAAGTCTTAAACGTGTCACATGTTTACTAATAATAACCATAGCATAAACCCCAGCCAGTTGTTCTCTTGGAGTAAAAGAAGATCGACCTTAGATCTACTGATACTGTTCACTGCGATCAACACTTCCACCCGAATCCATGGACATTTCAAGAAATTTTAATTTCATACGTGAACTCTTTGAGACTGTCTTTTGAGGTTCCGGGACCAATGGTGATGGCCCCACTCCTGTTGTTTATACTCCCTTTTGTCGCAAGGACTGAGCATTCTAGTCACTGTGATATATATATGTATATATATATATATATATATTTTTTTTTTTTACTTTTTCCCCTCAATGTAGTGGCTAGAATTTCCTAGGCATTTTGTGACTCCCTCTTTTGGGGAAAGTTGATGACTCAGCTAATTATTTCTCCCTTCCAGCAAAAGATAACTCGACTGTGGGCCTCCGAATGAATTTTATGGGCCATTCACTTGCTGCTTTCAACTTCTTCAGACCCTGTTGGATCGACTGCAGATTCTTAATAAGTTTCTCCTGCTCATTCTGTATCTTCTTCCCTGAGTTTCTTCTATTCTCACTTTCTCGCTGTCATTGAGCTCTATCTGCAATGGGAGTAGTCTGACCACCTGATGCTTATTGCAGCCTCAACCTTCAGCATTTGCCCATCACCAATGATCTTGCATACCTGCCATTTCCAGCGCCACCGGAACAGGAGAACCAATCCTCTGTAATTCAGCTTTCTTTCTGCTTCCTCTCACAGAAATCCTTAAAAAGTTCTTCTGTACACCAATCCTAAGCACTCTGCATGGTCAAGTGGTGTGGCAATGGTGCCATATGGTGCCATGGACATCTAACCCAGAAATCAAATTATTGGTCAACTGAACAAACGCATCAGTTCATTCTAGGGGCGTTCACCGGGTCGGAAAACCTGGTCCGACCCGGTGACCCGGTCCGACCTGGAGGTTATCGGGCTAACCCAATAACCTTTTTATCGGGCCGGGCCAAACCCGACCCGGACATCTGTTAACAGGTCCAGGTTTTGGGTCTTTGTTTCATTGTTTATCGGGTTATCGGGTGACCCGATAACAAATAAATAAATTTTTTTTGTTTTAATTTCAAACTTGGCCGGCCAGATCAAGGTCTCAGCTCGAGCGCAATTTGGTAATGCAAGATGTGTGCATGATGATAAAATGTTCTCAGGATCAACCAACTATGCAATTTCTATATATTTCTTGTCATTGTAATTTAACACATACATGGCTGATGTAGCAGGACTGATGGAGGTCCTCCAATGCAATCCCCTCTGTGGGGCCTGCTAGGCATTGCCACAAATCACAGTGTGGGCATGGATGGAAATCTTACTAAAAACTCAATTCTGTTTAATGACATGATCATAGATGAAAATAGTGGCCGCTACGAAGCGTAGCGGCCGATATATCGGCCGTGGCGGCCTGATTGAAAAAAGCGGTCTTCTGACCGCTACATGAATGTAGCGGCCGCTACGCGAATGTAGCGGCCGCTACGGCCGCTACGGGGTGAAAAATTTTTACTTTCCAATTTTTTTAAAAATGCATAATAAGACTTATTTCTTTTCTTCTTCTCTCCAAATAACATTTCTACACAACTCTTTTACCCTTTTATGTTTAAAAGAACACCAAAAAGCACATGATCTCGCCGAATTGTAGTCGATACAAAGAGTTCTTCTCAATGATTCTTCTCTAAGTACATCCTATTAGACACCTCCTTTGGTAGATGCATTTTTTTCTCTAGGTACTCTTAAGTCTTGACTTTATGACATAATTTTTTCTTTTATAAGCCTTTCATTAGTTTCTAAATTAGCATAACTAAGTAACATGAACACATGTAAAAAAAATGATCATTACTATTATTTTCTATTTATACAGCGATACAGAACCTCATATAGTGAGGGGACCGCTACGCCCCCTTACCTTAGTTACTTTTGCAAAAAAAATACATTTTCTCTCATTTTCCAATATTCTAGATTTTCTAGAATTTTTTCATATTTTTTTGACGATTTTTTCAAATCGCACCGCTACACCGCTACGTAGCGCCGCTACGCTACGTAGCGCCCGCTACGTAGCGTTTTGGCGGCAGGTCGCTACGCCCGCCGCTACCGCTATTTTCATCCTTGGACATGATGATGATAACTATTTATTTAAATCTTTAAGGGTTCCAAGAATTTATTAGCATAAACTTGGTGACTTGGTCCTGTGTGAGCATCAATCAATCATGATATTGTGATTGGACCGGCCACATATGGGCCACGCGTAAAGGTCCCACATACAGTCGTCTCCAACTTCATTATGTTCATTAATAATACATAATAAAACATGCTATAGTCAACATTATTATTATGATCATGACAACAGGAACCTGGCTCGGTGGCCTGACTTCGCCTAGTTACCGTTTGGTTTGAAGTTTTGAACCATTATTTGAAACCTTAAGTCATGAACTCAAGATTTTAATTTCAAATAATTTCATTGTTTACTGGGTTATCGGGTTACCCGGTGACCCGGTATTCATTAACAAGGTTACCGGACCGGGTCCAAGGCTCTTAAAAAATACCGGGTCGGGTCAGACCCGGTCCGATAACCCGGAACCCGACCCGATATTCACCCCTAGTTCATTCATTCCACAGGAAACATGCTTGGAAGTGGATGATCTTACCGAATCTGGAATCTCAATGGAGTTAAATTCTTGTTATTCTTGTTTTTATCTTTTCTGTAGAAATGAAAATGATGTGTGTGATAAAATTCTTCTTCTTACTCTTTTTGGCGCTCCTAAATAGACTCCTTATTGACTTTTCTTCTTATTTCTAGAAGTCTATTGTGAAAGGTGATACAACAACATTTCACTTAATTGTTGTTGTAATTAATGTTTCCTAACTTTGTCATGCAAAGCTGGCTAATTAGGTAATCAATGTTTTCAAGAACAGAAAATATAGCCTCACGCCCTCTCCAAATGATGAACCAATGGATGTTATGGAAGTGCGGTTAAAATTATAATGGTTATTTAAAAACAACCATCAAACAACCTCCCATTTAATCAAAATTGAATTAAACTAAGATGAAAGATAAACACATAGCCAATCCTAGTAAACTCAATGTCACATCTCCATCTCTGACTTGTATCTGAGTAATGATGCGTGTGATAAAATTCTTGTGTTGTTGCTCTTTTTGGCGCTGATAAATAGGCTCCTTATTGACCTACTTTTCTTCTTATTTCTAGAAGTCTTTTGGGAAAGGTGATACAACATTTCGCTTAATTGTTATTGTAATCAGTGTTTCCTAACTTTGTCATGCAAAGCTGGCAAATTAGGTAATCAATGTTTTGATGAAGGGAAAATATAGCCTCAAGTCCTCTGCAAATGATGAACCGATGGATGCCTAGGAAGTGCAATACCATACAAAAGTACACTGGTGGTGTTAGTAGGGCTTGTTGGTCTCACCATAAAATGGAGTATTTATCAGCGAACATCTGAATCCATTTATTTACATAAGCAAAGGGGTTTTAATGAACTGCTTTTTTTTTTTTTTTTGCTATCGAAGGATTCCCAACCCTTTGAGTTGGACTAATCCCTCTGGGTCCAGAGAGAAACCGGTTGAACACCCCTGTGGCCTCAAGGCGGTATCACTAGTGGGCTTAACCTTCGATTCCTTAATGAATAAGGAGCTGAGAGTCGATACCAAGACCTCTAACTCCGGAAGAAGGATGAACCGTGGTCCCTTTAAGAGGTGGAGAGTGAAGGATGAAGGTGGAGACATCAGATGGGATCCTCATTGATTTACTACCCATTTAATTTTCCCTTGAATGATGAATGGTCTTTGCATAATCTATAGAATAGATCCATGTTGCATCTATCTGGAGAAAGGAAATAGTACGACTGCATTTGACTAATGAATGGTCTTTGCATAATCTATAGAATAGATCCATGTTGCATCTATCTGGAGAAAGGAAATAGTACGACTGCATTTGACTATCTTCCATTTTGAGTGAAAGAGTGTTTCCCGGATTTTGATTATGTTATGCTGAGAAAACAAGTAAAAGACACCACCAAATGGAGGTGAAAAACCTCTGGCCCCAAAATGTGAAATCAATGTACTGTATTGGTGATTTTTTTTTTTAACCATGAAAATGGTTACCTATTTCAAAGTTCAATTTATTTGTTGTCAAGCCTCTGTTTGGCAACTTTTATACCTCTTCTTAGTTTGTCAATTTTTTTGCGGTAGCTCGATTCATTCAGTTCATCTTTCAGTTTGCCTGTTTTGTAGTTGCAGTTCACTAACTTCAATGAAAGTGCTTGACTTTTCTTTTTCTCTTTTTTTCAGTAATGAGGTACTTGGCTTAAAATTTAGTTAATTTTGATTTAATTTGCATTGTTTGCAGTCCCAGTTCACTTTATTTGTATAAATATTAGCATATCTCTAAATTTCTTATCCAGCCCCATTTCACTTCATTTGTATAAATATTAGCATGATATCTTTAAATTTCTTTTCATCATCGTTATCAAAATCATGTCCCAAATATGTTGGGATCAACCACTTGAATTTTATTTTTTTGTGTTTTGAGTTCAGTCAGGACCTTTTCGGATCTATCCATATTACTAATCTTCTATCGATGGCCTTTTTTTTTTTTTCTTCTTTACTCTTATTTTTAGAAATTTTTTTTTTTCAATTTCTTAGGAGCACCATGTCAGCATACCAAGGGATTTTTTTTTTTTTTTTTTTTCAATTTCTTAGTAACTCAACATGGGTCAGTTCAAACCCATACCCTCATAGCTAACCCGACCAAGAGAGTGATTTGGGTTGGAATCGGTCAGGTTGAAATCTGGATTGGGCCTCAGAAACCCAGATGAAATAGTGTCATTTCAAGGTTTTGGCTTTATGTGGCGGCACTGACTCCCATCACAAACCATGGAATTATTGACCATCGTCTTAAATTCAACTCTAGTTGAAGCAATAAACACGTCAATTTAGCCCTTTTAAAATATTTACTTTACAGTTACTATCCATCATCAATTTAATGGAATGAATCACTTAGATTAGATTAAACAAAAGTTGGGCTTAATTACAAGAATTAAATACCATTTTTTTTTTTGCTAAGCTGCAAAATTGAATTGAAATGAAGGAAAGGAGATACAGCCAAAAGGAAAAACCAACAAAAAAAAACCCACCAACAATAGAGGACAGCCGCCTATCACAAACTAGGATAGTGCTTAATACATAAGGCTACAAAAGAATCTAAAGAAGAGCCCGAGAAAGAAGAAGACATTTTACCAAGAGCTTGGGAAGCATCTGCCAAGAAGAAATTAGAAGCCAAATCTTGAGAAGGCTTTTTACCACTCAACAGAAAGAGATTCCTAACCTTCCACAAGTTGAATAGGGCCACCAGAAATAGAGCACCAGGACCCTTTTTAGCGTTTGAGCAAGAACTAGCGTAGAGAGAGCTCCATAGAGAAGAAAAAGTGACAGCAGCTACAACTCTGAAATTACCTTGAAGCTAAAACCAGTCTCAGAATTGAATATCATTAGTATATTGTACCGATGTTGAAAAATAAAAATGTGGGATGCCTATTATATTCAAGCATAAAGCTTGTTTTGATCTTAGCCGATCAAAGCTTGAAAGGGAGATCCATCCATCCATCCATCCATCAACAAAGAGAGGAGATTACCGCTCCAAACAGCTCCAAGCACGAGAAGATATTGCTAAAGGTGAATCGTCTTCTCTCATTTGTGATTTTGTGCTATTACTTTCCAATTTACTAACATAGTTGGTGCAAGGCTTTGATGATGTTGATGAATTTAAAAGACCAGTATTTGAACCATAGATGTGAAAGGGCGTGTTTGGATGCACAAGAAAATGATATTTTATGGAATATAATTTTTCTTTTTCTAATGAAGAGAATCTTGTGCGTTTGGTAATTTAAGAAAAATTTAAAGAAAAGAATAATTTCTTTTAAAAAGCCAAATTTTTTCTCCTACAGCTTCCCCTTGTAGAAAACATTCTATAAGATAAGAATCTTTCAAAATGACAATTAAAAAGTAGTAGAGTAAAGTAAAGACTTTAGTTCACAAAATCCATCATGATGTGTTTGTTTACATATATGGTAAAGTAAACTAAAAGTAAATGTCACGGCACGGTAAAGTTGGGGTAAAGTAAAGGTGGGATAAAATATTTGGTAAAGTAAAGTAGGAAGGAATGGTAAAGTAATTTCTTTCTATTTGACTTTACTTTATCACATTTTATCATAGTTTTATATAGTAAATAAAAAGTGATTTATTCATAGGTGTGGTAAAGTAAAATAAAGATTGATATCATATCATAGTAAATGTGAGACAAAGTAAGGTGAGATGAAGTATGTGGTAAAGCAAAGTGGGAGAGAGAGTTAAAGTAGTTGTTTTTTGTATTGATTTGATTTTACTACACTTTACTATAATTTTATGTGATAAAAGAAAAGTAACTTAAGGTAAAAACATTGTAGTTGAACTTTACTTTATCACACTACTTTTTTTATCCAGATTTGGTAAATTATATAGAAATTAAAATATTTAATAAAAAATTATTCTAATGATGTAATTTAATTTAATCATAGCACATTCTAACAACTCAATTTAAAATCTGTGAAATTCTTCAAAAATTGCCAAACAACAAAAATATTGTAATATTATAATATTACATTATTCTATTCTATACTATTTTATTCTTGCAATATTTAAATTTGTAAATATTTTATTCTGTAAACATCCAAACGGGCCCTAAATGTACATAAAATGGTGGTTTCAAATATCAAACATCGAAACTTGCTGACATGTATATAGCCAAAACTTGGGGTGCTCATGGGCCCAGGCCCGTTTAGCTAGATATGGGTTTTTCTTTTTATGCCCTAGTGCTGAAGCTTGGCTTGATGTTCTAGCTTGATAGTAAAGCCGGGACGGTTATAACCCCAAGGGGTAGCTTAGTTGGCCTAGGACCACAGTTTGCACCCGGAGGTTGTGGGTTTGAAACTATACTACTACACTTAGGCTACATGGGAGTTTATCCGGCTTTCCTCTGGGTCCGGATGCATTAGTCCAGTGCAAAGGGTTAGGAACCCTCACATAGAAAAAAAAAAAAAAAGAAAAAGAAAAAGCCAGGTCGGGTAATACAATTAACACACAAGAGAATATATCTTGAGCTGGGTGAGCCTTTAATGCCCGTGGC